>CM017764.1:22090137-23290137 GCA_008009225.1 Acer yangbiense
GTTCTGCCCAAGCTAAGGTACTTCTACATACAGTCCTTTTTGTATCCTATATCTTATCATTTTTATGTGGGCAACACTCACACGTCTAACTTTGTATGTTAGATATATGACCGAGATGGACTTACCCTAGGCGAGTTTGTGAAAGGAGATATGTATATCCGTGATCTGAAGAACACCAAGGGACACATATGTGGATTGACTGGTGGACAGTGGAACCCTAAAACTAAAGAGACAATTTTGACATCATCAGAGGATGGATCACTTCGTATATGGGATGTAAATGATTTCAAAAGTCAGAAGCAGGTTTGTGTAATTTGTATTTCTTAACACAAGATATGCTAGATGCATTATGCCAAGCATTCCCAATTCTTACAATGTGAAACTGGAAGAATTGCTAGTTATGCTTGATCCTTATGTCACCATTCTATTTCTCTTTTAGCTTTTTGGTTCTTTTAATTGCTTCAGTTGAGATGGCTTCGAGTTTGTGTATGTAAATATAGTTGGCATCTGTGTGTATTTGTAGGAGTTTCATGAGTTAATGCTATTATTATATCTTTCAAAATAAAGTTGCACAAATTTATATATATTTGAATCTTGTCAGAAATATTTTGATATTAAAATTGTCTGTTATGCAAGCAGTTTCTATTTTATTGTATTCTTAGTTTGGGAAAGCATTGGTTTAGAGCCAGGGGAGGTTATGTTTGGAGTATCTACTGATGCTCTGAATATTAAAGTGACTGTCTTACAATGTCTCCAAAATCTTTTTGTAGCCTGCTCAGTATTTCAAGGGTCATATGGCTGATGATGAATTGATCTTTCTTTTTTATTTTAACAAGTACGCAAATGGCTTCAAACTAATGATGCAAATGTTTTCCGGATTGGATAGGTTATCAAACCAAAACTTGCAAGGCCTGGAAGAGTTCCAGTTACCACGTCTGCTTGGGACTGTGAAGGAAAATGCATTGCAGGTGGTATAGGAGATGGTTCTATACAGGTAATCACTTGTGAAGTCTGATCTCTTTTGCGTTGATTAACTGTAAGCTAAAATATCTAGGTATTTTCTAATAGATGTTTGTGTCACACTATTTCTGATTTTTGTGATGCTTTTAACTTCCTACTCTATTCATATATTTTTTTTCTTATTTGATCTTTCTCAGTTTTATTCTCTCCTTGGTTGGTTGTTCCGCTCTTGCAGATATGGAACCTTAAGGCTGGATGGGGAAGCAGGCCGGATGTTTATGTTGAGAAAGGTCATTCTGATGATATTACTGGGCTCAAGTTTTCTAGTGATGGGAGAATTCTGCTATCCAGAAGCTTTGATAATTCATTGAAGGTACTGATTAGATATGTGCTCAGAGCATAGTGTCATTACTTTCTTCAGAATATGTTTGCATGCTAGGTATATCTCCACATATAATTACTGAAATATGTGTCAGGTTTGGGATTTGCGCCAAATGAAAGAGTCTCTTAAGGTGTTTGAGGATCTACCAAATCACTATGCCCAAACAAATATTGCATTTAGTCCTGATGAGCAACTTTTCTTGACTGGAACATCTGTTGAAAGGGAGAGCACAACTGGAGGTTTGTTATGCTTCTATGATCGAGCAAAACTTGAACTTGTTTCAAGAGTTGGTATATCGCCGACTTGTAGTGTGGTGCAATGTACTTGGCATCCAAAGCTTAATCAGGTACTTCTGTGTGAATTAATTTGCTCTGAAGCACTGTAGCACACACACACATGTACATGCATGTATGAAGAGAGAAAATTACTCACATGTGCCTTTTTTTTTTTTCTTTTTTTTTTGTTTTAAAGATCTTCGCAACAGCTGGAGATAAAAGCCAAGGAGGAACACACATATTATATGACCCAACTCTCAGCGAGAGAGGAGCCCTTGTCTGTGTTGCACGGGCACCAAGGAAAAAATCTGTGGATGATTTTGAGGCACAACCTGTTATTCACAACCCACATGCACTACCCTTATTCAGAGATCAGCCAAGTCGTAAGCGTCAGAGAGAGAAAATGTTGAAGGATCCTATTAAGTCTCACAAGCCTGAACTTCCCATGACAGGACCTGGTTTTGGTGGAAGGGTTGGCACAACTAAGGGAAGCTTGTTGACCCAGTACCTTCTCAAGGTAATGGTGTTGTCTCTTCAGTACCCTTTTTTTTTTCTTTTTTAAATCCTGTTCTTCAATTTTTGTTTTGTTATAATAGTGAATAAAATAGATATGTCTAACATATGGACTTATCTTGCAGCAAGGGGGAATGATCAAGGAGACGTGGATGGATGAGGATCCTAGGGAAGCTATACTGAAGTATGCTGATGTTGCAGCTAAAGAACCTAAATTCATTGCTCCAGCATATGCACAAACCCAGCCTGAAACAGTTTTTGCAAAGTCCGATTCTGAGGATGAAGAGAAATGATCTGATGGTAGGTAGTGTGTTTCTCCTACTCTATCTCTTGTTTGTTGCCAAGTCTCTTTTGCTACCGGTCATGGGACTTCAGTTATAGTAATTGAATGACTCACGCTTATTTCTTTGAAAATCATTTTCTCATACTTCTTTTATTTTCGTAATTTCAGATATGTGTATCTTAAAATCACCCTGAGTCTAATTTGAGCACCTGGTGAAGACATTGGAATAAGCATGGCTATGCTGTAGGTGAAATTATTCCCTTCGTATGCACTCTGCTTTGTGGATGTGATGTGTGAATTTTATAATTTACATCTTATAGACATGTTCGTTTATTTGGTCAGCTTAATGGAAGGTTTATTATAATATGTATTCGTAAAAAAAAAACGTAAAATATAAATTTACAAAATAATATTTTAAGATTATGTTGATATTGAACAAAAGTGGCTGCTTGAATATGTCCAAGAAGTTTAAAGCAGATTCAACACCCAATGAGCATGGTTCTTGATGAAGTTGAGGCTTCAAATACGAAAGTTTCTGGAGCAATTTAACTGATTTAGTTTTTTATTTTATTTATTATTATTAGGGTAAATTGCAATAACATACCCTCACGTTTTCCCATGCTACTACCGGATTGAACTTTTGCTTTAATTATGGAAAGATACCCTTGATCCGATTTGACCACTGTTAGATTTAACGGTGGACTTAACAATTATTATTAGGGTAAATGAATAAAATATATTTAATTATAATATAAAAAATGAAAATAAATATTAACAAATTAAGAAAAAAGTGAGTGGGAGATCTGGTGTTATCTGGATATTGCCCTGATCTCCTCTGGTGCGATCTCCTCCATGGAGATGGCACCACATATCCTCCATTTAGGAGGAGACATGGCGTGGCAGCGAGTTGATGGATGGTACGGCGGCAGTCGGAGAACACGGCGGCTGTTGATGTGATCTCCATGGAGAGGATTGCACCACATCCCCTCCATTTGCGGCGGCAGTGCAGCTTTGGTGGACAGCGTAGCGGCTGTGGCGTAGCGACAGTGAGAGGGTGTGACAGCTGTGGTTGGTGATGGAGGTGGAGTTGGAGATGGAGATCTAGATTATTCTTGCTGTAAAAAAACCTATCTTGATGATTACTAACTTGCCTTTGAGATGGTGAAAGGTCTCATCTTTTCTTGGAAAAAAGTGAACTTTATTTCAATCTGATATGGGATGCTTTGATTCTCAGATTTTTTTGTTGGTACTGCAAACTCCTTTTGTTATTCACTTATTTGTCAAGTTTTTATTTTTTATTTTTTATTTGGGTAATGGTGTGAATGAACCGTGAATGTGTTGGTGATCTGGTGATGATTGGTGTGGCTGGGTGGGTGTAAATTTGGGAGGATCAGTGATGGTGGGGTGTTGGAGATCTCTTATCCCCAGATCTCTGTTTTTTTTTTTTTAGTTTTTTTTTTTAAATGATATTTTCTATTTGTTATTTCAATTTTTTTTTCGTTTATTGCAACTTATTTTATTTTATGTTTTTAATTTCGACTGTTTCTTTTTTATTGTTATTTTTATCGTTTATTAAAATAATTGATGAGATATTTAAGAAAGGGCAATTTAAACATTTCAATCTCAAAGTTAATCCCACCGTCAACTTTACCTATGGTCAAACCAGTCAAAGGCATCTTTCTGAAATTAAGGCAAAAATTCGATCTAGCAGTAGTATGGGCAAACGTGAGGTTATGTTATTGCAATTTACCCTTATTATTATCATCGATGAGGCACTGGAATTTATTGACTTTATTTTTATACAATAAATGCTGCAGGTTTTAGTAAAACATATTTTATCAATGATATTCTAAGCTCATATTGTAGATGTTACTGGAGAATATGAGATGTGGTGTTGTGAGTTATGTGCCTAGGAAGGCAAATAAGGTGGCTCACTTTCTTGCCAAACTTGCTGTTTCTAGTTGTGAGGATTTTTCCTGGATGGAGGATTATCCTCCTAGTGTGAGTTGGTTTGTTCTGGCTGACTGCCCAGTTAGTTTGTAATTTGTTTGCCTGTTGGTTGAATGAATTCAGTTGTCAAAAAGAAAAAAAATAAAAAAAAGAACATATTTTATCAATTAACTATTGTGCTTTGTAAGGACTTTGACCAGTGTGTTCCGTAGTAGAAGGTCCCGAAATGAGAGATCATCGTTTCTCAATGCTAAAAGATGAAGATTGCATGAATTTGAATGAGCTGATATGTAGAAAGTTTAGTGTATATTTGGTGCTGGGTAGCAATGTTAAGTAGCATGATCCTGCAGTTGTGCATGTCAAGAATTATAATGCCTAAGAATGCTGCTTCTGATTTGAAAGAGTTTCCTAGCTTTGATATCTGTTTTACCGACAAAGATAAATAGTGAAATTATTATGAAATCTTAGCCTATTAGTGTTGATTTCCTATCTACAGAGGTCAATATGTTTTTATGTTCAGATATGTCGACCATGAATAGAAATGAGTAGTCCTATGAATGAATCTTATTCTTTGTCTGTCTTGATGAATATGTTTCTTTTCTTTGTTCTTTTCCTATACCATCTTTCTTGTTTTTCACAACTTAATTTAGTAATTGTATTTTGATTCTACAACTCAAACTACTGCTTATTTGACAGCGCGCAGGAAGCTTTGCATACTAATGCTATATTGTGGGTGCATGTATCGATACAATATCTGCTCATCTAAATCCTTGAAATGATGTTGATGCCTTTCGAAATACTGATAACTTGTGCTGGTCCAAGATAGCCCTAATCAGGAATTAGGGCAATGGTGAACAATAACTTAGGTCATTGACGAGTACCGTGTTCTGTATTCTATGAACTTTGATATCGTATACTTTGTAATGTGATGTCATTTTAACCAGCCATAATGTTAAGACTGATCGGTATTATTGCTGCTTCTTGGATAACTAATTGGTGTGAAATTTCGAAGTTAACAATTGTTGAGAATCGAAGTTTCTTTGTCTCGTCATGTCGGAAACTTGCTTTACTAGAGCTGAAAAAAAAAAGTCCCACAAGAACTGATGTTTAAATGCCTGTTTGAAAGAGCTTTTCTATTGGCTGATTAAAAAAAAATTGTGTTGTTTGGTTGTTACTTAGTAGAGTTTTTGGATGATTAAAAAAGTTGTTTTATATCTATTGAGAGAAGCCCAAATTTAGTGTCCATTTAGAAGAGTTTCTCTAGAAGAATCTATTCTTATCGAACCTTTAAAGTTTTTTCAAATAGACTATTTTGAGATCTTTTAATAACACTAAAATGTTTAATATAATTTTATCAGTTTTTTTTTTTTTTTAATAAGTATTTTGGTATTTTTTTATCATTAATTTTTTTCTTTAATTGACAAACAAACGATTATCTTTTTTCTTTAAAAAGCTTTATTTGTAGAAAATCTATTTCAAAAGATTTATTTAAAGAAGCTCTCCCAAATGTACTCTAACTATAATAACAATGAGAATAGCTGTTCTGTGCGACTGTGCTTCTAGAATTCAACTAAACAATGAAATGGAATATTATATTACTACTACTGTTACTTTTCATTCTTTGCAAGTCAAAACCAACATAAACAACACTGAAAATTACATGTTTTGTTATTGCAGAGCTAAAGATTCCATTTGTCCAAGTGAACCACCTTTTTTCTTTTAATTTCTAAATGATGTTGGCACAATTGAAAAAGGGGTAACATATAATATAAATTATTTTCAACAGAGCAAACAGGTTTATGTTGATTGAATTACATTTGTTCAAATGTTTTCAATTTTTGGTTGGCTGTCAAAAAAATTAACCTGGATGTAGAGAAAAAATAACCAAGTCAGATTATAACCGATAATTGAGATTATTTCTGGTATTTTGAAAGGTGAATATAGTAAATTTTGATAAGAGAAATGCTGTTGACAATCCACTAATTATCTGTTTACACTCCATTAATTTTTTTTCTTAATGACTATTTTAACCTGAATTAAAAATATTAAATAAAGAGTTCTAAAAACACTCCAAATTATTTTTTTAGGAAACAAGTTTTTTTGTGTGTGTGTGTGTGTGTGTTTTTTTTCTACTGTTTTACAACCCCTAAAATATCTTCTTTTTTGAAAATAATTTTTCTCCCACACCATCATTATTATCACCAGTTATATATATACAGTTTTTTTTATTGTCAATTCGTCATGATATAAAATATATCAGGATGAAGAATGTGGACCATTAGATTTACATACTTTGACTCAAAGTGTATGCACTTGTCAAAACTTCTCCATAATCTATGGTCCACATTTTTCGTCCTGATATAAAATATATCAAGACGATTTGACAGTAGAAAGACTATATATATATATATATATATATATGTATATATACGGTTCCATTCACATCAGTGCGCACTGATGTAACTACATCAGTATCAATGCATATGGACCACTGATTATGGAGAAGTTTTGACAAGTGCATACACTTTGAATCAAAGTATATAAATCTAATGGTCCACATCTAATGCACTGATGAAGTTATATCAATGCGCACTGACTTGAACATATATATATACTGTATAATTCTTTTTTCCAGAAAAATATATTTAAAATTATTTTTTTACTCTCTAGAAATATTTTTACTCAACTTAAAATCCAAAAAAGGAAAAAGGAAATCAAATATTGTTATCCTATTTTCACAATTTGATCTCTAAAACAGTTTCAATCTCCTCAATTTTGTTCAATTTAATTCTTTGTTCTATTTTCATTTGATTATTTAACGTCTCTTTTCCATTTTCCATTTCAAATTTTCTAAAGAGAGGTATTAACAAATGAGTAATATTAAAATAATATAGATTGTCTTTATAATTTTTTTATTTATTTTTAAAAATGGAGTGTCTTTAAAATACGAATACCAAAAGATAAAAGGGATAATTTTGGAAAAAAGAAAGTGTCTTTAGAATTTTTTTAAATTTAAAGTTTTAAAATGGAGTGTCTTTAGAAATGGAGAGTAGAAAGAAAAATATTGGATTGTAAAGAGAAGCTCTTTCGATAATTGATGTGAAAAGTAAATAGATGTAAAGCCACATTTTGTTATCTCATGTTTGCTATTCATGAAATGTGATATAAATGTAACTCTATAAATAATTCATCAAAGATTTTAGGATAAATTGCACAAACATCCCCTGAGTTATACCATAAAAGCTTAATATTCAACAAATGACATTAATTGCCGCAACCCCCCAAACCGTTAGTCAAACTTCGTTAGAGATAAAGGTTGACTTAATTTTTAAGGGTAAAATTATCATTTTACAAAAGAAATATAATTATTAAATTTGTAATTAAAAAATAAAAACAAAATAAAAATCTAGATGGGGAAAAATTCTAGACCATCTGATTAGATCAAATGGGGATTCCATTTGATTGATGGAGGTACAAACATGCAGATCTGCTATTTTGATGGAGGAATCGGGTGTTGTCTTCGTTCAACGCCGAACCATCGGGTGTCACGAATCTTGGCGGCGACAGAAAGACAGATGCCTACGAAAATGACATGTAAGATGAAGATGGAACCATGCCCTAGATGTCGTTGAAGATGCATGGAGCGCTGCCCCATCTGGAATTGAAACTCCATCATTGAAGATGGAATAACGCTCCATCAAAGCAAATCTTGGCGAGGTTTCTTGGGGTTTTTTTTGGGTGAGGTAAACGCTGGGATTTTTTCTAGCATCTATCAACTCACGGATCTCAGATCTCTTATCCCTATTGATGGTGCATGTCGAGGGCCCTCGTAAATTGTATTGATCGGGTTGCCCCAGGATCTTCCTATGTTCTAATTAGTCTTCAAGGCTGTCCCTCCATACCAACATGTCTGCATGCTTGTCTCCATGTCCAACTTGTAAATCCCTCAAAGTTTGATTGGCTTATTTAAATGACAAACCACAATTGGGGTTTGAAATGTAAGGGTAGCTTAGGTGATTGGTGATTAAGCTCAAAGGCCCTCTTAAGACCTCAAGATGATAAGCACTCCAAAGGTATATCTTGTGCTTAGTTTTTCATTGAAGTGATCTAGTTGCACACACACACTTCTCATGCTTGCATATATGCTCATTGCTCTTGTGCGTATTCTCTTCACATATCACATTTCACACTTACACTTCGTTATTGTATCTTGTTGTGTGTTAGTGTGTCTAATAATTCGTTTCCTGAATATTGTTCGAAAACATCCATACATGCATGATGATGTGCTTGGTTTAGTGCGAGGATCGCTTTCGGAGAATACCCTTGGCTTCTCCTTTGGTTTCACTACAATTGGTGAAACAGCGGTTTGATTGGCGGCCATGACCGCCGAATGAAACTGCCGTTTGAGTCCAGAAGGTTCTGGAGCAGTTCTGCTGTTATGATCGGCGGCCATGACCGCCGTTTAGACCTGATCAATTTGTTATCTCTTGGGTTTATTTCTGCAGTTGTGATTGGCGGTTATGAAACCACCGATGATCCCCTGTTCTCTCGGGATTCAATTCAACGGTTGGATCAGCGGTTTTGAAACCGCCGATTGGTGCGTTTCAGGGGCAAACTTGTCTTTTCACCAAGCCTTTTGTTGCTCTCTATAAATACACATTTATGTCACTCTCTTTCACTTAGCTCTTTGAACATCAAGAACCCTAAAAAAGAAAGAGAGATTTTTAAGAGAAAAGGCAAAACGATTGCTCATTTGATTCTCTAAACTCATTTCCATGTGCATGAATCTTCATCTAAGCATCATTTAGGATCATTTAGGATGCATCTAAGCATGGGTCTTCTTCAACACACATAGTTTGGTAAGTTGAACACTATTTTCATACATTGTAGTGTTTTTTACTTAGCAATTAATCTCTTTTATAACTTGTGTGCTTTTAGATCATATTCTAAATACAAGATTGAGATTATTGTGTTGTTTAATTGTGAGTTGTATTTTGATAGCTATACCTAGGATTGCTTTTATCTTATATAGCTATGCTTTATGCCATGACATATAGTAATTAATATCTATGATTGATTTAATTGTTATCTTATAATCCTAGATAAGCATTTAGTGTAACCTAGCATTAATTACATATTTGGATATCTTGCATATTCACATAGGTTGTTTAATCTCTTCATTGAGAAGTAAGTCTTATGGCTAAGGTTGCTTAAGTCGCAAGCAAATTGATATAGGTTCACTTTTAAAGGTCTGCGGGTAGTGGTGGTGGGTTAGTGACCGTGTAGGGTTTGACGTGGTCAACCTAGGTTGTGGACACCATTACAATTAGTGGATTCGAGGATCATGTGTGGTGCACATTACAGCCCGGGGTTTTTCCTTGTTGAAGGTTTCCACGTAAAAATCAAGTGTCATTTAAATTCTGCACTTTACACTTGATTTATTGTTTTGACTAGATTGAGGTTATTTTCGTAAAATTGACTAATTGCGAAAATTTGGTAATAACCAGATTAAAATCTATTCACCCCCCTCTAGATAGTTTTATACACACCGCGTAATATTTGTTTCACAGCTCCTTCTCGCTTGAGTACGTATTCATTGAGATTCCCTTACTTGATCAGGCTCTCAATGTGGTATTTGAGTTGGTAACATTTTGAGGTGTCGTGACCGTGGTCCTTGTGAAACCAGCAATATGTGATAGTATCCTTTTGAGCATTCATAGGAAATGGTCAAGGCCACTGCGCCAGTCCTTTCTTCTGGACCACATACAAAATCTCTTTCTGATTTCTCACGAGATGGGTGTAGTTAGTCAATTCCATGTGCATCTCTTGTCATCTTTCTTTCTCTTACCCTGGCGACGGTCACTTCTCATGTCTTAACTCTTCTTATCTTTAGATTTTTCCTCCATTTTTGGGGAGGTATTGCTACAGGTTTTGCCATTGGGTCACGTTCCATGCATTAGGAGGCCTCTTTGAGCCACTTCATCTTCATTCGCATGGGCATAATCAACAATTATCTCTAATAGCTCTTCACAAGTCCTGGGCCTAATTTGTCTAAGATAGAAGGAGAATCAACCGTTTTGAAGTTCGTTGGTGAAGGAGGTTATTGTTGCGACATCGTTAAAGTTTTCAACACTCATTGCCTCATTAACAAAGCAATCCATGTAGCTCCAGATTGTTGCCTCCACACCCTGCTTGAGGGATGAGAGGTGCATGAGTGATTTCTTATATTGCATGCTTCCCACGAACTGGCATATGAACATTTCGCTGAATTACTGGAAACTATCTATGCATCCTTCTAGGAGCTGGTTGTACCATCTGGATGCGAGGTCGCCTAGGGTCATTGGGAAAGCTTTGCACCATAGATCGAGGTCTATAGCATGGGCCTCTATCAAGGTCTAAAAATGACTAACATGTTTGACTAGGTCTCGACTTTCATGATACTTCACCATCATTGAAGGCCTAAACTTGGTAGCGAAATGTTTATTTGCAATTCTCTTTGTGAATTTGATACCCGTTCGCTTGGCCAGCGTACCTCGGTTTCGCGGTCTCATTTTGGCAACTTCTTCCTTAAGCCTCTCCATTTCCTTGATAATTACATTGTGTGGGCCTTCCAATTCTTCATTAGGTCCTAAGTGCCTACGAATTGTCATTCTCCAGCGAGAAACGTCGTCTTCCATGTTACCTTCATGTTCGATACCCTTATGGTGACTTCGGGATTTTCCTAGACTGGTTCTCTTGAAGCGAGACTTTTTTGATCTCCAGTTGTCTCTTTTATAGTCCTTTTGTGATGGCAAATTGGAGTGGCGACGTTGATTTTTTTGGGAGTTTGGGATTCGAGCTCCTAGTGAAGGAGTGCATAGACATGGCTTGTCTTTCAGCTTTTGCATCTTCCCCCAACTTGGCTTTACCTCTTTCGTGACGCTTTCTAGCCGCTGAAGCATCACGTTCTTCCAAATCTATGCGTTTCTCATTTGGTGCTTTAACAGGGGTGTCTTTCCATGAATTTGAGATTGAAGCCTACCTCTATTAGTTTCACCCACGAGGTATCGCAAGGTTAGGATTTGGTTCAGACCTGCCATCGGGGTTTCAGGTGTACCACCGCTTGCTGCATTGAACCATTAGGCCATAGTTGCTTGGAGCTGGCGAAAAGTTAGCATCACGTAGGGCTTTACTTCTTCTTACTGTGGCAGAGGTGGGTCTTGGCGAGTAGTTGATTACCACTTCTATGTCCCGTATTGGCTTGTGGCGGCAACTGCTGGTTGTTCTCCTCATTCTGACTCATCGTGATAATTGTGGTGGTTGTTGTTTTACATGGAGACTTCCTCCCTCTCCTTCTAGTGTCAATTGCTGACGTCAATTTTTGGTCGGTCTAGTTAACAAAAACACATTGGCAGATCAACACCTACAGGGATGGAGTTAGGAATTGTTTCCAGCGGGATATCATAAAATAATGAGTTATATCAACATGTATAGAGGGTATGTTAATAATAAATAAATAAAAATACCGTTAATGTGTATCCATTTCTATTAAGACATTAGAACGTATTTGGAATACAAGTTGAGATATAGGGTCGGAATATCTAAAATTACTCTAAAAATAATATAGAAACCTTAATTCATGATTCGATAATAGTGTTTAAAAATTAGAAATTAAAACTAATTAAAATTTAAATCTTAGTCCTAGTATTTTTTTAACATCCAAAAACTATTTTAATTTTTAAAAATAATAAAAGTTTGTTTATAAAATATCTTAATAATTAAATATAAATATATGTCTATGTTTGGTTGACATATTTTCATTATATAATATATATATATATATATATATATATACCATTTGTGGGTACGACGACTCGAATCTGAGTCATTGTCATGCTGAATGAGTGCTCTTTAACACCAAACCAAATTGGATGGTGATATTTTAATTATAAGAATTAACACATATTGATTATTTAAAAATAAATAACATATCAAAAGTATAACATTGTATTAGGGGTACCAAAATAAGTAAGATTGGAAGAGAGAACTATATTATTTGAATTAGAAACTAATATTAGTTAATATAGAACATATATGTTATGATTCAATTTTCATTTATATTTAAGATACATGGAAAGAAATATGATATATAGAATCAAAGATATTTTTTTTATGTGATTCAAGGGAAAAGTATTAAATGTCTGCTTTATAGAAAAAATAAAAAAAACGAAATAGAGGTTCTCTTTAAAAACAAAAATGAAATAGGTGTAACAACATAAAATTCTAAAAATTAAAGATATTATAAATATTGAACTAGAGGCAACTTTGTAAATTTTGAAACTTTAGGGGTGGCGGTACCCCCCCCCCCCCCCCACCACTCTACATTGGCTCCGTCCCTAGACACTTGGATCACGTGATCAAAGCATCTTTTTGCTATGTGTACGAGTTGATGAAATACGTAATAGATAAAAGAAAAGGATAAAGAAAGATAAGAGACACCAAGATTTGTACGTGGAAAACTCTAAGACAGGAAAAAAAACCACGGTCATCGTATGGACAAAGAAAGAGAAAATGTTTATTATGTAAAAAGTGATTACAATTTACAAGTGATGTTGCGCTTGTGGTGCATCTTCCTTCTTTTCTTGATACATGTACTTATATAGGGATTAGGGTGCTGCTCTAATCCTTGGTGTGCAAGCAAAGATTATGATTAGGTGAGATACTATAAGGATCGTATCTAAGCAAGATTCTTGGTGAATCGAGTCTTCGTATATTTATGATGCAAGGATCTTCATTCATTTATAGAGTTATCTTATGAATCTTTGCATTTATTATTTAATTTGTCAACTGCTGGATTGTTGGTAATTGTATTGTCTAACATAAGGTCGGATTTCATAAGGCATGTTGGAATCCAGCTGTGTAATGATATTGATGACATCTTCTATTGCTTTGTGGGTGGCGAGCTCTTGTCAATTCGCCATTTAGGGATGCTCCAGTGAGCTGGTCTCCTTGATAGGCGACTTGCTCCTCAGCTCACTGCTGCCACTCGTGGCTTGTTGAGTTGGTGTGGCCTGATGTTGTGGAGAACTCTAAGACAGGAAAAAAACCATGGTTGTCGTAATGATAGAGAAAGAGAAAATGATTACTATGTAAAAAGTGATTACAATTTACAAGTGATGTTGCACTTGTGGTGTATCTTCCTTCTTTTCTTGATACCTGTACTTATATAGGGATTAGGGTGCTGCCCTAATCCTTGGTGTGCAAGCAAAGATTATGATTAGGTGAGATCCTATGAGGATCGTATCTAAGCAAGATTCTTGGTAAATCGAGTCTTCGTGTATTTATGATGCAAGGATCTTCATTCATTGCTAGAGTTATCTTTTGAATCTTCGCATTTATTATTTAATTTGTCAACTGCTAGATTGTTGGTAATTGTATTGTCTAACATAAGGTCGAATTTTCGTAAGGCATGCTGGAATCCAGTTGTGTAATGATATTGATGATATCTTCTATTGCTTTGTGGGTGGCGAGCTCTTGTCAATTCGCCATTTAGGGATGCTCCAGCGAGCTGGTCTCCTTGATATGCGACTTTCTCCTCAACTCACTACTGCCACTCGTGGCTTGTTGAGCTGGTGTGGCCTGATGTTGTGGAGATTTGATTTTATGAATTCTGAGCTCTGTGCTGATGTGTCAAGCCAAATAAAAATTACCCCAAACACAAACATTAACATTATTAACATTTAAAGATACAAAAATCTCATAAATTAATTTAGACGTAATAATTATGATTGTAACAATTCTCCCCCGTTGAAACCATCCTTGTGTTCAAGGATTAAATGAGTGATGCCTTGAGGTTGGTCAAGTGGTAAAAACGTCACACCTGCACCATGAGGTTGTGGATTTGAGTCATCCCTATCTTAAAAAAAACCCAGAATTTATGTAATAGTGTAATATTTCTGAAATATACAAATGAAGTTAAATTGCCTAAAGCATACCTAGAGGGAGGGTGAATAGGTTTTTACACATTTTTCAATCCCTTGAAACAAACACAAGTTTGTCCCTCAAGATAGCTTACATTACAACACATAAACCATACAAACATGTATAGACAAGAGAAGCATATGTTCATCAAAGTATTGTCAATATATCAACAAGTTGCAAGAGGAAGAATAACATTAAAACTTAACAACAAAGAATACTTGTATTTCCAATAATGTCCAATGTGTTACAAATATCAATCAAAATATAACTAACACAAAAGTATCAATGTACAAAAGAATTATATATACAACTATGATCAATATGATTTTCTTACATCTCACACTTAATAAAATCTTGTTTCAAAATACATCACAAGTGAAGATTGAGCAACAAGATTAAAACATACACATATACAAATATGAAAGAGAGAGATAGAAAGAATTGACACAAGAGATTTTTTAACGTGGTAAAACCTCCAAGGAGGAAACATCTACGGGTTGAACTACAACCATTAGGTACTATATATATTGGATGATAGATTAGAAATTCCTCAAAAGTGACCAACCTATGATCTACTTCTATTGGAGTATATGTCTACCAAATCCCTATTGGTACATTAGAAATTTCTCAAAAGTGCGGAGCCACTCTATATTAGAGTTTATATCTACACAACATCATTGGAAGATTAGAAATTCCTCAAGAGTGTATACACATCCCATGTCCCACTCTCTATTAGAGTCTATGTCTATCTAAACGCCCGGACCTACCAATGCCATAGCCAACTCCCTATCCAAGGCACCAATGCCTCTAGAGAGCCTTCTATGCATAGCTATCTAGACTTTTCCAATCCTAGCCATGACTTCTTGTTTGGTTATCTGGACCTCTTGTCCTAACCAAGACTTCCTTGCTTGACTATCCGGACCTCTTGTCCTAACCAAGACTTCATGCCTTTTACAAGGACTTCCTAAGTGTGATCAATGAATGCAAATGATGAAAACAAGAAATTCAACATAGAATATGTGATCAATACATTTCATGGAAACTAGACTTAATCATGTGAACACACAAGTCAAAATAGTCTATTCATAAAACTTGAATTAAAACCTAGAGCGTGTGAAAACACCTAACACATGTGGCTCCTAGTTTCATTCACAAATCTAATACTTGAATAAATCATATACATGAAGCACATATTCAAGATATTAAAAACATACACCAAAAATGCTAGAATCACAAATATGATCAATGAATATTCTAGCCAACATTTAGAGTAAGGTTATAATTAACAATCAATTAAATCCTAGTATGCTCTAAACACAAAATCAAAAGTGCTAATCCTAAATTTGTTCAATTAAAGGATCCAAGCACATGCCAAGATTATTGATCATAAAATCAATTAATCAAATCACAAATAACCCTAGATATCAAACTAATCACAATACAACACTCAAAAATGTGAAAAACTAGAATAATAGAAAACTAGTTCACATTTGTCTCTAATTAGACTTGATTAGATTTGATTTGAAGTTATCCTTCTCAATATCATTCATCATACATACACATACATATAGAAGAAGAAAACCCAAGGTAATTGAAGGTTTAAAAAGATGAAAACACAAAGATTAGTCAAATACCTAAGAATCACGAGCTGGTTCGGTTTTGAGGGTAGACCTACTACAAAACTCGATCAAACAGCTACAAACTCTCTTGAAAAGGGTAGAGGACTTGATTACAAATATTCTCCAACTTGAATCACTCAATTCGGAGTCCGAATGAGAAAGTTATGGTGTTTGGAAGGTGAGAAAATTGAAGAGGAAAATTCTGCACATGTGTTTTTCAAACTTTTCTTTTTGAAATGAAATGAGAGGGAAATGAGATATTTAAAAGATAGAGAGAAGATTTTCAGTGGCCAATTAGGTGAGGCCATGTCACCTACCCATGAGAGGCGTGTGAGCCTCACGGGGCAAGGGGGTGTTTGGCCTGTGAGCCTCACGCACCTCTCACGGGGCTCCCCTCAAATGGCCTTTGGCCATTGCTTGCCTCCCTTGCGCTCCTCTCGCGTTCTTCCGTCGTATTCGGGCCTCCGAACTCCGAATTCAAATTCATCTTTGGATTATGAACCGTGACTCCCTCACGCACAAGAAAGACTATGAAACTTTGATAAAAAGTTGAGAATTCAACTCGGTACACGACGACGAAGACAACACAACGTATGAGAATGTAAAGTAGCGTAGCTTCCTAGTTTGGACTCAAAACATAATGAGTGAGTAACCGAAATGACCGGGACTTAATAAGGAATCATATGAGATCACGTTCAAGTCCAAAAACAATAAAACAAAAACAAATAAACACAAAGTCACACAAGTATGCCATTTCCTAGAGATAGTCATAGAACATGCAATTTCACAATGTTTATCAAATTAAATCTAATGCATGTGCATACTTCAACAAGTGTGTGAGTGTGTTATACCAATGGTGTACAACTATGTAAGGACACGTATGAATGCCATGTGTGTGTGTGCCTAAGCCTTGTAAGAGGAATGAGGTCAACTATACCTTTGATGAGCAATGTAGTTTATTCCTCTTTGAAGACACCATCTTGCATGAAAAGTTACCAAGTCTTCCTTGAAACTCGAATCATCATCAATCTAAGACAACTAAACAATACAAAAGAAACATCGTTTTGATATAGAATTCATGCCAACACAAACCAAAATCCTAACAATTTCCATAAAAAAAAATAAAAATAAATAAATAAATAAAATAAATGAACCCGCTACTTCCTTATCTAATTTGTCACCTGGAAGGAGCTTCAAAACATTATTGATTTGAGGTCGAAATTTGGGAGCCCTTTGAATGTTATTATGGATTATGACCTCGTTTGCAACAAAAATTATTGCAAATAAATATATAACTTTGCACACTTCAATTGCACCTAAGTTGTACCCAGCAAATCATTCTTCGAAATTCCATCAAACATGAAATTTTTCATCCATAGCTCACTTTCATGAGGTTGAGATGGAGGCTGGTCTTGGGTTTTGTCAACCACACTTCCTTTCTTTGAAACAGAATTCTCATTCGGATAACTAGAAAAAACCTGTATTTTACTAGCCAATTGAAACCCATTTTCAGCATGAAAGTAGGTCTCAACACTGGAATTTTTCTTGTCAATAAGGGATGTTTGACCATTTTGACCCCTCATCTTGCACACTTATCTTCTCAATGAATTCTGTCATCTTCTGTAATATTTGTTGCTGACCAAACATGAGAAAACGCAGCCCCTGCTCGATCTTCTCCAAGCATTGCTCTAGATCCACTGCCATTGCCTGGCTTTGATACAAATTGATACCATCACAAAAATTCTAATTTGATAAACTAAACAAAATGATAAATTAATGGTTATTTGTGAGAACCACCTTCCAATGATTTTCAAAAGAAAATCAATAACTCAATTTGAGCAAATATATATATTATGATACTTCATTCAATGTACAATTAACTAATAAATAGACATAGTTATGAACAACTGACAACTAAAAATAGGAACATCTCTTCCCTAAAACTAAGACACTACTTGCACTACTTGCATAAACAAACCGCATACACTTACTAAGCCTAAAATTATGGATTTGATGGTGGTTAATTACAACCTAAATTGAAATAAACAAACTTAACATTATAAACATTTAAATAAGTAGAAATCTCATAAATTAATTTAGACCTAAGAATTATGATCGTAACAGGCTAAAGCATATCCCTCTACGGCGGCACACCAACAACGTTGCTGAAGATGAAGCAGCATGAATGACGCCGCACTCCAACCACAACTCAAACAGGTGGAAGTGCAAACCTTTCGGTTAGCAATTTTGGTCTCCTTTTTTAGGTTTTTTTTCTTCCAATTTTTGAGATTCTTTATTCTTGTGCTTCCCTATTTGAAGATGCACGAAAGATATGTATTATTAATAAAGTGTTGTATGATTTGTGTTTGTATTATTAATAAAGTGTTGTATGATTTGTGTTTGGATTAAATGAGTATCATTGATGTTTTGGTTAGGATCGACAAAAACCAAACAACCAAACTGTGTTTTGGGTTTTTATTTTTTTATTTTTTATTGTTTTCATTTTAAAAAAAAAAAATTAAAAATTAACTAAGGATGTTTTAATCATTCCACACTAGTAGCATGGTCAACCGTTAAAATAAATGGAAGTCAACTAACGGCAGGGGAGATTTGTGCAATTTTAGACAAAAGTTCCATATACATGCAATTATACCTAATGTCAGGGGATGTTTGTGCAATTAGTCCAAGCTTTTAACATTTACAAGAATTTGAGACTAAAACTCAGATCTGTCATATTCCCAGCATCATATCCCTGAAAAAGAATGGGATGGATGATGATGATTGTTCTGTGGTAAACAATGCAATACAATAGACGTGTAACAGGTCTGAGGCATTCGCAATAATTACTATAAAATTATGTTACAAAATTCGGTTTCTCAATCTTTACTTGTGTATCAGTTTACGGTTGCTGGCCATTATCTTTCACGCTTCAATCACTCTCTGATGGATCTTCATATACATTTCATATTCTGACGAGTGGCACTGGCCTTGTTAACAGGATAAAGTTAGATGTACCCATTTTCAAAGCTTGATAAACGGTAATCGGATAGAACAGAGAACAGTTGCGTGTCTACCCAATACTGCAAAAGCCAGGAAAGCAATGTATAAGCAATAAAACCCTTGCAACTACAAGCAAAAAATACCAATCCAGATATGAAAACCACAGATGTTAACTGATTCCAGTATCACTCTAGTAAGAGGCAGTGCAAGATTTTCAATATAAAGTTTGCAAGAATATCACCAACCAAAATGAAGATCACAATTCACAGATAATCAATGTTGGAGGTTAATTATTATAAAAATCCAATATGGGGAAAAAGGGAGATCTATTCTTGATAAATGCATACCTTATACTTGGCTCGATAAAAAGATTTTAATATGTTTTGAATTTCAGATAAATCCAAACAAGATGGAGATGGTAAAGACCTATAAACTAAAACAGGTCCCAGAAAATATATATGCTGCTGCAGTCGTGGTTACTCTAATGACTGAACTTTAGTTCCATTATAAGTATGACCCGACACTTGCTTATGCTTTAAGAATATTAAAACAGTAGCAGACCGGGGGGGCGGGGGGGGGGGGGGGCGGCGCGTGGTGGGTGGGGGGTTGGGTGTTGGTTGGTGGTGGACTCAGCATTCAACATAAGGCCACAAACCAACTCAAGCTAAAGAATCCCACCTAACTGAACACAAAAATACCATGTTGTACAGAAAGAAATCAATGAAGTTGTCAGCAGCAATTTTCTAGCACCAAGTGAACATATTACTTTTGCCGACTACAAATGAATAACCGAAAGCTCTATGTATTTTGGCAAAGAGATAGTTCAATGAGTTTCAAGATATGATTCATCTCCAAAAAGGGAACAATCAACAGAGTCGTGCTTGAATCATTCTATATGCACAACTACACAATTACACAAGCATTTAATACAAGTCTATCCAAATCTCACTCCCTTCACAAACATTATTTCGGAATGAAGTCCTTATGGTATTGTTGTTTCTAATTGGAAATGATTTTAAATGTACAGCTCTGCAGCAAAGATGACCCAAAAATGATTTCTTATACTGTTTGGCTCTGACATCGCTTTAGATTGCTATTCAAAATATTCTTTCAACCTTAAAACTTATTTAACAGCTTACACAGTATTCTACCAGTATCTGTTGGCCATCTGTTTGAGTATTGACAACTGGCAGTACCATGTCCTTGACACTTCAGAGCAGGACAAGTTATATCATAATTATTGTTAGGACCCTAGATATTTTTCTACTGCTGATGCTGATGTTATAATTAATTTAATTAACCTAACCAGATAATCACACATCAAGAGTTCCATTGTCAGATAATCTCTCTCACTAAAATTTCAATGCCAATTACTCAATTGATTGCAAAACCAGAACACTATATTACACTCTAATATAAAGTTAGGATGCAAATCACCTTGATAAATTATATATCTAAAGTAATTTACAGTAGATAAATACCAACTAATTACAATGTAACTAACAAGTTGAATCAGTACATAATCTGAAAAATTAGGATGCAAATTACCTTGATAAAAGGCCGGTCTCTATTAGGAAAGGAATCAATAAAGCTATCTTTAAGGAGTAAAGAAACCTGGAAAGTCAAGCAAAAATCCACATGTTATATGTGTTATAGCTTATAGGTAGGCAATCCATCATAGTTTATTGATATAAAGAATTTTGAGAATAAAAATAAAATTTGGTAGTAGATTCTCTAACCCTGTCATTGTTTGATTGTACATTAGTAATTGTATGAGACCTCAAATCTGAACAAAGAGACTCCATGTAGCTCCTCATGACATTCAAAAACTGGGTTGCAGCTTCGGCCTGAAAATCAATTAAAATATTATTTTATAGGTAAAAATTGAAGGCTGAAAAGCAAATATATACGTAAAATATGGGGAAAAATAAATATTCCGAGCAAAAGGGTTAAATACAAGGAAAATCTATTTTTGACTATTACGGTTGAAAAGCAATTAGATGGGTACTAAACATGGAAAATTAAATGGTTTTCTGCCAGAAAAAAATAAAAGGTGGAGAAGAAGAAGAAGAAGAATAAACACAATAAATAAATAAACTCTTAGTTTATCAGCAACATCGATGTCTGATTGTGGGATGAGTAGATTCCTCTAGATCCTGATGGAGAATTAATTAGGAAATAATCTTATGATTTTATTACTTTATTATACTGAGGTTTTGATTTTCCTTTTAGAAGTTGATTTGCATGGAAAACAGATTTCTTACTCGTTTAAAGTTTATTTTGTTTCCTAGTTGATGAGATTTGGTCTCTATAAATTGAGATATGAGTTCTAAGCAGACTTTGACAGATGAAAAAAATCAAGTATTGACTTTCTTCTCCTAATTTTCTCCCATTTATTTTCCTCTAGTTTTCTCCCCTTTCTTCTGAATTTCTCAACTACATCAATCCTTAAGGCTTTAACAACTTCAATCCAATAAAAATAACTTATTAAAGGTATAGTGGAAGGAGAAGAAAATTTAATCAAATGTAGAATACCATATATAAAATGTCCATTAAAGGCACCTAGGGACATTAGACTTGGTCAAATATGTTTGAAACAGTTCTATCAGTTGCAAACTGGAAGCTTCCAACATTTCTTATGAGCAGCATCCTAAGAACACCCTAGTATATTAGATTTATTTAAATTACCAGTAGAAAAAAAAAAAAAAAATGCAATTAACCTTATACATAAATTTGGAAGTTCTATATAGCAGAACACTGTGAGAACAAAAAAAAACATCTTAAGAAAAAAAAAAAAAAAAAGTGGATAGTAAACAAATTACTCTTTCGTTCATAATATTTCTATATGATATGAAATTTAAACCAATAAGGTACCCTTTAATTTTCTGCAATTTGTCATATCTTTGAAATCTTATAAACTTTGTGATTCATTTTTAAAAACAAAATTTCACAAGAGTTTATACTATAAAATTCTTTTTGTGATTTCTTTTTTAATGCAAAGAAAGGTTCCACTACAGTTCATATTATGAAAATGTTTTGAAATTGTTATTCTTTTTTCAACACAAGGAAAGAATCTGCTTTAGTTTATATCATGAATTTCTTTGTGATAAGATTTTGCTACATTTCATATCATGAAAATCGTTTAAGGTACTTTAGTGTTGCAATATGTACTTTAAGAATCTGCTTTAGTATATATCATGAATTTCTGTAAACAACACATGAGCAAAAACGTAAGGTACTTTAGTTTTACAAAATACAAATACCTGCACTTCACTGCACCTATAAACAGGATGCTTTTTAGCAATTGAATTTTCAAAGGACAGTCGAGCATGTATTGGTCTAAGTTTAGAGATAAGCTCTTTATATCGAGGAAGTGAGGGCAAGTTACACATTTTCACCTGACAACAACAATGAGAACACATAAAACCTTTATAACATTTTCATAAAGAAATTAAAGATTTCCATAAAAAAAATTCAATTCATTCCTTGACCTCACCCAGAAAAGGTCCAAAAACATTACAAACCTGGTCATGGAGAACATTAACCTTTACGAGATTGGAGGTTTTTATCTTCAGATCAGCAGGTTTATTTTGTAAGCCAACCTGTGAAATGACAAACAAAAATATAAAATCAAATGATTATAACTATTTTCTGATAGAACTACAAAGGGAAACAGCATCATTCTTGTTTTCTAATTTCGGAAAACAAAATAGTAAATTAAAATGAGAAATTCAATTTGATATTTTCAAGATAAAAAACACACCTAGTAGTGCTTTTTGACATGAAAACAATGAATATGCATTTGATAAAAATGTTTAAGCAATATTATATATAACTTTAATCTCTCGAAGCTTTAATATATACTTTTGTTTAATAAATAGATGCAATTTCTTGTAGTAGGTCCCACCTACCTACTCACCCAAAATCCAAATAGTGAAAACCAAACAAAGTAAATGTCAAATCATCTCCACTTTTATTCATTAAAGTTGAAAATTGTGATTTCTATTTTCCATTTTTTTCTATCTACAACATGGCAAACAAACGCCTTTCACATCCACTTTCATTTCAAAAAACAAAAAATGCATTCACAATATAATAACGAACAAGCCCGAAATACTTACATAAACCATCCTAATTTCCTAAAATATAGAATTCTCCTATCAACTAAGCATGATAGTAAATTTCAACAATTTAACCATTTATAAGCTCTAGGAGGGCACTCATCTCGAAATCACTTGATACTATTGTTGAAGTTTGTTAACAGAATGGAATTCTGTTTGAAATAAAGAGAGTTGAGTAGATTATTACTTAATCCTCATCTTTAGGGTAGTTTCTGTTTTCTATCTTTCATTTAAACTAGAGAAGTTACTTAGGTTTAACTTTTAAGGTAGGTTGTTACCTACTATTTGTGTATATATTGCTGAAATCTACATCAGTAGAGGTTAAGTGAAATAAAACTAAAATTCTTAATATTTCTCTTCATGGTATTAGAGCACTCTCTCAAACCTAAATTCCTCATATGGCAAAGTACGGAATGGCCAATCCTGCCTCTTCCATTACTTCTCCCTAAGAACCACTCACATCTAGTAACTTTAGGGGTTCTAATAACAACAATAACCTTCCCCATTTGTCCATCACTAGTCACAAACTAAATGGGCAGACTTATCTTCAATGGTCCCAATCTTGTACAAGCAGGGGAAGACAAAGAACATGTTAAAAGTCGTGGTTGATTAATTCTATGAACAACGATATTGGAGAAATTTTTTTACTCTATGAGACAGCCAAGGAGATATGGGAGGCTGCCAAAGAAACTTATTCCAGCAGTGACAATACCTCGGAGCTGTTTGGAATTGAAAGTACTTTACATGACCTTCGCTAGGGGAGTCAACTGTTGCACAGTATTTTAATTCCTTGATGCGACACTGGCAGCAACTAGATATGTTTGAAAAACATAAATGGACCTGCTCCAAAGATGAGGTTCCATATAAGGAGATTGTGGAGCAGAAAAGGGTTTTCAAATTCCTACTTGGTCCAAACCAGAATCTGGATGAAGTTAGAGGAACAAAACCACTTCCAAGGATTCATGAAGTCTTCTCAGAAGTTCGTCGGGAGGAAAGTAGGAAGAAGGTGATGATGGGGTCACTGGCCAAAACAGAAAATAACAACTCAACTGATGAGAGTTCTGCTCTTGGTGTCAGAGGAGCCCAGTTTCAGTCCAGTGATAATCAACATAGGAAAGGGAGGCCTTGGTGTGAGCATTGTCGAAGGACTGGGCATACCAGAGAGACCTACTGGAAACTTCATGGAAAGCCAGCAGATTGGAAACCTAGATTTACCAAGGACAAGGAAAGCCGAAGCAACATGGGAATGTGAGTAGCCCAACTGAATCCGATCTGTTTAGTAAAGAGCAGATGGAACTGCTACAAAGGCTGTTCAATAACTCATCAGCAAACCTGCCTATCATTGGATCAGGAACTCTAGCACAGAAACGTCATTTCTTAATGCATTAAATGTGAAAAAGGAGACCTATAGCTCTTGGATAGTGGATTCGGGTGCCTCAAATCACGACTGGAGATTCTAGTCTGTTTCATACATATAAGGCATGTTCTGGCAATATTACTATAAGAATCGCAGATGGGTCACTTTCAAAGGTAGCAGGGATAGGTTCGGTGGCTATTTCAAAAACTATTGTACTGAATTCTGTGCTTTTGGTTCCCAATTTAGACTGCAATGTGTTGTCTATCAGTAAACTCACACAAGATTCAAAGTGTCTCACTAAATTCTTCTCTTATCACTGTGAGAGGACCTGGATTCGGGGAAGATGATTAGCAATGCTAAGGTGATTTCAGGACTTTATATTCTCAGTGTTGAAGATTATCAGGATAAACTACCTCAAACATAGAGGGTATGTGTCACCCAGGAGTCAACCTAGAAGTCAAATTAAGTCGAATAATGAGAGTACTGTAATGTTGTGGCACCATCGTTTAGGTTACCCCAATTTTCTGTACCTTCGGAAAATGTTTCCAAATTTAATTAATAATAAAAAACATCACCAGTTTCCGTGTGAAATATGCCAATTCACAAAACATACCCATCAAAATTTCCCTCAACACATACAAATCATCGTATCTGTTTCATCTAATACATAGTGATGTGTGGGGACCATCTAGGGTTGAATAATATCTCAGGTGCTAGATGGTTCATATCATTTATTGATGATCATACTAGGATAACCTAGATATTTCTTATGAAAGAAAAATCTGAAGTACGACAAATTTTCTTGAATTTTAACAAAATGATTAAGACCTAGTTTCAGGCTAAAATTCAAGTTCCAAGAAACGATAATGGTAAATAATATTTTAGTTCAATCCTGGGAAATTACTTATGTTGACACTCCTCAACAGAATGGAGTGTTTGAGAGAAAAAAATGACACTTACTAGAGGTTGCTAGGTCCCTAATGCTATCCATGAATGTCTCTACACGGTTTTGGAGGGAAGCTGTTCTCACAGCAGCTTACCTCATAAACAGACAACCATCTAGTGTCTGAATTTTCAAACTCCTTACCAAATGGTTCTTCATTCCTATCCACATAATTAGCTTCTCTCTAGTGAAATTGGTCCTATGGTCCTACTGTTAGTATCCATTCTGATAATATTAAACCACTAGTCTCACTTATCTGAAACTCCTCACTTATCTAAAACTCTTCAAATTGAAACTGAAAAGGAAAGTCCTAACCAAGTTCAAACACCAGAAAATTCTGCCTGAAATTATCCTGGTTCAAATTCAAATTATCCTACAATTGTGGCAGTCTTATAAAATCCTGAATATATTGTTTATTCCCGAAGGAAGAAAACTCAAAAGAATATAATGTCTCAAGTGTACCCATCTAGCAATGTCAAGATTCCAAATTGGATTCACCGATCCAATACACAGATTCAGAGACAAACAGTAAGTGAAACTACCAAAAAGAAAACTGATCTGAAATCCACCGGCTACCAAAATGAACCTGCAGACCTGGACCAGCCTATTGCTCTGAGGAAAGGAGTCGGATAATGTCGAGACCGCCCTTTGTACCTTATAAGCAATTTCATCTCTTATGAAAGACTATCTCCTAACTACCGCTCATTTGCTCTTAGTCTCTCTACGGTTCAAGTACCTTACCTAACAGTATACAAGAGGCACTTACTATACTAGAGTGGAAGGCTGCTGTATGGGAAGAATTGAGAGCTTTAAAGAAGAATGGGACATGGGAGGTTACTGAACTACCTAAAGGAAAGAAGCCAGTGGGTTGCAAGTGAATTTTCACTATGAAATACAAGTCTGATGGGAGTGTGGAACGGATTAAAGCCAGATTGGTGGCAAAGGGATATACACAATCATATGGGATCGACTACCAGGAAACGTTTGCACCAGCAGTTAAGCTGAATACAATTTGAGTGTTGCTGTCATTGGCAGTCAACCTGCTTGACTAGCACCTTCATCAACTAGATGTTAAGAATGCATTCCTAAATGGGAACTTGGAAGAAGAGGTCTATATGGAGGTTCCACCATGTATAGAGACTGATTTCAACACCAAGAAGGTCCGTAAACTCAGGAAATCTTTATACGTACTCAAACAGTCCCCACTGGCTTGGTTTGAATGGTTTAAAAGGGCCGTCAAGAGATATGGATATCAACAGTGTCAAGAAGACCATACTTTGTTTGTCAAGCACACTGCAGGGAGTAAGATTATTGTCTTAATAGTCTATGTGAATATCATCCATACAAGGAATCATGAGGAAGAAATAAAGAATCTGAAGAATTTTTTAGCCGGGGAGTTCGAAATAAAGGACCTAGGAAGTCTCAAATACTTCCTAGGTATGGAGGTAGCAAGATCAAAAGAAGGAGTGTCAGTTTCACAGAGAAAATACATTTCGGATCCTTTAAAGAAGACTGGAATGGTGAACACTTGCCAAAACACCAATGGACACCACCAGAAAATTTGAAGCTGTTAAAGATAGCCCACCGGTGGAAAAAGGAAGATATCAACAGCTGGTAGGGAAACTAATTTACCTCTCACATACCAGACCAGACATAGGGTTCCCAGTAAGTTATGTTAGTCCATTCATGAACTGTCCCAATGAAGAGCACATGAATGTTGTTTATCACATACTAAGGTATTTGAAGTTGACAGCAGGTTATTAAAATTTTCTTTGATGCTGATTGGGCAGGATCAGTTAGAGACAGAAGGTCCACTTCTGGATATTGTTCTTATGTTTGGGGAAATTTTGTCACATGGCGTAGCAAGAAGCAGTCTGTGGTATCACACAGTTCTGCAGAAGTAGAATTCAGGGCAATGGGCCATGGAATTTATGAAGGAATATGGTTGAAGAGGCTATTACTAGAACTCAAGGTTCCTAGGGAAATCACCGTAGAGTTAGGGTGTGACAACCGGGCAGCTATAAGTATAGCTAAAATTCTTGTCCATCATGACAGGACCAAGTGAAGAATTTAGAGGAAATTTATGTTCTTTATTATATCAGATGACATCCTATATATATACAAGAAAGGAAGCTGATTTCCTTCTAAAGAGAGGATAATCACAATCCCTAAAGAAATAGGAAAATAACAATCAAATCTCTAAAAACTAGGAAACATAACAATAACAGCTAAGCTACTAAATTACATCCTAATTACTTGGAATTCCATACCCCCCTCAAGCTGGGCAGTACATGTTGATCATGCCCAGCTTGGAACACAGCCCTTCAAAAGATGCTCTTGGTAGAGCCTTAGTAAACACATCAGCTGTCTAAGAATTGGTAGGTGTGTAACTTAACTTTACAGACCTCGCTTCTAGTTCTTCCTTGATGAAATGCCAGTCTATTTGTACATGTTTTGTTCTGTCGTGGTGAACTAGATTCTTAGCTATGCTAATAGTTGCTTGATTATCACACAACAGTTCCATTGGCGCGACCATAGGAATTTGAGTTCATTCAGTTGCCTTTGCAACCAAATTCCCTCACAAATTCCATGAGTCATTGCTCAGAATTCTGCTTCAGCGCTGCTACAGGAGACCACGGACTGTTTCTTGCTCCGCCACGTGACCAAATTACCCCAAACATAGGAACAGTACCCAGAAGTAGACCTGTCTATAACCGAACCAGCCCAATCTACATTTGTGAAGACTTTAACACCTCTATCCTCACTTTTCTTGAAACATATACCTTGTCCTGGTGTCATCTTCAAGTACATTAGGATTCTCAAAACTACTCCCATATGTTCTTCATTCGGATTGTTCATGAATTGACTAAACATGCTCACCGAAAATGCAATATCCGGTCTGGTGTGGGACAAATAAATCAATTTCCCCACCAACCGTTGATACCTTCCTTTGTCCACTAGTGGACTTCCTTTTTCAAGGCCCAACTTTGTTGTATAGTCCATTGGTGTATCGGCTGGCTTGCATTCTGTCATCCTAGTTTCTTTGAGCAAATCCAAGATATACTTCCTCTGATTTATGCAAATTCCTGCTTTTGATCTTGCAACTTCCATTCCTAAGAAGTATTTCATATTTCCTAGATACTTGATTTCAAACTCCTTGGCTAGGAAGGACTTTACCTTTGAATTTCCTCCTCACTGTTACCGGTAACAATCATATCATCCACATACACAATGAGTATAATAACACATGTGGCATGATGAACAAACAAGGTATGGTCAGCTTGACACTGAGTATAACCAAACCTTCTTACGGCTTTCGTGAACCTTTCAAACCATGCTCTGGGAGACTGTTTTAACCCATAAAAAGACTTTTTTAACTTATAGATTTTGTCTCCATACACATTTTCCAAGACCTTCCATATAAACTTTCTCTGCTCCATTTAGGAAAGCATTCTTGACATCCATTTGATGAATCTTTCGGTTGAGATTAACTGCTAGGGATAGATGAACTCTGATTGTGTTTAGTTTAGCAACCGGAACAAATGTCTACTTATAATCTATCCCATAGGTTTGTGTAAACCCTTTAGCCACTAGTCTGGCCTTGTAATGTTCTACATTGCCATCCGCTTTATGCTTCACTGTGAAAACCCATATGCACCCCACAGTCTTCTTACCCTTCAGCAATTCTATGATTTATCAGGTTTTATTTCTCTGAAGTGCTCCTAATTCCTCCATAACTGCATTTTTCCACTCTGGAATTAACATGGCCTCTTAGATGTTTGCTGGAATAGACAATTAAGAAATATTGTGAGCAAAATTTTTATAACTAGTTGAGAGGCCCTCATAAGATAGGTACTTACTCAAATGGTAAAGAGGTCTTGCTCTACACTCCCTTACTGGTCTCCTTTGAGCGATTGGTACTTCAGTATCTGAAGGAACTTCCTCAAATGATCTGGTTAATGTTTCGGCTGATGCTAGGATCACTTGTTGGGATCAGATATGTGGACAAATTCCGATTGAGGCTCCTGGTCTTGCTGAGATACAACCTTGTCTAGTCCATCTTTATTTTCCTTCGGCCTCCTCGAGCATACAATAGGTTCTGCTTGGAACTTACATGTCATGTTAGGATGATTAGAGGGTTGAGGAGACTATATTTGCTGTTGTATGGGAGACATATTGGACTCACATTGTATATGAGATATATTGGACTTGAAAAGAGGAATTTCTGGCACATTAGGAAGTTGAGACTCATTGATAGGACTAGAGGACCCTATAGGAGATGAACTTGCACCAGGAATTCCATGGAAAACATGACTATGAGGACCACAAATATCCAAAAACTGAAATTCATTCTCACTCCCCCCTGAATTTTAGTTTGTGGGAAGAAAGGTTGATCTTCAACAAGGGTAACATCTAGAGAAATATGAAACTTTCTAGTTTCTGGGTTGTAGCATCGGTATCCTTTTTGAGTAGGAGAATAATCCAAAAACGAACACCTAACAGCTCTAGGATCAAGTTTACCCCTATAATGTGGTTGAATATGCACAAACACTGTGCAACCAAAAACGCGGAGAAGAATGGTTGATATAAGTTGTGTGTGAGGATGTGTCAAGTAGGTTTTGACATGGAGTTTTGAAGTGTACTACTCTAGAGGGTTGCCTATTAATTAGATGTACACTGTGTTGCCTCACCCCAAAAAAGACTTGGCACCCTCATACAAAACAGCAAAGACTTGGTCACCTCTAACAGGTGACAGTTTTTACTCTCAGAGATCCCATTTTGTTGAGGTGTGTCAACACATGAGGTTTAGTGAACAATCCCTTCACTAAAAAAATACTCTCTCAACTCTTGGTTTACAAACTCTCTCCCATTATCTGATTTGAACACTTGAATTTTAGTGTGAAACTGATTTTTAATCAATGATTTAAAATTTTTGAAAATATTGGTGACCTCAGACTTTTCTTTCATTAGAAAAACCCAAGTGACTCTGGTATGATCGTCAACAAATGAGACAAACCATTTTGCCCCAATGATATTTGGGGGCCCCACGTCACTAAGAATTAATGCAAATGGTTTGGATGATTTGTAGCTATTAGGATGGAACCCAGAAAAAGTATGCTTTGATAACTCACAAAAATCACAATGAAAATCTTTTTAACTTTTATTAAGAAATAAGTCAGGAAACAACTTCTCTAGATACAAGAAATTAGGATGTCCTAACCAATAATGCCATAACATAATAACACTCTCTTTATTGGACTTAGACGTAGACTCGAACATTGACTCAAGGAAAAAATCTTGGACTCAACAGAATGACCTTGTGTACCCTTAGAAGCTTCGGCCTTGATGATATAGAGACTAGATTGTATCTCAGTAGTTCCAATCGTCTTCCCCGAAATCATGTCCTGAAACACACAATAAGTGGGAAATAATTTAGACACTTTTCATCAAAAGTGAGTTTTGATATAGATAGAAGGTTAGAATCTAAATTGGGAACATATAACACAGATGGAAGGGTTAGAGTTTTTGAGATGATCACAGTACTACACCCTGTGACTTTGGACAGAGAACCATCCGCAATTTTTACATTATAGTTGCCTTGACATGGCTCAAAGGTACTACACACCCTAGCATCACCTGTCATGTGGTCAGTTGCACCTGAATCCACAATCCAAGTCCTTGGGACCTCTTTTTTCACATTCAAAGCAGTGGAGAAGGTACCTTTAGTAGAAACAAGCCCGCACCAACCACCGAGGCATTTAAACCTGAAACCATTTTCTGCAGCTGATCCAATTGCTCCTGAATGTGTACAACTGAATTTGTTCTAACACCTTCATTCCCACTGGCCATGTAACCCTTTGTATCTCTATCACCATTATTCTTGGGTTTCTAGTCAACTGGTTTTCCATGAAGCTTCCAACAACCGTCTTTGAGATGACCTGGCCGTTTGCAATACTCACACCACGGTCGGCCCTTCCTAGGCTGGTTGATTCTTCCTCCATGAACTGCCAAGGCACTACCCTCTGGTTGCGTAATGTTGTTGTTCGAGCCAAGCATTACCTTTCTTCTGCTCTCTTCACGCACGACCTCAGAAACTGTCTCTCGGAGAGTAGGTAATGGCATGATTGCCATGATTCTGTCTCTCACATCATCAAGATTGCAATTCAGCCCTAACAGGAACTTGAAAATTCTCTTTTTCTCAATACTTTTTCTGTGTGTGGCCTCATCTCATGGATTTTTAAAAACATCCTTCTAAAATATGTCTACCTGCTGCCATAATCTAAAGAGCTTAGTGTAGTATTGAGTGACCGAATCCTCTTCTTGACGCAGATCATGTAGAATCCCTTCAACCGCAAACAACTTGGCTGTGTTATCATGAGTAGAGAAAGTCTCATGTGCTGCATCCCATATCTCCTTTGCTGTCTCAGACAGCAGAAAATTCTCACTAATATCAGCATTCATTGAATTCAGCAGCCATGACATCACCAAGTTATTCTCAGTCTTCTACCGGCGATATCCTTTGTCCTCCTTGGCTGGTTTTTGTACCTCCCTAGTCAGGTACTCATCCTTTCCTTTCCAGCTAATGGAGATGAGGGATCGATTTGGACCATTGAAGATAGTTCTTACCGGTCAACTTGTGACCGGATACGAGCAACTGAGAGGATGTCGGGTCAGAGCCTCCATTGTTGTTAAAGTTAGAAGGATCTGAACTAGACAAGACTTCTGAAGAGGATTCGTGAGACATGCTGAATTATTTGAAGACCTATCTGTCGGGAATAATACGAGGGGAAAAAATATAGATTTTACTGCCGGAAAGAGCAGTAGGAAAATATAGGGTTTGCTGCCAGAAAGAGCAGTAGGGAAAAAAATATATAGAGTTTACTGCCGGAAAGAGCAGCTGGAAAGAGTAGTTGGGAAATATAGGGTTTACTGCTGGAAAGAGCAGTAGGGAATTTAAGGTTTATTTCGGGTTTAGAGGCGGCTCTAATACCATGAAGAATTTAGAGGAAATTTATATTCTTTATCACACTGATTTCCTTCTAAAGAGAGGATAATCACAATCCCTAAAGTAATAGGAAAATAACAATCAAATCTCTAAAAACTAGGAAACAGAACAATAACAGCTAAGTTACTAAATTACATCCTAATTACTTGGAATTCCACACCAAGCATGTAGAAATTGACCGACATTACATTAAGGAGAAACTTGAAGGGACTGTCAACCTGGTTTATACTCCTACAAGTCTACAACTTCTCAGATAGCCGACATTCTAACCAAAGCTCTACCTAGAGTCAGGTTTGAAGAGTTGAGATCCAAGCTAGGAATGATAAACATTTACAGCCCACCTTGAGGGGGGTGTTGAAGTTTGTTAACAGAATGGAATTCTGTTTTTATCTGGTCTGTTTGAAATAAAGAGGGTTGACTAGATTGTTACTTAATCCTCATCTCTAGGGTAGTTTCTGTTTTCTATCTTTCATTTAAACTAGATAAGTTACCTAGTTTTAAGGTAGGTTGTTACCTACTATTTGTGTATATATTGCTGCAATCTACATCAGTAGAGGTTAAGTGAAATAAAACTAAAGTTCTTAATATTTCTCTTCAACTATACTTAACAAACTTCAACTTGCTATCTAGACTTGGAATAACATTTATTAGCAAGTGAACTATCGAGCAGCAGAAAATTGTTTGTTATATGCAAACCAAAATATCAAATGTCAGTATAGATATCAACTCAATGATAAAAATAGTGAAATGACTCTCTTAATCAAATTGGAAAGTTCACCTTATAAACTATGACAGTTAAAGCTAATGGAATTTGTAGGGAGACACGAAGTAAAGTATATTAAAAGGGTTTACTCCAGAAAAAATAATAATTTTTCAATTGCATGCTATAAAAATGAAAAAAATATGTTATCATATGAAACTCACAATAAAGGGAACTGGCGCATCAAGAAAATCTAGCATCTTCCCTGGTAGAATCTGTAAAGATCAATGGCACAAAAAACAAAACAACAATTATTCCAGATTTGTAAGTATGTATTAGGGCACACATAAAAGACACAAAAATGCCTACCGCCTTTATGCCAACATCTAAAGATATTCTTTTTGAATAAAAAATATTAAAACCAACTCTGTGAACGAGGAAAGGACCATAATCAACAATCAAAGTCATATCTCAACAAACATGGCTTCATATCCTAAACAAAGCCCTAGCATAGTTTGACTCTGAATGTAATACTGCAACCAATTATTTCTGCTTCATTATGCTTTAGAACACTAACTGTCCTCGCAATCTTCAAACTGAAGGCAGAGATGGCTAAATGCTTTTGAACTTACTGGAAGCAATAAACTCTGCCATTGAAATGGACGAATCATGGGAATAAGAGATAACACGATAGCTGATAAAACACCCTGCATAGGTGGAAATTTACATCACTGAGCAAATTCAAAATAATTCTTTCCTAGTCATTCAGAATTCTAAACAAATACTAAGTGTCACAAAAATTACTCACCAGATTAGGGCACAGTATCACCACTTGTTTCTCTAACAATACTCCTGTAACCAGTGCCAAAACCTGGAAACATATAAATCAAACTCAATTCTCAATATGAAAATGCACATCATTACTTATGAAGCATAGGTGGTAGGAATACTTAATTACCAGGATTGAAATTTTTCACTCATACAGATGAACAAAACAGAAGGTTGGTTTAAATCATCAAAGTAGGAAAAGATGATCAAGGATTGGCACAAACTGGTCATTTCTAAAATAAAATTAATTTTTTGACTTACAAAATGGTATTTTTATGCCAAGTGTTGTGCTTATTGCATTAATCAGGAACCTAGCACCATTTCTCTCTTCTGTAAGAAAATGTGTTAATGTCATATGGCAACCCCTGTGCACACATCTCAAAATTTCAAGAAAGAAGGCAGTTGTTTCACAGGGTATTAAAATGCCCCAGCTCTTTCCTTTTCTTTAACTAAATAAACGAGTGTACTGCATGTGGACACAGAATATATGTTTAGGATTCACTTATTTAATGAACTCTACTTCAAAGTAACAAGAACACGGAGAGAAGATGTAACAAAACACTATAGTTGCAAAGCAGCCACATAGGGGAAGTAGAAAGAAATGTATAAATGATCGGAAAAATTATGAAAAAATAAAAGCCGAAAACCCACTTTTTTCAAATAAAAAGCAAGTCATATTCCCAATAATAAAAGTTCACTAAATATGCTGTTATATTAAGCAGTGAAATTTCTCTCTCCATCACCTGAGCCTTTCTTTGACATGGAGAAAATTAAAAACAAAAATGTAAGGAAACACAGATATATAAGTGGGATATTACTTGAATCTCACATCATACCATCATAACAATGTTGTATGTGGTCATGTTAAATGATACACCTGATCCTTTCTACACATAGAAAAAATTAAAAACAAAATGTAAGGAAACATAGATGTATAGGCGGGATATTACTTGATTCTCACATCCTGCACATTATAAGTGGTCATGTTAAAAATATGGTATTATCTCAGGCATTAATTTCGTCTCATGAATCTGATGTCATTTTTTATCAAAGGTGTTTTTCTTTCATGTAAATTTCCTTCTTTAAAAGCTCTTCCTTGTAACAGACTTCACAGTTTTCCCCAATGAATTAAACATCAACAAAGGTAGCTTGAACTACGGATGATGCCAAGAACTACTCAAACAGCAGCAAATATTTCTTTTTTATAAAAAGAAGAATACAATACTACTAAAATCAAGCCAAAAGATTTGTGATTAAAAAGAGCATTACACTTTCAATTGAGAGAAATCGACAAATCGTTGCTGTTGTCCATACTGAGAGTGCAAGAGCTTCTTCAGCAGCAGCCAACTTAGCATTGACCTTTAGATGAATTTCAATAATAATGAGTGCATGTACATATGAAGAAGCATAGCATTGAAACAATCAGTAGCCAAAAAAATACCCCAGCAGCTTCAAATGAATCCAAGTATTTTTGACAAATGCCAAGAGCAGAAGCTGGAGGTCGAGTATACTCAATAGCCTGTAAATGATTGAGTGGCTGGAAAACTATTTCACTTCCTCGTGCTGGAAGAGGCAGAGCATGATAACCACACACTATTTGTACCAAATCATTTTTATTTTCCTATAAACGCGATCACACACCAACAATATGTTACAATCAAATATATCACCTACTTGAAATTAACGTGTAAACATGGAAACAAAAATAGACTCACCCTAGCCCATTCCATTATCAAGTCATCCCCAAAATCTTTTTCACAATTTGAGAAAAGGTCATCATAATCATCCTCCGATGCCATGCTTCTAGCTGGACTGCCAAAGATAACAATACATTACTGAAATTTTCACCGAGGAAAAGGGTAAAGAAAGAAGTAAATAAAAAGAAAAGAGAAGTGCATTAGATGGAGAAGGAAACTAAAACAAAGACAGTCAAGTTACTGATATAAAGTTTGCATCCAGATCAGTAGTTTTATCAACTAAAGACAGGTTTGTGTCTATTTTATAGATTTTGTTTTTAGTGAACTGTTAACATTAAAAGTTCACCAGAAGAAAAAAAAAAGTGCATTATAGCTGCAAATACTTATCCGCATTAGACAAGATTTATCCACATCAGAATTCGAAAAATTGATCAGATAATAGTTGATCTCACACAGGAGAAATTCTGAACTTAGTATAACAAATTAAATTCTATTTATTTTAGTCCAAGCCACAATTTAATGGCACTAAATTATAAGGTAATTGCATATCTCCCACCTGAATAGGGATTCAGAGCTTGCAAGACGCTCTAATGTGCGGGTCCTATAGCCAGAAAATGTCCCAACATCTGGTGAAGCTTGGCCACTCTCAATGCTTGCATACACCCTTTCTAAAATATCAGATCGATTTTCTGAGGCCTCAGAAGCACAATCATCAAAATATTGTAAATTCTTCCTATCATCCTTATCTATTTCCCTCAATTGACTAATGTCTGAAGCCTCACTAAAAGTGCCACTTTCTGGAGACCGAGGTTCCCATGTCTTTAGTGAAGAGGATGGAATCTCATCATCTGATATAATCCCAGCAGCAGCAGCAGTAACGGCTAAAGCACTGTCAACCGGTATTGCAGAAGCCATATAATCATTATAATACTCCCTATCTGGGGAATCAACACTGTCATTTGTTGGATCATGTAATTTGGACCCTGAAGGGACGAAATCAGTTAGAGACATTTCACTTAGAAATTGTGTTATCCGATTCAGGCGTTCCTGAGCAATGATACTGCACCCAAGTAAAATATAGTATATTGCATCAGATATGTAATTAAAACATCATAATGAAAAATGTCTCCTTAATTTAGATGTCAATAGAAACTTATGCTCACAACAGGGTGAATAAAATTAATATTCACCTGTTCAACATCTCATAATGTAACTCAAAGAAAGGGACTCTGGATAGCACACAATAACAGCGGGGTCCAGAAACCAAATAACGACTGCATCTTCCAGATAACTGAGGAAGCGGCGATGAGGTACCTAAGACACCAGGTGGCCTCTGAACAATTTCTGACACGTGTAAGCAAATCCCATAAAGTGTAGCATTGTCTGCCACCTGATGAAGGAAACAATAAATCTTTCAGCATCCTCATAACTCATGTTTCTCATTTAGACCATTAATCAACAGCAGTAAAAATTAACAAATCAACTCACACTAGGTGACAACATACATTTCTGATATACACCGGCTCAAGCAGTCTTTTCTCAAAAACAAAAACTCAATATATATTAGACACATAAAGGTGTCATTTTCTTGGTAACTATTACACACGTGTAATTTGGTCACTAACTATCATGAGAAACAATGAACATCGCTGGAAGAAGAAGAACAAGACCAGGAGGAAGAAACACATCAAAATCAAAGAGTCCTTCAACGCTAAAAAAAAAAGTCAAAGAAAGGACTGTAATCCTAAAACAATAAAAACGTTACACTAAAAGTCAACAGTACCAACAATTGCTGGTAGGGATGGGCATAGTTTTACAATCCGAGATAAACCGAACCAAACTGAACCGAATAAACCAAGTAAATATTAAATATATATATATATATATATATATATATATTATAAAACTAAATATAAGGTTTATTTTAAGTAGTTTTACATATTTATATATTATTTTATTAAATATTATATTTATATTGATTTAAGTTCATAAATATTGTTTTATTTAATATTATATATACTAACAAAATATAAATAGAATAATACTAATTTGACCAAACACTAGAATCTACACATCTCTCACCCTCACCACAAACTCACGCCGCTCAACTCACTATTCCTTATCATCTTTCTCAGACTCTCACAATCTCACTTTGTCGAATCACACAACTGAAATCTCTCTCTCACGGTCTCATTGAACACACTTTGTCTCGTTGAACATACGTATTATTATGAACTATATTTTGGATTATGATGGAATGTATTATGGCTTATTTGGACTTCCGTTAATATTATTAAGTTAAATATAATTTTTTTTAAATACTTGGAGTTGTTGAATTATAGATAAACATGTTCTAATATGTGAATATTTTCTCAAATATAGACGAATTATGGTCCAAAAGAACCATGCACTTAATAAAGTTGGTAATTTTCATTAAGCCCCAAAGGCCCAAAACTGTATTAAACTGAACCAACTCAAATCGGAAAAAGCAGGTTCGAGTCAAGGCGAGACAATCCAATTCAAAATAATGAAAACCGAGTATAAGCAAGTCATGGATGGTTTGAGCTGAAACCGAATCGATCCGACTCGCACCCACCCCTAATTGCAGGAATGGTACTAACATACTAGTCAACCAAAAAGAATGACAAGAATTAAGGGAACGGAGAAACATAGATAAACTGAAAATATAATTATAGAGATGACAAAAAGTACATGAAAAATGATTTTATTACTAAAAGCATTCAAACCTTAAGTTCTAACTCCAAGTTAATGTTTCAGACGATTAAAGTCCACTAACATTTTGTACAGAGAACATGGTATCGGATATAAATATGTGGCAAAGAAGATACACATGTAAAAGTTACCTTCAGTGAAAAAATAAAGGATGAATCATCTCTGCCTAAATGCTCCTGTTGAAGAAGTAGAAAAATGAAAATGTTATATCTTTGATGGAATGAACCAATATTTTGAAGAAACAAGAGGCATAATATAGACACAAAAAAAGACGCAACAATTCGAGATGCTTTTAAAATTGAAGCCTATTTTTCCAGTTGACCTAAACTAGGTTTGAATCAATCAATCCTGAACTCTCAAATTTAAGAACCATTAAAAGAAATGCAGTATTCAGTACAGTTATAGGATATACTAAGTCAGCGCTGGAGGGAGAGATCTATATTTAACAACAATATTAAAGAAATTACCAGCAGCTATAAAAGAGAGCCAGTAAAGTAAGCAAAATAAAAGCCGTACTATTATTTCTGAATGTGTAACTATACCCACAGAAGCAAAAGAGTGCCAGTAAAGTAAACAAAATAAAAGTTGTACTATATTTCTGAATTTGTAACTTTACCCACTTTGGTAGATGAGAAATGAAGGTATCAATAGATAATATATTGCTTAGATAAATGTAGAGCCAAAGAATAATAGTAAGGTATATGAGAGAAAAAATTAAAATCAAGCAACCCTACTTAATTTTGGCATATCTGGCATGACATATTTGAAGACTCTCTACTGTGGAAAGTAATCATAAGGCAGCAAATCTTTGAAAGGAGAAAAATTAATATCATATCAGGTTCCACCGGCTGAATAGCATTGCAAACATGAAAGAGGTCTCAAGAACCCAGTCACGGTGCAGAACACACTGAATTAAGGAAATCAGTGTTGCTTTCTTTATGGTTGGGCCAAATCCAATGTAACAACAGGCCAAAAGGTGCAAATCAAATAGTTAACCTTTTTGAGAAACCAGTTGACAAATGGTTCCGTTTGATTCAAATGCACAATCAGGAACCAAATAAAATATCATAGATTTACAATATTAATAAGGTGAATACCTAATCTATAACTGCTATGGAACAATCATTGAGATGCCATTATGTCCGGCTTGCATATAATAATAAGCTACAGTACTAGAAATAAGTTTTTTTCAGGAAAAAAAAAAAACAGAATCAAGTTTACTTATGAACTTCTTGTGACTGTATGGTAATAAAACTTGAGAGGCATTTGTAGAGAGGTTTTAAATCAGAAACAATTTCAGACTATAGCTGATGGAGAATCAGATTAGGGATTTTTAATTTACAAATCTGGAATGTTATTTTGAAAAATCTGTTATAATAGGATTAAGATTTATTTCACAGCATCTCTCAATAAGATAGTTCCTTAATTTTAAAATTCTTAGGATTTTAGTGTTTAACATTGTGTCAGGCGAATACGTTTCTAGTGATGTAATGGATAGATTTACTTAGCAAACAGTAAAGCTTTAAGCATATCCTATAACAAACATATATAGCAGACAAAGTGCATATTAAGTCCAGTTGATAGTTCGTTTACACTTGTTCAAAAAAAAAAAAAAAAGAAAAGATAGTTGGTTTACACTGGTGCAACAAAATGACACTCACTACAAACAATTAATTATGACAGCAACTGTTAGCCCTTTTTGCTCTATGTCTACCAGCCAGAACTCATCTCTGTAACTAAGTAAATTTGTGTCTACAAATAGACAAACCTTAGAAAGAAAAAAAATATATTGGAAGACGGTGGAAAAATGAGAGAGAGAACTGATGAAGTAATTTTTCACTCTTTAGTATTTTAAACTGCAAAGCTTGTCAAGCATATATACAAATACTACTAATATATTATTACTAATATGCCCAATCTAATGAAAATTAATAACTTAAAGAAGATGATGAGCTACAATTACTTTCTGCAAATATAGGAATTATTTATCATAGGAGACAGAACAGAAACATTAGTTTGGCATACCTGTCCGTAAACAAGTTCATTTAGATCACTTAGTGATGGGGTCCTCTCTACCAACCGCGCCTGTATTATCACATTAATAAAACATTGAGTGATAAACATGTCCCAGTGCATAACAGAACACGATACATGAACAGGTAGTTAACATCAGCCATTAAATTTCGTGTGAGAACAACATTATTCTTATAATAAAGGAAAGAAAAGAAAAACATTATATTTATCTTAAAACAACTATAAAATCAAGAAAATACACAATCACAGAAATGCTATTTCTAGTATAGTGGGCTTAGACGGCTAAATTTCCACTAATACCACCAGATGGCCTAATAGGCAACAATAACCAATGACCATAGTTATATGTTAAACCTCCAGCAAACACTTTTTTCTTTCTTCATGAAGCTGTACATTAACTCCTACATAAATGAAACTTTAGTTTAAGTACATAGAGTATCACAAGAGATCAGCAGAATCAAACCTTGGCACCTCCTGGAAAACAAAAGGCGGCTAAATCCTTTGGGCGGATAGCTAACCTCTTCCCAGGAGGATATTTAAAAAGTATCTGTAGATTCCAAAAAGAACAAAGAAAATAAAATAATTAGCACAAGACCATAGAAACTATAAATCAAGATACTTAATAGTTTGACCAAATGAAAGACACATTAAACAAGTTGTTATCATGAGAAAAGAACAATTTTAATGGCATACCAGGTGTTCAAAACACATAGGCCTGTTCAAATGCCACTTGTAGCAATACCACAGAATATAAACACAAACCGATTTCTATGATACAATATACAATGTCCTTTATTTTCAAGGAAATAAGTAGAATTAACAGATTGCATGGTCGAAAATGAGAAACAATGAGATCCCTAAAAAAAAGATTGAGAACACGTGTAGCAAACTGAAGCCAAACACAGCAATTACACATACATCTTGAATCAAACTGTTGACAATAGGAGTTTCAGGATAGTATTAATTTAGTCATGCAATAAACCTGAGGTTCCAATGTCGGGACTGGAGGCCCCCGATGCTGTAGCATTCTGACATCTAACACTTCCGATTTTGTCATCTCAGACTCCCACTTTTTCCTTCTCGCAAATGCATCCTCCACAGACTCGAGATTAGCATCTGGATGAAGCCCCGCAACAATAAAATGTTCAAAGAGTGAGGTGGGTTCCTTATATTTTGTATGATCCTACAATAAAGTTCTTACACGTCATTAATTTCACAAAGCATATATAGATATTTTTCATATGGTTATCAGTATATCATGTTTAACCATAATCCTAGAAAGTCCACGTAAAAATGCAACCAAAGCTAACAGAATTGCAACCTTACAAACTAAAAAGTATTTAAAAAAAAAAAAAGTATATTCAGCAGATCAAGTTAAGCAATATATAGGGGCATATGGCTCACAATCCAACTTGTGTCTACTCAAGTATGGCAGCTTGACATCCTAAATATATTGAACTTGTTAACTCTGAGAAAGCATCTAAATTTTATCCTTATAGCAGATATTCTGTTTACAAAATAACCGACCATATGATAAAACAAAGCGGATGATCAACAAATGATGTGCTTGAAATATTGAAAACTGTAGTTGAACACTGTCACAGAAAAGAGATGTGAAAAGAGAATGTTTGAAAGAATTTCTGAGATTTGGATATTAAAACCATGATACTGGTCTGCTCTTTAGTGTAAATGAACTTCACAAAACTATAAAATACACAAATAGAGTGGCCAACCAAATGTAACTTGAAGGGAAGGAAAATAACAAAAAAATTATTAAGATAATTTAAAATACCATAGTTTTGGAGTGAAGCAGATACCACTGGCGTTTTTGGTTTGCCAAGACCTCAGGATTGAAACTAGACTGGTAACCTTCTTCCTTTAAAAAGCCACCCCATCGCCAAGCCTTCTGCATATGACTTTTCAATCTCTGGAAACCATTGTTATGCGCTTGTGGCCGAGTAATAACCTCACTCTGACTGCGCCTATGCCGCGGCGGAAAATGGGGAGAGTACACACCTTGCAGAGCTTCTCCGGCCACCCTAACTGCCTCCTCAGATATTTGTTGTAAAACCAAATAAGCCGAAGGTGAGGGTGACAGGGACTTAGGACTATCTTCTTGAGTACAAACATCTTCTTTTGTCTCCATTCCAGACACTTAACTCATTTAGTAACTGTTCATTTCACCAATTCATCCACTAAATTGAACAGCATGTGCCCTTGAACAAGTATTACATCCACACCATTTCACTTATTTCGACAGATTCAACAAGATTTCAACCTAATCAATCTTAACAAGTAGACCCCATTATCGAAAATTTGAATTACCATCAGTTCCCCTCAATCGTTTCTGATCATTGATTCTATGATGACCCAAAACATAAATACATTTGAATATGATCACAAAGAACAGAAACTCCAAAACTCAATGTGGCTTCGTCTTGTTGGTGCATTAACTAAATACCCTGATAGCAAAACCCATTCAAAGCAATACAGGCATGGCCAAGTTTTGAAAACGAACACAATAATGCAGATAATTAATGAGCCCACCTCAAGAATTTAAACAGACAACGGCTCCATATTCTTCAAAATAAAAATAAAATCAGAAACAGTAACCGAAATTTAATACTTGGCCAGCACATGAATTAAGAATTTCAGTTAATGCTTGAGCAAATTGAAGACCAGGAATCTGAAAGCACAACAACAAACATTAATCAGGAAAAGTAAATAAAACAATTAAAAAAAGGGAAGATAAAGAAGAGGATTGTGCATGCATATACCTGTTTTGTGGGTTTGGTTTATTTTCATGTGAAAGAGAGAAGAGAAAATTAATAGTGGCTAAAAATAGAAGGGAGGTTACACATGAAAGAAGGAGATTTTGTGTTTTATATGCTCTTCAAATGAATTTGGAAAAGACAACTCAGGAAAATGTTGCATATTTCTCAAACTGCCCATATTTTTTGAGTATTTTCATTTGTTCCCTGATAGTTTTTCGGTCTTTGAGAGAGAAGTTGTTCTCTTTCATCTTTTATTAGCTATTGATCTTGATTTAAGCAAATGCTTTGGTGTATATTTGTTGAAGATAAAATTGATATGAACTTGATATATGAGTCTTGGTTCACAGTAAGACCCGGTGGTGGGTCGTGTCTCCTTGATGTCCTGAAAAGTCAAAGAACAAACAAGTTAAGGTGGCCAATGGTAAATGTTTGTAAACACCCACCGATGATTGAGTTAGCACATGTCCGAAGATCTTATATATGTGAAATTGTCAAAACTGACCACTTTAATTATGGGAAATTCTTTCTTAACCACATGCATAATTTTAATTGTTTATAGCCGCTTTTTGAGAAATTACTGAAAAGCCCTCATATAAAAAGGGTCCCCAAACTCTCTCTCTCTCTCTTCTGGTCTCTCTCTCCCCGATCTGCCTTTCTCTTTCTCCGATCGACCTCTCACCGGCGTGCTTGAGGGCCGCCCATCGCCAGAATCATCGCTCGGCTAGCGACGAACCAGCGACGGCACACGAAGCACCGCCTGGTCGTCGCACGAACCAGCGGCACCGCTGGTTCGTGCGACGACCAGGCAGTGCTTCGTGCGCCGCTTCTAGTTCGTCGTCGCCTCTGGTTCGTCGACGACGGTCGGCCTCTCTCCTCTCTCTCCTTTGTCCATTGATGATGTGGTCTGCAAAAAAAATTAAGAGAAACAAAAAAAAAAAACCTAAACCTAATTTGAGGAAGAAGAAGAGGAAGAAAAAGAAGGGGACAATTTCAATTTAGTCCAGATTTCAAGTTTGGACATTTCAATTTAGGCATGATTTCAAGTTTTGACATTTTAATTTAGGCATGATTTCAAGTTTAGACATTTTAATTTAGTCGTGATTTCAAGTTTGCTTCGAGGTTTTTAAAAAAACTATTGTCAAGGGCACTCTGGTAATTTATGGACATACACTGAAAGTTTTTTAAAAAAGTGGTTATTAACAATTAAAGTTTCAAAAATTGTTAAAAACAAAAGTTTAATGTTTTGGATGGCTAGTTTTGGTTTTCTCTCCTTATATATTGGTAAAATATATGGAAGAATGCTTACATGTTTCACCTGCTTGGTTTTATAGGTATCATCTTCGATTCATTGTTGTGCTGTCACTTATGGTGTGGGTCTTGGGTGACACTTGTCTATTTCGTAACGACAAGTGTTGTTTTGCATGCCAGTATAGAGTGATAGTTTTCTTGTAAGGATTCCCGTTGTTTTTAATTGGCTTATTTCGTGATCAAACCATATGTGGGGGTTCTTTGTAAGGGTAGCCTAAGTATCGGTCTTAATGTTCGAAGCCCTTTGAAGACCTCGTGTTGATAAGCACCGAAGGTAAATTTCTATGTGCTTACCTTTCTTTGAAGAGATTTAGAAGCACACACACACTTTGCATTCTTACATTTGTGTGCATTCTCTTCATATGTCACATTACACACTAGCACTTTGATTGTTATATCTTGTTGTGTATTTATGTGTCTTGTAATTCGTTTCCCGATAGTGTTCGGAAACGTCCGCGCATGCACTAGAATGTGCTTGGTTTTGCGCGAAGACCGCCCACGGAGAATGCCCTTGGCTTCTCCTTGATTTTCACCTCTGTTGGTGATTGGCGGTTATGATCGGCGGCCTGGCCGCCGAATGGAACCGCCGTTTGCTTCTAGGAGCAATTCTACGGTCACGATCGGCGGTCACGACCGCCGTTCGAAACCGCCGTTCATACCTGATCGATTTCGATCTCTCGGGTCTGATTCGGCGGTTAGGATCGGCGGTCACGAAACCGCCGAATTAACCGCCGTTTATGCTCTGTTCTTCACGAGCTCAATTCGGCGGTCATTATCGGCGGCCTGGCCGCCGATTGAAACCGCCGAACGGTGCGTTTCAAGGGCAAACTTGTCTTTTCACTTGCCCTTTTCTTGATGTCTATAAATATCACACTTTCTCATTTTCAGATAAAATGTTCTTTAACTCTAAGAACCCTAAACTTAAAAGAGAGACATTTGAGAGAAAATCAAATCAAGAACACCTTTTTAACACTCAAAAACCATTCTCATATGCATCAAAATATCATCTAGCATTTTCTAGCTTAGTTAGGATGCTTGCTTGCATGGGTTTTGGTCAACACATATTCTTTGGTAAGTTCTTCACTATTATCATACATAATTAGTGTTTTATTTATCATTGACATCTCTTATATTATTTGTATGCTCTTGAATATATTCTAGATACAAATTAGAGATTGTTGTGTTGACATGATTGAGTGTTGTATTTTTGATAGCTATCTAGGTTTTGTTAATCTATGTTTAGCTAAGCTATTTGACATGTCATCTAGCTTTTAATATCTAGGATTGAATTAATTGCATATTCACTATCCTAGATAAGCATATAGAGTAACCTAGCTCTTAATTGCATTTTGGATATTTTATATATTCACATAGGTTGTATATTCTCTTCATAGAGAAAGTAAGTCTTGTGTGTAGCATCCGGGATTAGGTTGCTTAGAACGCAAGCAAATTGGACTAGGTTCACTCATACCGGGATTAGGTAGGTGTGTGATTACTTCCGGGATTAGGTTGTAATCGTTTGCACATTTAGTGGATTCGAGGTTCGAGTGTGGCTTACTTACATAGCCCGTGGTTTTTCCCGTGAGGGTTTCCACGTAAAAACCAAGTGTTGTTTTAATTTCCGCACCATATTACAATTGCTTGGTTATATTATCTTGAGGGTATTTTCGTAATTTTGACTAACACGAAAAATTGGGTAAAAAGCGTAAAATCTATTCACCCCCCCTCTAGATAGCTTTTTACACACCGTGCTATTATTTGTTTCAATTGGTATCAGAGCGGGTTCCTAGACATACATAGGTGATCCTTGCTCATTTTGGTGTGTTTTGCATTTTGTGTGATTTTTTGATTTATTCATACATTTTGCATTCATCTCATTTGCATTCATCCAAACACTATGAGTGGTTTCGGGATGAGCAAAGAGGGAGCGTCGAGCGTGAGGCCACCGTTGCTCACCGGCGATAATTACTCCTCATGGAAGGGGAAGATGGAAGCATACATATGCCAAATCCATGATAGGGCATGGATGGCGGTTGAAGATGGATATGCTCCACCTATGATGACTTCTACGGATGGAGGAGAAGAAGTTCTCAAGCCTAAGGCACAGTGGAGTCCTCAAGAATTTATTGACTCCATGTGGAACAACAAGGCTATTCATGCCATCCGATGTGCAGTGAGTGAAAATCAGTACAAACTGATTCAAATTACTAGGATTGCTAAAGAGGCATGGGACATCCTAGAAGTTGCACATGAAGGCACCGAGGTTGTCAAGGACTCAAAGCTTCAAGTCCTTCAAACTCGGTTTGAGACCATTAGGATGGAAGAGCACGAGCACTTCAATGACTTCCAAGTGAGACTAATGGACATTGTGAACCAAAGTCACCAACTTGGTGATCCTTACTCGGATAGAAGAATCAAGCAAAAGATCATGCGATCACTTCCCGAGAGGTTCGAACCCAAAGTGACGGCTTTAGAAGAAAATGACACTTACAAGGAAATGAAGCCGAGTGAAGTCATTGGAAGACTTCTAGCCTATGAATCAAGAAAGGCTACCACATCTCCTCCTAAGAAGAAAAAGGATATTGCCTTGAAGACATCCAAGATGGAAGAGGAGGAGGATGACTCATATGAAGACATGGCACTCATTGCCAAAGGATTCAAGAAGTTCTTGAATCTTCAAAAGAGTGATTATGGCTCAAAGGGGAATGACTTCAAGAAGAAGAAGTCCACTATTAAGAATGTCAAGCCATATCATGAGATGTCTTCAAGAGAGAAGATTCAATGCTACGAATGTGGAGGATTCGGGCATATCTCCAAGGAATGTGCTAACTTGGAAGATGAAAGAGAGGAGGTCGCCACTTCAAGTAATAGTGATGAAGAGATTGTGGCAAAATTCTTGGCATTAGGTTGCTCTCACAAGCGGGACAACAAAGTGAAAGTTGTTGAAGGAAGTCCCTCAAGCTTGAATGATTGTGAGAACAACTATTTTGCCTTTCCGATCTCCTACAATGAAGAAGAGAATGAGAGTCAAGAAGAAAGTGACTCTAATAAAGACGACTCTTCATCTAACTCCTCACATGGATATGTGAAGAAAAAGGTTCTAGATAAACACCTCACTGAGTTTAAAAGCTTAGCAATGAAGACCAAGGAAAAGATACGAAGATTGAGAGAAGAGAATCTAGACCTTGAAGCTCATGTTGACCACTTAAGTGAACAAGTGGATAGATCCAAGAATATTGAAGATAAGCTAAGAAAGGAGTTAGACTTATCTAAGAGGAATGAAGAAGAATTAAAAAGAGAGCTTGAAGAGGCTAAAGGATCAAGGACTAGGATAGTTTCTAGCACCGAAAAACTTGACCACATGTTAAGTGTTGGAAAGAGTCCGTGTGATAAGAGAGGTCTTGGGTTTGAAGATAGTAAGGAGTCCTCCACTCCTATCAAGACCATGTTTGTCAAAAGCTTGAGCTACAAAGAAGATTCACCGGTGCAAACTCCTAGGAAGAAGATTGAGCTAGGACAATGCTCTCATAGTGCACAAGTGAAGGTAGCTCCAAGAAGACAACCTCAAGCTCAACCTACAAGAGTTCCTCATGCTAACTTCCCTCAAACTCAAATCCATCAAGGGAAGAGACCAATCATGCAAACTCAACCGTGGAAGCAACCAAGTCTTGGTCAACAACAAAGAAGGAGAAATCCTATCCAACAACCAAGACAACCACAAAGACATGGGAAGGCTCCTATACATGCACAAGGACATGGTATGATTCCTAACTTTGTCCCTACATGTCATTTTTGTGGTGTTGATGGTCATATTAGACCAAAGTGCTTTCGTTACATTAAAATGTGTAGAGTTAAAAGCATGATTGAGAAAAAGAAAGCTAGAGCTAGAATGCATACTCATAGGAAGGAAGAAATTCATTTACATGATCCTATGACATCTAGATCTCTAGAACAATTGACCACTAGGAAGAAAAATGTCACACCTATGTGGATAAGGAAAAATGAACCCGCTTGCTACGAGACTATCAAGTCTCAAATAGGTTCATCCAAGCCAAATGGACTTGGGAGGTCTATAGGACCTCATGACCTTCATTGTTGAAGGTTGATGATTGACCCCATATGGGGAACTCAAGCAAAGAGAGCTATTTTGCATTCTTGTATCTTGCAAAAAATTTGAAATATCTTATGCCTCTTCTTTTAATTGCTTGAGTAAGCTTGGTTGTACATATGTATATATGTTTTAAAATTCCATAAGTGTGAACCTTGCTTGTCTACAATCCATGTCATATTTATGTTCAAACATGCATTTTTGGACTAGGAGTTTTACATTGGAAGTATGATTTGAATGACCTATGATTATCTCCATGACATGATGATTCTTTAATAACATGCTAATGTCAAATGACAAAGCATGAAATTCATATAACATGCTCACATGAAAAGCATGAATTGATGATTGCATATTCTTAAAAATGCAAAACTTGTGTGAAAACTTATGAGACTCAAAATGAATAAAGGATCTTGTATCCATTCAAAGGAACTTACATTCCAAATGTCTCTCTTTCTTTATTAGTTGAACATGGTTACTATCATACGGATAATTTTATCCGGAAAAATCAAATAGGGTGCAAAGTCGCTTATGCCATGTTTCGCTTATAAAGTTGGATATAGTTGCTCTTAAATTGAAATCAATAATCTCTATATCCTTGCTTTTCCCATGACATTGGTGAAATTGGTTTGAATTCTTATTAGAAACCTTTGTCATTTGCTTTGCCAAATACCATTGTATTTTGGACTTGAATGCTATATGTCTTGTATGCAAAGCATGTTGGATTCACACATTTTCTCAAAATAAATCTCCTTGTTTCTCTCAAATTAATTGAAGTGCATAAAGTGACTTATATGTATATGCATATCTTGCATGCTTCTATCTCTCGTTGCTATGAGTGACCCAATTGGGGACTACTCCTTTGCCTATATCATGACAAAAAGGGGGAGTAGGATATGGTAAGGGGAGGTGCAAAATATAGAAGCTTTTGTGCACTTTGGGGAAAACATACATTGAGGGGGAGTAACCCGTTGAGGGGGAGCATTGCATTTATCATACATTGCATACATTTGGTAATGTTGTGCCTAAATTCTAAAAATGCAAATGCTTGGTATTGTTCTCACATGATTAATCTCACACTTTTCTTGTATTAGAAATGTTAGAAACTCTTTTCAGGGATTGATTATTCTACAAGAGAATTGAAGACTTCAAGTTGCATTATCTTATCTCTTTGTATTGTAGAATATCATTATAGTCCCGTAGTTTCTATTTTTTTTGTGAGGAATCATTGTGAGTGATGGTTTTGTCACGAAATAGCCAAAGGGGGAGATTGTAAGGATTCCCGTTGTTTTTAATTGGCTTATTTCGTGATCAAACCATATGTGGGGGTTCTTTGTAAGGGTAGCCTAAGTATCGGTCTTAATGTTCGAAGCCCTTTGAAGACCTCGTGTTGATAAGCACCGAAGGTAAATTTCTATGTGCTTACCTTTCTTTGAAGAGATTTAGAAGCACACACACACTTTGCATTCTTACATTTGTGTGCATTCTCTTCATATGTCACATTACACACTAGCACTTTGATTGTTATATCTTGTTGTGTATTTATGTGTCTTGTAATTCGTTTCCCGATAGTGTTCGAAAACGTCCGCGCATGCACTAGAATGTGCTTGGTTTTGCGCGAAGACCGCCCACGGAGAATGCCCTTGGCTTCTCCTTGATTTTCACCTCTGTTGGTGATTGGCGGTTATGATCGGCGGCCTGGCCGCCGAATGGAACCGCCGTTTGCTTCTAGGAGCAATTCTACGGTCACGATCGGCGGTCACGACCGCCGTTCGAAACCGCCGTTCATACCTGATCGATTTCGATCTCTCGGGTCTGATTCGGCGGTTAGGATCGGCGGTCACGAAACCGCCGAATTAACCGCCGTTTATGCTCTGTTCTTCACGAGCTCAATTCGGCGGTCATTATCGGCGGCCTGGCCGCCGATTGAAACCGCCGAACGGTGCGTTTCAAGGGCAAACTTGTCTTTTCACTTGCCCTTTTCTTGATGTCTATAAATATCACACTTTCTCATTTTCAGATAAAATGTTCTTTAACTCTAAGAACCCTAAACTTAAAAGAGAGACATTTGAGAGAAAATCAAATCAAGAACACCTTTTTAACACTCAAAAACCATTCTCATATGCATCAAAATATCATCTAGCATTTTCTAGCTTAGTTAGGATGCTTGCTTGCATGGGTTTTGGTCAACACATATTCTTTGGTAAGTTCTTCACTATTATCATACATAATTAGTGTTTTATTTATCATTGACATCTCTTATATTATTTGTATGCTCTTGAATATATTCTAGATACAAATTAGAGATTGTTGTGTTGACATGATTGAGTGTTGTATTTTTGATAGCTATCTAGGTTTTGTTAATCTATGTTTAGCTAAGCTATTTGACATGTCATCTAGCTTTTAATATCTAGGATTGAATTAATTGCATATTCACTATCCTAGATAAGCATATAGAGTAACCTAGCTCTTAATTGCATTTTGGATATTTTATATATTCACATAGGTTGTATATTCTCTTCATAGAGAAAGTAAGTCTTGTGTGTAGCATCCGGGATTAGGTTGCTTAGAACGCAAGCAAATTGGACTAGGTTCACTCATACCGGGATTAGGTAGGTGTGTGATTACTTCCGGGATTAGGTTGTAATCGTTTGCACATTTAGTGGATTCGAGGTTCGAGTGTGGCTTACTTACATAGCCCGTGGTTTTTCCCGTGAGGGTTTCCACGTAAAAACCAAGTGTTGTTTTAATTTCCGCACCATATTACAATTGCTTGGTTATATTATCTTGAGGGCATTTTCGTAATTTTGACTAACACGAAAAATTGGGTAAAAAGCGTAAAATCTATTCACCCCCCTCTAGATAGCTTTTTACACACCGTGCTATTATTTGTTTCACTTAGCATTGTTGATGATGTCACCTGTTGGGGATTTGAACCGATGAACGCGGAAATGACATGCTTAATATTTGCCCATAACTCATAGCAATTAATAACGTCTATAATAGAAAAATTGATGAGAGAAAATAAAACAATCACAACACAAGATATATGTGGAAAACCTAAATCGGGTAAAAAACCATGTGCTGTAAGGACGATAGAGAAAGTTCCACTATATGATAAATTGTTACAACCATATACTTCAGAATTCTCTTTCATACCTCAACCCCAAACCATAGAGCCTCACTAAGTCCCCAAGCTCACAACCAAGATTTACATCATGACTCTCAGCTCACAACGCTAACAAGATCCTCACCAAGAACCCCCCAATATCCCCCAGGTCTCCTTAGAATATCACCCACAGATCTCTAACTTGATCCATTGATATTCCCCGGATCCCTCCACGGATATTCCCTAGGGTTTCCCTTGGATCTCATTCACTTTTTCTGATGTTACATAGTGTTCTTTTTGATCCACACAATAACCTAATTTCAAGGTCGATTTATACTAGTTACAGAGAGTTTAAGATAAAAGGAAATACTACTCTTAAACATATAAGACTTACTTGTTTCACATAAATACTAGTGGAAACTACCAAAAATAACCACTCTAAATATGGGAAATTCGTTTTTAACCACATACGAAACTTTAATTGTTAATAACCATGTTTTGAAAAAAAATTCAGTGGGTGTCCATAAATTACCAAGATGCCCCCAAATTAAATTTTCTATTTAATTTTTTTTTTTTTTTTACCTTGTCTTTTCTTTTCTCTTTTCTTGACCGTATTCTTCCTTCTTCTCTGCTCATTCTTCTTCACTTTTGTTTCCGATCGTTGTTCCTCTTCCTGCAAATCGAACACCAATGGTCGAACCATTGTTATTCCTGCAAATCGACTAACTAGAGGATGGTTTGATTTCGGAATCGCGTTGAAGATTTAAAGAAGTGAAAACTTGAAAAAAAAAATCGATTTGCTCTAAATCGGTATTTGGTGTGTAAATATCTTTCATTTGTTCATTAATTGAGTTGAAAACAGTGACTTTAACATGAGTTTAGCGTTATTGCATCACTTTTGTGTGTTTTGTGAATAATCAAATTAAATAAAGTTTCAAGTTTTTTCCAGAAGATTTCAAATTCATTGGTTCGAAAACTTGAAAAAAACTTGAAATGTTGACAAGTTTCTAGGTAAGATTTCAATCAAGTTTTTTTCTAGAAGATTTCAAGTTTCAGTAGTTCAAAAAATTGAAATCTTATATAAAAACTTGAAATGTTGACAGAGATTTAAAGCATGATTTCAAGTTTTTGAAAAACATTTCAAGTTTGTCGAAGATTTCACGATTTCAAGTTTTTTTTTTTCAAACCGAACTCCAACATCCAGTCCCAAATCATCCAATACCAGACGTCAACTCAATCAACCCCCAAAATTGATACATTTCAACATTTCAACATTTATTATTCCCTAAACATGTTTTTAACATGAAATCGCAATAAAATGTTAAGTGAGAAGAGAATAATGGGTTTGTCTCCAACGAATGGTGGGTTCGTCTCCAGGCTGTGACGGTAACCTCTTTTCTTCCGACTGCTTCGGCGACAACAACGACGACGCCCTCTTCTCTACAGGCGACACCACTTCTTTTCTCTCTTTTCTCTCGGCGACAACGACTCTTCCTCTCTCTTCTCTATTTCTCATTCCAATTTGTAATCTCCACTGCTGTTGTTTTTGGTTTTTAGGTTTTTAGGGCTTTTATATATGGGTATTGAGGTAATTTCTCAAAAAAGTGGTTATTAATAATTAAAATTTCAAAAGTGGTTATAAACAAAAGTTTAATGTTTTGGATGGCTAGTTTTGGTTTTCTCTCTAAATACTATTTCCTTTTATGACAAGTCTTCCTGTAAAGAGTATTCATTTTCCTTCAAGCATAAGAATTTCTAGAAACAAACGACTTCCTTTTCTGCTGAAGATATCCCGTTTCACGTATGCTTATGATTGACTAAGGTTCGGGTCATGTGCTGGCCAGCAGCACCCTACATCGTTACAGTCACTCGAAATTACATCGCTTAGAAAACCGCGATCCATACGCTGAAACGATCCCGGCCACTGTCACTGCCGCTGTCAAAGCCACAACGCTAACTTCTGGAACAATGACCGTTATCAAAACCACACAACGAAAATCACAGCGCCATATCGTTGTGTGAACCGCTGTCAAAGCCATAGCGCAACCCATAGCAGTTTGCTTCATTCTTCCATTCTTCAAACATCCCTCAAACACCATATCCAACTTCGTTTGGTTTAATTGGGTTCATTCGAGAATACGAGCAAAAACCTAACAATTCTCCCATTTTGGCTTGAATTCTCAAAACTTTGTCCACAACCACGATTCTCATTACCGAGAATCACTATACCCCACCACAAGATATAATCACTTAGGAACGATTTTTTTTTCTTCACCTTTTTTTTTTGTGTTCGTTGTTCCATCACCATTCCAAAAATAACTTGCTGAAATTGTGGTGCATCTCCTCACATCAGATTTCCAGGGAATTCATCGGCCATCAACATCCTTGTCCATCATATACCTTGCATCACTTTTTGACCGATGCCTTGTGCACAATTATGGACCACTAGCAGCAACATATCCTCTTCCATGGCCAATGAGGAAAACTGTCAAAATGATAAACATGTCCTTATATCACCCAACTCTGTGAAAGACCTTTTGTCCTTGCATCACATACCTAGTGAAAGACTTGTTACTAGAACTGGGAGTGCTTTGCCAGATAAGCTCCACACCACACTAGAGACTTCGAGCGTTCATTTTTTTTTTTATTGCCTTGTTAACCTAGATTGGATCTTCATGACTTATACCTGCCACCACAAGCCAAACTTCTCCTCCATCAATATATATTTTTTCATCAAACCCTACCGAGTTCGAAATCGCTTTCAAGACATATCTCCTTATCTAAACCATACTAGGCAATCATGAATCATCATCCCAATACCACCAAGTTGTCCATACGATCTCCCATAAAGACTTGAAATCACCATCGCCAAACCATATGGCTCTGATACAAATTGTTGGGGATTTGAACCGATGAATGCGGAAATGACATGCCTAATATTCACCCATAACTCGTAGCATTTAATACCGTATATAACAGAAAAATAGATGAGAGAAAATAAAACAATCACACACAAGATATACGTGGAAAACCCAAATCGAGTAAAAAACCACGGGCTATCAGGGTGACAGAGAAAGTTCCACTATATAATACATTGTTATAACCATATACTTTAGGATTCTCTCTCACACCTCAACCCCAAACCATAGAGCCTCACTAAGTCCTAAAGCTCACAACCGAGCTTTACATCATGACTCTCAGCTCACAACGCTCACAAGATCCTTACCAAGAACCCTCAAATATCCCCTAGGTCTCCCCTGAATATCACCCACGGATCTCTAACTTGATCCACTGATATTCCCCGGATCCCTCCACGGATATTCCCTAAGGTCTCCCTCGGATCTCACCCACTCTCTCTGATGTTACATAGTGTTCTTTTTGCTCCACACAATAACCTAATTACAAGGTCTATTTATACTAGTTATAAGGAGTTTAAAATAAAAGGAAATCCTACTCCTAAACGTACAAGACTTACTTATTTCACATAAATACTATTTCCTTTTATGACAAGTTTTCTTGTAAAGTGTATTCATTTTCCTTCAAGCACAAGAACTTCTAGAAACAAACTACTTTCATTTTTGCTGAAGATTTCCCGTTTCACATATGCTTATGATTGACTAAGGTTCGGGTCATATGTTGGCCAGCCGCACCCTTACATCGCTCAGAAAACCGTGATCCATACGTTGAAATGATCCCGACCGTTGTCATTGCCGCTGTCAAAGCCACAACACTAACTTCTGAAACAAGGATTGCTGTCATCACCACAGTCAAAACCACATAGCGCAAAACATAGTGCCATACCGCTGTAGGAACCACTGTCAAAGCCACAGCGTAGCCCACAGTGGTTTGCTTCATTCTTCCGTTCTTCTGTTCTTCAAATATCCCTCAAACTTCATATCCAACTTCGTTTGGTTCAATTGGGTTCATTTGAGAATACCAGCCAAAACCTAACATCTCCTTCGGTGGTTCATCTCACCTTAGATGAGCAATCCATCCACAAAGATTCCTACACTTATTTGATTGTTACCACCGATGGTGGTTTGCCTCCAATCTTACTTCAGTGGGTTTTCTTAACTTTAGGGTGACACTATCACGTGTCACGTTTTTATTCGATGTCATTCAATTTACTATTGATGACAATTATATTTATAAATCTTCTAATTTATTTGCACCATTAAATGAAACTTCAATATAGTTGTAATTAAGGTAGTAATTTATTTGTAAAAGTTTTCCTTTGGAGAGCTTGCCATGATTGGTTGCCAACTAAAGTTAATATAGCAAGTAAAAGGGTTCTGATGGATGGCTTATGTCCGGTTTGCAACGAATTATTCGAGAGAACTTATCACGCTTTTTGTTATCCTAGGTGCTCAAGTCTGAAGGATTTTTGATGCACATTTGGGATTTTGAAAGGTATGAAATGCGACAAAAATGTTGGCTTTCAAGATTTTTTTAGTTCTTGTGTACTTAGGTTGAAGGAATATGAAATGGTTCTGTTGTGTGTAATTATGTGGCGTATTTGGTTTTTAAGGAATAAAAATGTCCATGGAGGTGGGTGGAATGAGGTTAAGTCTGTTTTTGCATGGAGTAATGAGTTTTTGGCAAACTATAAGGCTACTAATAAGGCAACTAATGAGCATCCAGGGGTGGTTTTGCCAAACCAGATCAAGTGGGAGGCTCAAAGGGATGGGATTTACAACTTGATGTGCGTCTTTTTCAGGTAGGTTGTGGTATGGTTATTCGGGACCATATGGGCAGTGTTATGGATACAATTGCTCAACGTGTCATGGTAAAAATTTTCCCCTCAAGTGGCCGGGACTATGTCTATTTTACTAGGCCTAGAATTTGCAATTGAGATCAGTTTACTTCTAGTTGTGATAGAATTTGATGCTTTGGAAGTGGTTAACTTAATTAATTCGGTTAGTAAAATTTCTGTTGATATTGGTTTAATTGTGTGTGATATAAAAAAACTCTAACATTGTATTACAAGTGATATGGTTATTTTCGCGTCTAGGAAGGGCGAATGTTGTCGCCTACAATTTGTTTAAATTAGGTTTCACTATAAGAAATTTGGTCTTTCGTAACACGTAAAATCTGTTGTGAAAAGTTTTCGTAACGTGCGGGCGTATGTTGTTGATACGCCTGTTGTCAACCAAAAGTTTCAAAGTTTTTTTGCAACATATGTAGTTGTAGAATAATTACAATGTACTAAATCCGTTGTCATTGATATTTTTGCAACGTGCATTGTACGCTGCCTTATATAATCTTAAGAACGCGAATTGTACGTTGCCTTAGGTTAAGAAAAAATAATAATAAATAGGCATAATGTATACCCCATTGGGCGCCCCTCTACTAGGCCCAATCACTATCCAACCCTAGACCCTATATAGGTAATGTATTTTAATCACACACTTTTCAAATAGGGTTTGAACCTAAGACAAACACCATCCCAATGAGAGACTTTACAATTCTACTGTGAGTTTAACTTTGTTAAATAATACACACTTATTTTTTATATAACATATATGCTATATAAAAAAAATTAATTCAATATTTTAGTGAAAATTTTAATAATTTTTATTATCTGATAAATTAAACTCATTATAATAATCGTTGTAATTATTTTTTTTATGAACAATTAAATATTATAAAAATTTTATCCCAACATTTAATTAAATGGCTTATTTATTATACAGTTTCCATATAGTTACAAGTACTTAAAAATAAAATAACTTTCTATCATAAATACCCATGTATAATAGCTAAATCTTATATTTGAATTGAAATTAAAAACAATCGAGTTAGAGGTCTATCGAAACCTAATGATATTAATTATTACAAACACACGGCTTATAATGCAACTTTCATTATATGAGACGGGTCTCCACATTTTACAGTTAAAAGGGCAAAAGTATGAGTTAAATCATTTTCATAAAAGAGAAGGTAAAGTGCTTCACTTTGCTAATGGTGGTTGTGCCTTTTAATATTTACGATAACAACATCCATAATGTGTATGTTTCCAAATATTAGGGTTTTCACAATGCACAAGTCAACAATTTTTCATACGCGAACGTGCATATTATATATTTGCTGCGGGGTATTAGTCTTTTTCGCAACCCACAAGCAAACAATTGCTAAAGAGACTCACACGGCAACGTGCATGACATGTGTGTTGCTGAATATTAACTTTCGCAATGCGCAAGCAATCGGTTGCTAAAGAGACTCATATGGCAACATGTAGTGCTGTAAATGTGGGCCGGCACGACCCATTTGTGCGGGCTGTTGAGGCTCGTTTTTATAAATGGCCTCGCCCTGGCATGGCATGGCAAATTGTCGTGCCGTGCCAGGCCTGACTCGTTTACAAAAACAGGGGCCCTGCACGTGTCGTGCCAGCAGGCCGGGCCATGCCAGCACACAGGCCTATAAATTTAAATATATATATATATAATTTTAATATTTTAATTCAATTGTACTAACTTATAATATTGTTTTAACAATTTAACTTATGTATTTTTAATTGTAATTTGTCTATCTTATTTATTACTTTAGTCTAATAAAAAATGTAGAAAATAGATAGATTTATTATTTTATTTAATAAAATAATTCAAAGAATAAATAAAGCTAAAAGATTAAAGAAAATAAAAAATAGACGAAATTATGAAAATTTGAAATGAAGAATTATTTATTTATTTCGGAGTCTCAGTATTACATATTTACATGATTGCCTCATTAAAAACCTTACCAAGAAAAACCCAGTAGGATAAAAACTTGGTAAGGGAAAAAGAGTGCAATCGTATTACAACTTACAAGTTAATGTACATGTATAACCTAGAAGTCCTAGATCTGGTTACTGCCGGAACTCTCATCGACATATAAATTACAGAAATTTTGAATAAGTTGTTCGTCTACCATTTCATTTTTCATTCTCTTTCGAGCACACTCCCAATCTTGAATGCATGTCAATACCTCCACCTTCTCTAGAGACAAAAAAATCTTCTTCTTTCTTCAACAATTCTTCCACTCGTGCTGAATACATGTTCTGAGGAAACAGTGGAGACAAGGATAACTAGCACGTCATATGCTAGGTGTGACAAGACCGGATTTCTATAGCAATAGGTCTTCCACCATAACAACAGATCAAATCCCTTCTTCTCGAGCTGGTGCAACTTTCGGTACCGGAGACAGGGATAACCAGCACGTCATATGCTAAGTGTGACAAGACCGGATATCTATAGCAATAGGTCTTCCACCATAACAACAGATCAAATCCCTCCTTGTTTTCCATCAATTTGAGCTTCATGGAAGCTTTTCAGTTTGGCACCGGAAGTTACACCAGCTCAAGAAGAATAAGAACTTGATGAGCCTACTTTTTTCAGCGTTTTAGAATGTTCCAACTTGTCTGATTCGGGAGTGTGTCTGGTTCTGCTGATGGTTGCGCGTCAACGCCGCCACAACTGCACTCATAAATACTAAAAAATTTGAACAACCTGGTTTGAATGTCAGTAACCTGTGTAAAATAACTATGCTCAAATTATTACCAATATACTTTAGCAATGTTTCTAAACCAAATAATTTAAACCTAGGATCTACTATAACACCTAAAGCATAAAGGAAAGGAATTATAGACCAGTATTTTTTAAACTTGGTCTCCATGGCAACAACTACAGTGCCTAAGATATTATCTGCCCTATAATTGTTTAACAGTTTAGACATTTCCACCATATGATGGATTGCCTAGGAAGATGTGGGGTAATAGACCCTGGAAAAAGTTACAGTGGAATCGTAAAAAATCTTTAAAAATTCAACAAAAATCTTTGCCATATACCAATCGTCTAGGGTCAGTACTGGCATATCTGTTTGGAATCTTCGGTCGTAGTCCGTAAGTTTTACAGTATCTACCGAATTCTTTCAATCTTAGATTAAAACTGTCGAGCCAAGAAAGGGCATCTCTTATGTGATCTATACAATCGCTTACTACCTTCATACCAGACTGTACAACTAAATTGATGATATGACATGCACACCGTTGATGGAAGAAATAACCCCCATCTTACAGGATATTTTTTTTCAAAAGACAATGCAATAGAACTAGTATTTGCAGATGCATTATCTAATGTGACAGAAAGGATGCAATGAGTTATTTCAATAGTTTCTAAAACAGAAAGAATGACATTAAAAATATTTCTTGCGGTATGTGCAAAATCCACAGGACGAAAACCAAGATTTTTTTTGTAACCTCCAATCAGAGTATAAATAGTGTCATGTGACAGTTAAATAGTCATATTTGGAACATGAGTTCCAAATATCGGAAGTTAATGCAATAGAGAAAGTTAGATGCTGTAATTTAGCCTTCAACTCGTCTCGTTGGGTTTGAAAACATGTTAACAAATTGTTCCTAGTACTGTTTCTAGAAATAGATTTAAATTTGGGGTTGTATGCACTTTGAATAAATTCTTTATAAAGAACATTATCACCGAAATTAATTAGTTGATCAGTACATGCAATGTAACGTGTCATGCACTCTCTAGCATGCATGACGTCGTAACGCCATGTTGTAGCGAGCCCGTCTGGGTGCCGTTGTAGTTGTGTTTGGGTTGTAGTGTCTATCTGTCTGTGTGCATGCAAGCATTTCTCCATATACCTTCACAAATGACCAGTCCCTCCTAGAAGTGACATAGTGCTTAGGACAAAACTTACATTGAGCTATGTCCATGACTTGACCGTCTGGCATAGTCTTTTGTACTACGTCAAAACACTGCCATACGTTTGATGTGTGCTTTTTAGGTTTGGGAGAACGTGATGTCAGTGTTGCATCGAAACCAGAAGGTCTTGTTGCCGTTTTTGTCGGCTCGGAAAGGTCAAAATAATCGTCCTCCATGTTAAGACCGTCCAGAAATTGAGAATGATTATGGTTCATTTCCTACAATACAAATATTAACTCATTAGTCATTAAAAACTAAGCATAAAATCATAAATATACTAAGCATAAAAATATTAAAATTAATTACTAAGCATTTAATCATAAATATACTAACCATAAAAATATTAAAATCAATTACTAAACATAAAATCATAAATATACTAAGCATAAAAATATTAAAATTAATTACTAAACATAAAATCATAAATATACTAAGCATAAAAATATTAAAATTAATTACTAAGCATTTAATCATCAATTTACTAAGCATAAAAATATTAAAATTAATTACTAAATATAAAATCATCAATTTACTAACCATAAATATTAAAATTAATTACTAAACATAAAATCATCAATTTACGCATAAAAAAAATATTAAAATTAATTACTAAACATAAAATCAAATATACTAAGCATAAAAATATTAAAATTAATTACTAAGCATTTAATCACTAATTTACTAAGCATAAAAATATTAAAATTAATTACTAAACATAAAATCATCAATTTACTAACCATACATATTAAAATTAATTACTAAACATAAAATCAACAATTTACTAACTAAACAAAAATATACTAAGCATAAATTAAAATATACAAATATTAAAATTAATTACTAGATATAAATTCATAAAATGATAAATTTACTAAATTATAAGATTTTAAGAATAAATATTAAAATTTATAACAAAGCATAAAAATATAAACTCATAATATATTGAGCATAAAGCCATAAATATTAAATATACATAAAAACCTAAGAATAAATATCAAAACTAATAGCTAAGCATAAATATATTAAGTATAAATATAAAATTTAAAAACTAAAACATAAAATTAAATAATAACATTTAAAGGAAAAAGATACCTTTGAACTTTGGCGGAGAGATTAGAGAATAATAGTAAATTAGTAATACAATATTAGAATAGTAGATTAGTAGTGTAGAGAATAGAGAATAGAGAGAGAGAAAGAATGAAATTATAAAAATATGAAATGGTGTAGATAATAGAGATTAAAGAGAGTAATGGAGAGTTAGAGAATGGAGAGAATAAGAGATTGAAAGAAAGTGTATGGAAATTGAAATGGGTATAGAAAAATTTGAAATGTGCGTAAAAATATAAAATAGAAGAGATGAAAAGGCAATTTGTAATTTTCGGCCCTTTTTAAAATTTTGACTGTTTGCTAACGTCAGCAACAATAAAAAAATTCAAAAGAAATAAATAAATAAAAAATGAAATGTGTCTAATAGTAGAAAAAAAGATATATATATATTTAGGTGGGCCCGTCAGCCGCCTCGCGTGCCGGCCTGGCGGGCCCACCGTTGGGCTTAGCACACCAACCTTGTGTGTCGGGCCGGGTTGGCATGGCAGGCCTTAACTTAAGACCTGGCATGTGCTAGGCATGGGGGCCGTGCCTAGCCTAGCCCAGCCCGTGCCACAGGCGGGCCATGCCGGGCCTACTAGGCCCGACCTATATTTACACCACTAGCAACATGCATGACATGTATGTTACTGAATATTAGCTTTTCGCAATGTGTAAGCAATCAGTTGTTGCTGAAGAGGATCCTATGACAACGTGCATTATACGTGAGTTGCAAAATATTATCTTTTTAGCAACACGCAAGCTAACGGTTGTTAAAAGCAAACCTACGGCAAGGCCTATGACAACATCCATAATGCGTGTTGTAAAATATTAGACTTTTTCGCAGCGCACAAGGCCTATGACAACATTCATAATGCGTGTTGCTAAATATTACATTTTCAACAATGTGCACATTTGTATGTTGCTAAAAAGACACATACGGCAACATACATGGTATGTGTGTTACAAAATATTAGACTTTTTCGCAACGTGCATGATGTGTGTGTTGTTAAATATTAGCTTTTCAACAACATGCACATTTGTATGATGCTAAAACCATGTTTATAGCAACAAGCACAAAATGTGCATAGTTTAATGAAATAGATACGACAACGTGCACATATTGTGTATTGCGATATGTGTTCAATTATTGACAACATTCGATTGTGCATTGCGGTAGGTGGTTTTCAGTTTTCACAACACATATTTTATACGCGTTGTAAGAGACGATGTCAAAAAAAGAAAGATCCATTCAATAAACTGGGCCACAGTGTGCAGAAGCAAAAGGAATGGGGGCCTAGGTGTAGGTTCAATTTTAGACAAAAACAGGTCTTTTGGTGAAATGGGCTTGGAGATTAGGTAAATAAGAGTGCTCTTTGTGGAAGAGGGTGATCTGTGCCAAATATGGGGTGTTGGGGGATAGATTGAAGTGGGATTGGCAGTGTTCTTCTTCCAAATCCTTCTTTTTTCGAAGTAGGATCGAAGACATGTATTATTGTTGAGGAAGGGTGACCGGACTATTTTATACCTATTTGAGGTCCCCCATTTCATATCTTTTGTGCTCGTTTTCGAGTGTATTTTTGTATACAATGTTTTGTTTGAGCTTTGTGTAGGTACTTATTCCCTACAACATGAACTTGAGCTTAAAGAACAGTTTGGGAGGCAAAATGAGCCAAAAACGGAAGAAATTGGAATACATGCTCAGTGCCGCGCCTCATCGTCGACATAGACTCGTGACGTGATCTAAACCCAGCCGTGGCCAAGTGAATCTAGATGTTTCCATGGTTGATTCGTTGCCGAACCAGAAAGTGACACCGAGACCGCGGCAGAACCCCTTTGGTATTGCAGCAGCTTACGGATAAGTGCAGAATTTAAGGCATTCGGCGGTCTAACCGCCGATTTGTAAACCGTCGATCAATATCAATGAAATCTAGAAGCATTCAACGGGCACAAATGGCAGCCATAATTTAACCATCGATTCAAGACAATGAGCATCATTCCAATTCGACAATTTGAAACGGCGGCCTGACCGCCGATTCGACTAAAATCAGCAAAATGGTTGAAATTGAATAAGCATGTGCAGAATGGCCAACTTGCGGGGGTCATATCTTCCTCCTCAGATTGAACCACATCGATATCTTTATATATTTAGAAAGCCCCGGGAGTCTAGTTTCTAGAACATTTTACGGATTATGATTTCGAGCTTTCTACAGGAGGTTATGCTTATTTCCGTAATGGTACACGATGTTGAAACGCTGAAATGCTGTCAGGTCCAAACAGCTACTTTAAACGGCGGTCAGGCCGTCGAACCAAATAGTTGATTACCTCTAGAAGGTCATTTTTTGGGCAAATTTCAGGGACTGTTTCGTCATTTCACCCCAACCTTCAGCCCTAACCTCCCCACACTATATAAACACCTTATTCTCTTCTCTCCCAAGAGAATCCACTCCCCACACACTTCCCCAAACTTCTTCTTCTTCTTCATTTTCTTCATTTCAAAAGAGAGAGAGGAGCTTCCAAGAGCATCCATGAAAGTTTTTCCTCCATGGATGCTCCCCACTTCATCTTTTACCCATCATCCATCCATAGAGCTAACGGTTGAAAAGTGTGCCGAGAACCTCTCAAACACGAAACCGCAACCAACATATGTGAACCGATTCTACAAACAAAACTACATTGAGCCCCAATAATAGATTCGTAATGTAAAATGGCAACGTGAAAGTCTAATGAATGTGGAAAGAGTGATTGTATCTCCGACCATAACTCATCTAGAGCCCCTAGAGTGAGAAATAGCCAAAGACCAATAATTGTAACTCTAACCATGACTCACCTAGAGCCCCTAGAGTGAGAAATAGCTAAAGTCCAATTGTTTACAAGAACAATGAACCAAACCCTTATAATATGACAATTTATAGGTTCACCCACTCTTCCTAGCTAATTAGCCAAAACTATGCCCGGAGAGCCCCTCCAAAAGCACAATCCTAACTCTAATTCACTCAAACTGTAAGGTTCCCATTTGTTGATTGGCTCATTTCCTGGACAAACCACATGTTGGGGGTTCTTTATAAGGGTAACCTAGGTATCGGTGTTATTGCTCAAGCCCTTTGAAGACCTCGTCTTGATAAGCACCGAAGGTAAATTTCTATGTGCTTATGTTTTTCTTTAAAGAGATTAGTTGCACACACACACTTAACATACATTGCATGTGTGCATTCTCTTCACTTGTCACATTTCACACTTGCACTTATTGTTATATCTTATTATGTGTAATTGTGTCTTGTTGTCTTGTAATTCGTTTCCCGATAGTTTTCAGAAACGTCCGCGCATGCACTAGAATGTGCTTGGTTTAGCGTGAGGACCGCCTACGGAGAATGCCCTTAGCTTCTCCTTGGTTTTCACCTTCATTGGTGTTCGGCGGTTATGATCGGCGGCCTAGCCGCTGAATGAAACCGCCGTTTGCTTCCAGTAGTGTATGGAGCGATTCTGCGGTTATGATCGGCGGTCACGACCGCCGTTCAAAGCCGCCGTTCAAGACCTGATTGATTTTATCTCTCGGCCTAATTCGGCGGTTGAATCGGCGGTCACGAATGAAACCGCCGTTTTCATACCTGATTGATTTTTAATCTCAAGGTTGATTCGGCGGTTAGATCGGTGGTCACGAAACCACTGAATGAAACCGCCGTTGGTCCCCTGTTCCTCTCGGGCCAATTCGGCGGTTATGATCGGTGGCCTGGCCGCCGATTGAAACCACCGATCAGTGCGTTTCAGGGGTAAACTTGTCTTTTCACATGCTTTGTTTTTCATGCCTATAAATACATCACTTTCTCTTGTTCTGAATGTGACTCTTTAATCATCAAGAACCCTACTTTAAAAAGAGAGATTTTTAAGAGAGGAAGCAATTAAGTTTGCTTATCAAACACTCAAACCAAAATCCATTTGCATCAAAGTTCATCTAGCACTCTCTAGCATATCTAGGATGCTTGCTTGCATGGGTCTTTCATCATCACACTTGCTTTGGTAAGTTTTTCACTATTATCATACATAATTAGTGTTTAATTTATTATGGCATCTCTTTTATTACTTGATTGTTCTTAGATTATATTCTAATATTCAAGATAGAGATTGTTGTGTTGATTTGATTGAGTGTTGTTTTTATGATAGATATCTAGGTTTCTCTAATCTATGATTATCTAAGCTAATTGACATGTCATTTAGCTTTAATATCTAGGATTGTTTTTAATTGCATATTCATCATCTTAGATAAGCATATAGGGTTTCCCTTGCTCTATGTTGCATTTGAATATTCATATATTCACTTAGGGTGTTAATCTCTTTTTAGAGAATTAAGTCTTGTGTTGTGACCGGGATTAGGTTGCTTAATTCGTAAGCAATCGGACTAGGTTCACTTATACCGGGATTAGGTAGGTGTGTGATTACTTCCGGGATTAGGTTGTAATCGTTTACACATTTAGTGGATTCGAGGTTCGAGTGTGGCTTACTTACTAGCCCGTGGTTTTTCCCATGAGGGTTTCCATGTAAAAATCAAGTGTTATTTAATTTCCGCATTTTATACTTGATTTATTGCTTTATCTATTTAGGGGTAATTTCGTAATTTTGACTAATCACGAAAAATTGGGTAATAAGCTTAAATTTTATTCACCCCCCTTCTAGATAGTTTTATACACACCGTGCTATAATTTGTTTCAATTGGTATCAGAGCGGGTTCCTAGACATACATAGGTGATCCTTGCTTATTTTGGTGTGTTTTGCATTTTGTGTGATTTTTGATCATTCATACATTTGCATTCATTTCATTCATTCATAAACACTATGAGTGGAAATGGCGGAAATGGTGGTGGCAACGAAGGTGCTTCAAGCACAAGGCCTCCACTTCTTACCGGATTGAACTATTCCCAATGGAAAGGGAAGATGGAATCCTACATATGCCAAATTCATGACCGTGCATGGATGGCGGTGGAAGACGGATATGATCTACCCAAGATGACTCCCGATGGTGGAGGAGAAGAAGTATTGAAGCCAAAGGCGCAATGGAACGCGCAAGAGTTTGAGGCTTCAAAGTGGAATAGGAAGGCGATGCATGCCATCTTGTGTGCTATGGATGAAAATCAATATAAATTGATTCAAAATACTAGGATAGCTAAGGAGGCTTGAGACATCCTAGAGATTACACATGAGGGAACCGAAGTGGTGAAGGACTCCAAGCTTCAAGTCCTCCAAACTCAATTCGAGATGCTTAAGATGGAGGAGAATGAGTGCTTCAACGACTTCGAGATCAAGTTGATGGATATAGTCAACCAAAGCCATCAACTTGGTGATCCATATTCGGATAGGAGAATCAAGCAAAAGATTATGAGATCTCTACCCGATAGGTTTGAATCGAAGGTGACGGTTTTAGAAGAAAATAGTGGATATAAGGATATGAAGCCGAGTGAGGTGATTGAGAGACTTCTAGCTTATGAGTCTTGGAAAGGGCCTATCTCCACACCCACTAAAAAGCAAAAAGGAATTGCTTTAAAAACCTCCAAGGATGAAAATGAGGCAAAGAAGGTTGACTCGGATGAAGAACTTGCCTTGTTTGTAAAAAGGTTCAACAAGGTTATGAAGTTTAGAAGAAAGGGCTTTGGATTAAAAGGTCAAGATTTGAAGAAAAAGAGCTCTTTCAAGAAGTTTGAACCTAGGCAAGAAAGGACCGAAAGGAAAGGGGTCCGATATTTCGAGTGTGGTGGCATAGGTCACTTTGCCCCCGAATGTCCAAATCACAGTGTTAAGAAGAAAGGTAAAGTGATGGCCGCCACATGGAGTAGTAGTAGCGATGACTCCATTGAGGGAGATGAGTCTTCAAGTGATGAAGAGCTCATGGCTAACCTCCTAGCTTTTGCCTCCTCCCATAAAAGTAAAAGTGCTAGTGACAGAGAGGAAATGAGTCAAGAGGAAAATGACTCAAGTGAAGAAGAAAGTGATTCCTCTTCGAACTCCATAAATGGATTTGTGGAGAAAAAGGTGCTTGCTAAATATCATGCCGAGTTTAATGATTTAGCAATCAAAAGCACAAGAAAGATCAAGATGTTGAGAGAAGAAAATCTTGAGCTTGCATCTCATAATGACCACTTAGGTGAACAAGTGGAAAAATTCAAGAGGATGGAAGATAAGCTAAGAGAGGAGTTAGTCTTATCTAGGAGGAATGAAGAAAGTCTAAAGAGGGAGCTTGAAGAAGTTAGAGATTCTATGACTAGGATGGATTCTAGCACCAAGAAACTTGACCATATGCTTGGTGTTGGAAAGAGTCCATGTGATAAGAGGGGTCTTGGGTATGAAGATGGCAAGAAGATCTCAACCTCTAACAAGACCGTGTTTGTCAAGAGTTTGAGGAACGAAGAAACTTCATTTGTGCAAATTCCTAGGAAGAAGTTAGAAATAGGACAATGTTCAAATGCACAAGTGAAGATGGGGCCAAAAAAGCAACCTCAAGCTCAACCCCCTAGGGTCTCTCAAGTCTACATTCCTCCACAAGTGGCTCACAAAGGAAAGAGACCAATCATGCAACCTCAAGCTAGGAAGCAATCAAGACCGGTTCAACAACGAAGATGCTTTGAACCCATTCATCCACAAAGACAAGGATAAGGTATGATTCCTTATTTTACTCCTATATGTCATATTTGTGGATTTGATGGTCATATTAGACCACATTGCTTTCGATATATTAAAATGTGCAAAACTAGAAGCATGATTGAGAAGAAAAAGAAAAGAGCCATGATGCATGTTCTTAGGAATGATAATATTATTATGCATGATCCTAGGACATCTAGAGCCCATGTACCAAAGACCACTAAGAAAGCTAAGATTGTTTCTAGGTGGATTAGAAAGAATGAAAATGTTTGCCATGTTGCTCAAATAGCCTTGAAGGCAAATTCTTCTAATTTTTGGTATTTAGATAGTGGGTGCTCTAGGCACATGACGGGAAACAAGAGTTTCTTCGAGACTCTTGTTATGGAGGAAGGAGGATATGTCACTTTTGGTGATGGATCCAAAAAGAAAGTTGTAGGGAAAAGAACCATTTCCGTTCCCGGATTACCTCATTATCCGATGCTTTATTTGTTGATGGCTTGAAAGCCAATTTAATAAGCATTTCACATCTAAGTGATGAAGGATATTCCGTCTTGTTTTGTAAAGATGATTGCTCGATCCTAAAGCCCGATGGATAAACCTTATTCAAAGGTATGAGATCTAGCGACAATTGCTATTGTCTTGAAGCTAGAATAGTCTTAAACAATGTGTCCATGGATGAGCAAATAGAGTTGTGGCATGAAAGACTTGGCCACATGAACTTTAGGGATTTAAGAACCCTTGGAAAGTTTGAGTGTGTGCGTGGCTTCCCTAAGCTTGGGAAGAAAGCCAATGGTATTTGTGGACCTTGCCAACAAGGAAAACAAACTAAAAGCATGCACAAAAAGGGCAAGTATCTCTCCACTAAGGAGCCCCTAGAGCTTCTCCACATGGATCTCATGGGTCCTATGCAAACCGAGAGTTTAGGTGGAAAGAGATACATTTTTGTTTGTGTTGATGATTTCTCTAGATTTACATGGACATATTTTCTTATAGAAAAATCCAAAACTTTTGATAAGTTTAAAATGCTTTGTACTAAAATACAAAATGAAATGAATTCTAACATTAAAAGCATTAAACGGATTAGAAGTGATCATGGGGGGGAATTTGAGAATGCCTCTTTTGAAAGCTATTGCAATAGCTTAGGCATCTCCCATGAGTTCTCGGCTCCTAGGACACCTCAACAAAATGGAGTTGTTGAGAGGAGGAATAGGGTCCTTCAAGAGATGGCCCGAGTGATGTTGCTTAGCAACAATGTCCCTAGGAACCTATGGGCCGAAGCCGTCAATACGGCTTGCTATATAGGGAATCGTGTTTTCCTAAGGCACGGATCTAGAAACACCTCCTATGAGTTGTGGAAGGGTAGGAAGCCAAATGTTAGCTACTTCCACACATTTGGAAGCAAATGCTACATTTTAAATGACCGTGATCAACTTGGCAAGTTTGATGCTAAGAGTGATGAGGGTATCTTTATTAGCTATGCCTTGAATAGTATAGCCTATAGAGTTTTCAACTTGAAGACTCGAACCGTCATGGAATCATCGAATGTTGTTATTGATGATACAAGGCTCAAGTCTAATGACCATGAGGAGGAGGAAGTTTTAGCTGATGACTCTCCTTTAGAGAGGGTTGTGGTGACTCCCAATGTTGGGACGTCCAATGACATTAATGAAGTCACACAACCTATTACTACAGTCCCTCTCTTGGACTCTAATGAACCCGCTCCATGGGTTAGAAGGCTCCATAACAAAGAGGATGTTATTGGAGATGTGAATGAGGGTGTTAGAACTAGGTGTCAAATAGCTAATCTAATTAGCTACACATGCTACACCTCTCAAATTGAACCCAAAAAGGTTGATGAAGCCTTAAATGATGAATTTTGGGTTCTAGCCATGCAAGAAGAGCTAAACCAATTCGAAAGGAATGAGGTTTGGACTCTAGTTCCTAGGCCTAAAAACACTCATGTGATAGGCACTAAGTGGATTTATAGGAACAAATCCGATGAGGATGGCAACATAGTGCGGAACAAGGCTAGACTTGTAGCACAATGATACTCTCAAATTGAAGGTATCGACTTTGAGGAGACTTTTGCTCCCGTTGCCCGTTTAGAGTCCATTAGGCTTCTCTTGTCCATTTCTTGTGTGCACAAGTTCAAATTGCACCAAATGGATGTCAAGAGTGCCTTCCTCAATGGCTTCTTGCAAGAGGAAGTGTTTGTTGAACAACCCAAGGGGTTTGTGGATGCACACCACCCCAACCATGTCTATCACCTCAAGAAGGCACTATATGGGTTGAAACAAGCACCGAGGGCTTGGTATGAGCGCCTCACTCAATTTCTTGTTGACAATGACTACACAAGAGGTAGTGTTGACAAGACCTTGTTCATCAAGAGAAACAAAGATGAGTTATTTATAGCTCAAATCTATGTTGATGACATTGTATTTGGCTCCACCAACAACACCAAGGTCCAACAATTTGTTGATGTCATGTCTCATGAATTTGAGATGAGTCTTATTGGTGAGCTTAGTTACTTCCTAGGTTTGCAAATTAGGCAATTAGATGATGGGATTTTCATAACTCAAGCCAAATATGCCAAAAACCTAGTGAAGAAGTTTGGTTTAGAGAATGCCAAACATTGTGATACACCCATGAGTACCACTTTGAAGCTAAGCAAGGATACTAGTGGTAAAAGTGTGGAACAAACTCTATATCGGGGCATGATAGGTAGCTTGCTTTATTTGACCGCAAGTAGGCCCGATATATCTTTTAGTGTGGGTGTGTGTGCTAGGTACCAAGCGGATCCCAAGGAGTCCCATCTCTCTTCCGTAAAGAGAATCATTTGCTATATGAATGAGACTTCCAACTATGGGATTTGGTACTCTTTTGACACTAATGCTAGTCTTGTAGGCTTTAGTGATGCGGATTGGGCAGGAAATTGCGATGATAGGAAGAGCATATCGGGCGGTTGCTTCTTTCTAGGCAACAACTTGGTGTCTTGGTTTTGCAAGAAGCAAAACTCGATTTCCTTGTCCACGGCCGAGGCTGAGTACATAGCCGCGGGGAGTGGATGCACACAACTCCTATGGATGAAGCAAATGCTAGTAGACTACGGATTCAACCAAGGTACTCTCACTCTTTTTTGTGATAACATGAGTGCTATTAATATTTCCAAGAATCCGGTACAACATTCTAGAACTAAGCATATTGACATCCGCCATCACTTCATTAAAGAGCTTGTTGAAAATAAATGCATAGTACTTGAACATGTAGGTACTAATGATCAACTTGCGGACTTATTTACTAAACCCTTAGATGCTACTCGATTAAAAACTCTTAGTAGATCTATTGGGATATGTCTTGTGGAGTGATGTTCTATTTTTGACCCCATATGGGGAACTCAAGTAAAGAGAGCTATTTTGCATTCTTGTATCTTGCAAAAAATTCTAAATATCATATGCCTTTTCTTTTAATTGTTTGAGTAAGCTTGGTTGCACATATGTATATATGTTTTCAATTCAATAAGTGTGAACCTTGCTTGTTTACAATCCATGTCATATTTATGTTCAAACATGCATTTTTGGACTAGGAGATGTATGTAGGAAGTATGATTTGAATGACCTATGATTATCTCCATGACATGATGATTCTTAAATAACATGCTAATGTCAAATGAAAAAGCATGAAATTCATATAACATGCTCACATGAAAAGCATGAATTGATGATTGCATACTCTTAAAATGCAAAACCTTGTGTGAAAGCTTATGAGACTCAAAATGAATAAAGGATCTTGTATCCGTTCAAAGGAATTTACATTCCAAATGTCTCTCCTTCTTTATTGGTTGAACATGGCTACTATCATACGGATATCTTATCCGAAAAAATCAAAAAGGGTGCAAAGTCGCTCATGCCATGTTTCGCTTATAAAGTTGGATATAGTTGTTCTTAAATTGAAATCAATATATTCTATATCCTTGCTTTACTCATGACATTGGTGAAATTGGTTTGAATTCTTATTAGAAACCTTGTCATTTGCTTTGCCAAATACCATGATATTTTGGACTTAAATGCTACATGTCTTGTATGCAAAGCTGTTTGATTCACACATTTTTCTCAAATAAATCTCCTCGTTTATCTTCAATTAATTGAGGTGCATAAAGTGACTTATATGTATATGCAAATATCTTGCATGCTTCTATCTCTCGTTGCTATGAGTGACCCGGTTGGGGACTACTCCTTTGCCTATATCATGACAAAAAGGGGGAGTAGGATATGGTAAGGGGAGTTACAAAATAGAAGCAATTGTGCATACTGGGGAGAACATTCATTGAGGGGGAGTAACCCATTGAGGGGGAGCATTGCATAATGTTATGCCTAATCTTTTACAAATGCAAATGCTTGTTTTTGTTCTCACTTGATTCATCTCACTTTTTACTTGTATTGGAAATGTTAGAAACTTTCTTTTCAAGGCTTGATTATTCTACAAGAGATTGAAGACTTGAAGTTTTATTTTCTTATCTCTTTGTACTATAGAATATCATAGTTATCCCGTTGTTTCTATTTTAATGTGAGGAATCAATTTGAGTGGTGGTTTTGTCACGAAATAGCCAAATGGGGAGATTGTAAGGTTCCCATTTGTTGATTGGCTCATTTCATGGACAAACCACATGTTGTGGGTTCTTTGTAAGGGTAGCCTAGGTATCGGTGTTATTGCTCAAGCCCTTTGAAGACCTCGTCTTGATAAGCACCGAAGGTAAATTTCTATGTGCTTACTTTTCTTTAAAGAGATTAGTTGCACACACACACTTAACATACATTGCATATGTGTGCATTCTCTTCACTTGTCACATTTCACACTTGCACTTATTGTTATATCTTATTATGTGTAATTGTGTCTTGTTGTCTTGTAATTCGTTTCCCGATAGTTTTCAGAAACGTCCGCGCATGCACTAGAATGTGCTTGGTTTAGCGCGAGGACCGCCTACAGAGAATGCCCTTAGCTTCTCCTTGGTTTTCACCTTCATTGGTGTTCAGCGGTTATGATCGGCGGCCTGGCCGCCGAATGAAACCGCAGTTTGCTTCCAGTAGTGTATGGAGCGATTCTGCAGTTATGATCGGCGGTCACGACCGCCGTTCAAAGCCGCCGTTCAAGACCTGATTGATTTTATCTCTCGGCCTAATTCGGCGGTTGAATCGGCGGTCACGAATGAAACCGTCGTTTTCATACCTGATTGATTTTTAATCTCAGGGTTGATTCGGCGGTTAGATCGGCGGTCACGAAACCGCCGAATGAAACCGCCGTTGGTCCCCTGTTCCTCTCGGGCCAATTCGGCGGTTATGATCGGCGGTCTGGCCGCCGATTGAAACCGCCAATCGGTGCGTTTCAGGGGCAAACTTGTCTTTTCACATGCTCTGTTTTTCATGCCTATAAATACATCACTTTCTCTTGTTCTGAATGTGACTCTTTAATCATCAAGAACCCTACTTTAAAAAGAGAGATTTTTAAAAGAGAAAGCAATCAAGTTTGCTTATCAAACACTCAAACCAAAATCCATTTGCATCAAAGTTCATCTAGCACTCTCTAGCATATCTAGGATGCTTGCTTGCATGGGTCTTTCATCATCACACTTGTTTTGGTAAGTTTTTCACTATTATCATACATAATTAGTGTTTAATTTATTATGGCATCTCTTTTATTACTTGATTGTTCTTAGATTATATTCTAATATTCAAGATATAGATTGTTGTGTTGATTTGATTGAGTGTTGTTTTTATGATAGATATCTAGGTTTCTTTAATCTATGATTATCTAAGCTAATTGACATGTCATTTAGCTTTAATTTCTAGGATTGTTTTTAATTGCATATTCATCATCTTAGATAAGCATATAGGGTTTCCCTTGCTCTATGTTGCATTTGAATATTCATATATTCACTTCGGTGTTAATCTCTTTTTAGAGAATTAAGTCTTGTGTTGTGACCAGGATTAGGTTGCTTAATTCGCAAGCAATCGGACTAGGTTCACTTATACCGGGATTAGGTAGGTGTGTGATTACTTCCGGGATTAGGTTGTAATCGTTTACACATTTAGTGGATTCGAGGTTCGAGTGTGGCTTACTTACTAGCCCGTGGTTTTTCTCGTGAGGGTTTCCACGTAAAAATCAAGTGTTATTTAATTTCCGCATTTTATACTTGATTTATTGCTTTATCTATTTAGGGGTAATTTCGTAATTTTGACTAATCACGAAAAATTGGATAATAAGCTTAAAATCTATTCACCCCCCCTCTAGATAGTTTTATACACACCGTGCTATAATTTGTTTCACAAACCAATTCATGACATGCAATTTCGACCTTCGAAAGACATACATACACAAATGGGATATTTGATTACAACTACTCCTATAATTAAGTTAATCTACTCCTAATCCCATCCATGAACACATATCAATTTCCAATCATCCATAAACATGCATTTCAAGATAAGAGATATATTCAATAACAATCAAGAATGAATCAAAACACAAATTGGATATAAAAACAACCATATATATATTGAGCACAAAATAGGTTTACAAATATTCCCAAGTGGGGATTACACATTCAAGAAAACAAGAAATACATAGAGAGTGAGAAATAGATACAACCCTTGAAGAAAACCTTCTCCAAGAGCTCCTTCCTTTGCTAGCTCGAAATTGACCAAAGCCCACTCCTATCTCTATGCAATCTACTCCTAAATGTGGTGGAGGATGTGTAGAAGGTGAGATGGGGAGCATCCATGGAGGAAAAACCTCCATGGATGCTCTTGGAAGCTTCTCTCTCTCTTATTTGGTGAAGAAAATGAAGAAGAAGAAGAAGAAGAGGAAGTTAGTGGGGAGTGTGTTCTGTTGGGAGAGAAGAGAATAAGGTGTTTATATAGTGTTGGGAGGTTAGGGCACGAATTGGGGATGAAAGGACGAAACTGTCCCTGAAATTCGCCCAAAAAATAACTTTCTGGAGTGATTCGGCGGTTTCATTCTGTGGCCTGGCCGCCGTTTGAAGTAGCCGTTTAGACCTGACAACCTTTCAGCGTTTTTAGCATCGCGCACCGTTACGGAAATAGGCATAACTTCCTACAGAAAGCTCGGAACCGCAATCCGTAAAATGTTCTGGAAACTAGACTTCCGGGACTTTCTGAATATATAAAGATATCCATGTGGTTCAATCTGAGGAGGAAGATATGATCTCTGCAAGTTATACGTTCTGCACACGTATATACAATTTCAGCTCTTTTTGCTCCATTTTGCCTCCCAAACTAATCTTTAAGCTTAAAACCTTATTATAAGGAATATGTACCTACACAAGGCTCAAACAAAACATTATATACAAAAATACGCTCGAAAACGAGACAAACGATCGGAAATGGGGGACCTCAAATAGGTATAAAATAGTTCGATCAGTGGCCCTCTTTGATTGGCCAAAAATTCCTCTCTCTTTCCTTCCTTTTAAATTCCCAAACTCCCTCCATTTCATTTTCAAGAAGAAAAATTGCAAATCCCGTCAGAATTTTTCTCTCCATTTTTCTCACCTTCCAAACACCATAACTTTCTCATACGAAGTCGGAATTGAGTGATTCAAGTTGGAGATTGTTTATAATCGAGTCCTCTACCTTTTCCAAGTGGTTTGGTAGCTGTTTGATCGATATTTCTGGTGGTTCTACACAGAAAACCGAACCAGCTCGTGAATCCAAGGTATTGGTCATATCTTTGAGATTTCTTCTTTTATAACCTTCAATTTGCTCGGGGTTTCTTCTTCTATATATACTTGTATGTTTGGGGAATTCTATTGAGAAAGATAGCCTCACAATCATTCCTAATCAAAAGTCTATTTAGAGACAAATATGAACTAGTTTTCTTGATTCTAGGTTTTTCACATGTTTGTGTGTTTTATTGTGATTAGGATGATATCTTAGGTTGTTTGTGACTTGATTGAATCAATTTTGTGATAAATGACCTTGAGATTTGATTTGATTTGATCCTTTGATTGATGAAATCTAGGATTATTGTATTTGTATGTGTTTTAGAGCTATCTAGGATTTAATTGATTTACATCTTAAATCCTTGTTCTATATTTTTTGCTAGAATATTGATTGATTTGATCTCATGTCTGTAGCATTTTATTTTATGTTTATAGCATCTTGAACTTGTACTTCATGAATATATATTGTTCAAGTGTTGTATGTGTGAATGAGACTTTGAGCTTTATGTGTTTGGTGTTTACACATGCTCTAGGTTTTATTCTTGTATTTTGTATCTAGACTTTTATTACTTGTGATATCACATGTTTAGGTCTAGTTGTTCCATGGAATGTATTGATCACATATTCTATGTTGAATTGATTGTTTGCATCATTTGCATTCACATGATCACACTAGGAAGTCCTTGTAAAAGGCATGAAGTCTTAGTTAGAGTCGGGATAACTCAGATAGCCAAGCAAGAAGACTTGTCTAGAGTCGGGAGGACTCGAATAGGCAAGCAAGAAGTCATAGCTAGAGTCGGGAGGACTCGGATAGTCATGCATGGGAGGCTCCCTAGAGGCATGAGTGCCTTGGATAGGGAGTTGGCTATTATATTGGTAGGCCTAGGCGTATGGTTAGATATAGACTCAAAAATAGCGGGGTACACGGGAGGTGTATGCACTCTTGAGGAATTTATAATCTTTCATCGATGTTGGTTTTGTATGTTGTCCAATATATGGTGGTTCCGCATCATTGAGGGATTTCATACTTTCCAATAGGGTTGGGTAGACTTAGACTCCATTAGGTTGGGTGAGCTAAAGATTGGTCACTTTGTGGATTCTCTATTTTTATCATCCAATATATATAGTACCCAATGGTTGTAGTTCAACCAGTGGATGTTTCCTCTTTGGAGGTTTTACCACGTTAAAAAATCTCGTGTTAATTCTTCCTATCTCTATCTTTTATATTTTATTTGTGTATGTTATTATCTTGTTTCATATTATTCACTTGTGATGTATAGTGAAGCAAGTATTTGTAAAGTGTGATTTGTGGATTCATTCTTTTGATCATTTTTTTGTATATATGATTCTTTTGTATATTGTAATTTTGTATAGTGATATTTGATCACTCTTGTAACTCATTGAACATCTATTGAAATACAAGTATTCTTTGTTGTTGTGTTTATTTGTTCTTATACCTCATACAACTAGATGATAGACATAGACCTTGTTCACATGATTACATCCTCATATTGTCTATGTATGTCTTTCTTGGTTTATTTTGTTGTGTGTAAGGCTACCTTGAGGGACAAACGAAAGTTTGTTCAAGGGATTGAAAAAAGGTGTAAAAACCTATTCACCCCCCCTCTAGGTATGCCTTAAGCAATTTAACTACGTTTGTATACTTTCAGGGTATAAATTGGATTAAGGCAAGAACGAACCCTTAACTAAAATTGGATATCCTTAATGTCTAACAACCAACAATTTATGCACTTATGTATGGTGAACTTGTTGAACATTGTGTAACTATTTTCATGCATCTCTCATATCCACCATTCTATTTATCACTTTAAACACCATTCTCACCCTTCCATATTCTCTTTGTTTTTATTTATTTTCATTTCCATTCTCTACACACACACACACACCGCATTGTACATACATTTCACACACACCATTCTCACCTTTCCGCATTCTATTTACATGCTTACAATAAACTCTAGAACTCGAAATGGTTAATGAAAAACACCTCCCTGCGGAATGATACCCTCGCTTGCCGCTTTACTAGTCTTTTGCTAATTTAGAGCACACTGCATAGGAAACCCCTTTTTAAATGAAATAATCTTTTGATCCTTGCGATTTCTTAATGACAGAAAAAGCTAGTATCAAAGGGATAAAAGTTATTGTTGGTAGAGGTGATAGAGCTAGATTATGGGATGATGTTAAGGTGGAGTCAATTGTGTTAAAAGCAGCCTTCCCTAGGATTTACGTCTTGGCGATTAATAAATTTGGGCGTGTTCAAGACTATGGGCATTGGGTGGGTTCTAAGTGGAAGTGGGAGGTGCTGTTGAGGAGATAATTGTTTGATTGGGAATTAGAGAAATGGAACTATTTCAAAAGCTGCTTGGAAAGTATAAAAGTTAGGCAGTTTTTTCCAGATACAGTTGGTTGGTCTCATTGCACTCATGGAGGTTTTTCGATTGGTTCCTTTAGGAGATGCCTTGAAGAGTGGAATCATGGCTGTTTCTTAGACTCCAAATGCATTTGGCAAGGTATTTGCTCTCATAAAATTGAGATTTTTGTGTGGCAACTTATTCATGGGAGAGTGATGGTTAGAGAGGTCCTTTATAAGTTTGGGGTGAATGTGGTGTCTTCTAATGAGTGTCCCATGTGCAATAATGGCATGGAATCCATAAATCACCTCTTTCTTTAGTGTAAATGGTCCTGGAAGCTGTGGACTACTTGCATGAGCTGGTGGGGTTCAATTGGCTGCTTCCTTGCTACTTTATATGATTGGTAGAAAGGGTGGCAAAGTTCTTGCCCAAAAAGCTCTTATGCTAGAGCTTGGGGATATCTATTTTTCACTATTACCTGGTCTATTTGGGAAGTAAGGAATCACAAGGTCTTCAAGGACAGTATAGTGGAAGTGGCTCAAGTGGAAGACAATGTCAAGTTTCGAGTGGCAAGTTGGTTCAAACATTTTGGAAATGTTTCTTCCCATGCCATTTCTACAATTTTTCTCAACATCAAGGAGGGCTGTACTGAGTTTAGACCTTTGAAGATTTTGAAAATTGAAGATTTGATCCCTCCTCTCTATGAAGTCTTGAAATTTAATGTGGATGGTTCTGCTAGGGGATCGCCCAGTCCAACTGGCATTGGTAGGGTGTTAAAGGATTGTAGGGGTAAAGTCTTATGTACTTTCTCAACTCATATAGGATTAAACGATGCTATTACAACTGAGGTGATGACGATAGCTAGAGCTTGTGAATTATACGTTTCAAGACCGGAAATGATGAGGCAGGATATCACTATAGTTAGCGATTCCATGGTGTCCGTCTCGTGGGTTAACTCAGACGATATTGGAAGCATCAAGCATGTTCAACAAATTTATGATATTCGTTGTCATTTAGCAAACATTGGCAATATAATGGTAATGTATAGTTCTCATGCAACAAATTCGGTGGCAGACATGCTCGCTAAAATGGTTTTGTTGGAGGCGAGGATTTGGTGACATGGGGAGATATCTAATTGTTTGGTTTTTTGTTTTTGTTGTTTTGGGTACGGTTTCTCTTTGTTGGGTTTGTCTTTCTCTTTCCAGTTGCTTGAAGCAACGGCATGTGGCTTTGTATGGTTTTTGGTTCCCCTGTTTTTCATTTTTTTATCTTCTAGGCTTTGTGTGTGCTCTGCTTCTCTGTTCTTGTCTTTGGCCCCAGCTTGGCCTTGGTTTTTGCTTTTTCCTCTGCTTTATCTCGGCCTTTTTGTGCTTGTTTCTGAATAAATAAGCTGTTCAAATAAATAAATAAATGACCTTTAGCAACGTGTATAGTCTTCGCATTACGATAGACCATTTTTAGCAACACGCGTAGCATGCGTGTTAAGTTCATGGTTTGTCTTGGCATAAATTTCATATCAAAACGATATTTTTCTTGTATTGCTTAGTGGTCTTAGAAATGATGATTCAAAGCTTCAAAGAAAGTCTTGGCCACAGTTCATGCAAGAAGGTGTTTTCAAAGAGGAATGTGCTACATTGCACAATAAAGGTAAAATAAACCTCATTCCTCTTACAAGGCTAGGCTCACACACACAAATCATTCATGAGTGTCCCTGTATTGTTGTGCACCATTTATATAACACATTCATATATTTTAGTATGCTCATGCATTGAACTCATATTGTCATACATTTTAGAATTGCATGCTCTAAGACTATGTCTAGGAAATGACATACTTGTGTGAAATTTTGTTTATTTGTTTGTGTTTGATTGTATTTGGACTTGAACATGATCTTATTTTATTCCTTATTGAGTTCCGGTCCTTTCGGTTACTCATTCATTAGGTTTTGAGTCCAAACGATGTAGATACGCTACTTTTCATTCTCATTCGTTGAGTTGTCTTCATCGTCGTTTTCTAAGATGAATTCTCAACCTTTTGTCAAAGTTTTGTAGTCATCGTTGTGTGTGAGGGAGTCATGATTCGTAATCCGAAGATAGATTTGAAATCGGAGTTTGGAGGCCCGGATACGGCCGAAGAACGCGAGAGGAGCGCGAGAGAGCTAGCTTGGCCAAAGGCCAAGCAAAGGAGGCCACATGTGGCACACGGCCAGACTGCCCCTCTGCCCACGTGTGCCACACGTGCCCCACACATGGCTGGTGATGTGGCAATCTTTGGTTGGCTCATTTTTTCCTCTCTTGAATTCTTTTAAAAACTCTCCTTTCCCTCCCATTCATTCCATGAAGAAAAATTAGAAAATCCTTAGAGCAGAATTTTCTCTCAACTTTTCCTCACCTTCCAAACACCATAACTTTCTCATACGAAGTCAGAATTGAGTGATTCAAGTTGGAAATTCTTCGTAATCGAGTCCTCTACATTTTCCAAGCAATCTTGTAGCTGTGTGATCAAGATTTCTAGTGGTTCTACCTAGAAAAACGAACCAGCTCGTGAACTTGAGATAGTGTTCATATCTTTGTGATTTCTTCTTTTACAACCTTCAATTTGCTTGGGGTTTCTTATTCTATATGTATGTGTATGTATGGTGAGTGCTATTGAGAAAGATAGCTTTATAATCAAACCTAATCAAAGTCTAATTAGAGACATATGTGAACTAGTTTTCTAGGATTCTAGGCTTTTCACATGTTTGAGAGTTGTATTGTGATTAGTTTGTTATCTAGGGTTATTTGTAGATTAATTGATTCATTCTATGATTAATAACCTTCACATGTGCTTTGATCCTCTAATTGAACAAATCTAGGATTAGCACTTGTGTATTTGTATTTAGAGCCTAATAGGATTTAATTGATTATTCATTATATCCTTGCTCTAATTGTTAGCTAGAATATTCATTAAACACTGTTTGTGATTCTAGCATTTATGTATATGTTTGTAACATCTTGAATATGTGCTTCATGTCTATGATCTATTCAAGTGTTATATGTGTGAATGAAACTAGGAGCTATTTGTGTTAGGTGTTTTCACATATTCTAGGTTTAATTCAAGTTTTGTATCTAGACTATTATAACTTGTGTTCTCACATGTTTAGGTCTAGTTGTTCCATGGAATGTATTGATCACATGTTCTGTAAGGTTCCCATTTGTTGATTGGCTCATTTCGTGGACAAACCACATGTTGGGGTACTTTGTAAGGGTAGCTTAGGTATTGGTTTCATTGTTCGAAGCCCTTTGAAGACCTCGTATTGATAAGCACCGAAGGTAAATTTCTATGTGCTTACTTTTCTTTAAAGAGATTAGTTGCACACACTCACTTAACATACATTGAATATGTGTGCATTCTCTTTACTTGTCACATTTCACACTTGCACTTATGTGTTATATTTTGTTGTGTGTATTTGTGTCTTGTTGTCTCTTAATTCGTTTCCCGATAGTTTTTGGAAACGTCCGCGCATGCACTAGAATGTGCTTGGTTTAGCCCGAGGACCGCCTACGGAGAATGCCATTGGCTTCTCCTTGGTTTTCACCTTTGTTGGTGATCGACGGTTATGATCGGCGGCCTGGCCGCCGAATGAAACCGCCGTTTGCTTCCAATAGTGTATGGAGCAATTCTGCGGTTATGATCGGCGGTCTCGACCGCCGTTCGAAACTGCCGTTCAAGACCTGATTGGCCTAATTCGGCGGTTGAAACGGCGGTCACGCATGAAACCGCCTTTTTCACACCTGATTGATTTTTCATCTCAGGTTTGATTCGGCGGTTGCATCGGCGGTCACAAAACCGCCGAATGAAATCGCCTTTGGTCCCCTGTTCCTCTCGGGCCAATTCGGCTGTTATGAACAGCGGCCTGGCCGCCGATTGAAACCTCCAATCGGTGCGTTTCAGGGGCAAACTTGTCTTTTCACATGCTCTGTTTTTCATGCCTATAAATACATCACTTTCTCTTGTTCTGAATGTGACTCTTTGATTATCAAGAACCCTACTTTCAAAAGAGAGAATTTTAAGAGAGAAAGCAATCAAGTTTGCTCACTAAACACTCAAACAAAAATCCATTTGCATCAAAGTTCATCTAGCATTCTCTAGCATATCTAGGATGCTTGCTTGCATGGGTCTTTGATCATCACACTTGCTTTGGTAAGTTTTTCACTATTATCATACATAATTAGTGTTTAATTTATTATGGCATCTCTTTTATTACTTGATTGTTCTTAGATTATAATCTAATATTCAAGATAGAGATTGTTGTGTTGATTTGATTGAGTGTTGTTTTTATGATAGATATCTAGGTTTCTCTAATCTATGATTATCTATGCTAATTGACATGTCATTTAGCTTTAATATCTAGGATTGTGTTTAATTGCATATTCATCATCTTAGATAAGCATATAGGGTTTCCCTTGCTCTATGTTGCATTTGAATATTCATATATTCACTTAGGGTGTTAATCTCTTTTTAGAGAATTAAGTCTTGTGTTGTGACCGGGATTAGGTTGCTTAATTCGCAAGCAATCGGACTAGGTTCACTCATACCGGGATTAGGTAGGTGTGTGATTACTTCCGGGATTAGGTTGTAATCGTTTACACATTTAGTGGATTCGAGGTTCGAGTGTGGCTTACTTACTAGCCCGTGGTTTTTCCCGTGAGGGTTTCCACGTAAAAATCAAGTGTTATTTAATTTCCGCATTTTATACTTGATTTATTGCTTTATCTATTTAGGGGTAATTTCGTAATTTGGACTAATACAAAAAATTGGGTAAAAAGCTTAAAATCTATTCACCCCCCCTCTAGATAGTTTTATACACACCGTGCTATAATTTGTTTCAATTGGTATCAGAGCGGGTTCCTAGACATACATAGGTGATCCTTGCTTATTTTGGTGTGTTTTGCATTTTGTGTGATTTTTGATCATTCATACATTTGCATTCATTTCATTCATTCATAAACACTATGAGTGGAAACGGTGGAAATGGTGGTGGCAACGAAGGTGCCTCAAGCATAAGGCCTCCACTTCTTACCGGATTGAACTATTCCCAATGGAAAGGGAAGATGGAATCCTACATATGCCAAATTCATGACCGTGCATGGATGGCGGTGGAAGAAGGATATGATCTACCCAAGATGACTCCCGATGGTGGAGGAGAAGAAGTATTGAAGCCTAAGGCGCAATGGAACGCGCAAGAGTTTGAGGCTTCAAAGTGGAATAGGAAGGCGATGCATGCCATCTTGTGTGCTATGGATGAAAATCAATATAAATTGATTCAAAATACTAGGATAGCTAAGGAGGCTTGGGACATCCTAGAGATTGCACATGAGGGAACCGAAGTGGTGAAGGACTCTAAGCTTCAAGTCCTCCAAACTCAATTCGAGATGCTTAAGATGGAGGAGAATGAGTGCTTCAACGACTTCGAGATCAAGTTGATGGATATAGTCAACCAAAGCCATCAACTTGGTGATCCATATTCGGATAGGAGAATCAAGCAAAAGATTATGAGATCTCTACCCGATAGGTTTGAATCGAAGGTGACGGCTTTAGAAGAAAATAGTGGTTATAAGGATATGAAGCCGAGTGAGGTGATTGGGAGACTTCTAGCTTATGAGTCTAGGAAAGGGCCTATCTCCACACCCACTAAAAAGCAAAAAGGAATTGCTTTAAAAACGTCCAAGGATGAAAAGGAGGCAAAAAAGGTTGACTCGGATGAAGACCTTGCCTTGTTTGTAAAAAGGTTCAACAAAGTTATGAAGTTTAGAAGAAAGGGCTTTGGATCAAAAGGTCAAGATTTGAAGAAAAATGGCTCTTTCAAGAAGTTTGAACCTAGGCAAGAAAGGACCGAAAGGAAAGGGATCCGATGTTTCGAGTGTGGTGGCATAGGTCACTTTGCCCCCGAATGTGCAAATCACAATGAGAGGAAAAAGGGAAAAGTGATGGCCGCCACTTGGAGTGGAAGTAGTGATGACTCCATTGAGGGAGATGAGTGTTCAAGTGATGAAGAGCTCATGGCTAATCTCCTAGCTTTTGCCTCCTCCCATAAAAGCAAAAGTGCTAGTGAGAGAGAGGAAATGAGTCAAGAGGAAAATGACTCAAGTGAAGAAGAAAGTGATTCCTCGTCTAAATCCATAAGTAGTTTTGTGGAGAAAAAGGTGCTTGCTAAATGTCATGCCGAGTTTAATGATTTAGCAATCAGGAGCACAAGAAAGATCAAGATGTTGAGAGAAGAAAATCTTGAGCTTGCATCTCACAATGACCACTTAGGTGAACAAGTGGAAAAATTCAAGAAGATGGAAGATAAGCTAAGAGAGGAGTTAGTCTTATCTAGGAGGAATGAAGAAAGTCTAAAGAGGGAGCTTGAAGAAGTTAGAAATTCTATGACTAGGATGGATTCTAGCACCAAGAAGCTTGACCATATGCTTGGTGTTGGAAAGAGTCCATGTGACAAGAGGGGTCCTGGGTATGAAGATGACAAGAAGATCTCAACCTCTAACAAGACCGTGTTTGTCAAGGGTTTGAAGAACGAAGAAACTTCATTTGTGCAAATTCCTAGGAAGAAGTTAGAAGTAGGACAATGTTTAAATGCACAAGTGAAGATGGGGCCAAGAAGGCAAACTCAAGCTCAACCCCCTAGGGTCCCTCAAGCCAACATTCCTCCACGATTGGCTCACAAAGGAAAAAGACCTATCATGCAACCTCAAGCTAGGAAGCAAGCTAGAGCGGTTCAACAACGAAGAAGGATTGAACCCTTTCATCCACAAAGACAAGGACAAGGTATGATTCCTTATTTTACTCCTATATGTCACTTTTGTGGATTTGATGGTCATATTAGACCACATTGCTTTCGATACATAAAAATGTGCAAAACTAGAAGCATGTTAGAGAAGAAAAAGAAAAGAGCCATGATGCATGTTCCTAGGAATGATAATATTATTATGCATGATCCTAGGACATCTAGAGCCCATGTACCAAAGACCACTAAGAAAGCTAAGATTGTTTCTAGGTGGATTAGAAAGAATGAAAATGTTTGCCATGTTGCTCAAATAGCCTTGAAGGCAAATTCTTCTAATTTTTGGTATTTAGATAGTGGGTGCTCTAGGCACATGACGGGAAACAAGAGTTTCTTTGAGACTCTTGTTATGGAGGAAGGTGGATATGTCACTTTTGGTGATGGCTCCAAAAAGAAAGTTGTAAGGAAAGGAACCATTTCCGTTCTCGGATTACCCTCCTTATCCGATGCTTTATTTGTTGATGGCTTGAAAGCCAATTTAATAAGCATTTCACATTTAAGTGATGAAGGATATTCCGTCTTGTTTTGTAAAGATGATTGCTCGATCCTAAAGCCCGATGGACAAACCTTATTGAAAGGTATGAGATCTAGCGACAATTGCTATTGTCTTGAAGCTAGAATTCTCTCAAACAATGTGTCCATGGATGAGCAAATAGAGTTGTGGCATGAAAGACTTGGCCACATGAACTTTAGGGATCTAAGGACCCTTGGAAAGTTCAATTGTGTGCGTGGCCTCCCTAAGCTTGGGAAGAAAGCCAATGGTATTTGTGGACCTTGCCAACAAGGAAAACAAACCAAAAGCATGCACAAAAAGGGCAAGTATCTCTCCACCAAGGAGCCCCTAGAGCTTCTCCACATGGATCTCATGGGTCCTATGCAAACCGAGAGTTTAGGTGGAAAGAGATACATTTTTGTTTGTGTTGATGATTTCTCTAGATTTACATGGACATATTTTCTTAGAGAAAAATCCGAAACTTTTGATAAGTTTAAAATGCTTTGTACTAAAATACAAAATGAAATGAATTCTAACATTAAAAGCATTAAACGGATTAGAAGTGACCATGGGAGGGAATTTGAGAATGCCTCATTTGAAAGCTATTGCAATAGCTTAGGCATCTCCCATGAGTTCTCGGCTCCTAGGACACCTCAACAAAATGGAGTTGTTGAGAGGAAGAATATGGTCCTTCAAGAGATGGCCCGTGTGATGTTGCTTAGCAACAATGTCCCTAGGAACCTATGGGCCGAAGTCGTCAATACGGCTTGTTATATAGGGAATCGTGTTTTCCTAAGGCCCGGTACTAGAAATACCTCCTATGAGTTATGGAAAGGCAAGAGGCCAAATGTTAGCTACTTCCACACTTTTGGAAGCAAATGCTACATTTTGAATGACCGTGATCAACTTGGCAAATTCGATGCTAAGAGTGATGAGGGTATTTTTATTGGCTATGCCTTGAATAGTAGAGCCTATAGAGTTTTCAATTTAAAGACTCTAAGTGTTATGGAATCATCCAATGTCGTATTTGATGATACTAGGCTCAAGTCAAATGATCATGAGGAGGAGGTTATTTTTAGTGATGACACTCCTTTGGAGAGGGTTGTGGTGACTCCCAATGTTGGGACATCTAATGAAAATGATGAAGTCACACAACCTACTACTAGAGTCCCTCTCTTGGACTCTAATGAACCTGCTCCATGGTTTAGAAGACTCCATAACAAAGAGGATGTTATTGGAGATGTAAATGAGGGTGTTAGAACTAGGCGTCAAATAGCTAATCTTATTAGCTACACATGCTACACCTCTCAAATTGAACCCAAAAAGGTTGAAGAAGCCTTAAATGATGAATTTTGGGTTCTTGCCATGCAAGAAGAGCTAAAACAATTCGAAAGGAATGAGGTTTGGACTCTAGTTCCTAGGCCTAAGACCACTAATGTCATAGGCACTAAATGGATATTTAGGAACAAATCCGATGAGGATGGCAACATAGTGCGGAACAAGGCTAGACTTGTAGCATAAGGGTACTTTCAAATTGAGGGTATCGACTTTAAGGAGACATTTGCTCCCGTTGCCCGTTTAGAGTCCATTAGGCTTCTCTTGTCCATTTCTTGTGTGCACAAGTTCAAATTGCACCAAATGGATGTCAAGAGTGCCTTCCTCAATGGCTTCTTCCAAGAGGAAGTGTTTGTTGAACAACCCAAGGGGTTTGTGGATGCACACCACCCCAACCATGTCTATCGCCTCAAGAAGGCACTATATGGGTTGAAACAAGCACCGAGGGCTTGGTATGAGCGCCTCACTCAATTTCTTGTTGACAATGACTACACAAGAGGTAGTGTTGACAAGACCTTGTTCATCAAGAGAAACAAATATGAGTTATTTATAGCTCAAATCTATGTTGATGACATTGTATTTGGCTCCACCAACAACACCAAGGTCTAACAATTTGTTGATGTCATGTCTCATGAATTTGAGATGAGTCTTGTTGGTGAGCTTAGTTACTTCCTAGGTTTGCAAATTAGGCAATTAGATGATGGGATTTTCATAACCCAAGCCAAATATGCCAAAAAACCTAGTGAAGAAGTTTGGTTTAGAGAATGCCAAACATTGTGATACACCCATGAGTACCACTTTCAAGCTAAGCAAGGATGCTAGTGGTAAAAGTGTGGAACAAACTCTATATCGGAGCATGATAGGTAGCTTGCTTTATTTGACCGCAAGTAGGCCCGATATTTCTTTTAGTGTGGGTGTGTGTGCTAGGTACCAAGCGGATCCCAAGGAGTCCCATCTCTCTTTCGTAAAGAGAATCATTCGCTATGTGAATGGGACTTCCAACTATGAGATTTGGTACTCTTTTGACACTAATGCTAGTCTTGTAGGCTTTAGTGATGCGGATTGGGCAGGAAATTGTGATGATAGGAAGAGCACATCAGGCGGTTGCTTCTTCCTAGGCAACAACTTGGTGTCTTGGTTTTGCAAGAAGCAAAACTCGATTTCCTTGTCCACGGCCGAGGCCGAATACATAGCCGCGGGGAGTGGATGCACACAACTCCTATGGATGAAGCAAATGCTAGTAGACTACGGATTCAACCAAGGTACTCTCACTCTCTTTTGTGATAACATGAGTGCTATTAATATTTCCAAGAATCCGGTACAACATTCTAGAACTAAGCATATTGACATCCGCCATCACTTCATTAGAGAGCTTGTTGAAAATAAATGCATAGTACTTGAACATGTAGGTACTAATGATTAACTTGCGGACTTATTTACTAAACCCTTAGATGCTACTCGATTAAAAACTCTTAGTAGATCTATTGGGATATGTCTTGTGGAGTGATGTTTTATGATTGACCCCATATGGGGAACTCAAGCAAAGAGAGCTATTTTGCATCCTTGTCACTTGCAAAAAATTTGAAATAACTTATGCCTCTTCTTTTAATTGTTTAAGTAAGCTTGGTTGCACATATGTATATATGTTTTCAATTCAATAAGTGTGAACCTTGCTTGTTTACAATCCATGTCATATTTATGTTCAAACATGCATTTTTGGACTAGGAGATGTATGTAGGAAGTATGATTTGAATGACCTATGATTATCTCCATGACATGATGATTCTTAAATACATGCTAATGTCAAATGAAAAAGCATGAAATTCATATACCATGCTCACATGAAAAGCATGAATTGATGATTGCATACTCTTAAAATGCATAACCTTGTGTGAAAGCTTCTGAGACTCAAAATGAATAAAGGATCTTGTATCCGTTCAAAGGAATTTACATTCCAAATGTCTCTCTTTCTTTATTGGTTGAACATGGCTACTATCATACGGATATCTTATCCGGAAAAATAAAAAAGGGTGCAAAGTCGCTTATGCCATGTTTCACTTATAAAGTTGGATATAGTTGTTCTTAAATTGAAATCAATATATTCTATATCCTTGCTTTACTCATGACATTGGTGAAATTGGTTTGAATTCTTATTAGAAACCTTTGTCATTTGCTTTGCCAAATACCATTGTATTTTGGACTTGAATGCTACATGTCTTGTATGCAAAGCATGTTTGATTCACACATTTTCTTTCAAATAAATCTCCTTGTTTCTCTTCAATTAATTGAGGTGCATAAAGTGACTTATATATATATATGCAAATATCTTGCATGCTTCTATCTCTCGTTGCTATGAGTGACCCTGTTGGGGACTACTCCTTTGCCTATATCATGACAAAAAGGGGGAGTAGGATATGGTAAGGGGAGTTGCAAAATAGAGGCAATTGTGCATAATGGGGAGAACATTGGTTGAGGGGGAGTAACCCGTTGAGGGGGAGCATTGCATACACATACATTTCATAATGTTGTGCCTTAAACTTTTAAAATGCAAATGCTTGTTATTGTTCTCACTTGATTAATCTCACACTTTACTTGTATTGGAAATGTTAGAAACTTTCTTTTCAGGGGTTGATTATTCTACAAGAGATTGAAGACTTGAAGTTTTACTTTCTTATCTCTTTGTGTTGTAGAAAATCATAGTTGTCCCGTAGTTTCTATTTCTTTATGAGGAATCAATGTGAGTGGTGGTTTTGTCACGAAATAGCCAAAGGGGGAGATTGTAAGGTTCCCATTTGTTGATTGGCTCATTTCGTGGACAAACCACATGTTGGGGTACTTTGTAAGGGTAGCTTAGGTATTGGTTTCATTGTTCGAAGCCCTTTGAAGACCTCGTATTGATAAGCACTGAAGATAAATTTCTATGTGCTTACTTTTCTTTAAAGAGATTAGTTGCACACACTCACTTAACATACATTGAATATGTGTGCATTCTCTTTACTTGTCGCATTTCACACTTGCACTTATGTGTTATATTTTGTTGTGTGTATTTGTGTCTTGTTGTCTCTTAATTCGTTTCCCGATAGTTTTCGGAAACATCCGCGCATGCACTAGAATGTGCTTGGTTTAGCGCGAGGACCGCCTACGGAGAATGCCATTGGCTTCTCCTTGGTTTTCACCTTTGTTGGTGATCGGCGGTTATGATCGGCGGCCTGGCCGCCGAATGAAACCGCCGTTTGCTTCCAGTAGTGTATGGAGCAATTCTGCGGTTATGATCGGCGGTCTCGCCGCCATTCGAAACCGCCGTTCAAGACCTGATTGATTTTATTTCTCGGCCTAATTCGGCGGTTGAAACGGCGGTCACGCATGAAACCGCCGTTTTCACACCTGATTGATTTTTCATCTCAGGTTTGATTCGGCGGTTGCATCGGCGGTCACGAAACCGCCGAATGAAACCGCCGTTGGTCCCCTGTTCCTCTCGGGCTAATTCGGCGGTTATGAACGGCTGCCTGGCCGCCGATTGAAACCGCCGATCGGTGCGTTTCAGGGGCAAACTTGTCTTTTCACATGCTTTGTTTGTCATGCCTATAAATACATCACTTTCTCTTGTTCTGAATGTGACTCTTTGATTATCAAGAACCCTACTTTCAAAAGAGAGAATTTTAAGAGAGAAAGCAATCAAGTTTGCTCACTAAACACTCAAACAAAAATCCATTTGCATCAAAGTTCATCTAGCATTCTCTAGCATATCTAGGATGCTTGCTTGCATGGGTCTTTGATCATCACACTTGCTTTGGTAAGTTTTTCACTATTATCATACATAATTAGTGTTTAATTTATTATGGCATCTCTTTTATTACTTGATTGTTCTTAGATTATAATCTAATATTCAAGATAGAGATTGTTGTGTTGATTTGATTGAGTGTTGTTTTTATGATAGATATCTAGGTTTCTCTAATCTATGATTATCTATGCTAATTGACATGTCATTTAGCTTTAATATCTAGGATTGTGTTTAATTGCATATTCATCATCTTAGATAAGCATATAGGGTTTCCCTTGCTCTATGTTGCATTTGAATATTCATATATTCACTTAGGGTGTTAATATCTTTTTAGAGAATTAAGTCTTCTGTTGTAACCGGGATTAGGATGCTTAATTCGCAAGCAATCGGACTAGGTTCACTCATACCGGGATTAGGTAGGTGTGTGATTACTTCCGGGATTAGGTTGTAATCGTTTACACATTTAGTGGATTCGAGGTTCGAGTGTGGCTTACTTACTAGCCCGTGGTTTTTCCCGTGAGGGTTTCCACGTAAAAATCAAGTGTTATTTAATTTCCGCATTTTATACTTGATTTATTGCTTTATCTATTTAGGGGTAATTTCGTAATTTGGACTAAAACGAAAAATTGGGTAAAAAGCTTAAAATCTATTCACCCCCCCTCTAGATAGTTTTATACACACCGTGCTATAATTTGTTTCATGTTCTATGTTGAATTGCTTGTTTGCGTCATTTGCATTCACATGATCACACTAGAAAGTCCTTGTAAAAGGCATGAAGTCTTGACTAGGACAAGGTGTCCAGATAGTTAAGCAAGAAAGACTTGGTTAGGATAAGAGGTTCGGATAACCAAGCAAGAAGTCATGACTAGGATCGGGAAAGTCCGGATAACTATGCATGGGAGGCTCTCTAGAGGCATGAGTGTCTTGGATAGGGAGTTAGCTACATTATTGGTAGGCCTGGGTATTTGGATAGACATAGACTCCAATAGAGAGTGGTACATGGGATGTGTATGCACTCTTGAGGAATTTCGTATCTTCCAATAGGGATTGGGTAGATATAGACTCCAATAGGAAGTAGATCAAGGTTGGTCACTTTTGAGGAATTTCTAATCTATCATCCAATATATATAGTACCCAATGGTTGTAGTTCAACCCGTGGATGTTTCCTCATTAGAGGTTTTTCCACATTAAAAAATCTCTTGTGTTAATTCTTTTTATCTCTCTCTTATATTTGTATATGTGTATGTTTTAATCTTGTAGTACAATCTTCACTTGTGATGTATTTGGAAAAAAGATTTTGTAGAGTGTGATTTGTAAGCATATTCATTTTGATCATAATTGTAAATATAATTCTTTTATTCATTGATTTTTTGTGTATAAGTATTCTTTGATTGATAATTGTAATATATTGGACATTATTGAATTGCAAGTATTCTTTATTTTAATTTTAATATAGTTTCTTCATTAGCAAGTTATAGTGTTCTTACATTGTAATATTCAAAGTATAACTTGTGGAATGTGCTCTTCATTGAATATACTTGTTTATGAGATACATTGTTTTTGGTATATGTTTTGTAGAATAAGGGTGGTGAATTGAGCATACATGTGCTAATTGTTTTCTCATAATAATCGTGTTAAAGGTTAATTTGTATGCTCATCATGGTTTTATATAAGTCACGAAAGAGTTTTTAAAACTAGTATGTCAACCTATTCACCCTCCTTCTAGGTTGTTTAGTACAACCTTGTAGGTATTTTCAATGTGCGTCGTCTTTTTAATATTACTAAAACTCATTTTTCTTCTAGTGTTCGTCTGTAGATGAGGATTGTTTTTGGATGGAATATTACCCTCCGTGGGTTGAGAGGTTTGTCCAGGATGACTATCCTGACTAGGCTGTTTTGTTCGTTTTTGTAACTAATATTACGCGGTGTGTATAGAACTATCTAGGGGGGGGGGGGGGGGGGACCAATTTTTGCAATTAGTCAATTTTACGAAAATAACCCCAATCTAGTCCAAGCAATAAATCAAGTGTAAAGTGTGGAATTTAAATAACACTTAATTTTTATGTGGAAACCTTCAATAAGGAAAAACCATGGGCTATTATATGCGCCACACACGAACCTCGAATCCACTAATTGCAATGGTGTTTACAACCTAGGTTGACCTCAACCTCCCACGGTCTATAACCCACCAATACTATCCGCATGCCTTTAAAAGTGAACCTAGTCCAATTTGCTTGCAGCCTAAGCAACCTAAAAATATATAAAACGTGTCTAATTATATTTAGTGGGTGGGTGGGGTGGTGAATAGATTTTAATCCGGTTATTACCAAATTTTTGAATTAGTCAATATTACGAAAATAACCCCAATTTAGTCAAAAACAAAATCAAGTGTAAAGTATGGAATTTAAATGACATTTGATTTTTACGTGGAAACTTTCAATAAGGAAAAACCACGGGCTGATATGTGTGCCACACACGGTCCTCGAATCCACTACTTGTAATGGTGTTTACAACCTAGGTTGACCACGTTAAACCCTACACGGTTACTAACCCACCACTACTACCCAACGATCCTCTAATAGCGATTTTAGACCTAAGGTGCTTGAGCCCTACACACGGTAGTCGCAAGACTTAACTCTCAAAGAGAAGAGATAAACAACCTATATGAGCAATATTCAAAGTGCATAAATGCAATGTCAAATATTTAAGCTTATCTAGGCATGGATGAACATGTCAAAGATATTCCTAGATATCTTGTAGCTAAATGACATGCGTACAACTTAGCTATATGTGCAAATCAAACCCTATATGCAATAGCTATCACAAATAACTCACAAAACACAATAAAAAAGCTATCTTGAAACTAGTCAAGTCATAAATATGCTATCTTGTAAAGCAAGAACATGTGAAAAGATGTAGATGATGTTCTAGCTATAAGTCATGTGAGAAATAATGAAAACCCTATGAAAAATCAAACTAGAACATGCTAGATGATGTATGAATCATGAAAGAATGATGGGTGTTTGTGTTTTGTGTAATAAAGATCAAGTTTTGATACCTTTGTTTTGAAGATACTCTATAGCTCTCAAAAGTTGTAATTTTTGCTTTAAAAAATGAGCCAAGGCTATCAAGACACACACACACACACACACACACACACACACACACACACATATATATATATATATATGAGACCTAGAAAAAGTGAGGTTGTTTTGGAAAAAAACGCTTCAACTTCTCGCCTTGTGCGCTGGTGTGTGCGCTAGTCGAGTAGCGCACGACTAGCGCACAACGCCTTTGCAAGTTGCGCTAGAGAGCTGTGCATGACGACGACCAGCGCACGACTAGCGACAATCCTCTGCCAAGGTTGCGCTGGTATGGCGCATGACGACTATCGCATTGTGCTAGTGTGCGCGGGTAAGAGGACTAGCGCACTGCACATATACACAAATCAAACATAAAAATTGTGCAAGTGTGAATTGTGTAATACATACACTCAAAATGCAATAAACACTCATGCATGCTAGAGTAGTGTGTGTGTGCAACTAAATCTCTTTAATTAAAAGTCAAGACAAGTAGACCACCTTCTTTGAAGCACTTGATGTCCACAATGAGGTCCTTTAGCATTTGAGGAGAATTTCTTCAATTCTAAGCTACCCTTACATATTTGAACCCCATTGTGATTTTGTCAACGAAATAAGCCAATCAAAAAGTGAGGCACTTACACAACCTTAGCCACAAGACTTACTTCTCAATGAAGAGATTAAACAACCTAAGTGAACATGCAAAGATATTCAAATATGCACTTAGTGCTAGGTTACACACTTACACTAAATACTTATTTAAGATTATAAGATGACAATTAAATCAATCCTAGATATCAATTGCTATATGTCATGGCATAAAGCATAGCTAACATAGATTAAACAATCCTAAGTATTGCTATCATAAAACAACACTCAATCAAAAAAACACAACAATCTCTATCTTGTATAATAGAATATAATCTAAGAATATACAAGTAATTAAAGAGATGTCTTGTTAAGTAAAACACTAAGATTAGATGAAACTAGTGAAAAACTTACCAATAGATGTGTGTTGAGTAAGACCCATGCAAGCAAGCATCCTAGATATGCTAGATGAATTTTGATGCATATGAAAATGGCTTTGAGTGCTTAAATGAGCAATCTTGATTGCCTTTTCTCTTAAAAATCTCTCTTTTAAGTTTAGGGTTCTTGATAATCAAAGAGTCACACTAGAGAAGAGAGAAAGTGGTGTATTTATAGAGGCCAATAAAAAAGCTTTGTGAAAAGACAAGTTTGCCCCTGAAATGCGCCAATCAACTGTTTCATTCGTGGGTTTCAAAACCGCCGATCCAACCGTCGAATTGAATCCCGAGAGAACAAGGGATCATCGGCTGTTTCAATCGACGGTTTCATAACCACCGATCACAACCGTAGAAATAAACCCGAGAGATAAAATTGATCAGGTTTAAACGGTGGTCGTGGCCACCGATCATAACCGTAGAAATACTCCAGAACCTTCTGAACTTAAACGGCGGTTTCATTTAGCGGTCGTGGCCGCTGATCAAACCACTGTTTCACCAATTGTGGTGAAACCAAAGGAGAAGCCAAGAGCATTCTCCTAAGGCGACCCTCACGTAAAACCAAGCACACCATCGTGCATGCGTGAACGTTTCCGAACAATGTTCGTGAAACGAATTACTAGACACACTAACACACAACAAAATACAACACCAAAGTGCAAGTGTGAAATGTGACATGTGAAGAGAATGCACACAAGAGCAATGTACACATATGCAATCATGACAAGTGTGTGTGTGCAACTATATCTCTTCAAAGAAAAGTAACACTAGAGATATACCTTTGGAGTGCTTATCATCTTGAGGTCTTAAGAGGCCTTTAAGCTTGATCATCAATCACCTAAGCTACCCTTACAATTCAAACCCCAATTGTGGTTTGTCACTGAAATAAGCCAATCAAACATTGAGGAACTTACAATCTCCTCCTTTGGCTATTTCGTGACAAAACCACCACTCACATTGATCCTCACAACAAAATAGAAACTAAAGGTTAACAATGATTTTCTATAATGCAAAGAGATATTAAAAAGATAAAACTTCAAGTCTTCACTCTCTTGTAGAACAACCAATCATTCAAAACAAAGTTTCTACACTTTCCAATACAAGTGCAATGTGAGACGATCAAGTGAAATTAAAACAAGTATTTGCATTTAAAGAATTTAAGCACAACATCATGCAATGTATGTGTAATGCAATGCTTCCTCTAAACGGGTTACTCCCCCTCAATTAGTAAACTCCCCAATAAGCGAATTTGCTACTACAATTCCCTCTACATACTACTCCCCCTTTTTGTCATGATATAAGCAATGGAGTATCCCTAACCAGATCAATTTAGCAAAGATAGATAGTAGCATACAAGTCATTTGCATAATCATATAAGCCACTTTATACAACTTAATTAATTGGAGAGAAACAAGGAGATTTATTTTAAGAAAAATGTGTGATTAAGATGCTTTGTATGCATGATATGTTGCATTCAAATCCAAAAATCAATGGTATTTGGCAAAGCAAATGACAAAGGTTTCCTAAAGAATTCAAACCAATTTCACCATTTATCATGGGTAAAACAAGGATATAGAGTTATCAATCATTCAATTTTAATGAGCAACTATATCCAACTTTATAAGCTAAACAAGGCATGAGCGACTTTTTGCACCCTATTTGATTTTTCCGGGTATGAAACCCATATGATAGTAGTCATATTCAACAAATAAAGAAAGTGAGACTTTGGATTTTAAAATCCTTAGAACGGATACAAGATCTTTTATTCATTTGAGTATCATAAGCTTTTCACACATAATTTTGCATTTAAGAATTTGTAGTCATCAAATCATACTTTTCATTTTTAAGCAAGTCATAAGAATTTCATGCTTTTTCATTTTGAGCATGTCATTTAAAGAATTATCATGTCAAGGAGATCATTATAGGTCATTGAAATAGTACTTCCTATGAATATCTCCTAATCCAAAAAATGCATATTTGAATATAAATATGACATGGATTGCAATCAAAGCACGGTTCACACTTATTGAAGAAAAAAAATCATATAAGCATATGTGCAACCAAGATACTCAAGCAATTAAAAAAAGAAGCATAAGATTTTTCAAATTTTTGCATGTGACAAGTATGCATATTTGCTCTCTTTGCTTGAGTTCCCCTTATGGGGTCAATATCCAAACCATATCAAGTCACAAGACATATCCCAATAGATCTACTAAGTGCATGAAACCTAGTTGCATCTAAGGGTTTAGTAAATAGATCCGCTAGTTGATCATTTGTACCTACATGCTCAAGTACAATGCATTTGTTCTGAACTAGTTTTCTTATGAAATGATGATGGATGTCAATATGCTTAGTCCTAGAGTGTTGTACCGGATCTTGTAAATATCAATTGCACTCATGTTATCACAAAAGAGGGTTAGAGTACCTTGATTGAATCCGTAGTCGACTAGCATTTGCTTCATCCAAAGGAGTTGTGTGCATCCACTCCCTGTGGCTATGTACTCGACTTCAGCCGTGGACAAGGAAATCAAATTTTATTTCTTGCAAAACCAAGACACCAAGTTGTTCCCTAGGAAGAAGCAACCGCCCGATGTGCTCTTCCTATCATCGTAATTTCCTGCCCAATCCGTATCACTAAAGCCAACTAAACTAGCATTAGTGTCAAAAGAGTACCAAATCCCATAGTTGGATGTCCCATTCACATATCGAATAATTCTCTTTACAGAAAAAAGATGGGACTCCTTAGGATCTGCTTAGTACCTAGCACACACACCCACACTAAAAGATATATCGGGCCTACTTGCGGTCAAATAAAGCAAGCTACCAATCATGCCCCAATACAACGTTTGTTCTACACTTTTTCCACTAGCATCTTTGCTTAGCTTCAAAGTGGTACTCATGGGTGTATCACAATGTTTGGCATTTTCAACCAAACTTTTTCACTAGGTTTTTGGCATATTTAGCTTGGGTAATAAAAATCCCATCATTCAATTGCCTAATTTGTAAACCTAGGAAGTAACTTAGCTCACCAACCAGACTCATCTTAAATTCATGAGACATGATATCAACAAATTGTTGGACTTTAGTGTTGTTAGTGGAGCCAAACGATATATCATCAACGATATTTGAGCTATGAAAAGCTCTGTAAGGATTCCCGTTGTTTTTAATTGGCTTATTTCGTGATCAAACCATATGTGGGGGTTCTTTGTAAGGGTAGCCTAAGTATCGGTCTTTTTGTTCGAAGCCCTTTGAAGACCTCGTGTTGATAAGCACCGAAGGTAAATTTCTATGTGCTTACTTTTCTTTGAAGAGATTAGTTGCACACACACACTTAACATTCATTGCATATGTGTGCATTCTCTTCATTTGTCACATTTCACACTTGCACTTATTTATTATATTTTGTTGTGTGTAATTGTGTCATGTTGTTGTGTAATTCGTTTCCCGATAACTTTCGGAAACGTCCGCGCATGCAGGAGAATGTGCTTGATTTAGCGCGAGGACCGCCTATGGAGAATGCCCTTGGCTTCTCCTTGGTTTTCACCTATCTAGGTGATCGGCGGTTATGATCGGCGGCCTGGCCGCCGAATGAAACCGCCGTTTCAGTCCAGATTGGTCTGAAGCATTTCTGCGGTTAAGATCGGCGGTCACGACCACCGTTCGAAACCGCCGTTTCAAGACCTGCGTTCGAAACCGCCGTTTCAAGACCTGATTGATTTATCTCTCAGTCTAATTCGGCGGTTGAAACAGCGGGCATGAAATCGCCGTTCGAAACCGCCGTTCATACCTGGTTGATTTTGATCTCTCTGTTCTGTTTCGGCGGTTGGGATCGGCTGTCACGAAACCGCCGAATGAACCGCCGTTTATGCTCTGTTCTTCACGAGCTCAATTCGGCGGTCATGAACGGCGGCCTGGCCGTCGATTGAAACCGCCGATTGGCGCGTTTCTTTGAAACTTACTTAAACGACCACACTTTGATTTGGCCCCCTATATATATGCCACTTTGACTTTAGGTCAATTAAGAGAGTTCATATTCAGAATTCATACTTAGGATATTTTTCAAAGAGAAGAAAAATTCCAAGAACTCCATTCTTGATTCTCAAACACTTTTTCATGATCATCAATCATCATCTAGCATCATCTTAGATCATCTAGATGTCATCTAGCATGGAATCTTCATCATACTTTGCTTGGTAAGCTTTTCACTAATATCTTACATGTTTTGTGTTTCTCTTATCTAGCAATCTCAATTAATTACTTGTTTGTTATTTTGTATGCTTTAGATACAATATTGAGATGAGTATGATGTATGTTTGAGATTTTATATTGTGCTTGCATATTAGGTTTTGTGCTTAATATTGATTAGCTAAACTAATTGACATGTCATTTAGTTTTGATATCTAGGATTGCTCTTAATTGCATATTAATCATCTTAGATAAGCATATAGGGTTTCCCTTGCTCTATGTTGCATTTTGGATATTCACATATATTCATTTAGGGTTGTATTCTCTTCATAGAGAAAGTAAGTCTTGTGTGTAGCATCCGGGATTAGGTTGCTTAGAACGCAAGCAAATTGGACTAGGTTCACTCATACCGGGATTAGGTAGGTGTGTGATTACTTCCGGGATTAGGTTGTAATCGTTTGCACATTTAGTGGATTCGAGGTTCGAGTGTGGCTTACTTACATAGCCCGTGGTTTTTCCCGTGAGGGTTTCCACGTAAAAACCAAGTGTTGTTTTAATTTCCGCACCATATTACACTTGCTTGTTTATATTATCTTGAGGGTATTTTCGTAATTTTGACTAACACGAAAAATTGGGTAAAAAGCGTAAAATCTATTCACCCCCCTCTAGATAGCTTTATACACACCGTGCTATTATTTGTTTCAAGCTCATCATTGTTTTTCTTGATGAATAGAGTCTTGTCAACACTATTTTTTGTGTAGTCATTGTTAACAAGAAATTGAGTAAGGCGCTCATACCAAGCCTGAAAGTTATACAATAACGCTCGGTGTGTATGATAAATATATCTAGGGGGTGGGGTGAATAGATTTTAACTATTATTACACAATTTTCGCACGCAAGTCAATTTTACGAAAATGCCCCTACTAGTCAAAAATACAAGCAAGTGTAATATATTGTGGAATTTAAATAACACTTGATGTATATGTGGAAACCCAACCACTGGGAAAAACCACGGGCTATTTAGTGCGCCACACTCGGACCTTGAAATCCACTAATTGAAATGGAGTTTACAACCTATGTAAACCTCGTCTAACACTCCGGTCAATAACCCCCCACTTCTACCACTCGGGCCTTTAAAAGTGGCTCTAGTCCAATTGCTTGAGGCCTAAGCAATCTTAGCCTCAAGACTTAATTCTCTATGAAGAGATTATGCAACCCATGTGAATATGTATAAATATTCAAATAACAAACAAGGCTAGGTAACCTTAGATGCTTATCTAGGATGATGATATAATCAATTTAAATCAACCCTAGATATCAATTGCTAAATGACATGTCAAATAGCTTAGCTAAACAAGATTAATCAAAAACCTAATTAGCTATCACAAAATAACACTCAATCAATTCATCACAATTAATTTTCTATTCTTGTATTTATCATATGATCAAAAACATACAAGTAAATTAAAAGAGAATATGCTTAATAGTAAAATACTAAAATAAGATGAAATTAATCAAAATCTTACCAAGCAAGTTGTGAGGATGCAAACCCAATCATGGATGCATTCTATATAGTCATAGAAGATGCAATATGAAATATGATGCAAAAAGGATTTGATTTGAGTGTTTAAAGGTGAGTTCTTGATTTGATTTTTTCTCAAAAATCTCTCTTTGAAGTTTAGGGTTCTAAGGACTCAAAGAACTTAATCAGAGAATGAGAAAGTAAGATATTTATAGACATCAAGAATTGGGCATGTGAAAAGACAATTTTGCCCCTGAAACGCACCAATCGGCGGTTTCATTCGGTGGCCAGGCCACCGTTTACAGCCGCCGTTGAACCCGAGAAGAACAGGGGAACAACGGCGGTTTCGAAACCGCTGATTAAACCGTAGAATCAAACCCGAGAGATTTAAATCGATCAGGTATGAACGGCGGTTTCGAACGGCGGTCGGTGGCCACCGATCGTAACCGCAGAATCACTCCAGACCTTTCTAGACTGAAACAGCGGTTTCAATTCAGCGGCCAGGCCACCGATCAAACCGCCGATTCACTAGTAATGGTGAATCTAAAGGAGAAGCCAAGAGCATTCTCTGTGGGCGGTCTTTGCGTAAAACCAAGCACATTCTAGTGCATGCACGGACGTTTCCGAACACTTTCGGGAAACGAATTACTAAGCACATATACACACAACAAGATATCAAACAAAGTGCTAGTGTGTAAAGTGACATGTGAAGAGTATGCACACAAGAACATGTATGCTAAGTGTGTGTGTGCTAACTAAATCTCTTCAAAGAAAACCAAGCACTATAAATTATACCTTTGGCGTGCTTGTCCCTTGAGGTCTTGAAAGGGCCTTCGAGCATGAAGTTCAATCACCTAAACTACCCTTACACAAACAACCCCAACAAGTGGTTTGTCCAAGAAATAAGCCAATCAAGATATGGGAATCCTTACAAAGCCTTTGATGCTTGTTTCAACCCATATAGAGCCTTTTTGAGGCGATAGACATGGTTGGGGTGGTGTGCATCAATAAACCCCTTGGGTTGTTCAACAAGCACTTCCTTTTACAAGAAGCCATTGAGGAAGGAACTCTTCACATCCATTTGGTGCAATTTGAAATTGTGCACACAAGAAATTGGGCAAGAGAAGCCTAATGGACTCTAAACGGGCAACATGAGCAGATGTCTCCACAAAGTCAATACCCTCAATTTGAGAGTACCCTTGTGCAACAAGTCTAGCCTTGTTACGCACTATATTGTCATCCTCATCGGATTTGTTCCTATATATCCATTTGGTGACTATGATATTAGTGGTTTTAGGCCTAGGAACTATAGTCCAAACCTCATTTCTTTCAAATTGGTTTAGCTCTTCTTGCATGGCAAGAACCCAAAATTCATCATTCAAGGCTTCATCAACCTTTTTGGGTTCAATTTGAGAGGTGTAGCATGTGTAGCTAATTAGATTAGCTATTTGACGCCTAGTTTTAACACCCTCATTCACATCTCCTATAACATCATCTTTGTTATGGAGATGTCTAACCCAAGGAACGAGTTCTTTAGAGTTCAAGAGAGGAACTCTATCAAGAGGTTGTGTGTCCTCTTCATCAAGGTTAGACCTCCTATTAATAGGAGTCTCCACAACCTTCTCCAAAGGTTAGATTTTAGGTTTTTCACATGTTTGAGAGTTGTATTGTGATTAGATTGATATCTAGGATTATTTGTGACTTGATTGAATCATTTTATGATTAATAATCCTTGAAATGTGTTTTGATCCTTGATTAATGTAATCTAGGATTAAGGCTCTTGTATGTGTTTTTAGAGACATCTAGGATTCAATTGATTTATCAATATATCCATGCTCTAAATCTTTGGCTAGAATATTCATTAAATGAATTTTATGATTCTAGCATTTTTATGTATGTTTATGACATCTTGAATATGTGCTTCATGTATATGTGTTTATTCAAGTGTTATTTGTATGAATAGAACTATGAGCTTTTGTGTAAGATGCTTTTCACATGCTCTAGGTTTAATTCATGTTTTGGCATCTAGATTACTTTACTTGTGTTCTCACATGTTTAGGTTTAGTTGTTCCATGGAATGTATTGATCACATGTTCTATATTGAATTGATTGTTTGCATCATTTGCATTCACATGATCACACTAGGAAGTCCTTGTAAAAGGCATGAAGTCTTGACTAGGATAAGAAGTCCGGATAGTCAAGCAAGGAAGTCTTGGTTAGGACATGAGGTCCGGATACCAGAGCAAGAAGTCATAGCTAGAGTCTGGAGGACTCGGATAGTCATGCATGAGAGGCTCCCTAGAGACATGAGTGCCTTGGATAGGGAGTTGGCTTGTATGTTGGTAGGTCTAGGTGTATGGATAGACATAGACTCCAAAAGAGCGGGGTACACGAGATATGCATCCACTATTGAGGAATTTCTAATCTTCCCTCGATGTTGGTTTTGTATGTTGTCCAATATATGGTGGCTTCGCATCATTGAGGGATTTCGTACTTTCTAATAGGGTTGAGTATACATAGACTCTACTAGGTAGGTGAGCTAAAGATTGGTCATTTTCTGGAATTTCTAATTTACCATCCAATATATATAGTACCCAATGGTTGTAGTTCAACCCGTGGATGTTTCCTCCTTGGAGGTTTTACCACGTTAAAAAATCTTATGTGTCAATTCTTTCTATCTCTCTTTTATATATGTTTATGTGTATGTTTTAATCTTGTGGTACAATATTCACTTGTGATATATTTGGAAGCAAGATTGTGTAAAGTGTGATTTGTAATCAGTATTCTTTTTGATCATATTTGTATATACAATTCATTTGTGTAAATACTATTCTCTTATTCTTTGATTCTTTTGTATATTTGTATTTAGATTAATACTTGTACATATTGGACTCTATTATGAATACATATATTCTTTGTTTTGGTTTTAATATATTTCCTTTATTAGCAAGTTGTAGTAGTTCTACTTAGTGTACTTGCATTGTAATATTCAAAGTACAACTTGTGGAATTTGATCTTAATTGAATATCTTGTAAATGAGATACATTGTTTGTTGGTATATGTTTTGTAGACTAAGGGTGGTGAATTGAGCATACATGCATTAATTGTTTTCTCATAACAATTATGTTTAAGGTTAATTTGTGTGCTTACCAAGGTTTTGACATAAGTCACGAAAGAGTTTTTAAAACTAGTGCGTCAACCTATTCACCCCCCATCTAGGCTGTTTAGTATAACCTTGTAGGTATTTTCAATTGGTATCAGAGCGGGTCACTTAAAGCAATTATTGTGATCCCGGATCTACAAGTTTATTTATTATGATAACAACCTTTTGTCTATAATTGTTTGTAATGGTTGTTCTCCTTTGTTAATTGGGAAAATGTTTGTTTTGTTAAAATTGCTCATGAAAGCCTTCACTAAGTCTAGTGATGAGCAAGCTTGGTTGGATTATCAAGAAAGATTGCTCTTCTCCGTGTTTTATAATTGATGGAGTAGTTTCTCTAAACCAATATGCTCATGAAGTATGAATGAGGTTTATTTTTGAGAATTTGAAACTTTTAGTCCTTTTTGCCATTTATAGTGGTGTAAGTTTTTAAACACCTTGCTTTTAATAAAGATTCAAATATGGCAAAAGAGGCATGGAATAAATTCCAAGCTATTTGTGAACAAGGCTTTTTTTGTTTTACATTTCATTTGTCTACTAACAATTTTGTTGATAAGCTTGGAAAGAATGTTAGTGACAAAAGCAAAGAAGAAAAAGTTTTCCAGAGGATAATCAAGCTAGACATGATTACTAGAGTTCAATCTCTTGTGAAGGAAAGAGATAAAGCTTTGAAGGAAGTTGAAGTGAAGAATGAAGTGATCAAATGTCTAGAAGAGAAGACGGTTGAAGATGCTCTTGTGTTAGATAGTTTAATAAATGATTTTGCTAATAATTTGTTTTTTTTTTTTTTAAGGAAACGATCAAAGGCAAGGAAGAGGAGTTGGCAATCGTGAAGGCCAAAGAGCTTGGTGTTCTTTATGAAGATTCAAGTGACTTATGCTTTGTAGTTGAGCAAGTTGAGTCTCCTACAACTAAAGGTAAGTCACTAAGGAGCAAAAGGATTTCAAAGGCCAATCTTCCAAGGTCAAGTGCAAAATCAAGAAGAGTAAGGAGCGTTCACCGTTGGTACATTCTCACCTAAATAGTATCTGTAAGGTTTCCATTTGTTGATTGGCTCATTTCGTGGACAAACCACATGTTGGGGTACTTTGTAAGGGTAGCTTAGGTATTGGTTTCATAGTTCGAAGCCCTTTGAAGACCTCGTATTGATAAGCACCGAAGGTAAATTTCTATGTGCTTTCTTTTCTTTAAAGAGATTAGTTGCACACACTCACTTAACATACATTGCATATGTGTGCATTCTCTTTACTTGTCACATTTCACACTTGCACTTATGTGTTATATTTTGTTGTGTGTATTTGTGTCTTGTTGTCTTGTAATTCGTTTCCCGATAGTTTTCGGAAACGTCCGCGCATGCACTAGAATGTGCTTGGTTTAGCGCGAGGACCGCCTACGGAGAATGCCCTTGGCTTCTCCTTGGTTTTTACCCTTGTTGGTGATCGGCGGTTATGATCGGCGGCCTGGCCGCCGAATGAAACCGCCGTTTGCTTCCAGTAGTGTATGGAGCAATTCTGCGGTTATGATCGGCGGTCTCGACCGCCGTTCGAAACCGCCGTTCAAGACCTGATTGATTTTATCTCTCGGCCTAATTCGGCGGTTGAAACGGCGGTCACGCATGAAACCGCCGTTTTCACACCTGATTGATTTTTCATCTCAGGTTTGATTCGGCGGTTGATTCAGCGGTCACGAAACCGCCGAATGAAACTGCCGTTGGTCCCCTGTTCCTCTCGGGCCAATTCGGCGGTTATGAACGGCGGCCTGGCCGCCGATTGAAACCGCCGATCGATGCGTTTCAGGGGCAAACTTGTCTTTTCACATGCTCTGTTTTTCATGCCTATAAATACATCACTTTCTCTTGTTCTGAATGTGACTCCTTGATTATCAAGAACCCTACTTTCAAAAGAGAGAATTTTAAGAGAGAAAGCAATCAAGTTTGCTCATTAAACACTCAAACAAAAATCCATTTGCATCAAAGTTCATCTAGCATTCTCTAGCATATCTAGGATGCTTGCTTGCATGGGTCTTTGATCATCACACTTGCTTTGGTAAGTTTTTCACTATTATCATACATAATTAGTGTTTAATTTATTATGGTATCTCTTTTATTACTTGATTGTTCTTAGATTATAATCTAATATTCAAGATAGAGATTGTTGTGTTGATTTGATTGAGTGTTGTTTTTATGATAGATATCTAGGTTTCTCTAATCTATGATTATCTATGCTAATTGACATGTCATTTAGCTTTAATATCTAGGATTGTGTTTAATTGCATATTCATCATCTTAGATAAGCATATAGGGTTTCCCTTGCTCTATGTTGCATTTGAATATTCATATATTCACTTAGGGTGTTAATATCTTTTTAGAGAATTAAGTCTTGTGTTGTGACCGGGATTAGGTTGCTTAATTCGCAAGCAATCGGACTAGGTTCACTCATACCGGGATTAGGTAGGTGTGTGATTACTTCCGGGATTAGGTTGTAATCGTTTACACATTTAGTGGATTCGAGGTTCGAGTGTGGCTTACTTACTAGCCCGTGGTTTTTCCCGTGAGGGTTTCCACGTAAAAATCAAGTGTTATTTAATTTCCGCATTTTATACTTGATTTATTGCTTTATCTATTTAGGGGTAATTTCGTAATTTGGACTAATACGAAAAATTGAGTAAAAAGCTTAAAATCTATTCACCCCCTATAGATAGTTTTATATACACCGTGCTATAATTTGTTTCAATTGGTATCAGAGCGGGTTCCTAGACATACATAGGTGATCCTTGCTTATTTTGGTGTGTTTTGCATTTTGTGTGATTTTTGATCATTCATACATTTGCATTCATTTCATTCATTCATAAACACTATGAGTGGAAACGGTGGAAATGGTGGTGGCAACGAAGGTGCCTCAAGCACAAGGCCTCCACTTCTTACCGGATTGAACTATTCCCAATGGAAAGGGAAGATGGAATCCTACATATGCCAAATTCATGACCGTGCATGGATGGCGGTGGAAGACGGATATGATCTACCCAAGATGACTCCCGATGGTGGAGGAGAAGAAGTATTGAAGCCTAAGGCGCAATGGAACGCGCAAGAGTTTGAGGCTTCAAAGTGGAATAGGAAGGCGATGCATGCCATCTTGTGTGCTATGGATGAAAATCAATATAAATTGATTCAAAATACTAGGATAGCTAAGGAGGCTTGGGACATCCTAGAGATTGCACATGAGGGAACCGAAGTGGTGAAGGACTCTAAGCTTCAAGTCCTCCAAACTCAATTCGAGATGCTTAAGATGGAGGAGAATGAGTGCTTCAACGACTTCGAGATCAAGTTGATGGATATAGTCAACCAAAGCCATCAACTTGGTGATCCATATTCGGATAGGAGAATCAAGCAAAAGATTATGAGATCTCTACCCGATAGGTTTGAATCGAAGGTGACGGCTTTAGAAGAAAATAGTGGTTATAAGGATATGAAGCCGAGTGAGGTGATTGGGAGACTTCTAGCTTATGAGTCTAGGAAAGGGCCTATCTCCACACCCACTAAAAAGCAAAAAGGAATTGCTTTAAAAACCTCCAAGGATGAAAAGGAGGCAAAAAAGGTTGACTCGGATGAAGACCTTGCCTTGTTTGTAAAAAGGTTCAACAAAGTTATGAAGTTTAGAAGAAAGGGCTTTGGATCAAAAGGTCAAGATTTGAAGAAAAAGGGCTCTTTCAAGAAGTTTGAACCTAGGCAAGAAAGGACCGAAAGGAAAGGGGTCCGATGTTTCGAGTGTGGTGGCATAGGTCACTTTGCCCCCGAATGTGCAAATCACAATGAGAGGAAAAAGGGAAAAGTGATGGCCGCCACTTGGAGTGGAAGTAGTGATGACTCCATTGAGGGAGATGAGTCTTCAAGTGATGAAGAGCTCATGGCTAATCTCCTAGCTTTTGCCTCCTCCCATAAAAGCAAAAGTGCTAGTGAGAGAGAGGAAATGAGTCAAGAGGAAAATGACTCAAGTGAAGAAGAAAGTGATTCCTCGTCTAACTCCATAAGTAGTTTTGTGGAGAAAAAGGTGCTTGCTAAATGCCATGCCGAGTTTAATGATTTAGCAATCAAGAGCACAAGAAAGATCAAGATGTTGAGAGAAGAAAATCTTGAGCTTGCATCTCACAATGACCACTTAGGTGAACAAGTGGAAAAATTCAAGAAGATGGAAGATAAGCTAAGAGAGGAGTTAGTCTTATCTAGGAGGAATGAAGAAAGTCTAAAGAGGGAGCTTGAAGAAGTTAGAAATTCTATGACTAGGATGGATTCTAGCACCAAGAAGCTTGACCATATGCTTGGTGTTGGAAAGAGTCCATGTGACAAGAGGGGTCTTGGGTATGAAGATGACAAGAAGATCTCAACCTCTAACAAGACCGTGTTTGTCAAGGGTTTGAAGAACGAAGAAACTTCATTTGTGCAAATTCCTAGGAAGAAGTTAGAAGTAGGACAATGTTCAAATGCACAAGTGAAGATGGGGCCAAGAAGGCAAACTCAAGCTCAACCCCCTAGGGTCCCTCAAGCCAACATTCCTCCACGATTGGCTCACAAAGGAAAAAGACCTATCATGCAACCTCAAGCTAGGAAGCAAGCTAGAGCGGTTCAACAACGAAGAAGGATTGAACCCTTTCATCCACAAAGACAAGGACAAGGTATGATTCCTTATTTTACTCCTATATGTCACTTTTGTGGATTTGATGGTCATATTAGACCACATTGCTTTCGATACATAAAAATGTGCAAAACTAGAAGCATGATAAAGAAGAAAAAGAAAAGAGCCATGATGCATGTTCCTAGGAATGATAATATTATTATGCATGATCCTAGGACATCTAGAGCCCATGTACCAAAGACCACTAAGAAAGCTAAGATTGTTTCTAGGTGGATTAGAAATAATGAAAATGTTTGCCATGTTGCTCAAATAGCCTTGAAGGCAAATTCTTCTAATTTTTGGTATTTAGATAGTGGGTGCTCTAGGCACATGACGGGAAACAAGAGTTTCTTCGAGACTCTTGTTATGGAGGAAGGTGGATATGTCACTTTTGGTGATGGCTCCAAAAAGAAAGTTGTAGGGAAAGGAACCATTTCCGTTCCCGGATTACCCTCCTTATCCGATGCTTTATTTGTTGATGGCTTGAAAGCCAATTTAATAAGCATTTCACATCTAAGTGATGAAGGATATTCCGTCTTGTTTTGTAAAGATGATTGCTCGATCCTAAAGCCCGATGGACAAACCTTATTGAAAGGTATGAGATCTAGCGACAATTGCTATTGTCTTGAAGCTAGAATTGTCTCAAACAATGTGTCCATGGATGAGCAAATAGAGTTGTGGCATGAAAGACTTGGCCACATGAACTTTAGGGATCTAAGGACCCTTGGAAAGTTCAATTGTGTGCGTGGCCTCCCTAAGCTTGGGAAGAAAGCCAATGGTATTTGTGGACCTTGCCAACAAGGAAAACAAACCAAAAGCATGCACAAAAAGGGCAAGTATCTCTCCACCAAGGAGCCCCTAGAGCTTCTCCACATGGATCTCATGGGTCCTATGCAAACCGAGAGTTTAGGTGGAAAGAGATACATTTTTGTTTGTGTTGATGATTTCTCTAGATTTACATGGACATATTTTCTTAGAGAAAAATCCGAAACTTTTGATAAGTTTAAAATGCTTTGTACTAAAATACAAAATGAAATGAATTCTAACATTAAAAGCATTAAACGGATTAGAAGTGACCATGGGAGGGAATTTGAGAATGCCTCATTTGAAAGCTATTGCAATAGCTTAGGCATCTCCCATGAGTTCTCGGCTCCTAGGACACCTCAACAAAATGGAGTTGTTGAGAGGAAGAATAGGGTCCTTCAAGAGATGGCCCGTGTGATGTTGCTTAGCAACAATGTCCCTAGGAACCTATGGGCCGAAGCCGTCAATACGGCTTGTTATATAGGGAATCGTGTTTTCCTAAGGCCCGGTACTAGAAATACCTCCTATGAGTTATGGAAAGGCAAGAGGCCAAATGTTAGCTACTTCCACACTTTTGGAAGCAAATGCTACATTTTGAATGACCGTGATCAACTTGGCAAATTCGATGCTAAGAGTGATGAGGGTATTTTTATTGGCTATGCCTTGAATAGTAGAGCCTATAGAGTTTTCAATTTAAAGACTCTAAGTGTTATGGAATCATCCAATGTCGTATTTGATGATACTAGGCTCAAGTCAAATGATCATGAGGAGGAGGTTATTTTTAGTGATGACTCTCCTTTGGAGAGGGTTGTGGTGACTCCCAATGTTGGGACATCTAATGAAAATGATGAAGTCACACAACCTACTACTAGAGTCCCTCTCTTGGACTCTAATGAACCCGCTCCATGGGTTAGAAGACGATGTTATTGGAGATGTAAATGAGGGTGTTAGAACTAGGCGTCAAATAGCTAATCTTATTAGCTACACATGCTACACCTCTCAAATTGAACCCAAAAAGGTTGAAGAAGCCTTAAATGATGAATTTTGGGTTCTTGCCATGCAAGAAGAGCTAAACCAATTCGAAAGGAATGAGGTTTGGACTCTAGTTCCTAGGCCTAAGACCACTAATGTCATAGGCACTAAATGGATATTTAGGAACAAATCCGATGAGGATGACAACATAGTGCGGAACAAGGCTAGACTTGTAGCATAAGGGTACTCTCAAATTGAGGGTATCGACTTTGAGGAGACATTTGCTCCCGTTGCCCGTTTAGAGTCCATTAGGCTTCTCTTGTCAATTTCTTGTGTGCACAAGTTCAAATTGCACCAAATGGATGTCAAGAGTGCCTTCCTCAATGGCTTCTTGCAAGAGGAAGTGTTTGTTGAACAACCCAAGGGGTTTGTGGATGCACACCACCCCAACCATGTCTATCGCCTCAAGAAGGCACTATATGGGTTGAAACAAGCACCGAGGGCTTGGTATGAGCGCCTCACTCAATTTCTTATTGACAATGACTACACAAGAGGTAGTGTTGACAAGACCTTGTTCATCAAGAGAAACAAAGATAAGTTATTTATAGCTCAAATCTATGTTGATGACATTGTATTTGGCTCCACCAACAACACCAAGGTCCAACAATTTGTTGATGTCAAGTCTCATGAATTTGAGATGAGTCTTGTTGGTGAGCTTAGTTACTTCCTAGGTTTGCAAATTAGGCAACTAGATGATGGGATTTTCATAACCCAAGCCAAATATGCCAAAAACCTAGTGAAGAAGTTTGGTTTAGAGAATGCCAAACATTGTGATACACCCATGAGTACCACTTTGAAGCTAAGCAAGGATGCTAGTGGTAAAAGTGTGGAACAAACTCTATATCGGGGCATGATAGGTAGCTTGCTTTATTTGACCGCAAGTAGGCCCGATATTTCTTTTAGTGTGGGTGTGTGTGCTAGGTACCAAGCGGATCCCAAGGAGTCCCATCTCTCTTCCGTAAAGAGAATCATTCGCTATGTGAATGGGACTTCCAACTATGGGATTTGGTACTCTTTTGACACTAATGCTAGTCTTGTAGGCTTTAGTGATGCGGATTGGGCAGGAAATTGTGATGATAGGAAGAGCACATCGGGCGGTTGCTTCTTCCTAGGCAACAACTTGGTGTCTTGGTTTTGCAAGAAGCAAAACTCGATTTCCTTGTCCACGGCCGAGGCCGAATACATAGCCGCGGGGAGTGGATGCACACAACTCCTATGGATGAAGCAAATGCTAGTAGACTACGGATTCAACCAAGGTACTCTCACTCTCTTTTGTGATAACATGAGTGCTATTAATATTTCCAAGAATCCGGTACAACATTCTAGAACTAAGCATATTGACATCCGCCATCACTTCATTAGAGAGCTTGTTGAAAATAAATGCATAGTACTTGAACATGTAGGTACTAATGATCAACTTGCGGACTTATTTACTAAACCCTTAGATGCTACTCGATTAAAAACTCTTAGTAGATCTATTGGGATATGTCTTGTGGAGTGATGTTTTATGATTGACCCCATATGGGGAACTCAAGCAAAGAGAGCTATTTTGCATCCTTGTCACTTGCAAAAAATTTGAAATAACTTATGCCTCTTCTTTTAATTGTTTGAGTAAGCTTGGTTGCACATATGTATATATGTTTTCAATTCAATAAGTGTGAACCTTGCTTGTTTACAATCCATGTCATATTTATGTTCAAACATGCATTTTTGGACTAGGAGATGTATGTAGGAAGTATGATTTGAATGACCTATGATTATCTCCATGACATGATGATTCTTAAATACATGCTAATGTCAAATGAAAAAGCATGAAATTCATATACCATGCTCACATGAAAAGCATGAATTGATGATTGCATACTCTTAAAATGCATAACCTTGTGTGAAAGCTTCTGAGACTCAAAATGAATAAAGGATCTTGTATCCGTTCAAAGGAATTTACATTCCAAATGTCTCTCTTTCTTTATTGGTTGAACATGGCTACTATCATACGGATATCTTATCCGGAAAAATCAAAAAGGGTGCAAAGTCGCTCATGCCATGTTTCGCTTATAAAGTTGGATATAGTTGTTCTTAAATTGAAATCAATATATTCTATATCCTTGCTTTACTCATGACATTGGTGAAATTGGTTTGAATTCTTATTAGAAACCTTTGTCATTTGCTTTGCCAAATACCATTGTATTTTGGACTTGAATGCTACATGTCTTGTATGCAAAGCATGTTTGATTCACACATTTTCTTTCAAATAAATCTCCTTGTTTCTCTTCAATTAATTGAGGTGCATAAAGTGACTTATATATATATATATATATGCAAATATCTTGCATGCTTCTATCTCTCGTTGCTATGAGTGACCCTGTTGGGGACTACTCCTTTGCCTATATCATGATAAAAAGGGGGAGTAGGATATGGTAAGGGGAGTTGCAAAATAGAGGCAATTGTGCATAATGGGGAGAACATTCGTTGAGGGGGAGTAACCCGTTGAGGGGGAGCATTGCATACACATACATTTCATAATGTTGTGCCTTAAACTTTTAAAATGCAAATGCTTGTTATTGTTCTCACTTGATTAATCTCACACTTTACTTGTATTGGAAATGTTAGAAACTTTCTTTTCAGGGGTTGATTATTCTACAAGAGATTGAAGACTTGAAGTTTTACTTTCTTATCTCTTTGTGTTGTAGAAAATCATAGTTGTCCCGTAGTTTCTATTTCTTTGTGAGGAATCAATGTGAGTGGTGGTTTTGTCACGAAATAGCCAAAGGGGGAGATTGTAAGGTTCCCATTTGTTGATTGGCTCATTTCGTGGACAAACCACATGTTGGGGTACTTTGTAAGGGTAGCTTAGGTATTGGTTTCATTGTTCGAAGCCCTTTGAAGACCTCGTATTGATAAGCACCGAAGGTAAATTTCTATGTGCTTACTTTTCTTTAAAGAGATTAGTTGCACACACTCACTTAACATACATTGAATATGTGTGCATTCTCTTTACTTGTCACATTTCACACTTGCACTTATGTGTTATATTTTGTTGTGTGTATTTGTGTCTTGTTGTCTCTTAATTCGTTTCCCGATAGTTTTCGGAAACATCCACGCATGCACTAGAATGTGCTTGGTTTAGCGTGAGGACCGCCTACGGAGAATGCCCTTGGCTTCTCCTTAGTTTTCACCTTTGTTGGTGATCGGCGGCCTGGCCGCCGAATGAAACCGCCGTTTGCTTCCAGTAGTGTATGGAGCAATTCTGCGGTTATGATCGGCGGTCTCGCCGCCGTTCGAAACTGCCATTCAAGACCTGATTGATTTTATCTCTCGGCTTAATTCGGCGGTTGAAACGGCGGTCACACATGAAACCGCCGTTTTCACACCTGATTGATTTTTCATCTCAGGTTTGATTCGGCGGTCACGAAACCGCCGAATGAAACCGCCGTTGGTCCCCTGTTCCTCTCGGGCCAATTCGGCGGTTATGAACGGCGGCCTGGCCGCCGATTGAAACCGCCGATCGGTGCGTTTCAGGGGCAAACTTGTCTTTTCACATGCTCTGTTTTTCATGCCTATAAATACATCACTTTCTCTTGTTCTGAATGTGACTCTTTGATTATCAAGAACCCTACTTTCAAAAGAGAGAATTTTAAGAGAGAAAGCAATCAAGTTTGCTCACTAAACACTCAAACAAAAATCCATTTGCATCAAAGTTCATCTAGCATTCTCTAGCATATCTAGGATGCTTGCTTGCATGGGTCTTTGATCATCACACTTGCTTTGGTAAGTTTTTCACTATTATCATACATAATTAGTGTTTAATTTATTATGGCATCTCTTTTATTACTTGATTGTTCTTAGATTATAATCTAATATTCAAGATAGAGATTGTTGTGTTGATTTGATTGAGTGTTGTTTTTATGATAGATATCTAGGTTTCTCTAATCTATGATTATCTATGCTAATTGACATGTCATTTAGCTTTAATATCTAGGATTGTGTTTAATTGCATATTCATCATCTTAGATAAGCATATAGGGTTTCCCTTGCTCTATGTTGCATTTGAATATTCATATATTCACTTAGGGTGTTAATATCTTTTTAGAGAATTAAGTCTTGTGTTGTGACCGGGATTAAGTTGCTTAATTCGCAAGCAATCGGACTAGGTTCACTCATACCGGGATTAGGTAGGTGTGTGATTACTTCCGGGATTAGGTTGTAATCGTTTACACATTTAGTGGATTCGAGGTTCGAGTGTGGCTTACTTACTAGCCCGTGGTTTTTCCCGTGAGGGTTTCCACGTAAAAATCAAGTGTTATTTAATTTCCGCATTTTATACTTGATTTATTGCTTTATCTATTTAGGGGTAATTTCGTAATTTGGACTAATACAAAAAATTGGGTAAAAAGCTTAAAATCTATTCACCCCCCTCTAGATAGTTTTATACACACCGTGCTATAATTTGTTTCATGTTCTATGTTGAATTGCTTGTTTGCGTCAGTTGCATTCACATGATCACACTAGAAAGTCCTTGTAAAAGGCATGAAGTCTTGACTAGGACAAGGTGTCCAGATAGTTAAGCAAGGAAGACTTGGTTAGGATAAGAGGTTCGGATAACCAAGCAAGAAGTCATGGCTAGGATTGGGAAAGTCCGGATAACTATGCATGGGAGGCTCTCTAGAGGCATGAGTGTCTTGGATAGGGAGTTAGCTACATTATTGGTAGGCCTGGGTATTTGGATAGACATAGACTCCAATAGAGAGTGGTACATGGGATGTGTATGCACTCTTGAGGAATTTCGTATCTTCCAATAGGGATTGGGTAGATATAGACTCCAATAGGAAGTAGATCAAGCTTGGTCACTTTTGAGGAATTTCTAATCTATCATCCAATATATATAGTACCCAATGGTTGTAGTTCAACCCGTGGATGTTTCCTCATTAGAGGTTTTTCCACATTAAAAAATCTCTTGTGTTAATTCTTTTTATCTCTCTCTTATATTTGTATATGTATATGTTTTAATCTTGTAGTACAATCTTCACTTGTGATGTATTTGGAAACAAGATTTTGTAAAGTGTGATTTGTAAGCATATTCATTTTGATCATAATTGTAAATATAATTCTTTTATTCATTGATTTTTTGTGTATAAGTATTCTTTGATTGATAATTGTAATATATTGGACATTATTGAATTGCAAGTATTCTTTATTTTAATTTTAATATAGTTTCTTCACTAGCAAGTTGTAGTGTTCTTATATTGTAATATTCAAAGTATAACTTGTGGAATGTGCTCTTCATTGAATATACTTGTTTATGAGATACATTGTTTTTGGTATATGTTTTGTAGAATAAGGGTGGTGAATTGAGCATACATGTGCTAATTGTTTTCTCATAATAATCATGTTAAAGGTTAATTTGTATGCTCATCATTGTTTTATATAAGTCACGAAAGAGTTTTTAAAACTAGTATGTCAACCTATTCACCCCCCTTCTAGGTTGTTTAGTATAACCTTGTAGGTATTTTCAATGCGCGTCGTCTTTTTAATATTACTAAAACTCATTTTTCTTCTAGTGTTCGTCTGTAGATGAGGATTCTTTTTGGATGGAATATTACCCTCCTTGTGTTGAGAGGTTTGTCCAGGATGACTATCCTGACTAGGCTGTTTTGTTCGTTTTTGAAACTAATATTACGCGGTGTGTATAGAAATATCTAGGGGGGGGGGGGTAATTTTACGAAAATAACCCCAATCTAGTCTAAGCAATAAATCAAGTGTAAAGTGCGGAATTTAAATAACACTTAATTTTTATGTGGAAACCTTCAATAAGAAAAAACCATGGGCTATTATGTGCGTCACACACGAACCTCGAATCCACTAATTGCAATGGTGTTTACAACCTAGGTTGACCTCAACCTCCCACGGTCTATAACCCACCAATACTATCCGCATGCCTTTAAAAGTGAACCTAGTCCAATTTGCTTGCAGCATAAGCAACCTAAAAATATATAAAACGTGTCTAATTATATTTAGTGGGTGGGTGGGGTGGTGAATAGATTTTAATCCGGTTATTACCAAATTTTTGAATTAGTCAATATTACGAAAATAACCCCAATTTAGTCAAAAACAAAATCAAGTGTAAAGTACGGAATTTAAATGACATTTAATTTTTACGTGGAAACTTTCAACAAGGAAAAACCACGGGCTGATATGTGTGCCACACACGGTCCTCGAATCCACTACTTGTAATGGTGTTTACAACCTAGGTTGACCACGTTAAACCCTACACGGTTACTAACCCACCACTACTACCCAACGATCCTCTAATAGCGATTTTAGACCTAAGGTGCTTGAGCCCTACACATGGTAGTCGCAAGACTTAACTCTTAAAGAGAAGAGATAAACAACCTATATAAGCAATATTCAAAGTGCATAAATGCAATGTCAAATATTTAAGCTTATCTAGGCATGGATGAACATGTCAAAGACATTCCTAGATATCTTGTAGCTAAATGACATGCGTACAACTTAGCTATATGTGCAAATCAAACCCTATATGCAATAGCTATCACAAATAACTCACAAAACACAATAAAAAAGCTGTCTTTGAAACTAGTCAAGTCATAAATATGCTATCTTGTAAAGCAAGAACATGTGAAAAGATGTAGATGATGTTCTAGCTACAAGTCATGTGAGAAATAATGAAAACCCTATGAAAAATCAAACTAGAACATGCTAGATGATGTATGAATCATGAAAGAATGATGGGTGTTTGTGTTTTGTGTAATAAAGATCAAGTTTTGATACCTTTGTTTTGAAGATACTCTATAGCTCTCAAAAGTTGTAATTTTTGCTTTAAAAAATGAGCCAAGGCTATCAAGAGAATGATGGGTGTTTGTGTTTTGTGTAATAAAGATCAAGTTTTGATACCTTTGTTTTGAAGATACTCTATAGCTCTCAAAAGTTGTAATTTTTGCTTTAAAAAATGAGCCAAGGCTATCAAGACACACACACACACACACACACACACACACACACACACACACATACATATATATATATATATATATATATGAGACCTAGACAAAGTGAGGTTGTTTTGGAAAAAAATGCTTCAACTTCTCGCCTTGTGCGCTGGTGTGTGCGCTAGTCGAGTAGCGCACGACTAGCGCACAACGCCTTTGCAAGTTGCGCTAGAGAGCTGTGCATGACGACGACCAGCGCACGACTAGCGACAATCCTCTGCCAAGGTTGCGCTGGTATGGCGCATGACGACTATCGCATTGTGCCAGTGTGCGCGGGTAAGAGGACTAGCGCACTGCACACATACACAAATCAAACATAAAAATTGTGCAAGTGTGAATTGTGTAATACATACACTCAAAATGCAATAAACACTCATGCATGCTAGAGTAGTGTTTGTGTGCAACTAAATCTCTTTAATTAAGAGTCAAGACAAGTAGACCACCTTCTTTGAAGCACTTGATGTCCACAATGAGGTCCTTTAGCATTTGAGGAGAATTTCTTCAATTCTAAGCTACCCTTACATATTTGAACCCCATTGTGATTTTGTCAACGAAATAAGCCAATCAAAAAGTGAGGCACTTACACAACCTTAGCCACAAGAATTACTTCTCAATGAAGAGATTAAACAACCTAAGTGAACATGCAAAGATATTCAAATATGCACTTAGTGCTAGGTTACACACTTACACTAAATAGTTATCTAAGATTATAAGATGACAATTAAATCAATCCTAGATATCAATTGCTATATGTCATGGCATAAAGCATAGCTAACATAGATTAAACAATCCTAAGTATTGCTATCATAAAACAGCACTCAATCAAAAAAACACAACAATCTCTATCTTGTATAATAGAATATAATCTAAGAATATACAAGTAATTAAAGAGATGTCTTGTTAAGTAAAACACTAAGATTAGATGAAACTAGTGAAAAACTTACCAATAGATGTGTGTTGAGTAAGACCCATGCAAGCAAGCATCATAGATATGCTAGATGAATTTTGATGCATATGAAAATGGCTTTGACTGCTTAAATGAGCAATCTTGATTGCCTTTTCTCTTAAAAATCTCTCTTTTAAGTTTAGGGTTCTTGATAATCAAAGAGTCACACTAGAGAAGAGAGAAAGTGGTGTATTTATAGAGGCCAATAAAAAAGCTTTGTGAAAAGACAAGTTTGCCCCTGAAACGCGCCAATCAACTGTTTCATTCGTGGGTTTCAAAACCGCCGATCCAACCGTCGAATTGAATCCCGAGAGAACAAGGGATCATCGGCTGTTTCAATCGACGGTTTCATAACCACCGATCACAACCGTAGAAATAAACCCGAGAGATAAAATTGATCAGGTTTAAACGGTGGTCGTGGCCACCGATCATAACCGCAGAAATACTCCAGAACCTTCTGAACTCAAACGGCGGTTTCATTTAGCGGTCGTGGCCGCTGATCAAACCACTGTTTCACCAATTGTGGTGAAACCAAAGGAGAAGCCAAGAGCATTCTCCTAAGGCGATCCTCACGTAAAACCAAGCACACCATCGTGCATGCGTGAACGTTTCCGAACAATGTTCGTGAAACGAATTACTAGACACACTAACACACAACAAAATACAACAACAAAGTGCAAGTGTGAAATGTGACATGTGAAGAGAATGCACACAAGAGCAATGTACACATATGCAATCATGACAAGTGTGTGTGTGCAACTAAATCTCTTCAAAGAAAACTAAACACTAGAGATATACCTTTGGAGTGCTTATCATCTTGAGGTCTTGAGAGGCCTTTGAGCTTGATCATCAATCACCTAAGCTACCCTTACAATTCAAACCCCAATTGTGGTTTGTCACTGAAATAAGCCAATCAAACATTGAGGAACTTACAATCTCCCCCTTTGGCTATTTCGTGACAAAACCACCACTCACATTGATCCTCACAACAAAATAGAAACTAAAGGTTAACAATGATTTTCTATAATGCAAAGAGATATTAAAAAGATAAAACTTCAAGTCTTCACTCTCTTGTAGAACAACCAATCATTCAAAACAAAGTTTCTACACTTTCCAATACAAGTGCAATGTGAGACGATCAAGTGAAATTAAAACAAGTATTTGCATTTAAAGAATTTAAGCACAACATCATGCAATGTATGTGTAATGCAATGCTTCCTCTAAACGGGTTACTCCCCCTCAATTAGTAAACTCCCCAATAAGCGAATTTGCTACTACAATTCCCTCTACATACTACTCCCCCTTTTTGTCATGATATAAGCAATGGAGTATCCCTAACCAGATCAATTTAGCAAAGATAGATAGTAGCATACAAGTCATTTGTATAATCATATAAGCCACTTTATACAACTTAATTAATTGGAGAGAAACAAGGAGATTTATTTTAAGAAAAATGTGTGATTAAGATGCTTTGTATGCAGGATGTGTTGCATTCAAATCCAAAAATCAATGGTATTTGGCAAAGCAAATGACAAAGGTTTCCTAAAGAATTCAAACTAATTTCACCATTTATCATGGGTAAAACAAGGATATAGAGTTATCAATCATTCAATTTTAATGAGCAACTATATCCAACTTTATAAGCTAAACAAGGCATGAGCGACTTTTTGCACCCTATTTGATTTTTCTGGGTATGAAACCCATATGATAGTAGTCATATTCAACAAATAAAGAAAGTGAGACTTTGGATTTTAAAATCCTTAGAACGGATACAAGATCTTTTATTCATTTGAGTATCATAAGCTTTTCACACATAATTTTGCATTTAAGAATTTGTAGTCATCAAATCATGCTTTTCATTTTTAAGCAAGTCATAAGAATTTCATGCTTTTTCATTTTGAGCATGTCATTTAAAGAATTATCATGTCAAGGAGATCATTATAGGTCATTGAAATAGTACTTCCTATGAATATCTCATAATCCAAAAAATGCATATTTGAATATAAATATGACATGGATTGCAATCAAAGCACGGTTCACACTTATTGAAGAAAAAAAATCATATAAGCATATGTGCAACCAAGATACTCAAGCAATTAAAAAAAGAAGCATAAGATTTTTCAAATTTTTGCATGTGACAAGTATGCATATTTGCTCTCTTTGCTTGAGTTCCCCTTATGGGGTCAATATCCAAACCATATCAAGTCACAAGACATATCCCAATAGATCTACTAAGTGCATGAAACCTAGTTGCATCTAAGGGTTTAGTAAATAGATCCGCTAGTTGATCATTTGTACCTACATGCTCAAGTACAATGCATTTGTTCTGAACTAGTTTTCTTATGAAATGATGATGGATGTCAATATGCTTAGTCCTAGAGTGTTGTACCGGATCTTGTAAATATCAATTGCACTCATGTTATCACAAAAGAGGGTTAGAGTACCTTGATTGAATCCGTAGTCGACTAGCATTTGCTTCATCCAAAGGAGTTGTGTGCATCCACTCCCTGTGGCTATGTACTCGACTTCAGCCGTGGACAAGGAAATCAAATTTTATTTCTTGCAAAACCAAGACACCAAGTTGTTCCCTAGGAAGAAGCAACCGCCCGATGTGCTCTTCCTATCATCGTAATTTCCTGCCCAATCCGTATCACTAAAGCCAACTAAACTAGCATTAGTGTCAAAAGAGTACCAAATCCCATAGTTGGATGTCCCATTCACATAGCGAATAATTCTCTTTACAGAAAAAAGATGGGACTCCTTAGGATCTGCTTAGTACCTAGCATACACACCCACACTAAAAGATATATCGGGCCTACTTGCGGTCAAATAAAGCAAGCTACCAATCATGCCCCAATACAACGTTTGTTCTACACTTTTTCCACTAGCATCTTTGCTTAGCTTCAAAGTGGTACTCATGGGTGTATCACAATGTTTGGCATTTTCAACCAAACTTCTTCACTAGGTTTTTGGCATATTTAGCTTGGGTAATAAAAATCCCATCATTCAATTGCCTAATTTGTAAACCTATGAAGTAACTTAGCTCACCAACCAGACTCATCTTAAATTCATGAGACATGATATCAACAAATTGTTGGACTTTAGTGTTGTTAGTGGAGCCAAACGATATATCATCAACGATATTTGAGCTATGAAAAGCTCATCATTGTTTTTCTTGATGAATAGAGTCTTGTCAACACTATTTTTTGTGTAGTCATTGTTAACAAGAAATTGAGTAAGGCGCTCATACCAAGCCTGAAAGTAATACAATAACGCTCGGTGTGTATGATAAATATATCTAAGGGGTGGGGTGAATAGATTTTAACTATTATTACACAATTTTCGCACGCAAGTCAATTTTACGAAAATGCCCCTACTAGTCAAAAATACAAGCAAGTGTAATATATTGTGGAATTTAAATAACACTTGATGTATATGTGGAAACCCAACCACTGGGAAAAACCACGGGCTGTTTAGTGCGCCACACTCGGACCTTGAAATCCACTAATTGAAATGGAGTTTACAACCTATGTAAACCTCGTCTAACACTCCGGTCAATAACCCCCCACTTCTACCACTCGGGCCTTTTAAAGTGGCTCTAGTCCAATTGCTTGAGGCCTAAGCAATCTTAGCCTCAAGACTTAATTCTCTATGAAGAGATTATGCAACCTATGTGAATATGTATAAATATTCAAATAACAAACAAGGCTAGGTAACCTTAGATGCTTATCTAGGATGATGATATAATCAATTTAAATCAACCCTAGATATCAATTGCTAAATGACATGTCAAATAGCTTAGCTAAACAAGATTAATCAAAAACCTAATTAGCTATCACAAAATAACACTCAATCAATTCATCACAATTAATTCTCTATTCTTGTATTTATCATATGATCAAAAACATACAAGTAAATTAAAAGAGAATATGCTTAATAGTAAAATACTAAAATAAGATGAAATTAATCAAAATCTTACCAAGCAAGTTGTGAGGATGCAAACCCAATCATGGATGCATTCTATATAGTCATAGAAGATGCAATATGAAATATGATGCAAAAAGGATTTGATTTGAGTGTTTAAAGGTGAGTTCTTGATTTGATTTTTTCTCAAAAATCTCTCTTTGAAGTTTAGGGTTCTAAGGACTCAAAGAACTTAATCAGAGAATGAGAAAGTAAGATATTTATAGACATCAAGAATTGGGCATGTGAAAAGACAATTTTGCCCCTGAAACGCACCAATCGGCGGTTTCAGTCGGTGGTCAGGCCGTCGTTTACAGCCGCCGTTTACAACTGCCGAATTGAACCCGAGAAGAACAGGGGAACAACGGCGGTTTCATTCGGCGGTTTCGAAACCGCTGATTAAATCGTAGAATCAAACCCGAGAGATTTAAATCGATCGGGTATGAACGACGGTTTCGAACGGCGGTCGGTGGCCACCGATCGTAACCGTAGAATCACTCTAGACCTTTCTAGACTGAAACAGCGGTTTCAATTCAGCGGCCAGGCCGCCGATCAAACCGCCGATTCACTAGTGATGGTGAATCTAAAGGAGAAGCCAAGAGCATTCTCTGTGGGCGGTCTTTGCGTAAAACCAAGCACATTCTAGTGCATGCGCGGACGTTTCCGAACACTATCGGGAAACGAATTACTAAGCACATATACACACAACAAGATATCAAACAAAGTGCTAGTGTGTAAAGTGACATGTGAAGAGTATGCACACAAGAACAGGTATGCTAAGTGTGTGTGTGCTAACTAAATCTCTTCAAAGAAAACCAAGCACTATAAATTATACCTTTGGCGTGCTTGTCCCTTGAGGTCTTGAAAGGGCCTTCGAGCATGAAGTTCAATCACCTAAACTACCCTTACACAAACAACCCCAATAAGTGGTTTGTCCACGAAATAAGCCAATCAAGATATGGGAATCCTTACAAAGCCCTTGATGCTTGTTTCAACCCATATAGAGCCTTTTTGAGACGATAGACATGGTTGGGGTGGTGTGCATCCACAAACCCCTTGGGTGGTTCAACAAGCACTTCCTTTTATAAGAAGCCATTGAGGAAGGAACTCTTCACATCTGAAACTTATTATAGCACGGTGTGTATAAAGCTATCTAGAGGGGGGGTGAATAGATTTTACGCTTTTTACCCAATTTTTCGTGTTAGTCAAAATTACGAAAATGCCCTCAAGATAATATAAACAAGCAAATGTAATATGGTGTGGAAATTAAAACAACACTTGGTTTTTACGTGGAAACCCTCACTGGAAAAACCACGGGCTATGTAAGTAAGCCACACTTGAACCTCGAATCCGCTAAATGTGCAAACGATTACAACCTAATCCCGGAAGTAATCACACACCTACCTAATCCAGGTATGAGTGAACCTAGTCCTATTTGCTTGCGATCTAAGCAACCTAATCCCGGTTGCTACACACAAGACTTACTTTCTCTAGAAGAGAATACAACCCTAAGTGAATATATGTGAATATCCAAAATGCAACATAGAGCAAGGGAAACCCTATATGCTTATCTAAGATGATTAATATGCAATTAAGAACAATCCTAGATATCAAAACTAAATGACATGTCAATTAGTTTAGCTAATCAGTATTAAGCACAAAACCTAATATGCTAGCACAATACAACTTCTCAAACATACATCATACTCATCTCAATATTGTATCCAAAGCATACAAAATAACAAACAAGTAATTAATTGAGATTGCTAGATAAGAGAAACACAAAACATGTAAGATATTAGTGAAAAGCTTACCAAGCAAAGTATGATGAAGATTCCATGCAAGATGACATCTAATGATCTAAGATGATGCTAGATGATGATTGATGATCATGAAAAAGTGTTTGAGTGATTAAAAATGAGTTCTTTGTGTATTTTTCTTCTCTTGAAAAATATCCTAAGTATGAAGCATGAATAAGAACTCTTGTAAATGACCTAAAATCAAGTTAGCATATATATAGAGGCCATAAGTGAAGTGAGGTTGTTTTGAAAACGCGCCAGAAAATTGCTCTGTGCGCTGGTGGACCTGCGCTGGACGACAGGCGCAGGACCAGCGCACACGCACATTTTTGCTTTGGCGCTGGACGACATGCGCTCACACAGGCGCCAGACCAGCGGAGCCATACTGGGCGATCAGCGCTGGTGGCCTTGCGCTGGTGTAGACCAGCGCACGACCGGCGACAGAGAACTGGACGATCTGCGCTGGTGGACTGCGCTGGTGTGGACCAGCGCACGACCAGCGGCACGCCACTGGGCGTTTTACGCCGGTGAGCGGCGCTGGACGACAGGCGCAGGTGGACCAGCGCACAGCCCACAACTTTGAACCCCACAAGCAATCATGCAAGGGGAACAAAGGTAAATTAAGATGCATCCTAAAAGCCTAAATGCTATGATGTTATAAACACAAGATGCAATCATAATAACAAGCAAGAAGAGATGTAAATAGGCATTGATGCACAACAAAAAGAAACACAACATACAAAGATTAAACATATGCATGAGTTGTGAGTGTGTGCAACTATCTCTTCAAGACAAGTAAGCACTTAGAGTATTACCTTTGGTGCTTGTCAATAATGAGGTCTTCAAAGGGCCTAAGCAATAACAACAACATCTAAACTACCCTTACAAAGAATCCCCACATATGGTTTGATCACGAAATAAGCCAATTAAAAACAACGGGAATCCTTACAATCTCCCCCTTTGGCTATTTCGTGACAAAACCATCACTCACATTGATTCCTCACAAAAAAAATAGAAACTACGGGACTACAATGATATTCTACATTACAAAGAGATAAGAGAATGCAACTTGAAGTCTTCAATCCTCTTGTAGAATAATCAATCCCTGAAAAGAGTTTCTAACATTTCCAATACAAGAAAAGTGTGAGATTAATCATGTGAGAACAATACCAAGCATTTGCATTTTTAGAATTTAGGCACAACATTACCAAATGTATGCAATGTATGATAAATGCAATGCTCCCCCTCAACGGGTTACTCCCCCTCAATGTATGTTCTCCCCAAAGTGCACAATAGCTTCTATATTTTGCACCTCCCCTTACCATATCCTACTCCCCCTTTTTGTCATGATATAGGCAAAGGAGTAGTCCCCAACCGGGTCACTCATAGCAACGAGAGATAGAAGCATGCAAGATTTGCATATACATATAAGTCACTTTATGCACTTCAATTAATTTGAGAGAAACAGGGAGATTTATTTTGAGAAAATGTGTGAATCCAACATGCTTTGCATACAAGACATATAGCATTCAAGTCCAAAATACAATGGTATTTGGCAAAGCAAATGACAAAGGTTTCTAATAAGAATTCAAACCAATTTCACCAATGTCATGGGAAAAGCAAGGATATAGAGATTATTGATTTCAATTTAAGAGCAACTATATCCAACTTTATAAGCGAAACATGGCATGAGCGACTTTGCACCCTATTTGATTTTTCCGGATAAGATATCCGTATGATAGTAACCATGTTCAACTAATAAAGAAAGAGAGACATTTGGAATGTAAATTCCTTTGAATGGATACAAGATCCTTTATTCATTTTGAGTCTCATAAGCTTTCACACAAGTTTTGCATTTTAAGAATATGCAATCATCAATTCATGCTTTTCATGAGAGCATGTTGTATGAATTTCATGCTTTTTCATTTGACATAAGCATGTTATAAAAGAATCATCATGTCATGGAGATAACTATAGGTCATTCACATCATACTTCCTATGTAAATCTCCTAGTCCAAAAATGTATGTTTGAACATAAATATGACATGGATTGTAGACAAGCAAGGTTCACACTTATAGAATTTGAAAACATATATACATATGTACAACCAAGCTTACTCAAGCAATCAAAAGAAGAGGCCTAAGATATTTCAAATTTTTTGCAAGATACAAGAATGCAAAATAGCTCTCTTTGCTTGAGTTCCCCATATGGGGTCAAGTAAATCACATCACTCCACAAGACATATCCCAATAGATCTACTAAGAGTTTTAAATCGAGTAGCATCTAATGGTTTAGTAAATAGGTCCGCAAGTTGATCATTAGTACCTACATGTTCAAGTACTATGCATTTATTTTCAACAAGCTCTCTAATGAAGTGATGTCGGATGTCAATATGCTTAGTTCTAGAATGTTGGACCGGATTCTTGGAAATATTAATGGCACTCATGTTATCACAAAAGAGAGTGAGAGTACCTTGGTTGAATCCGTAGTCCACTAGCATTTGCTTCATCCACATAAGTTGAGTGCATCCACTCCCCGCGGCTATGTACTCGGCTTCCGCCGTGGATAAGAAAATCGAGTTTTGCTTCTTGCAAAACCACGACACCAAGTTGTTGCCTAGAAAGAAGCAACCGCCCGATGTGCTCTTCCTATCATCACAATTTCCTGCCCAATCCGCATCACTATATCCTACAAGACTAGGATTAGTGTCAAATGAGTACCAAATCCCATAATTAGAAGTCCCATTCACAAATCGAATGACTCTCTTAACCGAAGAGAGATGGGACTCCTTAGGATCGGATTGGTACCTAGCACAAACTCCTACACTAAATGATATATCGGGCCTACTTGCGGTCAAATAGAGCAAGCTCCCTATCATGCCACGATATAAGGTTTGGTCCACACTTTTACCGCTAGCATCCTTGCTTAGCTTCAAAGTGGTGCTCATAGGAGTATCACAATGTTTGGCTTTTTCAAGACCAAACTTCTTCACTAGGTTTTTGGCATATTTGGCTTGGGATATGAAAATCCCATCATCTAGTTGCCTAATTTGCAAACCTAGGAAGTAACTAAGCTCACCAACAAGACTCATCTCAAATTCATGAGACATGACATCAACAAATTGTTGGACTTTGGTGTTGTTGGTGGAGCCAAAAACTATATCATCAACATATATTTGAGCTATGAAAAGCTCATCATTGTCTCTCTTGATGAATAGCGTCTTGTCAACACTACCTCTTGTGTAGTTGTTGTCAACAAGAAATTGAGTGAGGCGCTCATACCAAGCCCTCGGTGCTTGTTTCAACCCATAAAGTGCCTTCTTGAGGCGATAAACATGATTGGGGTGGTGTGCATCCACAAACCCCTTAGGTTGTTCAACAAACACTTCCTCTTGCAAGAAGCCATTGAGGAAGGCACTCTTGACGTCCATTTGGTGCAATTTGAACTTGTGCACACAAGAGATGGACAAGAGAAGCCTAATGGACTCTAAGCGGGCAACATGAGCAAAAGTCTCCTCAAAGTCGATACCCTCAATTTGAGAGTACCCTTGTGCTACAAGTCTAGCCTTGTTCCGCACTATGTTGCCATCCTCATCGGATTTGTTCCTAAATATCCATTTAGTGCCTATGACATTAGTGGTCTTAGGCCTAGGAACTAGAGTCCAAACCTCATTCCTTTCGAATTGGTTTAGCTCTTCTTGCATGGCAAGAACCCAAAATTCATCATTTAAGGCTTCTTCAACCTTTTTGGGTTCAATTTGAGAGGTGTAGCAAGTATAGCTAATAAGATTAGCAAGTTGACGTCTAGTCCTAACACCCTCATTTACCTCTCCAATGATATCTTCTTTATCATGGAGTTTCCTAACCCATGGAGCGGGTTCTTTAGAGTCCAAGAGAGGAACTCTAGCAATAGGTTGTGTGTCATCATTGTTGACATTAGATGTCCCAACATTAGGAGACACCACAACCTTCTCCAAAGGAGAACCATCACTAAAAATAACCTCCTCCTCATGATCATTAGACTTGAGCCTAGTATCATCAAATACGACATTGGATGATTCCATAACACTTAGAGTCTTTAAATTGAAAACTCTATAGGCTCTACTATTCAAGGCATAGCCAATAAAGATACCCTCATCACTCTTAGCATCGAATTTGCCAAGTTGATCACGGTCATTCAAAATGTAGCATTTGCTTCCAAAAGTGTGGAAGTAGCTAACATTTGGCCTCTTGCCTTTCCATAACTCATAGGAGGTGTTTCTAGTACCGGGCCTTAGGAAGACTCTATTTCCTATATAGCAAGCCGTATTGACGGCTTCGGCCCATAGGTTCCTAGGGACATTGTTGCTAAGCAACATCACACGGGCCATCTCTTGAAGGACCCTATTTTTCCTCTCAACAACTCCATTTTGTTGAGGTGTCCTAGGAGCCGAAAACTCATGGGAGATACCTAAACCATTACAAAAGGTTTCAAAGGTAGCATTCTCAAATTCCCTCCCATGGTCACTTCTAATCCGTTTTATGCTTTTAATATTAGAGTTCATTTCATTTTGAAGTTTATTACAAAGCATTTTAAACTTATCAAAAGTTTCAGATTTTTCTCTAAGAAAATATGTCCATGTGAACCTAGAGAAATCATCAACACAAACAAAAATGTATCTCTTTCCACCCAAACTTTCGGTTTGCATGGGACCCATGAGGTCCATGTGGAGAAGCTCAAGAGGCTCCTTGGTGGTGAGATACTTACCCTTTTTGTGCATGCTTTTAGTTTGCTTTCCTTGTTGGCAAGGTCCACAAACACCATTGGCTTTCTTCCCAAGCTTAGGGAGGCCACGCACACACTCGAACTTTCCAAGGGTCCGTAGATCCCTAAAGTTCATGTGGCCAAGTCTTTCATGCCACAACTCAATTTGCTCATCCATGGACACATGATTAGATACAATACTAGCTTCAAGACAATAACAATTGTCGCTAGATCTCATGCCCTTCAACAAGGTTTGTCCATCGGGTTTTAGGATTGAGCAAAAATCTTTAGAAAACAAGACGGAATATCCTTCATCACTAAGATGTGAAATGCTTATTAAATTGGCTTTCAAGCCATCAACAAATAAAGCATTGGATAAGGAGGGTAATCCGGGAACGGAAATGGTTCCTTTCCCTTTAACATTTCTTTTGGATCCATCACCAAAAGTGACATTTCCACCTTCCTCCATAACAAGAGTCTCGAAGAAACTCTTGTTTCCCGTCATGTGCCTAGAGCACCCACTATCCAAGTACCAAAAATTAGAAGAATTTGCCTTCAAGGCTATTTGTGCAACATGGCAAACATTTTCATTCTTTCTAATCCACTTAGCAACAATTTTAGCTTTCCTAGTGGTCTTTGGTACATGTGCTCTACTATTTCTAGGATCATGCAAATCAATATTTTCATTCCTAGAAACATGCATCTTGGCTCTATTCTTTCTCTTTTCAATCATGCTTTGTTTTCTACACATTTTAATATATTGAAAGCAATTTGGTCTAATATGACCATCACAACCACAAAAGTGACAAATAGGGATGAAATAAGGAATCATACCTTGCCTTTGTGCACGTATGGGAGCTTGTCCATGTCTTTGTGGATAAGTGGGTTTAATCCATCTTCGTTGTTGAACCGGTCTAGGTTGCTTCCAAGCTTGAGGTTGCATGATTGGTCTCTTTCCTTTGTGAGCCAATTTTGGAGGAGTGTTGGCTTGAGGGACCCTAGGGGGTTGAGCTTGAGATTTCCTTCTTGGCCCTATTTTCACTTGAGCATTAGAACATTGTCCTACTTCTAACTTTTTCCTAGGAGGTTGCACAAATGAAGTTTCTTCGTTCTTCAAGCTCTTGACAAACATGGTCTTGTTAGAGGTTGAGATTTTCTTGCCATCATCATACCCAAGACCTCTCTTGTCACTTGGACTCTTTCCAACACCAAGTAAATGATCAAGCTTCTTGGTGCTAGAATCTATCCTAGCCAAGGACCCTTTAACTTCTACAAGTTCCCTCTTCAAGCCTTCTTCACTTCTCTTGGATAAGTCTAACTCCTCAATTAACTTATCCTCTCTCCTCTTCAATCTTTCCACTTGTTCACTTAAGTGGTCATTGTGAGCCGAAAGTTCAAGGTTTTCTTCTCTCAACCTCTCAATCTTTCTTGTGCTTTTAAGTGCTAAATCATTGAACTCGGCATGGTATTTAGCAAGCACCTTTTGCTCCACAAATTTCTTTTTGGAACTAGAACAGGAGTCACTTTCTACTTCACTTGAGTCATTTTCCTCTTGACTCATTTCCTCTTTCTCACTACCACTTTTGCTCTTATGTGAGGAGGCAAAAGCTAGGAGGTTAGCCATGAGCTCTTCTTCACTTGAAGACTCATCTTCCTCATTGGAGTCATCACTACTCCCACTCCAAGTGGCGGCCATCACTTTGCTCTTCTTCTTTTCATTGTGATTAGCACATTCGGGGGCAAAGTGACCAATCCCACCACATTCAAAGCATCGGACCCCTTTCCTTTCGGTCCTCTCTTGTCTAGGCTCAAACTTCTTGAAGGAACTCTTTTTCTTCAAATCTTGTCCTCTTGACCCAAATCCCTTCTTCTTCTTGAACCCCATAACCTTGTTGAACCTTTTCACAAATAAGGCAAGGTCTTCATCCGATTCATGCTTTGCCTCATTTGCATCCTTAGATGCTTTCAAAGCTATTCCTTTAGACTTCTTAGGAGGAGTAGTGGTGCTAGGAGCCTTCCTAGACTCATATGCAAGGAGACGCCCAATCACCTCACTTGGCTTCATATCCATGTAGCCACTATTTTCTTCTATGGCCGTCACCTTGGATTCAAACCTATCGGGGAGAGATCTCATAATTTTTTGCTTGACTCTCCTATCCGAATACGGGTCTCCGAGTTGATGGCTTTGATTTACAATGTCCATCAATTTGATTTCGAAGTCATTGAAGCATTCATCCTCTCCCATCCTAAGTAGCTCAAACTGAGTTTGGAGGACTTGAAGCTTGGACTCCTTCACCACCTCGGTTCCCTCATGTGCAACTTGAAGGATGTCCCATGCCACTTTGGCAATCTGAGTATTCTGAATAAGCTTGTACTGATTCTCATCCATAGCACACATAATGGCATGCATAGCCTTCCTATTCCACTTAGAAGCCTCAAACTCTTGCGCGTTCCATTGCGCCTTAGGCTTCAAAACATCTTGTCCTCCACCCGCGGGAGTCATCATAGGGAGATCATATCCGTCTTCCACCGCCATCCATGCACGGTCATGAATTTGGCATATGTAGGATTCCATCTTCCCTTTCCATTGGGAATAGTTCAATCCGGTAAGAAGTGGAGGCCTTGTGCTAGAAGCTCCTTCGTGGCCACCACCATTTCCACCGTTTCCACTCATAGTGTTTATGAATGAATGAAATGAATGCAAATGTATGAATGATCAAAAATCACACAAAATGCAAAACACACCAAAATAAGCAAGGATCACCTATGTATGTCTAGGAACCCGCTCTGATACCAATTGAAACTTATTATAGCACGGTGTGTATAAAGCTATCTAGAGGGGGGGTGAATAGATTTTACGCTTTTTACCCAATTTTTCGTGTTAGTCAAAATTACGAAAATGCCCTCAAGATAATATAAACAAGCAAGTGTAATATGGTGCGGAAATTAAAACAACACTTGGTTTTTACGTGGAAACCCTCACGGGAAAAACCACGGGCTATGTAAGTAAGCCACACTCGAACCTCGAATCCACTAAATGTGCAAACGATTACAACCTAATCCTGGAAGTAATCACACACCTACCTAATCCCGGTATGAGTGAACCTAGTCTTATTTGCTTGCGATTTAAGCAACCTAATCCCGGTTGCTACACACAAGACTTACTTTCTCTAGAAGAGAATACAACCCTAAGTGAATATATGTGAATATCCAAAATGCAACATAGAGCAAGGGAAACCATATATGCTTATCTAAGATGATTAATATGCAATTAAGAACAATCCTAGATATCAAAACTAAATGACATGTCAATTAGTTTAGCTAATCAATATTAAGCACAAAACCTAATATGCTAGCACAATACAACTTCTCAAACATACATCATACTCATCTCAATATTGTATCCAAAGCATACAAAATAACAAACAAGTAATTAATTGAGATTGCTAGATAAGAGAAACACAAAACATGTAAGATATTAGTGAAAAGTTTACCAAGCAAAGTATGATGAAGATTCCATGCAAGATGACATCTAGATGATCTAAGATGATGCTAGATGATGATTGATGATCATGAAAAAGTGTTTGAGTGATTAAAAATGAGTTCTTTGTGTATTTTTCTTCTCTTGAAAAATATCCTAAGTATGAAGCATGAATAAGAACTCTTGTAAATGACCTAAAATCAAGTTAGCATATATATAGAGGCCATAAGTGAAGTGAGGTCATTTTGAAAACGCGCCAGAAAATTGCTCTGTGCGCTGGTGGACCTGCACTGGACGACAGGCGCAGGACCAGCGCACACGCACATTTTTGCTTTGGCGCTGGACGACATGCGCTCACACAGGCGCCAGACCAGCGGAGCCATACTGGGCGATCAGCGCTGGTGGCCTTGCGCTGGTGTAGACCAGCGCACGACCGGCGACAGAGAACTGGACGATCTGCGCTGGTGGACTGCGCTGGTGTGGACCAGCGCACGACCAGCGGCACGCCACTGGGCGTTTTACGCCGGTGAGCGGCGCTGGACGACAGGCGCAGGTGGACCAGCGCACAGCCCACAACTTTGAACCCCACAAGCAATCATGCAAGGGGAACGAAGGTAAACTAAGATGCATCCTAAAAGCCTAAATGCTATGATGTTATAAACACAAGATGCAATCATAATAACAAGCAAGAAGAGATGTAAATAGGCATTGATGCATAACAAAAAGAAACACAACATACAAAGATTAAACATATGCATGAGTTGTGAGTGTGTGCAACTATCTCTTCAAGACAAGTAAGCACTTAGAGTATTACCTTTGGTGCTTGTCAATAATGAGGTCTTCAAAGGGCCTAAGCAATAACAACAACATCTAAACTACCCTTACAAAGAATCCCCACATATGGTTTGATCACGAAATAAGCCGATTAAAAACAACGGGAATCCTTACAACATCCATTTGGTGCAATTTGAAATTGTGCACATAAGAAATTGGGCAAGAGAAGCCTAATGGACTCTAAACGGGCAACATGAGCAGATGTCTCCACAAAGTCAATACCCTCAATTTGAGAGTACCCTTGTGCAACAAGTCTAGCCTTGTTACGCACTATATTATCATCCTCATCGGATTTGTTCCTATATATCCATTTGGTGCCTATGATATTAGTGGTTTTAGGCCTAGGAACTATAGTCCAAACCTTATTTCTTTCAAATTGGTTTAGCTCTTCTTTCATGGCAAGAACCTAAAATTCATCATTCAAGGCTTCATCAACCTTTTTGGGTTCAATTTGAGAGGTGTAGCATGTGTAGCTAATTAGATTAGCTATTTGACGCCTAGTTTTAACATCCTTATTCACATCTCCTATAACATCATCTTTGTTATGGAGATGTCTAACCCAAGGAACGAGTTCTTTAGAGTTCAAGAGAGGAACTCTATCAAGAGGTTGTGTGTCCTCTTCATCAAGGTTAGACCTCCTATTAATAGGAGTCTCCACAACCTTCTCCAAAGGTTAGATTTTAGGTTTTTCACATGTTTGAGAGTTGTATTGTGATTAGATTGATATCTAGGATTATTTGTGACTTGATTGAATCATTTTATGATTAATAATCCTTGAAATGTGGTTTGATCCTTGATTAATGTAATCTAGGATTAAGGCTCTTGTATGTGTTTTTAGAGACATCTAGGATTCAATTGATTTATCAATATATCCATGCTCTAAATCTTTGGCTAGAATATTCATTAAATGAATTTTATGATTCTAGCATTTTTATGTATGTTTATGACATCTTGAATATGTGCTTCATGTATATGTGTTTATTCAAGTGTTATTTGTATGAATAGAACTATGAGCTTTTGTGTAAGATGCTTTTCACATGCTCTAGGTTTAATTCATGTTTTGGCATCTAGATTACTTTACTTGTGTTCTCACATGTTTAGGTCTAGTTGTTCCATGGAATGTATTGATCACATGTTCTATATTGAATTGATTGTTTGCATCATTTGCATTCACATGATCACACTAGGAAGTCCTTGTAAAAGGCATGAAGTCTTGACTAGGATGAGAAGTCCGGATAGTCAAGCAAGGAAGTCTTGGTTAGGACGTGAGGTCCGGATACCCGAGCAAGAAGTCATAGCTAGAGTCTGGAGGACTCGGATAGTCATGCATGAGAGGCTCCCTAGAGGCATGAGTGCCTTGGATAGGGAGTTGGCTTGTATGTTGGTAGGCCTAGGTGTATGGATAGACATAGACTCCAAAAGAGCGGGGTACACGAGATATGTATCCACTATTGAGGAATTTCTAATCTTCCCTCGATATTGGTTTTGTATGTTTTCCAATATATGGTGGCTTCGCATCATTGAGGGATTTCGTACTTTCTAATAGGGTTGAGTATACATAGACTCTACTAGGTAGGTGAGCTAAAGATTGGTCATTTTCTGGAATTTCTAATTTACCATCCAATATATATAGTACCCAATGGTTGTAGTTCAACCCGTGGATGTTTCCTCCTTGGAGGTTTTACCACGTTAAAAAATCTTATGTGTCAATTCTTTCTATCTCTCTTTTATATATGTTTATGTGTATGTTTTAAATCTTGTGGTACAATATTCACTTGTGATATATTTGGAAGCAAGATTGTGTAAAGTGTGATTTGTAATCAGTATTCTTTTTGATCATATTTGTATATACAATTCATTTGTTTAAATACTATTCTCTTATTCTTTGATTCTTTTGTATATTTGTATTTAGATTAATACTTGTACATATTGGACTCTATTATGAATACATATATTCTTTGTTTTGGTTTTAATATATTTCCTTCATTAGCAAGTTGTAGTAGTTCTACTTAGTGTACTTGCATTGTAATATTCAAAGTACAACTTGTGGAATTTGATCTTAATTGAATATCTTGTAAATGAGATACATTGTTTGTTGGTATATGTTTTGTAGACTAAGGGTGGTGAATTGAGCATACATGCGTTAATTGTTTTCTCATAACAATTATGTTTAAGGTTAATTTGTATGCTTACCAAGGTTTTGACATAAGTCACGAAAGAGTTTTTAAAACTAGTGCATCAACCTATTCACCCCCCATCTAGGCTGTTTAGTATAACCTTGTAGGTATTTTCAATTGGTATCAGAGCGGGTCACTTAAAGCAATTATTGTGATCCGGGATCTACAAGGTTATTTATTATGATAACAACCTTTTGTCTATAATTGTTTGTAATGGTTGTTCTCCTTTGTTAATTGGGAAAATGTTTGTTTTGTTAAAATTGCTCATGAAAGCCTTCACTAAGTCTAATGATGAGCAAGCTTGGTTGGATTATCAAGAAAGGTTGCTCTTCTCCGTGTTTTATAATTGATGGAGTAGTTTCTCTAAACCAATATGCTCATGAAGTATGAATGGGGTTTATTTTTAAGAATTTGAAACTTTTAGTCCTTTTTGCCATTTATAGTGGTGTAAGTTTTTAAACACCTTGCTTTTAATAAAGATTCAAATATGGCAAAAGAGGCATGGAATAGATTCCAAGCTATTTGTGAACAAGGATTTTTTTGTTTTACATTTCATTTGTCTACTAACAATTTTGTTGATAAGCTTGGAAAGAATGTTAGTGACAAAAGCAAAGAAGAAAAAGTTTTCCAGAGGATAATCAAGCTAGACATGATTACTAGAGTTCAATCTCTTGTGAAGGAAAGAGATAAAGCTTTGAAGGAAGTTGAAGTGAAGAATGAAGTGATCAAATGTCTAGAAGAGAAGACGGTTGAAGATGCTCTTGTGTTAGATAGTTTAATAAATGATTTTGCTAATAATTTGTTTTTTTTTTTTTAAGGAAACGATCAAAGGCAAGGAAAAGGAGTTGGCAATCGTGAAGGCCAAAGAGCTTGGTGTTCTTTATGAAGATTCAAGTGACTTAAGCTTTGTAGTTGAGCAAGTTGAGTCTCCTACAACTAAAGGTAAGTCACTAAGGAGCAAAAGGATTTCAAAGGCCAATCTTCCAAGGTCAAGTGCAAAATCAAGAAGAGTAAGGAGCGTTCACCGTTGGTACATTCTCACCTAAATAGTATCTGTAAGGTTCCCATTTGTTGATTGGCTCATTTCGTGGACAAACCACATGTTGGGGTACTTTGTAAGGGTAGCTTAGGTATTGGTTTCATAGTTCGAAGCCCTTTGAAGACCTATGTGCTTTCTTTTCTTTAAAGAGATTAGTTGCACACACTCACTTAACATACATTGCATATGTGTGCATTCTCTTTACTTGTCACATTTCACACTTGCACTTATGTGCTATATTTTGTTGTGTGTATTTGTGTCTTGTTGTCTTGTAATTCGTTTCCCGATAGTTTTCGGAAACGTCCGCGCATGCACTAGAATGTGCTTGGTTTAGCGCGAGGACCGCCTACGGAGAATGCCCTTGGCTTCTCCTTGGTTTTCACCTTTGTTGGTGATCGGCGGTTATGATCGGTGGCCTGGCCGCCGAATGAAACCGCCGTTTGCTTCCAGTAGTGTATGGAGCAATTCTGCGGTTATGATCGGTGGTCTCGACCGCCGTTCAAAACCGCCGTTCAAGACCTGATTGATTTTATCTCTCGGCCTAATTCGGCGGTTGAAACGGCGGTCACGCATGAAACCGCCGTTTTCACACCTGATTGATTTTTCATCTCAGGTTTGATTCGGCGGTTGATTCGGCGGTCACGAAACCGCCGAATGAAACCGCCGTTGGTCCCCTATTCCTCTCGGACCAATTCGGCGGTTATGAATGGCGGCCTGGCCTCCGATTGAAACCGCCGATCGGTGTGTTTCAGGGGCAAACTTGTCTTTTCACATGCTCTGTTTTTCATGCCTATAAATACATCATTTTCTCTTATTCTGAATGTGACTCTTTGATTATCAAGAACCCTACTTTCAAAAGAGAGAATTTTAAGAGAAAAAGCAATCAATTTTGCTCATTAAACACTCAAACAAAAATCCATTTGCATCAAAGTTCATCTAGCATTCTCTAGCATATCTAGGATGCTTGCTTGCATGGGTCTTTGATCATCACACTTGCTTTGGTAAGTTTTTCACTATTATCATACATAATTAGTGTTTAATTTATTATGGCATCTCTTTTATTACTTGATTGTTCTTAGATTATAATCTAATATTCAAGATAGAGATTGTTGTGTTGATTTGATTGAGTGTTGTTTTGATTGAGTGTTGTTTTTATGATAGATATCTAGGTTTCTCTAATCTATGATTATCTATGCTAATTGACATGTCATTTAGCTTTAATATCTAGGATTGTGTTTAATTGCATATTCATCATCTTAGATAAGCATATAGGGTTTCCCTTGCTCTATGTTGCATTTGAATATTCATATATTCACTTCGGGTGTTAATCTCTTTTTAGAGAATTAAGTCTTGTGTTGTGACCGGGATTAGGTTGCTTAATTCGCAAGCAATCGGACTAGGTTCACTCATACCGGGATTAGGTAGGTGTGTGATTACTTCCGGGATTAGGTTGTAATCGTTTACACATTTAGTGGATTCGAGGTTCGAGTGTGGCTTACTTACTAGCCCGTGGTTTTTCTTGTGAGGGTTTCCACGTAAAAATCAAGTGTTATTTAATTTCCGCATTTTATACTTGATTTATTGCTTTATCTATTTAGGGGTAATTTCGTAATTTGGACTAATACGAAAAATTGGGTAAAAAGCTTAAATTCTATTCACCCCCCCTCTATATAGTTTTATACACACCGTGCTATAATTTGTTTCAATTGGTATCAGAGCGGGTTCCTAGACATACATAGCTGATCCTTGCTTATTTTGGTGTGTTTTGCATTTTGTGTGATTTTTGATCATTCATACATTTGCATTCATTTCATTCATTCATAAACACTATGAGTGGAAACGGTGGAAATGGTGGTGGCAACGAAGGTGCCTCAAGCACAAGGCCTCCACTTCTTACCGGATTGAACTATTCCCAATGGAAAGGGAAGATGGAATCCTACATATGCCAAATTCATGACCGTGCATGGATGGCGGTGGAAGACGGATATGATCTACCCAAGATGACTCCCGATGGTGGAGGAGAAGAAGTATTGAAGCCTAAGGCGCAATGGAACGCGCAAGAGTTTGAGGCTTCAAAGTGGAATAGAAAGGCGATGCATGCCATCTTGTGTGCTATGGATGAAAATCAATATAAATTGATTCAAAATACTAGGATAGCTAAGGAGGCTTGGGACATCCTAGAGATTGCACATGAGGGAACCGAAGTGGTGAAGGACTCTAAGCTTCAAGTCCTCCAAACTCAATTCGAGATGCTTAAGATGGAGGAGAATGAGTGCTTCAACGACTTCGAGATCAAGTTGATGGATATAGTCAACCAAAGCCATCAACTTGGTGATCCATATTCGGATAGGATAATCAAGCAAAAGATTATGAGATCTCTACCCGATAGGTTTGAATCGAAGGTGACGGCTTTAGAAGAAAATAGTGGTTATAAGGATATGAAGCCGAGTGAGGTGATTGGGAGACTTCTAGCTTATGAGTCTAGGAAAGGGCCTATCTCCACACCCACTAAAAAGCAAAAAGGAATTGCTTTAAAAACCTCCAAGGATGAAAAGAAGGCAAAGAAGGTTGACTCGGATGAAGACCTTGCCTTGTTTGTAAAAAGGTTCAACAAAGTTATGAAGTTTAGAAGAAAGGGCTTTGGATCAAAAGGTCAAGATTTGAAGAAAAATGGCTCTTTCAAGAAGTTTGAACCTAGGCAAGAAAGGACCGAAAGGAAAGGGGTCCGATGTTTCGAGTGTGGTGGCATAGGTCACTTTGCCCCCGAATGTGCAAATCACAATGAGAGGAAAAAGGGAAAAGTGATGGCCGCCACTTGGAGTGGGAGTAGTGATGACTCCATTGAGGGAGATGAGTCTTCAAGTGATGAAGAGCTCATGGCTAATCTCCTAGCTTTTGCCTCCTCCCATAAAAGCAAAAGTGCTAGTGAGAGAGAGGAAATGAGTCAAGAGGAAAATGACTCAAGTGAAGAAGAAAGTGATTCCTCGTCTAACTCCATAAGTAGTTTTGTGGAGAAAAAGGTGCTTGCTAAATGTCATGCCGAGTTTAATGATTTAGCAATAAAGAGCACAAGAAAGATCAAGATGTTGAGAGAAGAAAATCTTGAGCTTGCATCTCACAATGACCACTTGGGTGAACAAGTGGAAAAATTCAAGAAGATGGAAGATAAGCTAAGAGAGGAGTTAGTCTTATCTAGGAGGAATGAAGAAAGTCTAAAGAGGGAGCTTGAAGAAGTTAGAAATTCTATGACTAGGATGGATTTTAGCACCAAGAAGCTTGACCATATGCTTGGTGTTGGAAAGAGTCCATGTGACAAGAGGGGTCTTGGGTATGAAGATGACAAGAAGATCTCAACCTCTAACAAGACCGTGTTTGTCAAGGGTTTGAAGAACGAAGAAACTTCATTTGTGCAAATTCCTAGGAAGAAGTTAGAAGTAGGACAATGTTCAAATGCACAAGTGAAGATGGGGCCAAGAAGGCAAACTCAAGCTCAACCCCCTAGGGTCCCTCAAGCCAACATTCCTCCACGATTGGCTCACAAAGGAAAAAGACCTATAATGCAACCTCAAGCTAGGAAGCAAGCTAGAGCGGTTCAACAACGAAGAAGGATTGAAGCCTTTCATCCACAAAGACAAGGACAAGGTATGATTCCTTATTTTACTCCTATATGTCACTTTTGTGGATTTGATGGTCATATTAGACCACATTGCTTTTGATACATAAAAATGTGCAAAACTAGAAGCATGATAGAGAAGAAAAAGAAAAGAGCCATGATGCATGTTCCTAGGAATGATAATATTATTATGCATGATCCTAGGACATCTAGAGCCCATGTACCAAAGACCACTAAGAAAGCTAAGATTGTTTCTAGGTGGATTAGATATAATGAAAATGTTTGCCATGTTGCTCAAATAGCCTTGAAGGCAAATTCTTCTAATTTTTGGTATTTAGATAGTGGGTTCTCTAGGCACATGACGGGAAACAAGAGTTTCTTCGAGACTCTTGTTATGGAGGAAGGTGGATATGTCACTTTTGGTGATGGATCCAAAAAGAAAGTTGTAGGGAAAGGAACCATTTCCGTTCCCGGATTACCCTCCTTATCTGATGCTTTATTTGATGATGGCTTGAAAGCCAACTTAATAAGCATTTCACATCTAAGTGATGAAGGATATTCCGTCTTGTTTTGTAAAGATGGTTGCTCGATCCTAAAGCCCGATGGACAAACCTTATTGAAAGGTATGAGATCTAGCGACAATTGCTATTGTCTTGAAGCTAGAATAGTCTCAAACAATGTGTCCATGGATGAACAAATAGAGTTGTGGCATGAAAGACTTGGCCACATGAACTTTAGGGATTTAAGAACCCTTGGAAAGTTCGAGTGTGTGTGTGGCCTCCCTAAGCTTGGGAAGAAAGCCAATGGTATTTGTGGACCTTGCCAACAAGGAAAACAAACTAAAAGCATGCACAAAAAGGGCAAGTATCTCTCCACCAAAGAGCCCCTAGAGCTTCTCCACATGGATCTCATGGGTCCTATGCAAACCGAGAGTTTAGGTGGAAAGAGATACATTTTTGTTTGTGTTGATGATTTCTCTAAATTTACATGGACATATTTTCTTAGAGAAAAATCTGAAACTTTTGATAAGTTTAAAATGCTTTGTACTAAAATACAAAATGAAATGAATTCTAACATTAAAAGCATTAAACGGATTAGAAGTGACCATGGGAGGGAATTTGAGAATGCCTCATTTGAAAGCTATTGCAATAGCTTAGGCATCTCCCATGAGTTCTCGGCTCCTAGGACACCTCAACAAAATGGAGTTGTTGAGAGGAAGAATAGGGTCCTTCAAGAGATGGCCCGTGTGATGTTGCTTAGCAACAATGTCCCTAGGAACCTATGGGCCGAAGCCGTCAATACGGCTTGCTATATAGGGAATCATGTTTTCCTAAGGCCCGGTACTAGAAATACCTCCTATGAGTTATGGAAAGGCAAGAGGCCAAATGTTAGCTACTTCCACACTTTTGGAAGCAAATGCTACATTTTGAATGACTGTGATCAACTTGGCAAATTCGATGCTAAGAGTGATGAGGGTATTTTTATTGGTTATGCCTTGAATAGTAGAGCCTACAGAGTTTTCAATTTAAAAACTCTAAGTGTTATGGAATCATCCAATGTCGTATTTGATGATACTAGGCTCAAGTCAAATGATCATGAGGAGGAGATTATTTTTAGTGATGTTTCTCCTTTGGAGAGGGTTGTGGTGACTCCCAATGTTGGGACATCTAATGAAAATGATGAAGTCACACAACCTACTACTAGAGTCCCTCTATTGGACTCTAATGAACCCGCTCCATGGGTTAGAAGACTCCATAACAAAGAGGATGTTATTGGAGATGTAAATGAGGGTGTTAGGACTAGACGTCAACTTGCTAATCTTATTAGCTACACATGCTACACCTCTCAAATTGAACCCAAAAAGGTTGAAGAAGCCTTAAATGATGAATTTTGGGTTCTTGCCATGCAAGAAGAGCTAAACCAATTCGAAAGAAATGAGGTTTGGACTCTAGTTCCTAGGCCTAAGACCACCAATGTCATAGGCACTAAATGGATATTTAGGAACAAATCCGATGAGGATGGCAACATAGTGTGGAACAAGGCTAGACTTGTAGCACAAGGGTACTCTCAAATTGAGGGTATCGACTTTGAGGAGACATTTGCTCCCGTTGCCCGTTTAGAGTCCATTAGGCTTCTCTTGTCCATTTCTTGTGTGCACAAGTTCAAATTGCACCAAATGGATGTCAAGAGTGCCTTCCTCAATGGCTTCTTGCAAGAGGAAGTGTTTGTTGAACAACCCAAGGGGTTTGTGGATGCACACCACCCCAACCATGTCTATCGTCTCAAGAAGGCACTATATGGGTTGAAACAAGCACCGAGGGCTTGGTATGAGCGCCTCACTCAATTTCTTGTTGACAATGACTACACAAGAGGTAGTGTTGACAAGACCTTGTTCATCAAGAGAAACAAATATGAGTTATTTATAGCTCAAATCTATGTTGATGACATTGTATTTGGCTCCACCAACAACACCAAGGTCCAACAATTTGTTGATGTCATGTCTCATGAATTTGAGATGAGTCTTGTTGGTGAGCTTAGTTACTTCCTAGGTTTGCAAATTAGGCAATTAGATGATGGGATTTTCATAACCCAAGCCAAATATGCCAAAAACCTAGTGAAGAAGTTTGGTTTAGAGAATGCCAAACATTGTGATACACCCATGAGTACCACTTTGAAACTAAGCAAGGATGCTAGTGGTAAAAGTGTGGAACAAACTCTATATCGGGGCATGATAGGTAGCTTGCTTTATTTGACCGCAAGTAGGCCCGATATTTCTTTTAGTGTGGGTGTGTGTGCTAGGTACCAAGTGGATCCCAAGGAGTCCCATCTCTCTTCCGTAAAGAGAATCATTCGCTATGTGAATGGGACTTCCAACTATGAGATTTGGTACTCTTTTGACACTAATGCTAGTCTTGTAGGCTTTAGTGATGCGGATTGGGCAGGAAATTGTGATGATAGAAAGAGCACATCGGACGGTTGCTTCTTTCTAGGCAACAACTTGGTGTCTTGGTTTTGCAAGAAGCAAAACTCGATTTCCTTGTCCACGACCGAGGCCGAATACATAGCCGCGGGGAGTGGATGCACACAACTCCTATGGATGAAGCAAATGCTAGTAGACTATGGATTCAACCAAGGTACTCTCACTCTCTTTTGTGATAACATGAGTGCTATTAATATTTCCAAGAATCCAGTACAACATTCTAGAACTAAGCATATTGACATCCGCCATCACTTCATTAGAGAGCTTGTTGAAAATAAATGCATAGTACTTGAACATGTAGGTACTAATGATCAACTTGCGGACTTATTTACTAAACCCTTAGATGCTACTCGATTAAAAACTCTTAGTAGATCTATTGGGATATGTCTTGTGGAGTGATGTTCTATGTTTGACCCCATATGGGGAACTCAAGCAAAGTGAGCTATTTTGCATCCTTGTCACTTGCAAAAAATTTGAAATAACTTATGCCTCTTCTTTTAATTGTTTGAGTAAGCTTGGTTGCACATATGTATATATGTTTTCAATTGAATAAGTGTGAACCTTGCTTGTTTACAATCCATGTCATATTTATGTTCAAACATGCATTTTTGGACTAGGAGATGTATATAGGAAGTATGATTTGAATGACCTATGATTATCTCCATGACATGATGATTCTTTAATAACATGCTATTGTCAAATGAAAAAGCATGAAATTCATATAACATGCTCACATGAAAAGCATGAATTGATGATTGCATATTCTTAAAATGCAAAACCTTGTGTGAAAGCTTATGAGACTCAAAATGAATAAAGGATCTTGTATCCATTCAAAGGAATTCATATTCCAAATGTCTCTATTTCTTTATTCGTTGACCATGGCTACTATCATACGGATATCTTATCCGGAAAAATCAAAAAGGGTGCAAAGTCGCCCATGCCATGTTTCACTTATAAAGTTGGATATAGTTTCTCTTAAATTGAAATCAATATATTCTATATCCTTGCTTTACTCATGACTTTGGTGAAATTGGTTTGAATTCCTATTAGAAACCTTTATCATTTGCTTTGCCAAATACCATTGTATTTTGGACTTGAATGCTACATGTCTTGTATGCAAAGCATGTTTGATTCACATATTTTCTTTCAAAATAAATCTCCTTGTTTCTCTTCAATTAATTGAGGTTCATAACGTGACTTATATATATATGCAAATATCTTGCATGCTTCTATCTCTCGTTGCTATGAGTGACCCGGTTGGGGACTACTCATTTGCCTATATCATGACAAAAAGGGGGAGTAGGATATGGTAAGGGGAGTTGAAGCAATTGTGCATATTGGGGAGAACATTCGTTGAGGGGGAGTAACCCGTTGAGGGGGAGTAACCCATTGAGGGGGAGCATTGCATACACATACATTTCATAATGTTGTGCCTAATCTTTTAAAATGCAAATGCTTGTTTTTATTCTCACTTGATTCATCTCACTTTTTACTTGTATTAGAAATGTTAGAAACTTTCTTTTCAGGGCTTGATTATTCTACAAGAGATTGAAGACTTGAAAGTTTATTTTCTTATCTCTTTGTATTGTAGAAAATCTATATTATCCCGTTGTTTCTAGTTTAATGTGAGGAATCAATGTGAGTGGTGGTTTTGTCACGAAATAGCCAAAGGGGGAGATTGTAAGGTTCCCATTTGTTGATTGGCTCATTTCGTGGACAAACCACATGTTGGGGTACTTTGTAAGGGTAGCTTAGGTATTGGTTTCATAGTTCGAAGCCCTTTGAAGACCTCGTATTGATAAGCACCGAAGGTAAATTTCTATGTGCTTTCTTTTCTTTAAAGAGATTAGTTGCACACACTCACTTAACATACATTGCATATGTGTGCATTCTCTTTACTTGTCACATTTCACACTTGCACTTATGTGTTATATTTTGTTGTGTGTATTTGTGTCTTGTTGTCTTGTAATTCGTTTCCCGATAGTTGTCGGAAACGTCCGCGAATGCACTAGAATGTGCTTGGTTTAGCCCGAGGACCGCCTACGGAGAATGCCCTTGGCTTCTCCTTGGTTTTCACCCTTGTTGGTGATCGGCGGTTATGATCGACGGCCTGGCCGCCGAATGAAACCGCCGTTTGCTTCCAGTAGTGTATGGAGCAATTCTGCGGTTATGATCGGCGGTCTCGACCGCCGTTCGAAACCGCTGTTCAAGACCTGATTGATTTTATCTCTCGGCCTAATTCGGCGTTTGAAACGGCGGTCACGCATGAAACCACCGTTTTCACACCTGATTGATTTTTCATCTCAGGTTTGATTCGGTGGTTGATTCGGCGGTCACGAAACCTCCGAATGAAACTGCCGTTGGTCCCCTGTTCCTCTCGGGCCAATTCGGCGGTTATGAACGGCGGCCTGGCTGCAAATTGAAACCGCCGATCGGTGCGTTTCAGGGGCAAACTTGTCTTTTCACATGCTCTGTTTTTCATGCCTATAAATACATCACTTTCTCTTGTTCTGAATGTGACTTTTTGATTATCAAGAACCCTACTTTCAAAAGAGAGAATTTCAAGAGAGAAAACAATCAAGTTTGCTCATTAAACACTCAAACAAAAATCCATTTGCATCAAAGTTCATCTAGCATTCTCTAGCATATCTAGGATGCTTGCTTGCATGGGTCTTTGATCATCACACTTGCTTTGGTAAGTTTTTCACTATTATCATACATAATTAGTGTTTAATTTATTATGGCATCTCTTTTATTACTTGATTGTTCTTAGATTATAATCTAATATTCAAGATAGAGATTGTTGTGTTGATTTGATTGAGTGTTGTTTTTATGATAGATATCTAGGTTTCTCTAATCTATGATTATCTATGCTAATTGACATGTCATTTAGCTTTAATATCTAGGATTGTGTTTAATTGCATATTCATCATCTTAGATAAGCATATAGGGTTTCCCTTGCTCTATGTTGCATTTGAATATTCATATATTCACTTAGGGTGTTAATCTCTTTTTAGAGAATTAAGTCTTGTGTTGTGACCGGGATTAGGTTGCTTAATTCGCAAGCAATCAGACTAGGTTCACTCATACCGGGATTAGGTAGGTGTGTGATTACTTCCGGGATTAGGTTGTAATCATTTACACATTTAGTGGATTCGAGGTTCGAGTGTGGCTTACTTACTAGCCCGTGGTTTTTCCCGTGAGGGTTTCCACGTAAAAATCAAGTGTTATTTAATTTCCGCATTTTATACTTGATTTATTGCTTTATCTATTTAGGGGTAATTTCGTAATTTGGACTAATACGAAAAATTGGGTAAAAAGCTTAAAATCTATTCACCCCCCTCTAGATAGTTTTATACACACCGTGCTATAATTTGTTTCAGTATCATCTCCATATGTATTCTGGTTTGGCATTTTTGAAATGTTGTAGTGCATATTAAATCTAGATGCCATTAGTATATTAGACAATGCAAACTAGGGAGTGAGATGCATGTTAGTGAGATGAGAAAATCTTCTATGAATGTTTCTTGCATAATAACTCTTTGAATTTTGTGCATGATAACGATAATCATGTAAGGAATATTGTCATGAAGATTTTGGTGAAAATGAGTGTTTCACATGATCATATGCATAGTCTTGATAATATCTTTGTTGATGGCAATAATGTTGTGTATAACATGAGAATACCTTTATAGAGAAGATAGTTGATGTTTATCTTCTAAATATAATATTGCTTTGAGAAATGATCATGATGGTTTATGTGTTTGTGCTGTTAGGATTATGCCTAATAGCAAGAGTGTAATGCTGTAATTAACAATCTTTTTCATATTAATAAAGTGATTTCTGGTTTAACAAATCTATATAGCATTTATAGTTTAATATTATAATTGTCAAAGTAAATAATCATAAGGTCTAAAGACTATGAGAAAAGAAGAATTGTTCGTACATCTGGATATGTATGTGGTAGACACAATTCTTTAGTTAGTCTTGAATATTGTTCACAACTTAAGTTAAAGGTTGGGCACCTTTATCTTGTTAAAGTTGTAGAATTCTTTTGCTAGCATTTGAGTGGGATTAAATGAGATATGATGAGTCTAAAATCATCGGAGTGTCTTCGAGCAAAAGAATCTAGTGCACTGGGTGCATTGAATTGGATCACAATGAAAAGCTTTATCTAGAACCGTCAATAGATAATAGTCTTTTCATTATCAGGACAATCGAAGAGTCTATCTTAATCCTGAGATAAATGATGGACTTATGGTTGCAAGTGGTATCATTTGAGTTATCAATGAGTACGATTATATCGCATAGTCTATCCTCGATAGTTTGGTGATATTCATTTGTTAATCGATAGAGGACTTCATTTATAGATATGGACATCGTGGCTCCATTTAATAAATGAGAGTATAATATCATCATATGGATGTTTTGAGGTAATTGGATATTAAATCTCAACGTTGAGTTTTCAATAGTGTCTATTGAAAACATGACTTCTGGACAAGTCAAAATATCCAAGTTCAAAACGTGGTCATATGAGTAAATATGGTAACTTGGAGAGTTATAGGCAGTCTATGAACTCTTGGCGATTACTGATATTAATCACGAGGATACACTATCTCCAACATGATTGTCTAGGGTATGAATGAGGAACATCTTCCTTTTCTATCTTTATTTAAGAGTTCAATTTTAGCTCTTTAGTGGAATGAGTTAAAATTAATGGATCGGACCTAAGTGAATCATTTGTTGATTGTGATTAGGTTATGTCTATTGAAGCTTAAATTTAGATGGCCCGCCAAGATCCCCAATCCACACGGACTTGCATGGATCACTTGATATATTCTACCGGACCAATTTAAGGGTCCATCTAGAATAGCATTTAATATATTAAGAATATAATTTGCACATTATTTATGTAATGGGCTGCTCAATTATATTTATATATTAATGAATGACATGTGGGCTTGTTTCTTTTAGTAAGAATGGGTCTGGTTCACATGTGGGCTTTTTATTTAAAGTCCAATGGATTAAATGAAATGAGAAAATAATATAAGGCCCTATTTTAGACAAGTGGGGCGGCAAGGGTTAATATATTAGCCTATATATTATTTTGTTTCATTGTTTAATTAAATAAGAATTAATTAATTTATTAATTAATTGTTTAATTAAGAAACAAATCTTTTCTGATTAGGAAATATGATTCCTAGAGTTATACTATTGGTAGTAGTATACTAAAATTAAAAGACTTGTTTGGTAAGAAAATAAATAATTAATTTTATTTATTTAATCAAATAAGAAGTCTTTTTATTTAGTCAAATAAAAGAATAAAAGATCTATGAGTTGGATTAGGGTTTTGAAGTCTTAAACTAGATAGGAATTAGGGTGCAATACAAACTTCTTTTTGGCTTAGGTATTGCGGCAACCCTAGTCCCTTTTGGTGTAGAGATTTCGGCCACCCTAATAAAAAGAGAGAAAGAAAATTTGGCCACCTATATAAGTGGACTTATAGAATTCGGCCACTCTAGGGTTTTGTGGTGATTGATACAATTTTCTTCTTCTTCTCAATTCATAGAAAGGTTTTTATGCTACTAAAACATAAAAGAGTGAATAGATTATTCTTTGATGGTACACTAATTGCTTGTTCATCAATAAGCTTGTGTGTACAACATCGATCAAGGTTCACGCGAGTTTCGATCATAAGATTGAGAACTCAAAAGTGACCGGAATAATCTTAGTCTTCTTTTGATTGTTTTTGTGACTAATAAAGAAAAAGAAAAGTTTGATGTCCATTCTCAGGTTTGCAATTCAAAGAAAAGGGAAACCACGCTCCTAGGTGATCTACGTTCGTGCTAGGATTGAAGATCTTGCGGATTACCATCGAAGTAAGTCAATCGGATCACGCGACAAAAGGTATTCTTCTTTTGTTAGATAATATATATGTTTAATTGATTAAAGGGTTTAAGGTTCATAAAAAGGAAAAATTTTAAAAGTTACTAAATCTATTTTTAGTCTCGCTTCCGCTGCGTGTACTACGGTATTTTTCCCTACATGTGCACCCAAGACCAAATGGATCAAGGGTGAGTGCTCTTACCGTTAGTGTAAGTTGCACATGTGAGTTAGCTTCAAGATTAGTATCTAGTTTTGAGTAACTTAGCTAGCTAGCTTTGTTTCTCTATGACTTTGACATGAACTTAGCTATCTCACAAATATTGCTATGATAGTCAAAATTTATTGATTAACTTTTAAGAAGTTGAATTTTGAAATCTATTTGGTGAAAATTTTTGTTAAGACTTTTTGAGAAAGTCATTTTCATGTATGTGTTTGAGTTGAAGTGTTAAGTCTTTATTCTCTTGGGATGATACACCAACAACTTGTTTGTCATGAGTACAAATAAGCCAAGAGAACTCATAAAAAGAGCGAAGGCTTTGCATTTGATGAAAAAGCTTGCTTAGGTATTTCTATATCCTAATAATTGCTTTCTAGCTTTTCATCTTTCGACTCTATGTTTTGCATTACATCATGTAGCATGTCATATTAGAGAAATAGTATATCATTCATATGATTCTCATTGACATTTGCTCTCTAAAGATCTTTTAGTGATGTGTTCACAATGATCTTATACATGATGCTTGAAATGCTTGTGTGATTGTTGAGTGGCTTGATGAGCAAAACTTAATTTGAATATCAATTTCTTTGAGAGCTACTCACTTGAGAAGTAGTGATCTTAAACAAATAACTTGTATTGTTTATAGATCATGCACTTGAGTTTGAAAATCTTATTTTTTGAAAAGTGCACTAATGTTTCTCTTATATGTTTTAGTTTTTGAGTATGTGTGGTTGAAAGTATGTAGATTATGGATGCATCTAGAAGCTTATTGCTTAGTACATGATAGATGACCTTTGGCATGTATCCATTTTGCTTCGGCACTACATAGTATTCAACAAGCACCCTCATGGAAAGGGCTACACACCTTGGTTGTGCAGCCGCCCAATGTAGGAAAGGGCTACGCCATTGTGATGAGTGAAAGCCGCCATGAGGTGTATATGTTTTTGTTAAAAAAATCAAAGAAGTGTTGAAAAGAATCATTAAAAAAAAAATCTTTGATTCTAAGCCTAAAAGAAATGTGAAAGTTCTCAAAGTGTGTTCTATATAAAGCTAGAGGGGGGGTGAATAGATTTTATCTAATTATTACCCAATTTTCGCATGCAAGTCAATTTTACGAAAATACCCCTAGCAAGTCAATAATACATACAAGTGTAATAAGATGCGGAAATAATAAATGACACTTGATGTTTACGTGGAAACCCTCAACAGGGAAAAACCACGGGCTGGTAAGTGCGCCACACTCGAACCTCGAAATCCACTATATGAAAAGACGGTTACACCCTCAAGTGATTCTCGGACCCTCACCCTAGATAACCTCAGGCTATGGACACTACCAATCGCCACTTTTGGTTCAATCCCTAGTGATATCCCCTGATACACTACTCTTGGCGTGAGCACCCTCTAATCTACCACGCGGGCCTTTTATAGCGGCTCTAGTCCAATTTGCTTGAGGCCTAAGCACACTTAGCCCCAAGACTTCAATCTCTCAAAAGAGATGCACAACCCTATATGAATATGTATGAATATTCAATTAATGCAATAAGAGCTAGGGTACTCTAAATGCTTACCTAGGATTATAAGATGACAATATAATCAATCCTAGATATCACATATAGCTATATGACATGGCATATAACTTTAGCTAAGTAAAGGATAACCAATCCTAGATACAAAGCTATCATATAAAACCCACAAACATTCAAAGGATTAACTAGTTGATTAAAAAACAATCTATCAACCTAGTTATCAATACATCACACAAGAATGTTCATGGCATAGCTTTTAGGCAATAATGACCTAATCAAATAAGCTATGAAAAATAATCTCAATCAATAAATGAGATCAATTAGCTAGATGGCATATGAACATTAAAGCCTAGCTAACAAATAATAACCCAATCAACACATAATCTCAATCTTATATGTAGAAATTAATCTAAACACATATAAGTAAAATATGGGATAAAATTGATAAGTAGAAACACTAATTATGTAAGATAAAAGTGTTCAACAAATCATACCATGTGTGTTGAAGAAGACCCATGCATTGGCATATGCTAGATGAACCTAGATGATGCCTAGATGATGATTTGTGCATGTGGGAATGGGTTTAGAGAATTAAAGATGTGATCTTTAAGGATTTTTCTCTCAAGTCTCTCTAAATATCTCTCTAGGGTTCTTGGGATGCAAGACTTGTATTCTGAACCAGAGATAAGGATGTATTTATAGAGACCAAAAACAGGGCAGGTGAAAATACAATTTTGCCCTTGAAACGCACCGATCGGCGGTTTCAATCAGCGGCCAGACCGCCGAATTGAACCGCCGAATGGCTCCCGAGTGAAACAGGGGAACTTCGGCGACTTCGTTCGGCGGTTTGGAAACCGCCGATTACAACCGCCGTTTTGGACCCGAGAGATATATTTCAATCAGGTCTCATTCGGCGGTTTCGAACGGCGGCCAGGCCGCCGAACGTAACCGCAGTTTCACCAAAAATGGTGAAACCAAGGAGAAGCCAAAGGCATCTCCACCGGCGATCATCGCGCAAAATGAAGCACATCAACGTGCACGCGCGGACGTTTCCGAACATCCTTCGGGAAACGAATTACACCACACTAAAAGCTAACATACATGAAGTGCAAGTGTGGGTATTGAATGCATCCTAATGCCTATCATGTCATGGCATTTCATACAACAAGATGCAATCAATTAAATGCAAGAAGAGACATTGAATAAACAATAAAGCACAATGCACACAAAATATAAACACAACATTCAAGAATAGGAGATATGCATGTTATGTGTGTGTGCAACTATATCTCTTCAAGCCAAAGTAAGCATAAGATATACCTTTGGTGCTTGTCCTCTTGAGGTCTTGGAAAGGGTCTTTGATCTTCAACCTTAATGACCTAGACTACCCTTACAACCAAACCCCAACATGTGGTTTGACCACGAAATAAGCCAATCAACAAAAGGGAATCCTTACAAAATGAAAAATAAAAGGCTTATTGGTGTATAGTTGAGAATTGTGAAAAGCTCGAGTTATCAAATAGAAACGAGTAAACGAGTCACATGCACACACACGCTCACATGTTGATATCTATTCCTTTAAAGCAAAAACCCGGATGAATATCGATTTGACCTATTTTTGGAAATGCTTTAGATGGATATGTGTGGAAATTATTTGCATGTTGATGTCACAATTATTCCTACTATATATGTGAGAAGCATTCACACACACACATATTTTGCTTATGTGCTTGATTCATTAGCAATGTAAGAATATTTTTGAGAGATTAATGAAAAACTATGATTCTCTCTTGGACTTTGAAAATTAATGAAATATTTTCTCTAATTGCTTGAATGTGTGATTGTGTGGATCTCGTTGTGAATAATACTCTATCTTGATCTTAGATAGAGCACTTATCAAGGGGAAGCATAGTATGTTAGACTTTGTTCTCTTTTATAATATGTTCACATGCTTCGAGTTGATTCATAATCCCTTGTGAACAAATCTACTTGGTGATAATATGTGAAGCATATGTTTAGGGAGAGCTTAGTTTATTCAACTTCGCTTTCTATACGATTTGTTTGCTTAATATCTCGTTCTTTATCTCTTATGTCCTTTGTCTATTCCTTGACAAAAAGAGGGAAAAATGTATACCTCACCATGTGTGGAGAAATGTTTCAAATGTGTGAGTATTGTTTCTCTTTGTGCTTAATTGAGACTTTGTCTTAAAGGGGAGAATTTTTGTCTTAAAGGGGAGAAAATAATTCTTGCTTAATAAGGTTAAGGAGCTTAGGGAGAGCTTTAAATATAACATTTATTTGAGATAAAGCATTTGTTTGAGATAAGGGAAGTTATTGTTTGTTTGGCATATTTTTTTTGTTAATATGATGAATCTTGAAGATGTTATTTCATATGTCTTGATATGCATGATGATTCTTAATAATGATATATGTCTTTGTATGTTTGATCACAATTAATGCATGAATCTTTTTGTAATAATTATATGATTGTGTTTACAATCACCTTCTCCTTGTTTGGGGTTGTATAGTAGTTGAGATTGCAATCAATTTCTTCAATCTTGAGGTTGATAAGAGAGTAATTGCAATGAGTTCCTCTTTGTATGGGGTTGATAGTAATTGTAGTTATAATCAATTTAATTGAGTGTAATTGCAATGAGTTCCTCTTTGTTTGGGGTCGATAGTAATTGTGATTGTAATCAATTCAATTGATTATGGTTGCAAAAAATTCCTCCTTGCTTAGAGCGATAGTAGTTGTGGTTGTAGTCAATTCCATTGATTGTAGTTGCAAAAAATTCATTCTTGCTTAGAGTGATAGCAGTTGTGGTTATAATCAAATCTCTTCTTGATTGGGGTCGAGATGATTGTTGTTGATACCAATTCCTTCATATTTGAGGTTGATATGATTGTTTACGCAATTATTGAATTTGGTAGAAATGACCAATCTGCTTAACAGTAAAATTTATGCATTTGTGATTCATTTTACCTTGATGAGTTTTGTTATGTTATATAGATTTGTATAACCTTTGATAGGTTAACATGGATAACAAACAAGAATCAAGGGAGAAGATAAAGTAGCTAAACACAAAGGTGGTTCAACAAGATGCAAAAGCAAGAACTTGGAAGAAAGCATTTCTCCAAGCAAAGCATCCAACTCCAAATGTGAGATCATCAAATCGTTCAACGTTCTTCGGTAGCATAAGTGGCTAGCTAAGTGATCAAGCCAAATTTGGTATGATTTTGGCCCTTATTCCCGTCTCTTTATGCTTGGTTCTTGGGCGTTTCCCCGTATTTAATAATGTTAAATTGAGCATTGCAAGTTTATTTAGGACTCAAGGGCATTTGTGAAGAAGAGGAGGAACTTGGTGCAAAAAAGAGCATTAAGGCATGAAACATGGCATTTTTGCCATTTGCTAAAGTTAAGGTCGCCATGGCGACAGAAGACATTTTTCAAGAAATTTTCAATTAGGTGTTGTCGCCATGGTGACATTAAAGGACAAATGGCGATAACGTTGGAATTCCAATGTTGGACATTGTTGCCATGGCAACCAAATGGCGACACAATGGCGACAGAGATGTCGCCATGGCGACATTAAAGGACAAATGGCGACATTGAAGGATAAAGGGCGACAACGTAGGAATTCCAGCGTAGGAATTCCAGTGTTGGCATTCAAGAGGGGTATTCTTGTCATTTCATGCCCATTTCGTACCCTAGCTTTCCTAGCCTATAAATTCACCAACTTTTACAGATCACCTATCTTATTCTCTCCTACCTATCTCTTCTTCAACCTAGGATCACCATCAATCATCTCCCAAACTCCTCCATTTCTATATTTGAACTCACTTTTTCCATCCAAACCTCAACATCAAATCTTGACTATTTCTCCCAACCATTCCTCTCTTCCCATTCTCTACATCCCAATCCCTTTGTCACTCACCATTAGACTCCCACCTATCTAGACACATCCTTTTCTACCATTCTTTGCACTAAGAAGCATCTAGGGAAGGAAATGAGCAAGCATTAAAGAAGGAGACCTAAGGGTAATTTCCTTATTTATCACTCTCTTTTCTTATTTGTAATTATGTGTAGCTAAAACCCCCAATCTAGGGGGTTGGTGTTAGGAACATTTGGATTTGGGGGTTTGCTTGATTATATTGTAATTGAATCTCTATAAGTTTTCTATTTATTCTATCATTAGATTATTTTCATTATGTGATTAATTTGGTATATCAACTTGTTAATCATAATCTTGTTAGAATAATATATTATATAATCACCTTTGATTGACACCCTAGTGTGATCAAAGAATCCAATGAATGGGATGGATTAGTGGAGGGTATATCAACCACATTAATCTAAACCTTGTCTTGTAAACAACCAATCCCACCTTGACCCCCTTTCCTTAATCGGTTAGGCATTGAGGTGGGAAGATGTTTATGATTCATAGTTATGACCTAAACATACTAAAGAATACAAGAGGTTAATTTATATAAGATTGGTTCTTTAGGATAATCAAAAAGCACCCCTAATCCACTTGCAACTTTATCAATCCCCTAGCGTATCTCTTAATTGTTTACATCCACTTTTCTTATCATAGATTGTTGAGTATTCTATTTTCTCTATCACATTTTAGTTACATTTACTTTTATGCATGTTTGGTGGTTTATCAAACCACACACTTTCCACCTACTATGATTTGCTTAATTGCATTTAGGATTAGTTAAGTTATTCAACTCATTACTCCGATTCCTTGTGGAACGAATCCTTACTAACCGTTATACTAATCTTTACATCCTAAAATGATTTTCTAGTGGTTAAAACATGGTTTTCTAAAGATCACATTTATACACAAATATTGTATTTTGTTGAGTACCAAAACGACATCATCACAAAGCTTTTGTGATCTCAAGGTATCTTTTCTCTTTTCCTTTTGGTTTCATTTTATGTCAAAAAGGGGGAGAAATATGATATTGTTTTAGCATATCTTCTTTGTGTATGTGTCAAGTATTGATCTTCTTATGGCATGTAATATCTTGGCTAGAATATTTTGTTGGATAGCATGTATTTAAGGGGAGCATACATGATCCATTTGATCTTAAATGTTTTATTTTCTTGCCTAAGAATGTATATTGCCATATGTGTTGTCTCTTGGATATTCTTGTGCTTTTAAGTTATTTTTAGGTAATATCAAGAGAAGACCAAGATGAAGTTCAAGACTTGTTGTTATAATTTGTGTCTAAAATGTGTAACTCATTGTACTCATTGTGACCAAATTTTCTTTGTAATAGTTTTAGTATGTGTATAAGGGTTTTGACATGGAATTTGCCAAAGAGGGAGATTGTTAGGTTTTTGATTTGTCTTGGCATGTATTCCATATCAAAACGATGTTCTCTTGTATTGTTTAGTGGTTTAAGAGTTGAAGATTCAAGTCGTCAAAGAAAGACTTGGCCACAACTCATGCAAGATGCCGGCTTCAAAGAGAAATGTGCTTCATCGGTCTACAAAAGTATATAAGACCTCATTTCTCTTATAAGGCTAGGCACACACACACATGTCATTCATATATGTCCTTTCATGGTTGAACATCATTTATATAGCATTTTTACACACTTGGTAATGTATGCTCATGCATTAGATTCAAATTGACAAACATTGGAATTTGCATGTTCTAGGACTATGTCTAGGAAAGGCATACGTGTGTGATTTTGTGTGTATATGTTTCTGTATTTTTTTGTTTTGAACTTGAACATGATCACTTATGATTCCTTATTGAGTCTCGATCATTTCGGTTACTCATTCATTAAGTTTCGAGTCCAAACGATGTAGCTACGCTACTTTTCGTTCTCTTTCGTTAAGTTGTTTTCATCGTCATATTCTGAGATGCTTTCTCAACCGTTTTGTAATGTTTCATAGTCATCGCTGTGCGTGAGGGAGTCATGATTCTTAATCTGAAAACGGATTCGAAATCGGAGTTCGGAGGCCCGAGTACGGTCGAAGAACGTGAGTGGTGCGCGAGAGGGTCGTGCGTGGCCAAAGGCCAAGCCTTGGCCACCACGTGTGGAGGCTGGGGTCCACGGCCAGACCAGCCCTCTGGTCCTGTGTGGCCCACGCTCCCCACATGGCCAAGGGCTGTTGTGGCCTCTTTTGATTGGCCCAAATCCCTTCCCTTTCTCCTTCTTTTAAATTCCCAAATTCCCTCCCATTCATTGTCAAGAAGAAAAAAAATTGAAATCCCGTCAGAATTTCTCTCTACTTTTTCTCATCTTCAAATCATCATAACATTCTCATACGAACTCGAAAATTGAGTGATTCAAGTTGAAGATTGTTCGTAATCGAGTCCTCTACCTTGTCCAAGTGATTTAGTAGCTGTTTGATCGACATTTCTAGTGGTTGCACACTGAAAACCGAACCAGCTCGAGAATCCAAGGTAGTGTTCATATCTTTGGGATTTCTTCTTTTATAACCTTCAATTACCTTGGGGTTTCTTCTTCTATATGTATGTGTATATATTATGAATGCTATAGAGAAAGATAGCTTCATGATCAATCTTAATCAAAAGACTAATTAGAGACATATGTGAATTAGTTTCTTAGATTCTAGGTTTTTCACATGTTTGAGAGTTGTATTGTGATTAGATTGATATCTAGGATTATTTGTGACTTGATTGAATCATTTTATGATTAATAATCCTTGAAATATGTTTTGATCGTTGATTGATGTAATCTAGGATTAAGGCTCTTGTATATGTTTTTAGAGATATCTAGGATTCAATTGATTTATCAATATATCCATGCTCTAAATCTTTGGCTAGAATATTCATTAAATGAATTTTATGATTCTAGCATTTTTGTGTATGTTTATGACATCTTGAATATGTGCTTCATGTATATGTGTTTGATCAAGTGTTATTTGTATGAATATAACTATAAGCTTTTGTGTTAGATGCTTTTCACATGCTCTAGGTTTAATTCATGTTTTGGCATCTAGATTACTTTACTTGTGTTCTCACATGTTTAGGTCTAGTTGTTCCATGGAATATATTGATCACATGTTCTATATTGAATAGATTGTTTGCATCATTTGCATTCACATGATCACACTAGGAAGTCCTTGTAAAAGGTATGAAGTCTTGACTAGGACGAGGAGTCCGGATAGTCAAGCAAGGAAGTCTTGGTTAGGACGTGAGGTCCGGATAACCGAGCAAGAAGTTATGGCTAGAGTTGGGAGGACTCGGATAGTCATGCATGGGAGGCTCCCTAGAGGCATGAGTGCCTTGGATAGGGAGTTGGCTTGCATGTTGGTAGGCCTAGGCGTATGGATAGACATAGACTCTAAAAGAGCGGGGTACACGAGATGTGTATGCACTCTTGAGGAATTTCTAATCTTCCATTGATGTTGGTTTTGTATGTTGTCCAATATATGGCGGCTTCGCATCATTGAGGGATTTCGTACTTTCCAATAGGGTTGGGTAGACATAGACTCCACTAGGTAGGTGAGCTAAAGATTGGTCACTTTGTGGAATTTCTAATTTACCATCCAATATATATAGTACCCAATGGTTGTAGTTCAACCCGTGGATGTTTCCTCTTTGGAGGTTTACCACGTTAAAAAATCTTATGTGTCAATTCTTTCTATCTCTCTTTTATATATGTTTATGTGTATGTTTTAATCTTGTGGTACAATATTCACTTGTGATATATTTGGAAGCAAGATTGTGTAAAGTGTGATTTGTAATCAATATTTTTTTTGATCATATTTGTATATACAATTCATTTGTGTAAATACTATTCTCTTATTCTTTGATTCTTTTGTATATTTGTATTTAGATTAATACTTGTACATGTTGGACTCTATTATGAATACATATATTCTTTATTTTGGTTTTAATATATTTCCTTCATTAGCAAGTTGTAGTAGTTCTACTTAGTGTACTTACATTATAATATTCAAAGTACAATTTGTGGAATTTGATCTTAATTGAATATCTTGTATATGAGATACATTGTTTGTTGGTATATGTTTTGTAGACTAAGGGTGGTGAATTGAGCATACATGCATTAATTGTTTTTTTATAATAATTATGTTTAAGGTTAATTTGTATGCTCACCAAGGTTTTAACATAAGTCACGAAAGAGTTTTTAAAACTAGTGCGTCAACCGATTCACCCCCCCCCCCCCCCTCTAGGTTGTTTAGTATAACCTTGTAGGTATTTCCACCTCCCATTCATTTCAAGAAAGAAAAATTAGAAATCCTAAGTGTAGAATTTTCTCTCAACTTTTTCTCACCTTCCAAACACCATAACTTTCTCATACGAAGTCGGAATTGAGTGATTTAAGTTGGAGATTCTTCATAATCGAGTCCTCTACCTTTTCTAAGTGGTCTTATAGCTGTTTGATTGTGTTTTCTAGTTGATCTACCCAGAAAAACGAACCAGCTCGTGATTCCTAGGTATTTGACTTATCTTTGTGATTTCTTCTTTTATAACCTTCAATTTGCTTAGGGTTTCTTCTTCTATATGTTTATGTATGTATGATGAATGCTATTGAGAAAGATAGCTTCATAATCAAACCTAATCAAAGTCTAATTAGAGACATATGTGAACTAGTTTTCTAGGATTTTAGGTTTTTCATATGTTTGAGAGTTGTATTGTGATTAGTTTGATATCTAGGGTTATTTATGGATTAATTGATTCATTCTATGATTAATAACCTTCACATGTGCTTTGATCCTCTAATTGAACAAATCTAGGATTAACACTTGTGTATTTGTATTTAGAGTCTAATAGGATTTAATTGATTATTCATTATATCCTTGCTCTAATTGTTGGCTAGAATATTCATTGAACACTTTTTGTGATTCTATCATTTATGTGTATGTTTGTAACATCTTGAATATGTGCTTCATGTCTATGATCTATTCAAGTGTTATATGTGTGAATGAAACTAGGAGCTATTTGTGTTAGGTGTCTTCACATGCTTTAGGTTTAATTCAAGTTTTGCATCTAGACTATTATTACTTGTGTTCTCACATGTTTAGGTCTAGTTATTCCATGGAATGTATTGATCACATGTTCTATGTTGAATTGTTGTTTGCGTCATTTGCATTCATATGATCACACTAGGAAGTCCTTGTAAAAGGCATAAAGTCTTGACTAGGACAAGGTGTCCGGATAGTCAAGCAAGGAAGACTTGGTTAGGATAAGAGGTCCGGATAACCAAGCAAGAAGTTATGGCTAGGATCGGGAAGGTTCGGATAGCTATGCATGGGAGGCTCTCTAGAGGTATGCGTGCCTTGGATAGGAAGTTGGTTACATTATTGGTAGGCTCGGGTGTTTGGTTAGACATAGACTACAATAGAGAGTGTTACATCGAGGAATTTCTAATCTTCCAACGATGTTGGTTTGGTATGGACTAAAATATATGGTGGCTTTGCATCATTGAGGGATTTTGTATCTTCCAATAGGGATTGGGTAGACATAGACTCCAATAGGAAGTAGATCAAGGTTGGTCACTTTTGAGAAATTTCTAATCTATCATCCAATATATATATAGTACCCAGTGGTTGTAGTTCAACCCGTGGATATTTCCTCTTTGGAGGTTTTTGTTGGGGTTTTTGCCCTAAAGCTTGTAATTTGTAAATGTGAATTGAACATAAATAAAAGAAGTAGTTTATTCATTCAAATTGTCTCATACATTTATTTATATCATGTGTACTTAACATCCAAGAATACTGGATGTAATCTCTGATTGAATATATGAGTGTCATATATAGAGGTATTCAGTTTGAGATGAGCAATCTAAAGAGTCCGTAGATAGCAAATAGAGTTGGGTACTTTATTTGTGGTTAATCTACATCTATGGTCCGTTCCGTAATGTATGACGGTCTTAACCTAGACTATAAATATGGTGATATGAGAATGGAGGCACCTTATATGATGTGATCATATAGGACTGGGCCATGATCTATATGAATCTCTCACCAAGATCCGTTACAAGATGAGATTCATATATATCAACAAATGATGGCTATATATGGGCGATCTTAATCCTGAGTGTTTTATCAACTCCTTCAGGTTAGATTGTGTTTTTTGATATACCATGGGTAAGATCGAAGTTGCATTCCCAATTAATAACTTCGTATGTTGGAATCGTTGTTTGGCTTGTGGTTGGGAAGGTCTGCACACAATAGTGGAATCCACTCCTTCTTGTGAGAAGTAGATAGTAGTTCCCTTGAGGGTTGATTCGGGGCTTGAACAATATGAGCGCTCTCCTAATTCCATGAGGAATGTAGGATTTATTGTTCATTGGAGAATCAATGGTACTTAATGGAAAGATGTAATTAGACGGGTATAACGGACATTATGACCCAGCTCTAATTATGAACTACTTGTGGAGGATCATACCATATGTAATAGCTATATCGATGGACACCAAGAGTTATTGGTTTATGTAAAAATGTCTACAGTTGAGACAGTACAGCTTCGGGTAATTAGTGGAATAACACCGAAGTTAATAATCATGAAATATTAATTAAAGAGTTTAATTAATTATTTCTAAGGATTATTGGAGCTCAAAATAATATGGGTCCATTAGGTTCCCTTGCTAGCCCGATCGATTTAGGTAACAAGGGTCACGGTTAATAAATTGGATTGTCTAATTAATTGTGTTACGAAAGTGACACGTGTCTATTCGGGAATTAATTGAATAATAAGATTATTTAATTAATGAATATTAATGATTATGTTAATTAAATAATTAGATTATTTAATTGTGTAATTAATAATTAGATAGAGGGTGTTGATTGATATTTAATTTTGAATTTTAAAGAGTTTGAATTCAAATCAAATCAAATAAATTAATATCTTTAAAAGATATCAGATATCTTAAAAGATTTAATTGATTAGTTTATTTTATAAATATATATATGATATATGTTTTTTTAAGAAACTAATCGAACCACATACACGTTGAAAAGAAAAGAAGAAAACAAGAAAGGTGTGCAGCCTACACAAGAAAAGAAAAGAAAAAAAAAAGGTTTTATTTTTTATTTTTCATTCATGGTGGCCGAATTCCACACATAGAAAACATGAGTTGTTTTCATAGGGTTCTTCTTCAATCTCCATTCATCCTCCTTGTTCATGAGTACCGTGACACACCCACACGCCATTACCAATCCCGGGTGAAAGCCAGGAAGATCTTATGGTTCAAATCAGGAAGCAGATCGGAAAGAAGAAGGAGCCTACAAACGTTGGTATGAAATATCTTCATCTCCTTCTTATTGTATTTTGGTTATTACTGTACAAATGGGTTTGTCTATGATTGCATAAAAATTTTAATAATCTGTAACCCTAGGTTCCTACAATTGGTATTAGAGCCATTTTTGTACAGTATAATCGAATTCGATTGCTCCTAATTGCATGTATGAATGTGTAGGCACTTTCTAATGATTGTATGATGTTTATAAATTTTTTTTTTAAATTTATTATAAACATGGTTGGTCGTTAATTGTATGGTACAATAGGTTTAGGGTTTCGTTTTAATGGTTGTAATATTTTTCAATGTAATATTAATCCCGGGATGTAATTTTAATATTTTATTTTAATTTTCTGCTATATTTTCTTTGCTGTAAATTTTTTGTTATGTATTTTATTGTAAAATATGTACGAAGAAATCAGTCGAAGAAGACGAAGAAATCAGGCATGTGTTGGACACATAAACGGCAGCGCATGTGCACAAGACACAAGGCACACGCATGATTGTCATGCACCTTGTTGTTGTGCATGTGTGCAAGTGTAGCCAAAAAAGCAATAGCTTCATGCATTGTTGTTGCACATGTGTGCAACTGTTGCACAACAACAATAAAATGTTAAGAGTAACATTTGGGCTTTAAGGGATTTAATCCATGAGATGGATCCAATAAAATAAATCAAGTTAGACTTGATTTTTGGGTTTGAAAGACGCAAAAGATATTACAGATGGACTTGAAGAAAAAGAGATTACAAGAAGACCAAGGAATGCCTTGGATTAAATTTTGTAATCAGATTTATTTTTTAAAATTTTTTTATTATTTTTTTTATTTTTATTTTTGTAAGTTTGATAGTCCATTGTACTCGGTTAACTTATGTATGCTTTTATTATGAGATGATTAAAGCATTGCCATGTATATACATATCATTTAGATTAGGTGTGCCTACACATATATATGTTGATATGTCATACATGCATTATAGCCATCTATATTATATGTTTTTATTTTTTATTTTTTTATTTGATTAAAATGGGTAATTCACATAATTGGCTATAAATTAATGGGATTATTTTTTAGGAGTAAAAACTTGGTAATTCTCATTAATCACTAATCTTTTTATTAAAGAGTTTAATTACTTAGATTAGTAGGGTCCTTTATATATATTAGGATTAATTCGATTAAGCCCCTAATAATAATTGGACCTAATAATGTGTTTAGTTTTAATAGTTAAAACTTGGTAAATACACATTTAATAATTCTAGTCTTAGTAAATAGTTTACATATATTAGAATTATCACTAATGAACTAGTTTTTTAAGAGTTAAAAATCGAATTAGTTTATTAGTTATTGGAATAGGATTCTAATAATTTGTGATTAATGCACTTGACGCTTAGATTGAAATTAGTCGTTTAATCTTGTAAAAATATAGGTGCATTAACTACTATAGAAAACCCTAATTATAAAATAGTGAGTGGGAGAGGGATATATGACATAATATCCCGCGATCTCTATCATTAGTTCAACACCATGAGATTCAAGTGGGGCCTCGTGACGGCTTTGCTTTCGTCCTCCCTAAGGAGGGTTTCCATAAAAATCAATACCAAGGTTGACTTCCTAACGGATAGGATTTCTGAGGGGATTTTGAGATTGACCGACCCTAAGACGGCAATTCTCGAGTTAAGCTCATGAGATCTGAAATGATGGGTTACGCTCACAAGGTTTTAATTAAACTGGTTAATTAAAAACCTAACTAAATAAACGATGGTTGAATGATATTGGAATAAGAGTTATTCTGGTATATCATTTGATTGAGAAGGTTTCAATCCAACATGCAAGAATTTGACCGACCCTAAGGCGGCACTTCTTGTGGTATGTTGGATTGTCGTGGCATAGAAACATTGTTTTCTTAGGGTTGTTCTTGTTCTTTAAACATTTTCATGCGTCATGTTTAATTTTATGCCAAACATTCGCACATGTTTTGAATGTATGACTGAATGAATTCTTAATTCATGTTTTTTCAGCCATGTCATCTGCACTATTACAAATCATAGCCAATGACAAATTAATTGGTGATAACTACACTAAATGGAAACATAACATAAATGCAATCTTGGTCACCAAGGACCTAAAGTTTGTGCTTACAGAGGAATGTCCTCCAATGCCTACTGCCAATGCCGCACGAACTGTTCGTGAGGCATATGAGAAATGGGTTTCATCAGATGAGAAAGCCTGAACATATCTATTAGCAAGTATGACAGACGTGCTTGCCACTAATGATGAGGTCGTTTATGCACATCAAAACAATATATATATATATATATATATATATATTTTGATCTTTTTGGAAATTATGTTTTACCACTTAAGAATCCTTTTAGGATATAAAATGTAATAATTGTAAGTTGGATTCATTCTACAGGGAAATGAAGTAATAGTTAGGTTGATTAACTAATCTAAGATTGCGATAATATAAATCATGATAAGTGGATAGTGGGTGGTTTAAAATACCACAAAACATACATAAAGTAAAAGTAACAAAAGTGATAGGTAAAATAGAATCTCAACAATCTAAGATAAGAAAAGCGGGTGAAATCAATTAAGAGATACGCTAAGGGATTAGTGAAGTTGCAAGTGGATTAAGGGTGCTTTTCAAACTATCATAAAGAACCAATCTTATATGGATTAACCTCAAAACAAGGTTTGGATTATTATGGTTGGTATTCCCTACAATAATCCATCCTATTTATTGAATTCTTTAATCAAATAAGGTTGTCATTCTAAAGGTGATTATATAATAGATTATTCTAACAAGATTATGATTAATAGGTTGATATAAAAATTAATCATATAGTGACAAGAATCTAAAGATATAATAAATAGAAAATACATAGAGATTCAATTAAAATATAGTTAAGCAACCCCAAGTCCAAGTGTTTCAAACACCAATCCCTTAGATTGGGGGTTTTAGCTACACATAATTACAAATAGGAAAATAGAGTAATAAATGAGGAAATCACCCGTAGGTCACCTTCTTTAATGCTCAATCCTTTCCCTTCTTAGATGCTCCTTTGTGTAGAAGTGTGACGAGTGTCAAATGGTGTGTGACTAAGGAAATATAGTGAAGAATATGGTGAGAGAGGAATGGTTTGGTGAAGTAGGATAGATTTGGTGTTAAGTGTTTGATGGAAAAGGTAGTTCAAGGTTATAAATGGAGGAATTTGGAAGTGGGAGTTATGGAAGAAAAACTAGGTCTAAAAATGCTAAGTAAAAGTGTGCTGTTAGGATTCCCATTTGTTGATTGGCTTATTTTGTGGACAAACCATATATTTGGGATTCATTGTAAGGGTAGCTTAGGTATTGATGTTCAAGTTAAATGCCCTTTGAAGTCCTCATCATTGATAAGCACCAAAGGTAATTTCTAAGTGCTTAATTTGCTTTGAAGAGATTAGTTGCACACACACACACACTCACATCTCATGCATAATTCGTTTTCTTGTATGTTGTGTATGTGTTTTTATTATGTGCTCATTAATGATCATTTATATCTCTTCATGCATGTTCTTAAATGATTGCATCTTGTACATTGAAATGCCATGACATTTAGGCATTAGGATGCAAAGCCTTGCTTTTGCTTGGCATGAGGTCTGGAGACCGCTGCCATTACCACTGCCGGTATCCACAGCGGTGTGATGCTCTGTTTGCATCACTCCGTCCGCTGTGGATTTTTCGCAGCGGTTGGACAGCGGTTTCATGAACAGTGCGTACCGCTATCATAACCGCTGCCATAGCCACACCGGTTTCATACCTAATGCATTTTTAATGTACCGCTGTCGATACCGCAGCGGTACCCGCAGCGGTTTGCCCTATTTTTTTCAAAACGACGTTGCATCAATTGGGACACCTATATAAACATTGCTTCAACTTTAGGTCGTCTCTAATGACTCAAATATCATATTTTTAATTGAAAGCATCTTCAAAGAGAGCTTTATCATCAAGAACTCATCTTTGATCATCCTTGATCACTCAAATCAAAATTCATATGCATCGATCATCATCTAAGCATCATCCATGATATCTAGGATGTTCTAATGCATAGGTCTTCATCAACACACATGCTATGGTAAGTTGAACACTAATTTCATCTAATCTTAGTGTTTTTATTTATCTATTTATCTCTTTGATTTCTTGTATGTTCTTAGAATTAATTCTATCTATAAGATTGAGATTATGTGTTGTATGTTTGAGTGTTGTATTGTGATAGCTATCTAGGTTTTGCTTAATCTTGTTTAGCTAAGCTATTTGACATGTCATCTAGTTATTGATATCTAGGATTGCTTTATTTGATATATCATAATCCTAGATAAGCATATAGGGTTTACCTAGCTCTTGTTGCATTTTGAATATTTTACATATTCACAAAGGTTGCATAATCTCTTCATTGAGAATTAAGACTTGGGGCTAAGATTACTTAGGTCTCAAGCAATTTGAACTAGAGCCACTTTTAAAGGCCCGCGTGGTAGAAGTGGGGGGTTACTGACCGGAGTGTTAGACGAGGTCTACATAGGTTGTAAATTCTATTTCAATTAGTGGATTTTGAGGTTCTAGTGTGGCGCACTAAACAGCCCGTGGTTTTTCCCAGTGGTTGGGTTTCCATGTATATATCAAGTGTGATTTAATTTCCGCACCATATTACACTTGCTATATTATATTGACTATTATGGGTATTTTCGTAATCTTGACTATACACAAAAATTGGGTAAAATTTGTTAAAATCTATTCACCCCCTCTAGATTAATATCATACACACCGTTAATTTGTTTCAATTGGTATCAGTGCGGGTTCCTAGATACACTTAGGTGATCCTAGCTCATTTTTGGTGTGTTTTGCATTTGTGTGATTTTTGCTCATTCATACACTTTGCATACATTTCATTTCATTCATTATATACAATGAGTGGATACGGTGGCAACCATGAGGGTGCTTCAAGCACATAATCTTCTCTCCTCACCGGCGTGAATTATGCCTCATGGAAAGGCAAGATGGAAGCATACTTGTGCCAAATCCATGATAGGGCATGGATGGCTATTGAAGATGGGTATATGCCTCCTAAGATGACTCCCACGGGTGGAGGAGAAGAAGTACTCAAGCCTAAGGCTCAGTGGTCCACTGAAGAGTTTGACACTTCAAAATGGAATAGAAAGGCATGGCACGCTCTTCTATGTGCAGTGGATGAAAATCAATACAAACTGATTCAGAACACTAGGATAGCCAATAAGGCATGGAATATTCTAGAGGTTGCACATGAAGGGACCGATGTCGTCAAGGATTCCAAGCTACAAGTCCTTTAAACGCAATTTGAGTTGCTTAAGATGGAGGAAGACGAATGCTTCAATGACTTTGAAGTCAAGTTTATGGATATTGTCAATCAAAGCCATCAACTCGGTGATCCTTATTCGGATAAGAGAGTTAAGCAGAAAATTATGAGGTCTCTCCCCGCTAGGTTTGAATCAAAAGTTATGGCTTTAGAAGAAAATTATGGATATAAGGACATGAAGCCGAATGAGGTAATTGGAAGACTCCTCACCTATGAGTCTAGGAAGGCTCCTAGTACTACAACTCCTAAAAAGGAAAAAGGGATTGCTTTGAAAGCTTCTAAGGTTGAAAAGGAAGACTCGAACGAAGACATGGCTTTGTTGCTAAGAAGATTCAAGAAATTCGTCATGTTCGAGAAAAAGGGTTTTGGATCCAAAGGCCAAGACTTGAAGAAAAAAGGCTCATTTCAAGAGTTTTGAGCCTAGGCAAGAGAATAGTGGAAAGAAATGGGTCCAATGCTATGAGTGTGGTGGTATAGGACACATCTCACCCGATTATGGGAATTTGAAGAACAAGATGGCAAAAGTGATGGCCATCACTTGGAGTGAAAGTGATGGCCATCACTTGGAGTGAAAGTGATGACTCCGGAGAGGGAGACAAGTCATCAAGTGATGATGAGCTTACCATTAACTACACGGCATTTGGAGCCACTTGTGTAGTAGATAAAGTTGTTGGTAAGAATACCTTGACAAGTGATCCCATAGAAGAAAGAGATGAAGAAGTAGCTCTAGAGGAGATAGGTGTAGCTACTCATTGGGACATGGCTCTCATTAACTCAAGAGGCCGAGGTGAAGGTCTTAATGAGGGAAATGACTCCATAGGTGAGATGGAAAGTGAAGGAGATAACTTAAGTGAAGATGACTCCTCATCTAACTCTACAATTGGAAATGTAGAGAAAACGAATGTTCATGACTTTATAGTCAAGTGTGAAAGCTCATTAAAGAAGAACAATAGAAAACTGAAGATGTTAGAGGATGAAAATCTAGAGCTTTCTACCATTTAAGTAAACAAGTGGAAAGATCCAAGATGATTGAAGACAAGTGTAAGGATTCCCATCTATTGATTGGCTTATTTCGTGGACAAACCACATATTGGGGCTTGATGTAAGGGTAGCTTAGGTATTTGATGGTTGGTGTTTTACACAACCAAGGCCCTCTCAAGACCTCAAGAGAAGAAGCACTAAAGGTAAATTCTAGTGCTTACTTGCTTTGAAGAGATCTAGTTGCACACACACACAACTCATGCATAAATCTTATTCTTGTATGTTGTGTGTTTTATATGTGTGCATGCATGTTCTTGAACATCTCTTCTTACATGTTTTATTTGATTGCATCTTGTTCATTGAAATGCCATGACATGTTTAGGCATTAGGATGCATTCACTTCCCACACTTGCACTTCATGATTAGTCTTAAGTGTGGTGTAATTCGTTTCCGTTTGTGTGATCGGAAACGTCCACACTTGCACGATGGTGTGCATGTATTAGGGCGATGGTAGACCACTTGAGAAGGTCTCATCCTTCTCTTGGATAAGTGGTAGTTTTGGTTTGGTTGTTTGGAGTAAAATGTCTAGTTTCAAGAGATTGGATTTTAATGATTTAAATGATTTTCAAAACTGACCTATGTATGGTCTTGTGGCCATAACATTTTACACAAAACTTCAAAATGAGTTTTGAAAACGTTAGTACAAACTAGACACCCATACCTTTCCAACGGTATATTATTCGTAATATTTCATGACCGTTTGGATTGGTTTTAAAATCTCCAAAGTTACAACCAAAACAGGGCAACTATGTTGTTGTCCGTTTCTGACCTTTGGTCACTCAATTGACCATAACGTTTTTTACAGACATTGAAATGTCATTCTGTAAAAACTAGTAGACATTAGACATCCATACCTTTCCAATGATATATCATACGAAAGGTTTCAATGTTGGTTGGTCATGTTTCGAAGCGCTCGAATCTTGAGTTGTTGCACTGACGCGAGTACCGCGAAAATGCCCATAATTTTTCCATTTCTTCCAAAACGACATAGTTTCATTTGGGCATTATAAATACATATCTTTCTCATCATTTTGAGGGCAGAGCCACAAAATCAAACCCTAGAGAGAGAGGCTCCATATTCTTGAGAGAGAAAGAGAGACTTGAGAGAAAAAGCTTAAAGATTACTTCTTTATCTCTCTAAACCCATTCCCACATGCACAAATCATCATCTAGGCATCATCTAGGTTCATCTAGTATGTGCTAATGCATGGGTCTTCTTCAACACACATGGTATGATTTGTTGAGCACTTTTATCTTACATAATTAGTGTTTTTACTTATCAATTTATCTCTTTTATCACTTGTATGTTCTTTGAGTAATTTCTACATACATGATTGAGATTATGTGTTGATTGGGTTATTTATGTTAGCTAGGTTTTCATGCCTATTTTATATCTAGCTAATTAATCTCATTATATGATTGAGATTATTTTTGATAGCTTAATTGATTAGGTCTTTATTGCCTAAAAGCTATGCCATAAACATTCTTGTGTGATTTATTTATAACTAGGTTGATAGATTGTTTTTTAATCAACTAGTTAATCTTTTGAATGTTTGTGGGTTATTTGTGATAGTTTTGTATCTAGGATTGGTTATCCTTTACTTAGCTAAAGTTGTATGCCATGACATATAGCTATTTTCATATCTAGGATTGATTTTATTGTCATCATATAATCCTAGGTAAGCATCTAGAGTACCCTAGCTCTATATTGCATATTTGGATATCTTTGCATATTCACTTAGGGTGTTGATCTCTTCGGAGAAGTAAGTCTTGTGTGATAGACCGGGATTATGTCGTACACCGGGATTATGTGGTCACATGAGCAAATTGGACTAGGTCCACTTTTACAGGCCTGCGGGTAGTGGTAGCGGGATATTGGCTGGGATTAGGCCGTCAAACTGGGATTAGGTTGTATACGCTATCACAATTAGTGGATTCGAGGTTCGAGTGTGGCGCACTTACCAGCCCGTGGTTTTTCCCTGTTGAGGGTTTCCACGTAAAAATCAAGTGTCGTTTATATTTTCGCACCATATTACACTTGATTATTGTTTTGTGAATTGGGGTTATATTTGTAATATTGACTAAACGCGAAAATTTGGTAATAACGGATTAACAACCCTTTCACACAACCTCTGGGTCATATTTAAAAGACACGTATGCGTAAACGGGAATTCATTATTCCTTTCAACAAGCTAAGAGATGAGCTAGCTTTGTCTAAGAGGAATGAAGAAGGGTTGAAGAGGGAGCTTGATGAAGTTAAAGAGTCATTGACTAGGATGACTTCAAGCACCAAGAAGCTTGACCACATATTTGGTGTTGGAAAGAACCCTTGTGACAAGAGAGGTATTGGGTATAAAGATAGCAAGGAGATCTCTACTCCAACCAAGATCGTCTTTGTCAAGAGTTTGGGCAAGATAGAAGCCTCACCGGTGCACACTCCTAGGAAGAAAATTGATCTAGGACAATGTTCAAGAAGTGCACAAGTGAAGGAAGCCCTAAGGAGACAATCTCAAGCTCAACGCATTAGAGTCTCTCAAGTCAGCATTCCTCATCAAATGACTCTAAATGGAAAGAGGCCAATCATGCAAAATGAACCAAGGAAGCAAGCTAGACCGGTTCAACAACGAAGAAGGATTGAACCCACTCAACCACAAAGTCATAGGAAGGCTCCTATGCATGCACAAGGACATGGTATGATTTCTAAATTCATCCCTACATGTCACCTTTGTGGTATTGATGGTCACATTAGACCAAATTACTTTCATTTCATTAAATTATGTAGAGTCAAAAGCATGATTGAAAAGGGAATGACAAGAGCTAGAATGCATGTTAATAGAAAGGAAAAATTTCATGTTCATTATCCTATGATTTCTAGAACTCTTGAACCATTAACCACTAGGAAAAAAAATGTTATACCTAAGTGGATAAGGAAAAATGAACCCTCCTGCTACGAGACAAACTTATCTCACATAGGTTCAACCAAGTCCAATGGACTTAGGAGGTCTATAGGACCTTATAACCTTCATGGATGAAGAATGCTGATGACCCCATATGGGGAACTCAAGCAAAGAGAGCTATTGCATACTTGTTGCATGCAAATATTTGAAAATCTTATGCTTCTTTATTGATTGCTTAAGTAAGCTTGGTTGCACATATGTATATATGTTTTCTATTCAATAAGTGTGAATCATGCTTGTTTACAATCCATGTCATATTTATGTTCAAACATGCATTTTTGGACTAGGAGATCTTTAGAGGAAGTATGATTTGAATGACCTTTAGTTATCTCCATGACATGATGATTCTTTTATAACATGCTAATGACAAATGAAAAAGTATGAATTGATGATTGCATATTCTTAAAATGCAAAACTTGTATGAAAAAGCTTATGAGACTCAAAACGAATAAAGGATCTTGTATCCGTTCAAAGGAATTTAAATTCCAATTGTCTCTCTTTCTTTATTAGTTGAACATGGCTACTATAATAAGGGTTTCATTCCCGGAAAAATCAAATAGGGTGCAAAGTCGCTCATGCCATGTTTCGCTTATAAAGTTGGATATAGTTGCTTTTAAATTAAAATCAATGAAAACTTTATATCCTTGCTTCTCTCATGACAATGGTGAAATTGGTTTGAATTCCTATTAGAAACCTTTGTCATTTGCTTTGCCAAATACCATTGTATTTTGGACTTGAATGCTACATGTCTTGTATGCAAAGCATGTTTGATTCACACATTTTCTTTAAATAAATCTCCTTGTTCTCTCCAATTAATTAAGTTGCATAAAGTGGCTTATATGATTATGCAAGTATATAGTATGCTACTATCTCTCTTTGCTAAGTGACCCTGTTGGGGACTACTCATTTGCCTATATCATGACAAAAAGGGGGAGTAGAATGGTGGTAAGGGGAGTTGCAAATTGTGGTAGCAATTGTGCATGTTGGGGAGACAATAAATTGAGGGGGAGTAACCCATTGACGGGGAGCATTTCATTCACATACTTATGCTTAAATTCTTAGAATGCAAATGCTTGTTTATGCTCTCACTTGATTAATCTCACATTTTACTTATATTGGAAAGTATAGAAACTTTGCTTTCAGGGATTGATTGTTCTACAAGCGATTGAAGACTTCAAGATTTTTTATAAATATCTCTTTGTAAAGTAGAAAATCATTGTTGACCTGTAGTTTCTATTATGTTGTGAGGAATCAATGTGAGTGGTGGTTTTGTCACGAAATAGCCAAATGGGGAGATTGTAAGGATTCACATTTGTTGATTGGCTTATTTCGTGGACAAACCATATATTGGGGATTCATTGTAAGGGTAGCTTAGGTATTGGTGTTCAAGTTAAATGCCCTTTGAAGTCCTCATCATTGATAAGCACCAAAGGTAATTTCTAAGTGCTTAATTTGCTTTGAAGAGATTAGTTGCACACACACACTCACATCTCATGCATAATTCATTTTCTTGTATGTTGTGTATGTGTTTTTATTATGTGCTCATTAATGATCATTTATATCTCTTCATGCATGTTCTTAAATGATTGCATCTTGTACATTGAAATACTATGACATTTAGGCATTAGGATGCAAAGCCTTGCTTTTGCTTGGCATGAGGTCTAGAGACCACTGCCATTATCGCTGCCGGTATCTGCAGCGGTGTGATGCTCTGTTTGCATCACTCCGTCCGCTGTGGGTTTTTCACAGCGGTTGGATAGCGGTTTCGTGAACAGTGCGTACCACTGTCATAACCGCTGCCATAGCCACACCGGTTGGCACAACGGTTTCATACCTAATGCATTTTTAATGTACCGCTGTGGCTACGGCAGCGGTACCCGCAGCGGTTTGCCTTATTTTTTTCAAAACGACGTTGCATCAATTGGGACACCTATATAAACATTGCTTCAACTTTAGGTTGTCTCTAATGACTCAAATATCATATTTTTAATTGAGAGCATTTTCAAAGAGAGCTTTATCATCAAGAACTCATCTTTGATCATCCTTGATCACTCAAATCAAAATTCATATGCATCGATCATCATCTAAGCATCATCCATGATATCTAGGATGTTCTAGTGCATAGGTCTTCATCAACACACATGCTATGGTAAGTTGAACACTAATTTCATCTAATCTTAGTGTTTTTATTTATCTATTTATCTCTTTGATTTCTTGTATGTTCTTAGAATTAATTCTATCTACAAGATTGAGATTATGTGTTATATGTTTGAGTGTTGTATTGTGATAGCTATCTAGGTTTTGCTTAATCTTGTTTAGCTAAGCTATTTGACATATCATCTAGTTATTGATATCTAGGATTGCTTTATTTGATATATCATAATCCTAGATAAGCATATAGGGTTTACCTAGCTCTTGTTGCATTTTGAATATTTTACATATTCACAAAGGTTGCATAATCTCTTCATTGAGAATTAAAACTTGGGGCTAAGATTGCTTAGGCCTCAAGCAATTTGAACTAGAGCCACTTTTAAAGGCCCGCGTGGTAGAAGTGGGGGGTTATTGACCGGAGTGTTAGACGAGGTCTACATAGGTTGTAAACTCCATTTCAATTAGTGGATTTCGAGGTTCGAGTGTGGCGCACTAAACAGCCCGTGGTTTTTCCCAGTGGTTGGGTTTCCACGTATATATCAAGTGTGATTTAATTTCTGCACCATATTACACTTGCTATAATATATTGACTATTATGGGTATTTTTGTAATCTTGACTATACACGAAAATTGGGTAAAATTTGTTAAAATATATTCACCCCCCTCTAGATTAATATCATATACACCGTTAATTTGTTTCATGGGCTTTTTAAAACTCTGTATATTCTTGTGTGTCTTCAAAAATAGAGAAGATGGATGTTTATACTGGTCTTGATTTGTGTGCTGAAAATCGCTTGGAAAGCTGATGTGGCGGGAATGTTGCTATGGCGACCTCATGGCAACATTCTGTTATGCATTCTGAGATCCAATTGTTGCCACGAGCATCATCTTTTTCGCCCTTTGCAAATGGCAACACTGAGGAAATTAGGGAGAGGTCGCCATTTGCCATTGAATATCGCCATGGCGACATGCAAATGGCGACCACACCTGATGCATTTTCTTGGAGAAAATTTGTAGGTCGCCATGGTGACCATGTGGCGACCAAATGGTGACCTTGCTCTTTCTGAAACAATCATTCCTGTCGCCATGGTGACCATATGGTGACATGGAGGTGACATTAACACACTTCCTTGTCGCCATGGCGACCTAAAATCAAGCAAATGGCGAGATGCCCTATGTAAGGATTCCCATATCTTGATTGGCTTGTTTCGTGGACAAACCACATGTTGGGGTTTTGAATGTAAGGGTAGTCTAAGTGTTTAAGGTTGAAGCTCGAAGGCCCTTTCAAGACCTCAAGGGACAAGCACGCCAAAGGTATAAATTCTTGTGCTTGATTTTTCTTTGAAGAGATTTAGTAAGCACACACACACTTAGCATACTTGCATTTGTGTGCATACTCTTCACATGTCACGTTACACACTAGCACTTTGGTTGATATATCTTGTTGTGTGTATATGTGCTTTATAATTCGTTTCCCGACATTGTTCGGAAACGTCCGCGCTTGCACTAATGAGTGCTTGGTTTTGCGCGAAGACCGCCCACGGAGAATGCCCTTGGCTTTTCCTTGGTTTTCACCATTATTGGTGATCGGCGGTTATGATCGGCGGCCTGGCCGCCGAATGAAACCGCCGTTTCAGTCCAGTTGGTTTGAAGCAATTATGCGGTCAAAATCGGCGGTCACGATCGCCGTTCGAAACCGCCGTTCGAAACAGCCGTTCATACCTGATCGATTTTAATCTCTCGGGTTTGATTCGGCGGTTGGATCGGCGGTCAAGAAACCGCCGAATGAAACCGCCGTTGATGCTCTGTTCTTCACGAGCTCAATTCGGCGATCGTTATCGGCGGCCTGGCCGCCGATTAAAACCGCCGAACGGTGCGTTTCAGGGGCAAAATTGTCTTTTCACATGCCCAATTCTTGATGTCTATAAATATCTTATTTTCTCATTCTCTGATCAAGCTTCTTGAGTTATTAGAACCCTAAACTTTCAAGAGAGATTTTTGAGAAAAAATCAAATCAAGAACTCACCTTTAAACACTCAAATCAAATCCTTTTTGCATCAAATTTCATATTGCATCCTCTATGTCTACATAGAAAGCATCTATGATAGGATTGGCATCATCACAATATGCTTGGTAAGATTTTGATTAGTTTCATCTTATTTTAGTATTTTTACTATCAAGCATATTCTCTTTTAATTTACTTGTATGTTGTTGATCATATGATAAATACAAGAATAGAGAATTCATTGTGATGAATTAATTGAGTGTTGTTTTTGTGATAGCTAATTAGGTTTTTGCTTAATCTTGATTAGCTAAGCTATTTGACATGTCATGTAGCAATTGATATCTAGGGTTGATTAAATTGATTATATCATCATCCTAGATAAGCATCTAAGGTTACCTAGCCTTGTTTGTTATTTGAATATTCATACATATTCACATAGGTTGCATAATCTCTTCTTAGAGAATTAAGTCTTGAGGCTAAGGTTGCTTAGGCCTCAAGCAATTGGACTAGAGCCACTTTTAAAGGCCCGAGTGGTAGAAGTGGGGGGTTATTGACCGGAGTGTTAGACGAGGTCTACATAGGTTGTAAACTCCATTTCGATTAGTGGATTTTGAGGTCCGAGTGTGGCGCACTAAACAGCCCGTGGTTTTTCCCAGTGGTTGGGTTTCCACGTATACATCAAGTGTTATTTAAATTCCGCACTATATTACACTTGCTTGTATCTTTGTCTAGTAGGGGCATTTTCGTAAAATTAACTTGCATGCGAAAATTGGGTAATAATTGTTAAAATCTATTCACCCCCCCCCTTTCTAGCTTTATATATTATACACACCGAGTATTCTTTTCAGTTGGTATCAGAGCGGGTTCCTAGATATACTTAGGTGATCCTAGCTCATTTTAGGTGTGTTGTGCATTTGTGTGATTTTTGCTCATTCATACATTTTGCATACATCTCATTCATTCATTTGATACAATGAGTGGATTCGGTGGCAACCATGAGGGTGCTTCAAGCACACGGCCTCCTCTCCTCACCGGTGTGAATTATGCCTCATGGAAAGGCAAGATGGAGGCATATGTGTGCCAAATCCATGATAGGGCATGGATGGCAATTGAAGATGGGTATGCACCTCCTATGATGACTCCCACGAGTGGTGGAGAAGAAGTACTCAAGCCAAAGGCCCAGTGGTCACCTGAAGAGTTTGAGACTTCAAAATGGAATAGGAAGGCATGGCATGCTCTTCTATGTGCAGTGGATGAAAATCAGTACAAACTGATTCAGAACACTATGATAGCCAAGGAGGCATGGGATATCCTACAGGTTGCACATGAGGGAACCGATGTCGTTAAGGATTCCAAGCTACAAGTCCTTCAAACGCAATTTGAGTTGCTTAAAATGGAGGAGGACGAGTGCTTCAATGACTTTGAAGTCAAGTTGATGGATATTGTGAATCAAAGCCATCAACTCGGTGATCCTTATTCGGATAGGAGAGTTAAGCAGAAAATTATGAGGTCTCTCCCCGCTAGGTTCGAATCAAAAGTGACGGCTTTAGAGGAAAATAGCACATACAAGGATATGAAGCCGAGCGAGGTGATTGGAAGACTCCTCGCCTATGAATCTAGGAAGGCTCCTATTATTTCACCTCCTAAAAAGCAAAAAGGAATTGCTTTGAAAGCTTCCAAGGTTGAGAAGGAGGAAAAAAGTGACTCGGACCAAGACATGGCTTTGCTACTTAGAAGATTCAAGAAGTTTGTCAAGTTCGAGAATAAGGGCATTGGATCCAAAGGCCAAGACTTGAAGAAAAAAGCTCCCTTCAAGAGTTATGAGCCTAGGCAAGAGCATAGTGAGAAGAAAGGGGTCCAATGCTATAAGTGTGGTGGTAAAGGTCACATCTCACCGGATTGTGGGAACTTGAAGAACAAGATGGCAAAAGTGATGACCGCCACATGGAGTGAAAGTGATGACTCCGGAGAGGGAGATAAGTCATCAAGTGATGATGAGCTTACCATCAACTACACGGCATTTGGGGCAACTTGTGTAGAAGATAAAGTTGTTGGTAAGAATGACTTGACTAGTGATCCCATAGAAGAAAAAGATGAAGAAGTAGCTCTAGAGAAGATAAATGTAGCTACTCATTAGGATATGACTCTCATTGACTCAAGAGACCAAGGTGGAGGTCTAAATGAGGGAAATGACTCCATTAGTGAGAATGAGAGTGGAGGAGATAACTTAAGTGAAGATGACTCCTCATCTAACTCTACAAATGGAAGTGTAGAGAAAATGGATGTAAATGACTTTATAGTCAAGTGTAAAAGTTCATTGGAGAAGAAAAATATAAAGTTGAAGATTTTAGAGGATGAAAATCTAGAACTTTCAACACAAAATGACCACTTAAGTAAACAAGTGGAGGCATCCAAGAAGATTGAAGACAAGCTAAGGGATGAGCTAGCTATGTCTAAGAGGAATGAAGAAGGGTTGAAGAGAGAGCTTGTTGAAGCCATAGAGTCATTGTCTAGGATGACTACAAGCACCAAGAAACTTGACCACATTCTTGGTAGTGGAAAGAACCCTTGTGACAAGAGAGGTATTGGGTATGAAGTAAGCAAGAAGATCACTACTCCAACCAAGACCATCTTTGTCAAGAGTTTGGGCAAGATAGAAGCCTCACCGGTGCACACTCCTAGGAAGAAAATTGATCTAGGACAATGTTCAAGAAGTGCACAAGTGAAGGTAGCTCCAAAGAGACAACCTCAAGCTCAAAAAGTTCCTCAACCTAACTTCCCTCAAGCTCATATTCATCAAGGGAAGAGGCCAATCATGCAAAATGAAACAAGGAAGCAAGCTAGACCGGTTCAACAACAAAGAAGATTTGAACCCGCTCAACCACAAAGTCATGGGATGGCTCCTATGCATGCACAAGGACATGGTATGAATTCTAAATTTATCCCTACATGTCACTTTTGTGGTATTAATGGTCACATTAGACCAAATTGCTTTCATTTCATTAAATTTTGTAGAATCAAAAGCATGATTGAAAAGAGAATAATAAGAGCTAGAATGCATGCTAATAGGAAGGAAAACATTCATATTCATGATCCTATTAATTCTAGACCTCTTGAACCCTTGACCACTAGGAAGAAAAATGTCATATCTATGTGGATAAAGAAAAATGAACCCGCTTGCTACGAGACTAACAAGTCTCAAATAGGTTCATCCAAGTCAAATGGACTTGGGAGGTCCATAGGACCTCATGACCTTCATTGATGAAGGTTGGTAATGACCCCATATGGGGATCTCAAGCAAAGAGAGCTTTTGCATACTTGTTGCATGCAAATATTTGAAAAATATTATGCTTCTTTGTTAATTGCTTAAGAAAGCTTGGTTGCACATATGTATATATGTTTTCAATTCAATAAGTGTGAACCATGCTTGTTTACAATCCATGTCATATTTATGTTCAAACATGCATTTTTGGACTAGGAGATTTACATAGGAAGTATGATTTGGATGACCTATAGTTATCTCCATGACATGCTTAAAAATTGAAAAGCATGAGTTGTTTAATAACATGCTAATGTCAAATGAAAAAGCATAAAATTCATATAACATGCTCACATGAAAAGCATGAATTGATGATTGCATACTCTTAAAAATGCAAAACTTGTGTGAAAAGGCTTATGAGGCTCTAAATGAATAAAGGATCTTGTATCCGTTCAAAGGAATTTATATTCCAAATTGTCTCTCTTTCTTTATTTCTTGAACATGTCTATTATCATACGGGTTTCATTCCCGGAAAAATCAAATAGGGTGCAAAGTTGCTCATGACATGTTTGACTTATAAAGATGGATATAGTTGCTCATACATTAAAATCAATGAAAACTCTATATCTTTGCTTCTCTCATGACATTGGTGAAATTGGTTTGAATTCTTTTTAGAAACCTTTGTCATTTGCTTTGCCAAATACCATTGTATTTTGGACTTGAATGCTACATGTCTTGTATGCAAAGCATGTTTTGTTTCACACATTTATTTCAAAATAAATCTCCTTATTTCTCTCCATTTGATAGAGTTGCATAAAGTGCATTTTGTGATTATGCAAATGACTTGAATGCTATCATCTCTCTTTGCTAAGTGACCCGGTTGGGGACTACTCCTTTGCCTATATCATGACAAAAAGGGGGAGTAGAATGGTGGTAAGGGGGGTTGCAATTATGCATGTTGGGGAGACAATACATTGAGGGGGAGTAACCCTTTGAGGGGGAGCATTGCATTCATCATACATTGCATGATGTTGTGTTTATTTTCTTAGAAATGCAAATGCTTGTTTATGTCCTCACTTGATTCATCTCACTTTTACTTGAATTGGAAAGTATAGAAACTTTGCTTTCAGGGATTGATTGTTCTACTTGAGATTGAAGACTTCAAGTTTATTTTTATATATCTCTTTGTAAAGTAGAAAATCTTAGTAGACCCGTAGTTTCTATTATAATGTGAGGAATCAATGTGAGTGGTGGTTTTGTCACGAAATAGCCAAAGGGGGAGATTGTAAGGATTCCCATATCTTGATTGGCTTATTTCGTGGACAAACCACATGTTGGGGTTTTGAATGTAAGGGTAGTCTAAGTGTTTAAGGTTGAAGCTCGAAGGCCCTTTCAAGACCTCAAGGGACAAGCACGCCAAAGGTATAAATTCTTGTGCTTGATTTTTCTTTGAAGAGATTTAGTAAGCACACACACACTTAGCATACTTGCATTTGTGTGCATACTCTTCATATGTCACTTTACACACTAGCACTATGGTTGATATATCTTGTTATGTGTATATGTGCTTTATAATTCGTTTCCCGACATTGTTCGGAAACGTCCGCGCTTGCACTAATGAGTGCTTGGTTTTGCGCGAAGACCGCCCACGGAGAATGCCCTTGGCTTCTCCTTAGTTTTCACCATTGTTGGTGATCGGCGGTTATGATCGGCGGCCTGGCCAAATGAAACCGCCGTTTCAGTCCAGTTTGGTCTGAAGCAATTATGCGGTCAAGATCGGCGGTCACGACCGCCGTTCGAAATCGCCGTTCATACCTGATCGATTTTAATCTCTCGGGTTTGATTCGGCGGTTGGATCGGCGGTCAAGAAACCGTCGAATGAAACCGCCGTTGATGCTCTGTTCTTCACGAGCTCAATTCGGCGGTCGTTATCGGCGGCCTGGCCGCCGATTAAAACCGCCGAACGGTGCATTTCAGGGGCAAAATTGTCTTTTCACATGCCTAATTCTTGATGTCTATAAATATCTTATTTTCTCATTCTCTGATCAAGCTTCTTGAGTTATTAGAACCCTAAACTTTCAAGAGAGATTTTTGAGAAAAAATCAAATCAAGAACTCACCTTTAAACACTCAAATCAAATCCTTTTTGCATCAAATTTCATATTGCATCCTCTATGTCTACATAGAAAGCATCTATGATAGGATTGGCATCATCACAATATGCTTGGTAAGATTTTGATTAGTTTCATCTTATTTTAGTATTTTTACTATCAAGCATATTCTCTTTTAATTTACTTGTATGTTGTTGATCATATGATAAATACAAGAATAGAGAATTAATTGTGATGAATTAATTGAGTGTTGTTTTTGTGATAGCTAATTAGGTTTTTGCTTAATTTTGATTAGCTAAGCTATTTGACATGTCATTTAGCAATTGATATCTAGGGTTGATTAAATTGATTATATCATCATCCTAGATAAGCATCTAAGGTTATCTAGCCTTGTTTGTTATTTGAATATTCATACATATTCACATAGGTTGCATAATCTCTTCTTAGAGAATTAAGTCTTGAGGCTAAGGTTGCTTAGGCCTCAAGCAATTGGACTAGAGCCACTTTTAAAGGCCCGAGTGGTAGAAGTGGGGGGTTATTGACCGGAGTGTTAGACGAGGTCTACATAGGTTGTAAACTCCATTTCGATTAGTGGATTTCGAGGTCCGAGTGTGGCGCACTAAACAGCCCGTGGTTTTTCCCAGTGGTTGGGTTTCCACGTATACATCAAGTGTTATTTAAATTCCGCACTGTATTACACTTGCTTGTATCTTTGTCTAGTAGGGGCATTTTCGTAAAATTGACTTGCATGCGAAAATTGTTAAAATCTATTCACCCCCCCTCTAGCTTTATATATTATACACACCGAGTATTCTTTTCACCCTATTTTATTGCCTTTATGCTCCAAGTTCCTCCTCTTCTTCACAAATGCCCTTGAGGCCTAATAAAACCTGAAACACTTGATTTAACAACATTAAATACGGGGAATCACCTGAGAATAAGCGCAAAGAATAGGAAATAAGGGTACAAAATCGTACCATATTTGGTCCGATCAACTAAGCACGAAGCAATGGGTACTGCATTTGAAATAATGAAGTCATTGCAAGCCATGTTCGGGCAGCCCTTTGAGTAAAAATGGCACGAAGCTGTTCGTTCCGCAATGCTTGCTTGGATGAAAGAGGGCGCATCTGTTCGGGAACATGTCTTGAATATGATGTCTTATTTCAACACGGTAGAGATCAATGGTAGGGCCATTGATGAACCCAGTCAAGTGAGCATCATACTGACGACTTTTCCAAAGAGTTTTGATCAGTTTAAGAGTAACTATGGGATGAACAAGCTTAGGTTCAGTCTCACTCAATTGCTCAATGAGCTTACTACTTTTGATTCTTTGACTAAGGACAACAAAAGTAAGATCGGTGAGGCAAATGTTGCCGAACCATCTTCCTTTGGTAATAAGATAAGGAAGAGGTCTGCTGGGAAGGCTAAGAGTAAGCCCAAGCCCAAGAAAGCCCAAGGCAAGAAAAATGGCACCTCCACCGACCAAGGCAAAGGAAAGTGTTTCCATTGCAACAAGGTTGGACATTGGAAGAGGAATTGTCCTTAGTATCTAGAGGAGGTAGCCAAGAAGAAGAAGGCGGCGAAAGGTAAATATGATTTACTTGTTCTTGAATCGTGTATAGTGGAAAATGATTCTTCACCCTGGATAGTTGATTCGAGGGCCCACTAACCATGTTTGTTCTTCTATGCAATGGACTGATTCTTGGACACAGCTTGATAAGGGAGCCTTCTCTATGCGTGTTGGGTCAGGGGATGTCGTGTCGGCTTGAGCAATGGGTGTAGTTAGACTACATTTTGGAAGTTGTTTCATTGTTTTGAATAATATATTTTTAATTCCTAGATTTACTCGAAATTTTATTTCAGTTTCAAAGTTGTTGGAACAATTATATTCTGTTTCTTTTAATAATAAGTCTGTTATTATTGCAAAGAATAATTTGAATATATGTTCAGAATTAAACGAAAACAACTTGTATGTTTTAAGGCCGTTAATACATACTACACTGCTCAACGCTGAATTATTTAAAGTTGAAAAACCTAAAACAAAACGACAAAAGATTTCTCTAGAAAATGAAACGTATCTATGGCATCTAAGACTTAGCCATATCAACCTTGACTGGATAGATAGACTAGTAAAAAACGAACCTTTAAGTGAGTTAAAGGTTGGCACCTTACTTGTCTACGAATCCTGTTTAGAAGGTAAAATGACTAAGAGACCTTTTACTGTAAAAGAGCTTAGAGCTAAAGAACCACTAGAGCTTATACATTCAGACGTCTGTGGACCGATGAATGTTAAAGCAAGGGTGGTTATGAGTATTATGTCACCTTTATAGATGACTACTCGAGATACGGATATATCTACCTAATGCAACGGAAGTCTGAAACTTTTGAAAAGTTTAATGAATTCCGAGCTGAAGTTGAGAACCAGTTAGGAAAGACTATCAAGTCTCTATGATTGGATAGAATTCGGTAAAAGGACAAGAAAATGATGGAACTAATAGAGTACCTTGACCAAGAGTTTGAAGGCTTTATGGTCGAGTATGGGATAGTGTCCCAACTCACAGCTCCTGGTACACCACAACAGAATGGTGTCGCGGAGATGAGAAATATAACCCTAATGGAAATGGTGAGATCTATGATTAGTTTCTCATAATTACCAAATTCCTTTTGGGGATATGCATTACACACTGCGGCTTACATTTTGAATGTAGTCCCATCCAAATATGTTCCTAAGACTCCCTTAGAGTTATGGAATGGTTGTAAAGCTAGTTTGCGTCATTTCCGCATATAGGGGTGTCTAGCACATGTGCTGAAGAACATAAGTGGAAAGCTAGACCCCAAGTTTGTGGTCTGTTTGTCTGTAGGATATTCCAATGAGACCATAGGTGGATACTTCTATAGTTCCAAAGAGAACAAAGTATTTGTATCGACAAATGCAACGTTTCTTGAGGATAACTATATTAGTAATCATAAACCTCGTAGCAAGATTTTATTAAATGAAATTGAGCCTGGTACGACCAGTGCTCAGTCAACAAGAGTTGTTGATCCATTGACATCTGATAGTCAGATGATTCCTAGTCAGGATACACTACCACCTAGACGTAGTGTGAGGGTTGTAAGACAACCTGAACGCTATTTGGGTATATGTGAGGGACGAGATGTCGTCTCCACTAATAGTGTGGATGATCCATTGACATTTAAGAATGCAATGGAAGATCCTGACAAAGAGGAATGGCTTAAAGCCATGAATCTCGAGATAGAGTCCATGTACTCTAACTTAGTCTGGGAACTTCGGATAGGGTAAAACCCATAGGGTGTAAGTGGATCTACAAGAGAAAGATAGGAGTAAACGAGAAGGTAGAGACCTTCAAGGCAAGGCTAGTGGCTAGGGGTTATTCCCAGAAAGAGGGGGTCGATTATGAAGAGACTTTCTCACCAGTAGCCATGTTTAAGTTTATTCGGATTCTCTTATCCATTGCTGCCTATTTCGATTACGAAATTTGGCAAATGGTCATCAAGACTGCATTCTTGAATGGCAATCTTGATGAGAGCATCTATATGATGCAACCAAAGGGATTCATGTCTCCAGATCAAGAGCAAAAAGTTTGCAAGTTGCAAAGATCTATTTATGGACTTAAGCAAGCATCTAGATCTTGGAACATAAGGTTTGATGATGTGATCAAAACCTATAGCTTCGAGCAAAACGTTGATGAGCCATGTGTCTACAAGTGCATCATTGACAAGAAGGTAGTTTTCTTAGTTCTTTATGCAGATGATATCCTACTCATTGGGATTGATGTAGGGGTATTATTGGAAGTAAAGGGCTGGTTGGCTAGCCAATTCCAAATGAAAGATTTGGGAGAGGCAAGTTATGTTCTAGGGATCCAACTTATAAGGGATCGTAAGAACAAACTCATAGCATTGTCTTAGGCCCGACAAGATTCTTGTGCAATTTTCAATGCAGAACTCCAAGAAAGGTAATTTACCTTCCAGGCATGAAGTTCACTTGTCTAAGGAACAGTGTCCTAAGACACCTCAAGAAGTTGTGGATATGAGACGTATTCTTTATGCGTCAATAGTAGGTATTCTCATGTATGCTATGTTATGCACGAGACCGAACATCTGCTTCGCAGTGGGAGTAGCCAGCAGATACCTGTCCAACCCAGGATTGGATCATTGGGTTGCGGTCAAGACTATTCTTAATTATCTTCGAAGAACGAGAAACTATATGATAGTGTATTCTGGACAGGATTTGATCCCGTTAGGATCTACGGATTCTGATTTTTAGTCAGATAGGGATTCTAGGAAATCCACATCTGGATCAGTATTCACACTTGGTGGTGGAGCCATTGTGTGGATAAGTGTTAAGCAATCTTGTATTGCTGATTCCACTATGGAAGCCGAATATGTAGCCGCCTATGAAGTTGCTAAAGAGGTTGTTTGGCTTCACAAGTTCTTGAGTGATTTGGAAGTTGTTCTAGATCTGGATAAACCCGTCACACTTTATTATGATAACAGTGGTGCTGTGGCTAATTCCAAAGAACCAAAAAGCCACAAGAGAGGTAAGCATATAGAGAGGAAATATCATCTCATCAGAGAGATAGTGCAGAGAGGAGATGTGACCGTGACCAAGGTAGCATCACAAGACAATCATGTTGATCCATTTACGAAGATCTTACCGGCTAAAGTGTTTACGGGTCACCTAGAGGGTCTAGGTTTGCAAGACATGTCTCACATGCTTTAGTGCAAGTGAGAGATTGTTGGGTTTTTGCCCTAAAGTTTGTAATTTGTAAATGTAAATTGAACATAAATAAAAGAAGTAGTTTATTCATTCAAATTGTCTTATACATTTATTTATATCATGTGTACTTAACATCCAAGATTACCGGATGTAATCTCTGATTGAGTATATGAGTGTCATATACAGAGGTATTCAGTTTGAGATAAGCAATCTAAAGAGTCTGTAGATAGCAAATAGAGTTGGGTACTTTATTTGTGGTTAATCTACATCTGTGGTCCGTTCCGTAATGTACGACGGTCTTAACCTAGACTATAAATTTGGTGATATGAGAATGGAGGCACCTTATATGATGTGATTATATAGGACTGGGCCATGATCTATATGAATCTCTCACCAATATTCTTTACAAGATGAGATTCATATATATCAACAAATGATGGCTATATATGGGTGATCTTAATCTTGAGTGTCTTATCGATTTCTTCAGGTTAGATCGTAGTTTTTGATATACCATGGGTGAGATCGGAGTTGCATTCCCAATTAATAACTTCGTATGTTGGAATCGCGGTTTGGCTTGTGGTTGGGAAGGTCTGCACACAATAGTAGAATCCACTCCTTCTTGTGATAAGTAGATAGTAGTTCCCTTAACGGTTGATTCAGGGCTTGAACAATATGAGCACTCTCCTAATTTCGTAAGGAATGTAGGATTCATTGTTCATTAGATAATCAATGGTACTTAATGGAAAGATGTGATTAGAGGGATATAACGGACATTATGACCCAGCTCTAATTATGAGCTACTTGTGGAGGATCATACCATATGTAATAGCTATATCGAGGGACACCAAGAGTTATTGGTTTGTGTAAAAACGTCTACAGTTGAGAGAGTGCAGCTTCGGGTTTATAGTGGAATAACACCGAAGTTAATAATCATGAAATATTAATTAAAGAGTTTAATTAATTATTTCTAAGGATTATTGGAGCTCAAAATACTGTGGGTCCATTAGGTCCCCTTGCTAGCCCGTTAGGTAACAAGGGCCACGGTTAATAAATTGGATTGTCCAATTAATTGTGTTACGAAAGTGACACGTGTCTATTCGGGAATTAATTGAATAATGAGATTATTTAATTAGTGAATATTAATGATTATGTTAATTAAATAATTAGATTATTTAATTGTGTAATTAATCATTAGATGGAGGGTGTTGATTGATATTTAATTTTGAATTTAAAAGAGTTTGAATTCAAATCAAATCAAATCAATTAATATCTTTAAAAGATATTAGATATCTTAAAAGATTTAATTGATTAGTTTATTTGATAAATATATATATGATATATGTTTTTTAAGAAACTAATTGAACCACATACACGTTGAAAAGAAAAGAAGAAAATAAGAAAGGTGTGCGACCTACACAAAAAAAGAAAAGAAAAAAAAAGGTTTTATTTTTTATTTTTTATTTTTCATTCATGGTGGCCGAATTCCACACATAGAAAACAAGAGTTGTTTTCATAAAGTTCTTCTTCAACCTCCATTCATCCTCTTTGTTCCTGAGTACTATGACGCACCCACACGTCGTTACCAATCCCGAGTGACAGCCAGGAAGATCGTATGGTTCAAATCAGGAAGCATATCAGAAAGGAAGAAGGAGCCTACAAACGTTGGTATGAAATATCTTTATCTCCTTCTTATTGTATTTTGATTATTACTGTACAAATGGGTTTGTCTATGATTGCATAAAAATTTTAAAACTCTTCCACTGCATAATATGTAACCCTAGGTTCCTACAGTTTTACCACGTTAAAAAATCTCATGTGTCAAATCTTTCTATCTCTCTCTTTCTTATTTGTTTTTGTGTATGTTTTAATCTAGGCATATTATTCACTTGTGTTGTATATTGGAACAAGATTTTGTAAAGTGTGATTTATAAGCTAATTCATTTTGATCATAACTGTGAATATAATTCTTTTGTATATTGTTATCATTGTGTATAGTTATATTTGGTTATACTTGTAATATATTGAACAATATTGAAATGCAAGTATTCTTTGTTGTTGAGATTTTATGTTATTTTTCCTCATACAACTCATTAATATATATAGACAATACTTAAATGATCACATGCTTATCTTGTCTATGTATGAATGTTTGGTTTATGTGTTGTATGTAAAGCTACCTTAAGGGACAAACATGAGTTTGTTTCAAGGGATTGAAAAAGACGTAAAAACCTATTCACCCCTCACCCCTTCTCTAGGTATGCTTTAAGCAATTTAACTACGTTTGTATACTTTCAAAGGACCCTATTCTTCCTCTCAACAACTCTATTTTGTTGAGGTGTCCTAGGAGCCGAAAACTCATGGGAGATGCTTAAGCTATTGAAATAGCTTTCAAAGTAGGCATTCTCAAACTCTCTCCCATGGTCACTTCTAATCCATTTAATGCTTTTAATGTTAGAGTCTTTTTTATTTTCAATTTTAGAGCAAAGCAATTTAAACTTGTCAAAAGTTTCGGATTTTTCTCTAAGAAAATATGTCCGAACCTAGAGAAATCATCTACACAAACAAAAATGTATCTCTTTCCACCTAAACTCTCGGTTGCATGGGACCCATAAGATTCATGTGGAGAAGCTCTAGGGGCTCCTTGGTGGAGAGATACTTACCTTTCTTGTGCATGCTTTTGGTTTGTTTTCCTTGTTGGTGAGATCCATAAATACCATTGACTTCCTTCCCAAGCTTAGGAAGGCCACACACAACATTGAACTTATCTAAGATTCGTAAATCATGATAGTTCATGTGGCCAAGTCTTTTATGCCACAACTCAATTTGCTCATCCTTGGACATATTACATGTTAGGTTTTTGAGTTGTGTTGACACTATTCTATATCAAAACGACATTTCCTTTGTATTGATTAGTTGTCTAGGATTCTCGGTTTAACAAGCTTCAAAGAAATTGGGCAACATATTGACGTGTCCGGACTGGTTCTACAAATACTAATGTAAATTATTCTACCTCGGTTATACTAATGGGGGGCGCGGGTCTTTTCACCCATCGCAAGTGCACGAGTCGTATAGTGTGCACAAGTCCGGGTATCGTTCCCACAGAGAACTAAGAGGATTGAGTAATTAGAAAGTTAATTAATTGATTACTAGGCTAGTCTATTGTAATACTAAAACATGATAAAAGATTAATGAGAGGGAGATGCTAGGGGAGATATGCTTACAATGATAATGAACCACCAAGTTCCCACTCTTATGCATATTAGGCTAAATCACTAAGGCTATTACCACATATGATTAGAATGAACGCACAACACTCACTCAAGATACTCTTCAAGTACTAAAGCAATACCAAGTTAGTGTTTGATCATGGAATATCATTTAAGAGTATGATTCACAAGTTTTACCTATTAACAACACACTCTATTTAATGATATGTGAGATAACAATAACAATCACGAGTTATGAAGCAATACTGTTATATGTTCTTAGCACAACTTACCAATACATGTGATCTTAGAGTCTATGAACAACATGCAAGAATTTAGCCTTTTTAACATTGATAAGCAATAAGTGATTATCCATAAAAGATAGTGAATGACCGGGTGGCTCACATCATTATCTCATAAATCCCCCAATAAAAGTTGGTTAGTTACACATGATAACTAAGCAAAGCATAAATTAAAGAAAAGTAAGAAAGGTAAGAGATACAACCCTTGAATTCGTGTGTGATTCTAAGAAGGCAGCTCTCATTCACAGTGATTACAACTAAGAGGATTGTAAACTATTCTATTACAAAATTACTTGCTAAGAGAAATTACTTAATGCTTAAGTAAGTCAAGATACTCACTCAAGATTGTCTAGAACTAGTCTATGCTAAAGAGAGTCTCTATCCTTTTTTTTTTCTTTTCTCTCTCGAATAGTACCCCTTTGTATCAGAAAAGGGACTATTTATGACTTTCCTTCAATTTGGCAAAGGGAAAATGCCGTAAATGCCCCAAACGTGTTATCCGCGACTTCCGTCCGCGGGTTTCATCTCTCAGTTGGAACCCATGGGGTCTTCTTTCAGAGGATCCGCGGCTTTGGATCTACTTTCCCGCGGCTTTTATCCAACCAGTATGAACCCGCGGGCATAAACCGACTTCTTCCGGGCTTTGCTCCTTTTGGCTGGCGGCTTCTTTCTTGCCAACTGAACCCGCGGGAAAGGTTTCCACGAGTTTCTTCCTTCTACCTGGCGGCTTCTTTCCAACCGTTCTTCCTGTGACTTTGTTCCGCGGGTTAATTCCAGCGGCCTCCTTCTAATGTTGACTTTACTTCTATTTTGACCTCTTTTTCTCCACTTTCGCGCAATCACTTCCCTTGGTGAGTATCTTACCTGTACTTAACCAAACATATGTTATATACACACAAGTGCTCAGAAAACAACTACAAAAGACAGGAAAAGGAGTGCTAAATGTGAACATTTACAGCACGATCACATATCAAGCAAAGTGAAGCCTTCAAGAGGAGAAAACATCAAAGGTATACTTAGACCTCTATCCTTTTGCAAGGCCTTAAGGCACACACACACATGGCATTTATTTGTGTCCCTGCATAGTTGTACACCATTAGTATAACACATTCACAAACTTGGTAATGTATGCACATGCATTAGTTTTAATTTGATAAACATTGTGAAATTGCATGTTCTAGGACTATGTCTAGGAAATGGCATACTTGTGTGATCCTATGTTTATTTGTTTCCGTGTTATTATTTTTGGATTTGAACATATGATCTCATATGATTCCTTATTGAGTCCCGGTCATTTCGGTTGCTCACTCATTAGGTTTCGAGTCCAAACTAGGAAGCTACGTTACTTTACGTTCTCATTCGTTGAGTTGTCTTCGTCTTTGTGTATCGAGTCGAATTCTCAACCTCTAGTCAAAGTTTCATAGTCATTCTTGTGCATGAGGGAGTCATGATTCATAATCCAAAGACGGATTTGAAATTGGAGTTTGGAGGCCAGAATACGGCCGAAGAACGCAAGAGGAGTGCGCTAGAGGCAAGCAATGGCCAAAGGCCATTGGAGGGCAGCCCGTGAGGGGCGCGTGAGGCTCACGGCCTCACCACCTCTCTGCTCCATAAGGCTCATGCGCCTCTCATGGGGTGATGAGGTGGCTGGCCATGATTGGTCTCTTCCTTCCCTCTCTCCATTTCATTTAAATGTTCTCCTTTTCCTTCCCATTTATTTAAAGAAGAAAAGTTTGAAAAACACAAGTGCAGAATTTTTCTCTCCAATTTTCTTACCTTCCAAACACCATAACTTTCTCATTCGGACTTCAAATTGAGTGATTCAAGTTGGAGAATCTTTGTAATCAAGTCCCCTACCTTCTCCAAGAGAGTTTGTAGCCATTTAATCGAGTTTTGTGGTGGTTAATTCTACAGTCAAAACCGAAACTGCATGGGATTCCTAGGTATTGAACTAAACTTTGTGTTTTCATCTTTTTAAACCTTCATTTACTTTGGGTTTTCTTCTTCTATATGTATGTGTATGTATGATGAATGCTATTGAGAAGGATAGCTTCAAATCAAATCTAATCAAGTCTATTTAGAGACAAATGTGAACTAGATTTTTATGATTCTAGTTTTTCACATGTTTGAGTGTTGTATTGTGATTAGTTTGATATCTAGGGTTATTTGTGATTTGATTGACTCATTTTATGATTAATAACCTTAGCATGTGTTTGGATCCTTTATTTGAACAAATCTAGGATTAGCACATTTGACTTTGTGTTTAGAGCTAACTAGGATTTAACTGATTATTCACTATATTCTTGCTCTAAATACTTGCTAGAATATTCATTGATCATAATTTGTGATTCTAGCATTTTTGGTGTATGTTTCTAATATCTTGAATATGTGCTTCATGTATATGATTTATTCAAGTGTTAGCTTTGTGAATGAAACTAAGAATCACATGTGTTAGGTGTTTCACATGCTCTAGGTTTCAATTCATGTTTTTTGTAACTAGACAATTTTTGACTTGTGTGCTCACATGACTAAGTCTAGTTTCCATGGGATGTATTGATCATATATTCTATGTTGCATGTGTTTGCATCATTTGCATCACTTAGATCATTTGCCTTGCAAAAGGTGAAAGTCTCATATTGGAGAAGTGAAGCTTCAACTTGACACTGTCAACAAAGACAGTTTTTCTTGACAAATTTTTTTTTAATTTTTAATTTATCTTTAATAATTTTTGTAAGGTCTCAGTTTATTGATTGGCTTATTTCGTGGACAAACCAAATTTTGGGTTATTGTAAGGATAGCTTAGGCTCTTAAGACCTCAAGAGAAGAAGCACCAAAGGTAAATTTCTAAATGCTTGCTTTACTTTGAAGAGATTTAGTTGCACACACACACACACATTCTATGCATATCCATACTTTGTGTATAATGTGTGTCTTTATATGTGTGCATTCATGTTTATATAATATCTCTTCTTGCATAGTTTGTTGATTGCATCTAGTGGTTCAAATGTCATGTCATGATTAGAACTAGGATGCATTGTGTAAGTATGGGCGCTGTTCACCCGCCCTACAGGCGCTCTACGAACAGCGCTCAAAAGGGGCGCAGAGCAAATTTGCTCCTACCCGTCTCTTCCTCTACCTCGATAACTGTCCGCCTTTGCCTATAAATGTACCATTCTTTTTTCCCTCACACGCTCACGCTTATTTGAATCTTTCAGAGCTTCTGTTTCTTCTTCTTTCCCAAACCTTCATTCTCTAAAAATCTTCCTTGCCTTCCCTTTCTTACTCGAATGGCCTCACCATCTAAAAACCCAGCTTCTGCGCCGGTCCTCCAAGAAGATGGTTTGGCAGCTTGGCTACCCAGTAGCCTACTTCTCCGAATCCTCCTGACAGTATTAACGAGATGCTAGACGCGGGGCGAATGGTGTCGGGAGAAGACTCCCCGACGTCTAAAGAGTTGAAGCGAGGTCGGGATAAGGGTGACGTCGCTGATGACAGTACTCTACTAAAACGCCGTCGTTCTAAAAAGAATCAAGGAACCGGGTCGGGTTCTGGCACTAGGCCCGAAGACCCAGCCCAAATTGTTGATGAAGACGAAGACGACGATGACGTTAAAATCGAGGCGGATGAGGGGAATACCCTGACTATCGGCCTAGCTAGGGTTCAAGCAGACCTGTTGTCTTCCTTCCACAACGGTCGAATTATCCCGGATTCCGTGTGTACATCCAACACCCTTATTCGGTTGAGGAGGACTTTCAGGATACTGGACCACCTTTCGCTGTCTCTTCCTTATTAGGGTTACGATGTTTACGCCTCTTTTGCAGATCATCTACTGATCCATGTCGCGGGGTCCGGCTTCCACTTCACCCCTCACTCCGCAGACTACTTGTGGTTTTGGAGCTAGCCCCTCTGTAGATTTCTCCTGGGTTCTAGAAGAACTTGACGGGGTTCTTGGTGCTCTAGAGAGAACAATGTGAGAGGGATAACTTACAGAGGGAAGCGGGCTTCGACAAGATCCGCTACATTTACCAGGTGGCCAGCATGTCACCTCGGGGTCAGTTTTATGTGAGACCCAATAATAAAATGAAGTTCTTCGTGCCCGGGGCAAACGTGAAATATAATCCACCCTGGAAGGACGAATGGATAGTAATTGAAGGGGAATGGGGCCGCTCGGTGCACATCGGGGGAACTGAATACTCCGTTCCTACCTAGTTCTCCCCCAAAGAAAAATGGAGTTCGAGGGAGCCGTCTTCTGAATCCAGGGTGTTGACGGTGAAATTTGGATTACCACGCGACCAACAATTAAATCAAAATAATCGTCAATTAAGAAAGAAAATCAATGCATGCAAGAGACCAATTTACGTGGAAAACCCTTGAATGGGAAAAAACCACGGCATCCCGGAGGACAAGAAAATATCACTATAGTTCCTTTATTTCGGTTACACACTCAAATCTCTCGAACTATTGCTTTTCTCTCTTTTGGTTTTCGAACCCCTTCCTCATGGGATAGATGGTTCTATTTATATCTATACATGTTAATTAGGGTTTTTCCCTTGATCCTTGTCGTGTTAGTAGTAGGACTTCCTCTTGGATTTGTATTAGGAGTCCCATGTTGTATTGGATTAGGACTTCTTCTCTACGCCCTTTCCTATGATTCCTGTTTATCGTGGGTCTTCTGGGAGTTTTTGTTAGGATTATGCTCAATAGCAAGAGTGCAATGTTGTAATTAACAATCTTTTTCATATTAATAAAGTGATTTCTAGATTAACAAATCTTATAGCATTTATAGTTTAATATTATAATTGTCAAAGTAAATAATCATAAGATCTAAAGACTATGAGAAAAGAAGAATTGTTCGTACATCTGGATATGTATGTGGTAGACACAATTCTTTAGTTAGTCTTGAATAATGTTCACAACTTAAGTTAAAGGTTGGGCACCTTTATCTTGTTAAAGTTGTAGAATTCTTATGCTAGCATTTGAGTGGGATCAAATGAGATATGATGAGTCTAAAATCATCGGAGTGTCTTCGAGCAAAAGAATCTAGTGCACTGAGTGCATTGAACTGGATCACAATGAAAAGCTTTATCTAGAACCGTTAATAGATAATAGTCTTTTCATTATCAGGACAATCGGAGAGTTTATCTTAATCCTGAGATAAATGATGGACTTATGGTTGCAAGTGATATCATTTGAGCTATCAATGAGTACGATTATATCGCATAGTCTATCCTCGATAGTTTGGTGATATTCATTTGTTAATCAATAGAGGACTTCATTTATAGATATGGACATCGTGGCTCCATTTATTAAATGAGAGTATAATATCATCATATGGATGTTTTGAGGTAATTGGATATTAAATCTCAACGTTGAGTTTTCGATAGTGACTATTGAAAACATGGCTTCTGGACAAGTCAAAATATCCAAGTTCAAAACATGGTCATATGAGTAAATATGGTAACTTGGAGAGTTATAGGCGGTCTATGAACTCTTGGCGATTACTGATATTAATCACGAGGATACACTATCTCCAATATGATTGTCTAGGGTTATGAAAGAGGAACATCTTCCTTTTCTATCTTTATTTAAGTGTTCAATTTTAGCTCTTTAGTGGAATGAGTTAAAATTAATGGATCGGACCTAAATGAATCATTTGTTGATTGTGATTAGGTTATGTCTATTGAAGCTTAAATTTAGATGGCCCGCCAAGATCCCCAATCCACACGGACTTGCATGGATCACTTGATATATTCTACCGGACCAATTTATGGGTCCATCTAGAATTGCATTTAATATATTAAGAATATAATTTGCACATTATTTGTTTAATGGGCTGATCAATTATATTAATATATTAATGAAAGGCATGTGGGCTTGTTTCTTTTAGTAAGAATGGGTCTGGTTCACATGTGGGCTTTTTATTTAAAGTCCAATGGATTAAATAAAATAAGGAAATAATATTTGGCCCATTTATTACATGTGGGGCGGCAAGGCTATGTATATAGTCAAAAATATTATTTTATTTTATTGTTTGATTAAATAAGAATTAATTAATTATTTAATTAAGAAACAAAATCTTTTTCTGATTAGGAAATATATTTCCTAGAGTTATACTATTGGTAGTAGTATACTAAAAGTAAAAGACTTGTTTGATAAGAAAATAAATAATTAAGTTTATTTATTTAATCAAATAAGAAGTCTTTTTATTTAGTCAATAAAAGAATAAAAATACTTATGAGTTAAATTAGGGTTAGGAGTCTAAAAGGATGATGGGAATTAGGGTTGAATTTCGGTCACCCTATATAAGTGATGTGATGTGATGAAATTCGGCCAACCCTAATACCACACCACATAGAATTCGGCAACCCTAAAGTAAAAAGGAAGAGAAATTCGGCCACCCTATTTATTTATGGTGATAGGTTTCGGCCACCTCTAATGGTTAATTGATTCAATTTTCTTCTTCTTCTAAACTCATAGACAAGTATTTGATTATTCTACTAAGACATAAAAGATAGAAGAGATTATTCTTTTGATGGTACACTAATTGCTTGTTCATCAATAAGCTTGTGTGTACATCATCGAATTAGGTTCACGCGAGTTTCGATCATTAGATTGAGAACTCAAAAGTGACCGGAATAATCTTTATATTCTTTTAATTGTTTTGTGACTAACAAAAGAAAAAGAAAAGTTTGTTTGTCCATTCTCAGGTTTGCAATTCAAAGAAAAGGGAGACCACGCTCCTAGGTGATTCACGTTCGTGCTAGGATTGAAGATCTTGCGGATTACCATCGACGTAAGTCAATCGGATCACGCAACAAAAGGTATTATACTTTTGTTACTTTATATATGCTTAATTAATTTAAAGGGTTAAGGTTCATAAAAAGGAAAAATTTTAAAACATACTAAATCGATTTTTTTAGTCTCGCTTCCGCTACGTGTACTGCGATTTTTTCCCTACAGTTTTAGGGTTTATTTTCGTGTTTCTGCCGAGTTGGTTTGTACCTAGTACGCTGATGCGGCGAACATCTCCCTTCCTGGGTATTAACCTTCGGCGACCATGTTTCTATCTTTGGCGAGTACATATCTAGCTTTGGCGACCATACCTTTGACTTTATTGACTTGACGTTTACATACTGACTGGTCCACGTTTTCTCCTTTGACCTGGTCGATGAGTGACGTGGCAACCTATTCTTCAACATTTATTGATTCCTTTGATGACGTGGCTGTTTGGCGAAATTATATATACAACAATACCCCCCTAAATACTTCGAGCTGAGCACATATTTTGGGTTTTCAATTTGTTTGTTTCTGCGAGCAGTATTTATATCCATGCTTTAAGATTTCGGCGCATTCTGTAAATAACTTCCCTCTTTTTCCTTTTCACCACGTGCTGTATTAATTGGTTGATTCTTCCGGTGCAAGCTTTTAATTTCAGCCACACAACCTCTGGCGCTTCCACTTACTTCACAGGTGAAGATATATTTTGACTGCTTGGTGATCCCCGAGGTGCCACATGTCTGTTACTTGGTGGTGACTGTTGCGGCCAGTTATTGTGACCGTCGCTCACTTTAACCAAATGTCTTTTATCTGATTTTTTCTTTTTGAATTTCAAAAACTCCCCCTTTTAATGTCCGATCGTTTCTCCTTCTTCTCTATCCTCTCACATCTCCATTAATCTCTTCTTTCTCTCAAAACAGAGTTCCTTCATCGTCTCTCATTCTTCTCCCTTAGAAACTTCTCCCATAAATTTCTTCTATTTCATTTCATTGTCGAACAGCTCATCTTGAACTCGATCGTGCTTATTTCTTGGCGTCCCCAAATCTCCTGCTCATTCTCCGAACCTAGGGTTTTTCTGGTGAGTTTTCATGGATCCCTCCTCACGTTCTTCTCTTTTTAATCAAATGATGCAAGCTATAGAGCTTGGTGACAAACGTACTGCGGACAAAATCGAATCTTTGATTCGTAATTTTTACCTGGATTCTCCAGTCCCACTTTATGTTTATGTTCCATCTTCTGAAGATGATTCTATCCCTAACATTTCTTCTTCGTCTTCCGATAGTGATTCTCCAGTGATGCCGAGATCTTCTAAACCAGGTGGCAGCAAACGACGCGCCTCTAGGGTTCCTCGCGGGTCCCTACTGGATGCGCAGACAACTATTGATTCTGACATTGAAGACCATCGACGGGATAGGCTGCACTTCTCGTTTGATAATTCGTGTTCCTTCGACACCGAAGTTAATGTGGTAGACGAGGATGAACTCCGCAAGTATAGGAGTCGCTTTGAAATTCCCGATTTAGTAACTTTGATGCTATCTGGTAGTCGAGCAGCATGGAATCCTCCCGAAAATGCAGTCGCCATTTATGGTGCCATGCTCAGCTGTGGAGTAACCCTTCCTCTTCAGCCTTTCATCGCTAGGTTTCTCGCGGAGGCTCGAATTGCACCCGCTCAACTTGCCCCAAATAGCTATAGGATTCTTATGTGTTTGGGATTAATGTGGAAGTTGAAAGGTTATGACCCCCCTACGCCTCGTGAGATTTGCCATTTCTATACTTTAAGGCAGGCGGGCAACAGTGGAACTTACTTTCTTCTTTCTTCGCCCGTGGAGAATTGGATCCCAGAGGGAGTGGCGAATCCTGGGCAAATAGAGATTTCTAGTGATGAGAAGAAGAAATGATTTATTTGGGGTTTCCCTACCTCAAATAAGAGATGGAAGAACAGCTGGTTCTTTGTTGGCCGCGAGTGGGGTAGAAACGTGTCCGCCTGTGGTCGCCTGAATCTTGCGGCGAAGAAGGTTCCCCGGCACTTTACTTCTCCCGACACTTGGTCGAAGGCCATCCCAGTATTGTTGGACGGAGAGATATCTCATCTCGCTGCTGCGGCCATCCTTCCTCTAGATGAAAGGGGCCGTCCATTTCTTTTGGACGAGGATAAAATGATCGCTCAGCGACTTTTTTCGCGCTTACCCGCCAGACTTCCTCGCTGTAAGTTTTACCTACTTTCTTTTGGTTTCATAGCTTTGCTTTTCCCATTGCTAATACTTGGTGATTTTTCTTGCAGTGTGTGACTTTGATACTGTCTGTGACTTACAAGCCCGGGCAGTGAAAAATTCTGAGGTTGCCAGTAAAAGACATACTGCTGGTTTGGCCAAGGAAGGAGTTGCTAGCCCGGATGGTGGCGATCCCTCAGATGGCGAGGAAGTTGGTGATATTCCTAAGGGAGGGGTCGAATCGGGACAACCCCCTGTGTATACAGAGGCTGCTGTGAACACTGCTGCTGCGACCACTCCTGCAGCTACCTCCAGCCGTAAGGAAAAAGAGAAAGTTGGAGTTTCAAGGTCAGTCAGTGACACTCCTATTTTTGACGCGGATGTCCCTGAAACTCCCCTTGATCCTGCGAATGACCTAACCCCTAGGACCGGTAGAGGCAAACGCCTAGCTGAGGGCACCCCTGATCATACTGCTTGACCTTTGAAACGGGCATAAAGAGTTATGCAGTATGTTGTTTCTTCAAATGAGGAGGGTACTGATGGACCTGTATTCGCCGAAACTCCCTCTACTCAAACAACTGTTCCTGAGGCTCCTGCTGGTGGGATGAGTGCGGTGGTGTCTCCATCTTCTGAGGGAGTTAACAAATTGAATGCTCTTGCCTCCTCCCCGACCGGTGCAGCTTCTCCTTCAGAGGCTGTGGGTGGGCTGAGTGTGTCTTCTGCTAGTCAACCTGGGCCATCTGGTCAGCCGGGGCCAGCTGATAAGCCGGAGCCATCGAAACAACCTGGGGCTTCTACATTGGGTTCGGGCGCTGCTCATGAAGTTCCTCCCGTGGATCCAACTGAAGTTGGTGAGGGAGTTGAGTCTGTTTCCCTTTCAGACTTTTCGGCTGCTGAGATTTGTTCATACCTGATGAACAACGATGTTTATGTCTGTAAGGGTTGGGAGCATGTGAAGAGTAGGTCTTGTAACAGAAAGATGGAATTTTTCTTCAACTGCCACTCTTTGGTGAGTCTTTTGCAGTATTCGTTTTATACTCTCATTTGTGTGTTTCCTGACTTGCCTGTTTTTCATTTCAAATGATGTCTGAGATGGCTGACAACTACAGGCGTGGGAATTTCCTTTCTAGGGATGTGAAACGCCTGCGAGAACAGGCCTCTACTTTGGCAGTTGAGAAACTCTCTGCTGAGGAAGTCCATACTCAGCAACTTGCTCAATTGAGGGAATCCGCAGATGGTTATCTTTCAGCTCAACTGGTTACTGAAGAGAAATTGGTTGCTGCTGAGGATGAGATTTGTTCGCCGCGAAAGCAACTCTCCGCTAATCAAGAATCGCTCGCAGTACGTTTTGAGGCCGAGCGACTAGCTGAGGAGGCAAAAGAGAGAGCTGAGCGTGAGGCTTTGGACCTGCGCAACCAGTTGTCCTCGCATGAAGTTATCTTGAATGATCTCAAGGCTGTGCTGGAGGTTGAAGCAGTTGATCATTTTAATAGATCCCCCGCCTATGATGCGCTTTTGCTGCGTGAGTTTGAACGGGGCATGAGGCAGTCGAAGAAGTTCTTCGCCATGAAGGACCATTCGAATGAAAATGCTTTAAATCGCTTTGACAGGTCTCTTAAACAGCATATGGCCAGCGGAGTGGGTTCGATTAAAGATCAGATAAAACGATGGAAAGCATTTCTGGCCTTCTGAAGAGGAGATCGAAGATGAGGAAGACAGCGAGGGACCTCCTGCAGCTAGTTGAGATTAGGTCTTCAATTGTAAATATTTATATCTTTTTTGCAGCTCCAATTGTAAATGATTTTGTTTATAAGTTAATTTATAACTCCTTTAGTTCTTACTTTGGTTCAGCTGCCTATGCTGAGTTTTAGGCTTGCTCTGTGTTTCACCAAGTCTATCATATTTTTGTGTATTCAACTGCTATTCGCTGAATTTTTACTTAGTGTTTTACTAAGTTTTTAGCATATTTCGTTGTATTCAGCTGCCGTTGCTGGGTTTTGGCGTACTTAGTGTTTGTTAGGACGTATCCGACCATACACCAAGTTTTTAACATGTTTTTATTTATTCAGCTGCCATTGCTGAGTTCTGGCGTACTCGGTGCTTTTCAGGGCGTACTAGCCCACACCAAGTTTTTCTCTGGGGATCTTATTCTCCTTGTAGTGGCGATCACCGATTTTTATAGCTTGGGCTATGGCGACGCAGTCGCCTTTGGCCTGCTTTGATTTCAAGGGTCGCTGCTCATTCTTATTGCTGTGAGTATGGAACTCGTCTTTACGCAATGGTATTTTGTGATATACGACGGCGAACGCCCTTTGTAACTGGCGAGTCAAGTTACGAATTCTTAGTAATAAATTACTCTTTATTGGGTACTTCCTGCAACTTTTATCAAAGCAGCAACACAGAAAAAAATGCTAAAACGGAAACTGCCTAAGAATAAAAACATTGAACTAAATCCTAGAAGCAATGAAAAAATGTCAAGGGTAATATATTTTCAGGTACTGCGCATTGCATGGCTGAGATAGTTCGCCAAAACCCTCTCGAGTGATGCGATATGCCTCATGACCAGCTATGCCTGTGATTTGATAAGGCCCTTCCCATTTGTCTGCGAGTGATCCTGCAGCTTTGTCTCTGGTTCCTGGGTTCACCCTTTTCAGCACCAAGTCGCCGAGTGCGAACCTCCTTTCACACATATGCGAATTGTAATACCTGGCTACCCTCTGTTGGTATGCAGTGTTTCTTATCTGTGCGCGTTCTCTTCTTATTTCTAACTTATCCAGACCGTATTTTAACATACCAACATTGAGTTCCGATTGAAAGAGTTGTACTCTTGGTGAAGAGAAAGATGTTTCCACGGGAATGACAGCTTCAGCTCCGTAAGCCATGGAATATGGGGTCTCACCTGTCGAACCTCTTTCTGTGGTTCGATATGCCCAAAGTACCTGTGGTAATTTTTCTGCCCAACTACCCTTCTTCACTGCCAATTTGGCTTTCAGGTTGTGTTTTATGATCTTGTTCACCGCTTCAGTTTGGCCATTTGTCTGCGGATGTGCTGGGGAGGCGTAGTAGTTGTTGATACCATACTTGTCACATAACTCCCTGAACTTATTACCATCGAATTGGGTCCCATTGTCAGTGATGATGGTGTTTGGTATCCCGAATCTGTATAGGATATTTTTCTTCACAAAGCTTATAGTGTTTGCTTCCGTTATGTGCACCAATGGTTCAGCTTCTACCCACTTGGTAAAATAATCCACTGCTACAACATCATGTTTTGCTCCTCCGGATGCTGTTGGCATTGGGCCGATCAAGTCAATTCCCCACATAGTGAATGGCCAAGGTGAGGTAATGTTTTGCAAGAATTCAGGTGGTTGGCGAATGTTGTTTGCAATTTTTTGACACGCCTCACACCTTGCTGCCACCCTTTTAGCATCAGCGAACAGTGTTGGCCAGTAGAAACCCTGCCTTAATGTTTTGTGGGCTAGGCTGGCACCCCCAGCGTGATTCCCACAATTTCCACTATGTATACTCCTTAGGATACCTTCGGCTTCTTCTGGTCCGACACATCTCTACAATGCCCTTGAGTACCCCCTTTTGTACATTTCTCCATTGAGTACTGAATATCTCGTAGCTCTATACTTTAATCGTTTTGCCTCTAACGGATCACTTGGGAGTACATCATTGACGAGGTGTTCTTTGATTGGTGTAATCCAGCAACCTTTATCGCCAAAGATTGCCCCGACTTCCTTTAATCTGACTATACTCGGTTGTAGTAGGTGGATCATAGAAATAGTTCTAGGCCAGATGTTGATTGTGGCGGATGCCAATTTGGCCAAGGCATCGGCCTGCTCGTTTTCTTCTCTGGGGACCTGGACAATTCTGTATTCTTTAAATCTTCGCAGCAGATCCTTTGCTAATTCTAGGTAGGCGATCATGTTTTCATCTCTCGCTTGGTACTCATCTAGCACCTGATTGACAACAACTTGAGAGTCACTGAAGATTTCCACCTCATCTGCTCCTAGAATTGTGCAAACCTTTACTCTTGCTATGAGTGCCTCGTATTCAGCTTGGTTGTTAGTAGCTTTGAAGTCAAAACGCAAGGCACATTCGACTGAATCTCCTTCTGGGGTTGAAACCATTATCCATGCCCCGCTGCAGTGCGTGTTTGACGATCCATCAACGTGGAGTTGCCATTTGAATACTTTCTTATTTTGTTCCACCATCATTCTCTCCACTTCTACACTTGGCTCGGTGAACTCTGCTACAAAGTTTACCACTGCCTGGGCTTTAATTGCTGTCCTTGGAAGATACTCTACATCGAATTCAATTAATTCGATCGCCCACTTTGTTAATCAACCGGATACTTCTGGTTTATGCAGAATTAATTTTAACGGGCAGTTGGTGTATACTCTGATTTTATGAGCCTGGAAATATGGCCTTAGCTTCCTTGCTGTTGTTATCAGAGCGAGTGCCATTTTTTTGGCTGGCGAGTATCTGGTCTCAGCTGGTAACAGTGCTTTGCTGGTGTAGTATATTGGTTTCTGGACCCCACCCTCCTGTCTTACCAGCATAGAACTTGTGGCCGCTTCAGAAACAGATAAGTACATGTATAGTGTTTCTCCCGTTTCTGGTTTTGATAGCAGTGGTGCTTGCCCAAGGTAATCTTTTAAGGCCTGAAAAGCCCTTTCACAGTCTCCGCTCCACTCGACTCCGTTACCCTTCTTTAGAGCTTTGAAGAATGGTAGGCATCGATCCGTCGATTTAGCTATGAACCTGCTCAGCGATGCTAGACACCCCGTGAGTCTTTGGACATCTTTCAAAGTTTTTGGCGAGACCATTTTTGCCAATGCTTGGATTTTTTCGGGGTTCACCTCAATTCCTCTTTGATGTACTTGATATCCGAGAAATCTTCCTGATGGTACGCCGAACACGCATTTTGCTAGATTCAACTTCATTCCAAATTTCAACAACACATCAAATGTCTCCCTCAAGTCATCTATATGTTTATCTGATGTGACACTTTTTGTCAGCATGTCGTCAACGTAAACCTCCATATTTCTTCCTATCTGTCTGGCGAACATCTTGTTGACTAAGCGCTGGTAAGTCGCTCCAGCATTTTTCAGGCCGAACGGCATGACTGTGTAACAGTATAACCCTTGGTCCGTGGTGAATGCTGTCTTCTCCTCATCTGGCCTATGCATTTTTATCTGGTTATAACCTGAGTAAGCATCCATGAAGCTCAATGTCTCATGTCCGGCTGTTGCATCGACCAATTGGTCAATTCTTGGTAGAGGGAAGCTATCCTTCGGGCAGGCCTTGTTTAGGTCGGTAAAGTCGACGCACATCCTCCATTGGCCATTCTTCTTCTTCACTAGAACTACATTCGCCACCCATTCCGAGTACTTAACTTCTCTAATTGACCCTGCGGCGAGCAGCTTGGACACCTCCTCTTTTATCGCCGCACTTCACTCTGGGTTGAAGCTTCTCTTGTTTTGCACCACCGGTTTGCATTTTTCGTTCACAGCCAGGTTGTGTGAAATAACGCCTCTATCAATCCCCGGCATGTCCTCATGGCTCCAAGCGAAAATCCCCTTGTACTCTTTTAGCAAGCTTATCACATCTCTCTTGACTCGTTCAGCCAACCTTGCTCCGATCCTGACTGTTTTATCCGATTCTGCTTCATTTAGAACAATTGACTCGGTTGGCTCTTCTTTCTCTCTGCTCGCTTTGTCCCTTAGGTCCAATTCGAATGCTTCCGGGTTTTCTTCCTGTACTTCTTTATTTACCTCGAATATATTTAAGGTCTCCATCCCTGCCTTATCTTTAAAGATTGAAAGGTTGGCGCGGCGAGCCATCTCCTGTGATCCTTTCAGTTCTCCGACTCCAAATTCTGTAGGGAACTTTACCTTCAACGCGTGGGTTGAAGTGACAGCTCGGGCTTTGTTAAGAAACGGTCGGCCAAGCAAAGCATTATATGGCCAATTGTGGATGTCGACTACAACAAAATCCAAGAGGATTGTTCGTCGACATGGTGCTGTACCAAACCTCACCGGCAGTTTCACAGTTCCCAAAGATCTCACTTCTGTACCCCCGAAACCTTTTAGCGGTACATGAAAGGGTTCTAGATCTTTCCTATCCAGTCGCAGCTCATCGTACACCCTAGCACTTAAAATATCTACTGAACTTTCGTTGTCAACCATTACCCGAAGGACATCCCTGTGTGCAATTTGAACTCCCACTATGATTGCATCATTAGGTTTTGCATCAATTCCGTCGGAGTCTTCCGCTGTGAATGTTATGGGGTCATGTCCTTCTCTTCCTTTCTTAGGGTTCCTTTGCACAGAATTAATCTCTATGTTTCTGCTGTCTTGCATTACCTTCCAGACTTCTGACATCCTTTCTCGATTGCTTTTCCCAGTATGGGGCCCGCCAAAGATGGTGTTTATAGTGGCGTTAGGGCTATTACTTCTCGGACTCCTCCTTTCCTGCCCATTCCCTTGGCGGTTGTCTTGACGACCACCTTGCTTGTCACCTTTCAAAGTAAAATATTTTAGATGTCCATCTCTGATCAAGCTCTCAATATGGTCACGCAACTGGAAACACTTTGAAGTTTCATGCCTATGATCTTTATGAAATCGGTAGTATTTGGTTGTATCTTTTCTGGCATTAGCTGATTGTTGCCGAGGGTATTTGGCAAGTCCTTTGCCTTCTACCACAGAAAGTATTTCCTCTTGATCGCCAGCTAAGGGGGTGTAATGGTTGTACCTTCCTTGAAACCTACTGGCTCGGTTATTTCCCTTGTTTTCCCTTGGATGTCCCTTTTGGCCCTTTTCGTCTCTCTGGCGATCACGCGACTGCGTCTTCTTGTTATCCTTATGCTCTGATTTTGAGTCAGGCTTGTGGCCATGTAGGTAGCTACCCCCTTGCGCTACTTCTTCCTCTTCTGCCAATGCATAATCGCCAGCTATTTCCATCATCTCCTCATAAGTTTTTGGCATATCCCTTCACAGATCAAAGGATAGTCGCCCACTTTGCAACCCATTGGTGAAAGCGGCAATAACAGCTACATCACTGGCGTCCTCAATTTGGGCAACCTCCTTCCCGAATCTTGCTAGATACTTCTTGATCGACTCATTGCGCTCCTGCTTTAGATTTGATTGATGGGCGAGTGACTTCCTTCTCTGTACGCTCCCCATGAATTGTCTTATGAATGCTTTGTTGAGGTTTGAGAAATTACTTACACTTCCGGGTGGAAGTCTTCCAAACCACCTAGAGGCGAGGTCGCCGAATGTTTGCGGGAAGGTAAGGCATAGCAGTCCGTCATTGGATGAATACTGGGCCATAATATTGCGGAATCGGTGAACATGCTCCTTCGGATCTCTGCTTTCCTTATACTGTTCAATGGTTGGCATTCTGAATCTATCTGGGAACTGGGTGCGAGCAATGTGATAGATGAATGGACTCTCCGTCTCATCTTCTGAAGACACGTTGCGACCATATCTCTATGCCATTGCTGAAACCTTTCTCGACAGCTCTTGCAAAACGATATCTCGATGGCCAGTTGGTTCTCCGTCTTAATCGAGTCTGCTCTTGATTGTTATTCTCCCATAGTTATCCTTATCATTCGAATTCCTACCAATCTGATCTTCCGCGCTCTCAGACCTTCTTCGCTGTACCCTTTTGGATGGTAATTCTCTTCTTTGTCGGGGACTTCTGTCTTCAGATGAGATTGAGCGGTGTCTCCGCCGTCTCCTTTGGTGTGTGTCATTGGAATTTGTCCCATGTATCTGTCTGTGATCTTGCATCTCCGGGGTTTCGTCATTCGCCACACCTTTTCTCTTTCCATATCTTCTTTCCTCGAAACCTTCTGGGTGATCCTGCAGAGTTTCTTCGAGGGTCTGCCTCACTTGAGCATCAAGGGTTGCAATGTGGATTTCTGACCGTAATCTCCCGAGTGGCTGGATTTCAGGTGTGGCTAATTTGTAGGAAGAAGAGATTCCCGAGCCTATGGGAAGTGAGAGTCTTATTTTGTTAGCCTCGTTGATCAAATTCATCAACGCAGTTTGGAAGTGCTGCAGAGTTCCTGGGTCGGTTGCCCTAGCTCTTGGTGTTGCCGCCGATTGTTCCCCTATTGTCGTCACCCCATCACCTGTTGGTGCAGTTGCCTCAACAATCTGATCTCCGCTGGAGTTGCCATTCTTGTCGTTGTTCATGTTTTCAAGTCGCAAGGGTTCTTCGAAGTTTCTGTTCAATCACCCCCTCCTTCTAGCGCCGATTGTTGACGGTGAAATTTGGATTACCACGCGACCAACAATTAAACCAAAACAATCGTCAATTAAGAAAGAAAATCAATGCATGCAAGAGACCAATTTACGTGGAAAACCCTTGAATGGGAAAAAACCACGGCGTCCCGGAGGACAAGAAAATATCACTATAGTTCCTTTATTTCGGTTACACACTCAAATGTCTCGAATTATTGCTTTTGTCTCTTTTGGTTTTCGAACCCCTTCCTCATGGGATAGATGGTTCTATTTATACATGTTAATTAGGGTTTTTCCCTTGATCCTTGTTGTGTTGGTAGTAGGACTTCCTCTTGGATATGTATTGGGAGTCCCATGTTGTATTGGATTAGGACTTCTTCTCTCCGCCCTTTCCTATGATTCCTGTTTATCGTGGGTCTTCTGGGAGTTTTAGGGTTTATTTTCATGTTTCTACCGAGTTAGTTTGTACCTAGTACGCTGATGCGGCGAACATCTCCCTTCCTGGGTATTAACCTTCGGCGACCATGTTTCTATCTTTGGTGAGTACATATCTAGCTCTGGCGACCATACCTTTGACTTTATTGACTTGACGTTTACATACTAACTGGTCCACGTTTTCTCCTTTGACCTGGTCGATGAGTGACGTGGTAACATTTTCTTCAACATTTATTGATTCCTTTGATGACGTGGCTGTTTGGCGAAATTATATATACAACACAGGGGGATCCTGAAGAGGATCCAGGAGCGGGGCTATATTAACATGCAGAGTACCCTTCCTGTGACCCCTTCGAAGGAGCCCGGCTAGAGAGGTATCTGAGGATATCTGTTGCTGAACCCGGTAAGTGACCGTGCTTGGTTAACACCCCCCATCCATTCTTTCAACGCTGCTTTCTCTCCCCCTCTTTTTTTATTTATTATTTTTTTTTTTAACATCTCTTTTCTCTTGCAGTTTCAGCAGTCCCTCCTCCAGCATCTTCTCCTACTGCTTTGGGACCACTAATCTCGGTTTCCCAAACACCACGGTCTCCCATTCCTTCTCCTCCCGGCACCGAGGTCGCCTCGGGGTCGCATCCCTCGCCCCCCTCCTCTCCTCTTATCGTGGCGGGGTCCCCGCTTCATTTTTCGGACCCTTCACTGACGAAAATCGTCGCTCGTCCCTCTCTTAGCGAGATGTTGGCGAAGGCGGCCAAAGTCAAAACTTCTCCAGTCCTTAAAGCGAAGCCACCCGCTAAGGCTGCTAAACCTACAGTTGCAGCTGCCCCTCCTCCTTCTCAAATTTCCTTTGCCAAGCATTCCACCAGGGCGAAGAAGGCTAAACCTGCCCGGGTGGACAAAGAAAAAGATACCACCTCTAAAGCTCCCCCTGCTAGCCTTCCATCCGGGTCAAGGTCATAGGATAGCAGCCAAGACGAAATCGTCTCCAAGTTTACGGCGTGTCCTGGTGGGGGGCTGCAGTCGATGTCCTTTCTGCCTATTGAGATTTTGGCTACCAAAGGGGCTTCTCTGCTCGCCGAGGTATGATCTTACTTTTTTTAGGTTGGTATACATATATGTATATTCCGGTATCTCATTGACCGTTCATTATTTTTCAGGGTTTGAAGTTTGCCTTAGCTATCGGGCAGCAGGTGGCAACTTTGAAGGAGGCCAATCTGGCGCTTCAGGCTAGATTGGAAGAGGCCCATGCCGATCTAGTCCGGACTGAAGACAACGTCACTACCTGTAGGGAAAAATCGTATGCACGCAGCGGAAGCGAGACTAAAATAGAGTTTAGTATAGTTTAAATTTTTTCCATAATTTGAACCTTAACCCTCTAATTAATTAACATATAATACTAAAGATATCATACCTTTGTCGCGTGATCCGATTGACATTGCATCGATGGTAATCCGCAAGATCTTCCAATCTAATCACGAACGTGAATCACCTAGGAGCGTGGTCTCCCTTCTCTTTGAATTGTGTACCTGAGGATGGATTAACAAAACTTTTTTTTTTCGTTAGTCACAACAAGTTCCGAGAGATAACAAAGAATGTTCCGGTCACTTTTGAATTCACAATCTTTAGATTGAAACTCGCGTGAACCTTATTCGAAATTGTGTACAAAACCTTTTGATGTAAAAGTAACTAGTGCACTATCGAAATAAGAACAAACTTTTCTCTCTATTCCTCTTGGCCGAAAATCACACTAGTCTAAGAGTTGGATTCTATTTTTCTCTAGCAAAAGAAAAAACTCTCAAGTCCAAGACATTAGGGTTTTTATTTTCAATTCTTATATCCATCGAAAAAATATATATATATATATATATCTATATATAACCGAATCCTGATTGCCACATAAAAAATATATATTTTTGCAACCAATTCGTTATGTCTTATATATCATATATATTTCTCTGCAATCAATTCGTTATGCCGTATTATTATATAGTGCACCGAATTCTTTGCACAATATACTATATATATTTAGTGCGTGACTTTGCACAATATATTATATATATTTGGATGCTTTATAAATATATATCTCTATATATATTCTGGCTAATTGCCATATATATTTTACATATATCTATTTATTGAGGCCGAAATCCTCTACTATGTAGGATTTGTGTCTTTTGACCTAAATCCTAACCCTAGGTAGATTTCCTAAGAATTCCAAACCCTAATCCAACTCTTTAGTGTATTTGTGACTATATCAAAGACTTCCTAATTTGACTAGATAAATAAATCACTTATTTATCTACTTACCAAATAAAGCCTTTTATTTTAAACCACAATAGTATATTACTAAGAAACATATTTCCTAGTCAGAAAAAAGATTTTGATTCTTAATTAAATAATTAATCAATTCTCATTTAATTAAATAATAAAAATAAAACAATATAATATCATATATATATCTTGGCCATGTGCCATATATATTAATATATCTAAATATTGTTTTTCTATTTTATTAAATCCATTGGACCTTGATAAAAGGCCCACATGTGAACTAGGCTCATTCTTACTAAAAGAAACAAGTCCACATGCCTTATACAATTCTAGATGGACCCATAATTAGTCCGGTAGAATATATCAAGTGATCCATGCAAGTCCGTGTGGATTGGGGATCTTAGCGGGCTATCTAAATTTAAGCTTCAATAGACATAACCTAATCACAATCAACAAATGATTCACTTAGGTCCGATCTATTAATTTTAACTCATTCCACTAAAAAGCTGACTAGCCTCTTTTAGGGCGACACTCGCAATAGGACGAGGTCGAAGAGTTAGCACAATAGTGAATAGAGTTCGTTCCCACAAGGACCGAGAGATCAATTACCGAAATCGATTAGCCTAGTTGCTATTCAAACAATCGAGATGGGGCTTTCAATTAAACAACTTAACTAAATTAACCTAATTGATTAATTCTAATGCAATAATGAAATAACAAGAATTTAAACCCGAATGTGATAATATAGAGAGATATGCTAGAATTTGAATCCACCCCACCCAACATTTAAAGCCCGTTTTAGACTCAGTTATTCACCCAAAATATGCTCATGCAATTTATAGATTCATGCACCCTAATATTAACCTACAATCTTGGTCAAGTAGAGTAGATTACACCCGAAACGTACCCAAGCCTATCTCTCGATTACCCGGAATATACGAACGAGTTCATTAAGTTTATTGGTACACTTAACGAATCCTATATGCTAGCCTAAGTGGGTATGCTTTTCTAGACATGCATAGAGGGCATTTTAACGAACACGTGGTATGCGTCTCCGGTCAGTACATAACACACCACAATAAATCAATCAAATGGAGATCAATCACTTGAAAGCTTTAAGCATACAAAAATACCCATACAAACCACACTTTGCACATAAATGGATAAACAAGAATCAATATAAATATATAGTCATTGGATGGGGTTTCATCAAATCCTAGCAATCAATATTTAGCTCATATCACAAAATGTAGTCATACAATATATTAAATCAAATGAGTACATGGCTACAATAAAAGAATAAAAGAGAAAGAGTTTAGAGAAAACTAATGGAGAGCTTCCTCTTGTTCTTTGAATCTTCTTCTCCTTCTATCTTTCTTCAACTCTCTTTTGCCCAAAAGGTGGAATGATGGTGGATGTGGTAGATGGAAATGGGAGATGTGATGGTGTGTGGAAGAGATGGTGAAAAGAGAGGGTTTTTGGGTGAGTTGGATTGAATTTTCGGATCTTTGTGTGTGCCCCTCTCTCTTTCCTCATGAAAGAACATAAGTTGTATTTATATAGGCTCAAAATAGGGCAAGAATCTCGCCCAAAATGACGTGGAGATGGACTGCCGCGGTCTGGGCGACGACTGCGGCGATTAGACGGCAACGGTTGGACCGCGGCAAGGTCAAAAAAATCTCTGTCGCTCGACTGCCGCGGTTTGGGACCGCGGCACTTCAACCGCGGCGACGAAGGGGAGTTTCTATCGCTCGGGACGCCGCTTGCATGCCGCGGGTTGGGAGAAACGAAGCTTGGAAAAGCTTGGAAACCATGGAAGCTTAGGAAGCTTGGAGGGCTTGGAAAAAGTGTGCATCGGGTCTCGAAACTAGTGCTAAATGGATGGGAGGACGACCGGCCGGCGATCTGGGTGAAAACGGTCGGAAACGGTGCCGAAAACCGTCAAAACTGACCGGGTCAAAAAATGGGTCGCTACCGGGTCGGGTTGACCCGGTCGGGTCTGCAACCGGGTGCACAAGGAAGAAGATGCCATGACGTCATCATGACGTCACGCTGATGTGGCGGGGCACGCTAAGTACTGGGCCGGGGTGCACTCAGTACCGGGTCAGGTCTCTTCTTTTGGCAAACCGGGTCTGGTCCGGGTCGGGTCAGGCCCAACACCAAAACGCACAGTTTCACTAATACACGTGGCGCGCTGCGGTGTGTTGCCTGCAAATTACAAAAGACAGCCCTCAACTCTCCTTTAATTACAGAATCTTCAATAATTTCTCCAAACTTTGCACTTTCACCCATGATTCTTCAAAATTACTCCAATGCCCTTGAACTTCATAAATACCTGAAACACTTATTTTATTCATATTAAATACCCAGTGTTACCTGAGAAACTAACACCAAATGATACGGAATTGGGGCTACACTATGTGTAGAAATTAAAGCAATCAACACCCCCAAACCTATCTTTTGGTCGTCCTCGAGCAAAACCAAAGCAAACAAACAAAAAGAAAACTAAAACAAAAGAAAGTAAAAACAACAAAAATAAATTAATTAATTAAATAAAACATCCGGATATGTCTTTTAAACCCCTAGGCGATCCCTAGTAGGACGAGTGAAGTCTCGTGAGGGTTTACAGCACGACACCCACAAACGTCTTTCCTGCTAAGCCAACTATAGACAGAGATGCAATAATGGTGAACCGAATTGAGAAAAATGCATGCTAAGACCCCTAAGAAAAACTTGGGTTATGAAAGCTAAGGTGCTACAATAAGAGAGATTGCAATTCCATACTTCTTAGTGAACAAAGCTTCAAAAAGCATCGAACACAAGAGTCTTATGATAGCATTTCGCCTCGACTCTATACCTTTCCGGATCTCTCTCATTTTACCACTTAGAACCTAGGCTCACTCAACAAACATATGCGGTTGGAAATTAAGCACAAGAATTTTCAAATTACATGCATATGACACATTTTGAAAAACCGATAATGTTTAAATGCAAATGGACTACAAGAACGGATTTGAACATTAAGAACAAGAGCAAACACCATTTGATGCTTTCATCAACAAGCTAAAACTCTTCCTAAAGATCAATTAGGACTTCTTTAAAGTTCAAGTGATGCTATGGTGAGATGGTGGTGGAGAGGTTAGGTGGATATGGGATTATAGGTTAGCTACTGATTATGCTTTAAACTTCTATTAGGCACACTCTTCACAAAACAAGCGTCTAGGCATGGATTCTTCAATTAATCATCTTGTGCTCATCTTTAAGTTGCTTTATATTTTAGCAACCTTTACACTTGAGAGCTTATAAGGCTTTTGCAAATTTTTTTTTTTTTTTTTTTTTAACAAATCAAGCCTTGGTCTTTGCAAAACTTACACATCTAGCCTAAGTACACGCTATTTTAGACTTTTGATTTCTCTTGGATTCCATTGTGATATGATAACAAGCCATAATCATAGCAAATGGGATGGTCTAGTGTTTATGTAAGATGTGGTGATATGTATGATATGGGAGGATATAGTGATGGGGTTTAATGTGTAGGTCAACATAAATAGGACATTTAAGCACACACACAAGGCATGGGACGTGTTTGAGACATTTATAGTGACTTAACACACATTGCCTACGTCATCTCTATAGGTACGAGTCAAGCAAGCAAGCAAGCAAACAAAGGCAAAACCACGGTGATGCTCTTAAAATGGAGCTCTTTAATGCCCAAAGTATGGAGTAAGGTCCTTTTTATTTTTATGCTAAAATATCTACAAGAAGAGTGTTTAAGATGAAACAATGAAATAAATCACACTCATAAGGATGCTATTTAGGCTCTGGCCTCACACGGGTAGTCTCCACTAATGATCTAGACATCTTAAGCGCGATACCCAATTACTTAGACACTTTCGAGTCTGGTAGGGTGCGTGCAAGCAATGTGGTGTAGCTTCAACTAGCACAACCTTTGCTTAGACTCAGGGAATCAACACATGCAAAAATTGCCTCAAACGGCACAACCCAAAAGTATCTCATTAAAGCAAGCTAATGCTCCAAAATTTGGCTCAAAACAGGAGAACGGGCAGAACAAGACTCTAAAAACACACAATCATGCAAAAATTTAAAAAAATTCACAAAAATGAGCACACGCAAAACAATCATGCAAAAAATGGTCATAGAATGGCCGCACCCCCAAACCTAAACGAAACATTATCCCCAATGTTTGCACAAAAGCGGATTGGACAACATAAGCTTAGAAGCGGGAAGGAAGCCAAACTCAACCCTAAACAAGCACGTTGCAAACCTAAAAACTAGGCACAATACAACGCCACACACTTAAACTAAGCAAGAAAAAATAAGACTCAACAAAGATAAAATTAAAATTAAACAAAAAGAAACTTAAAATTAGAAAAGTTACCTAGGTGGGTTGCCTCCCACCAAGCGCTTGATTTAACGTCTCGGCTAGACGTGGTATGGTGCTCAAGCTCTTCGAACTCCAAAATGTTGCAACCTTAGGATAAGGTCCTCGCCCTTTTTATGAGCACTCTTGGCTTGCTCGTCCCTCCAAGACTCGCAAGTTGTCTTTGTTTCATCCCAAGAGATAAAGAACCTTACTTGACGCACAAGCAACACAACATACTTCCTCAAGAAGCAATAGAAAATCTATACAAGCACTAAGCACATTAAAAAGTTCCAGCAAATAAACATAAACTCAATACATGCAATTGCCAACAAGAGTTTGGAACACCATTTATTCAAAAGAAACAACCTAAACAAATAAAGCATAAAAATAAAATGCACAAAAAGAATTTTTCTAAATTATGTACTTGTGCTAGGGGTGTCATCAACTAAAGGAGGTTTTACCAAGTTTGGAAATTGATCCTTTTTCACAACCCAAACAAGTTGAGTTGATTTCCCCTTTTCTTTTCTTTTCTTTTCTTTTCTTTCGGGCCTAACTTGGTTAACCAAGTCTTTTCTTACCCAAATTTGCTTAACTCTAGGTGGCTTTTTCCTATTCCTAGATTTTCTCAATTTTTCATGCTTATGGAATTTAAAACAATGAACTTTTAAGTGTCCTTTTTGAAAGCAAAAATAGCAAGTAGGAGGATGGTTTAGAAAACTCCCTCTTGGTAGGTGACTATGAAGTCTTTGATGTTGCTTCATTTGTAGCGCTTTGACCTCTTTTTCCACCTTGTCTAAATAGACAATGTAGTCACACTCCTTGACTTTTGCTATTTTGAGGGCTTTATCCTTCCTACCAAGTGCTTCATTCGTTTCTTCCAAAGCTTTTACTTTTTGCTCCTTTTCCAAAAGCAACTTCCTTGTCTTCCTTGCACATTCTTCTTCAAATTCTTCAAATAGCCTTGCAAGGTCTTCGAATTCCTTTGATGTTTCACACTTTTCGGCTTCAAGTCTCTCAATTTTTTCTTCAAAATCTTTACTCTGTTTGGAGACTTCGCCATTCATCTTCTTTAGTGTGCCATTTTCAACTCTGAGCGTCATAATTTCAAGTACAAGTTTCTTGTTTAGCTCTTGAAGCTTATTTGCCTTTTCCATTTCCAAGGCACTCTCACTTTCAAATTCCTTCTTCATTAGCTGCAACTTCTTCTCAAATTCTTCCCTCATTTCTTCTTTCTCTCGGAAGAAGGTTTCCTCTATTTTCTCTTGAAGCTGAGCATTCCTTTCCTTCAACTCCTCCAGCATAGATATCACAACACTATTATTATGCAAAACATCCTCGCACACCTTGAGCCACTCTTTCTTCTCTTTTTCAAATGATTTGAACATTGGTTGGCACGATGAGGTGGTTTTTTCAAAGCCATTGGTCTCATCATAGCTCATTGAGAAGTCTTGGTGCGTCCTCCAATCCTGGTTGTAGGAGTTGTTGAGGTTCCCTTCAAATGTCGTCTCTATTGATTGGCCTGGCCAGCTAGGTGACATATCATTATTGAAATTCTGTGCAATTTTCGGTTGAGAATCTATAGCATCTTGCAAGAGCTTTCTCATCCTATCTTCCGATGACATGCTCATTGGCGGGGAGCTTGGCCAAGAGTTTTGCATGAAGAAATCCATAGAAACCTAAAAAAATAAAAATAAGAAAAAGAAAAAAAAAATACTAAATTAAAAAGTTCAAATTAGCAATAAACTAACTAGTATCGATATCAATCATCCGCTCAATCCCCGGCAGCGGCACCAAAAATTGGCTACGTTTTCTTTTAGTGAGCGACACTCGCAATAGGACGAGGTCAGAGAGTAGCACAATGATGAATAAGATTCGTTCCCACAGGTATCGAGTGATCGATTACCGAAATTGATTAGCCTAGATGCTATTCAAACAAGCGAAAAAAGATTTTAAAACTAAGTAAATTAAACTAAATTAAACCTAAGGATTAATGCTAATGCAAGAAATAAAATAACACTAAAATAAACACAAGTTTAATATCGAAGAAAAACATGCTAGGACTTGACTACACCCCACCCTCAATTGACTTCCGTTTTAGACTCAACACCCAAAATATGCTCATGCAATTTATAGATTCATGCACCCTAATATTAACCTACAATCTTAGTCAAGTAGAGTAGATTACACCCGAAACGTACCCAAGCCTATCTCTCGATTACCCGGAATATACGAACGAGTTCATTAAGTTTATTGGTACACTTAACGAATCCTATACGCTAGCCTAAGTGGGTATGCTTTTCTAGACATGCATAGAGGGCATTTTAACGAACACGTGGTGTGCGTCTCCGGTCAGTACATAACACACCACAATAAATCAATCAAATGGAGATCAATCACTTGAAAGCTTTAAGCATACAAAAATACCCATACAAACCACACTTTGCACATAAATGGATAAACAAGAAACAATATAAATATATAGTCATTGGATGGGGTTTCATCAAATCCTAGCAATCAATATTTAGCTCATATCACAAAATGTAGTCATACAATATATTAAATCAAATGAGTACATGGCTACAATGAAAGAATAAAAGAGAAAGAGTTTAGAGAAAACTAATGGAGAGCTTCCTCTTGTTCTTTGAATCTTTTTCTCCTTCTATCTTTCTTCAACTCTCTTTTGCCCAAAAGGTGGAATGATGGTGGATGTGGTAGATGGAAATGGGAGATGTGATGGTGTGTGGAAGAGATGGTGAAAAGAGAGGGTTTTTGGGTGAGTTGGATTGAATTTTCGGATCTTTGTGTGTGCCCCTCTCTCTTTCCTCATGAAAGAACATAAGTTGTATTTATATAGGCTCAAAATAGGGCAAGAATCTCGTCCAAAATGACGTGGAGACGGACTGCCGTGGTCTGGGCGACGACCGCGGCGGTTGGACCGCAACGGTTGGACCGCGGCAAGGTCAAAAAAATCTCTGTCGCTCGACTGCCGCGGTTTGGGACCGCGGCACTTCAACCGCGGCGACGAAGGGGAGTTTCTATCGCTTGGGACGCCGCTTGCATGCCGCGGTTTGGGAGAAACGAAGCTTGGAAAAGCTTAGAAACCATGGAAGCTTGGAGGGCTTGGAAAAAGTGTGCATGGGGTCTCAAAACTAGTGCTAAGTGGATGGCAGGACGATCGGCCGGCGATCTGGGTGAAAAACGGTCGGAAACGGCACCGAAAACGGTCAGACCTGACCGGGTCAAAAAACGGGTCGCTACCGGGTCGGGTTGACCCGGTCGGGTCTGCAACCGGGTGCACAAGGAAGAAGACGCCATGACGTCACGCTGATGTGGCGGGGCGCGCTAAGTACTGGGCCGGGGTGCACTCAGTACCGGGTCAGGTCTCTTCTTTTGGCGAACCGGGTCTAGTCCGGGTCGGGTCAGGCACAACACCAAAATGCACCGTTTCACTAATACACGTGGCGCGCTACGGTGCGTTGCCTGGCAAATTACAAAAGATAGCCCTCAACTCTCCTTTAATTACAGAATCTTCAATAATTTCTCCAAACTTTGCACTTTCACCCCTGATTCTTCAAAATTACTCCAATGCCCTTGAACTTCATAAATACCTGAAACACTTATTTTATTCATATTAAATACCCAGTTTTACCCGAGAAACTAACACAAAATGATACGGAATTGGGGCTACACTATGTGTAGAAATTAAAGCAATGAAGAGCTAAAATTGAACTCTTAAATAAAGATAGAATAAGTAAATATTTCTCATTCGTACCCTAGACAATCTTATTGGAGATGGTGTATCCTCGTGAAGAATATCAGTAATCGCCAAGAGCTCATAGACCGCCTATAGCTCTCCAAGTTACCATATTTACTCATATGACCACATTTTGAACTTGGATATTTTGACTTGTCAAGAAGCCATGTTTCAATAGACTCTATCGAAAACTTAACGTTAAGATTCAATATCCAATACCTCAAAACATCCATATGATGATATTCTACTCTCATTTAATAAATGGAGCCATGATGTCCATATCTATAAATGAAGTCCTCTATCGATTAACAAATGAATATCACCAAACTATCGAGGATAGACTATGCTATATAATCGTACTCATTGATAACTCAAATGATACCACTTGCAACCATAAGTCCATCATTTATCTTAGGATTAAGATAGACTCTCCGATTGTCCTGATAATGAAAAGACTATTATATATTGACGGTTCTAGATAAAGTATTTCATTGTGATCCAGTTCAATGCACCCAGTGCACTAGATTCTTTTACTCGAAGACCCTTCGATGATTTCAGACTCATCATAACTCATTTGATCCCACTCAAATGCTAGCAAAAGAATTCTACAACTTTAACAAGATAAAGGTGCCTAACCTTTAACTTAAGTTGTGAACATTATTCAAGACTAACTAAAGAATTGTGTCTACCTAATATATATCCAGATGTACGAACAATTCTTCTTTTCTCATAGTCTTTTGACCTTATGATTATTTACTTTTGACAATTATAATATTCAATCTATAAATGCTATAAGATTTGTTTAAATCAAAAATCACTTTATTAATATGAAAAGATTATCAAAAACAATATTACACTCTTGCTATTGAGCATAATCCTAACACTACCCTGGTCCAGGCTGCAACTGAGTCTGAATCTGGGAGGCATGCTGCTCTGGTGGAATTGGAAAGGATGCGGCGTGCCTATGATACGGAGACTATCATCTCCACCCGGCGCAAAGCTGAGAGGGAGTCCGTCAAGGCAGAGATGGCAATCCTTTCAGATGAGAACCGGTTCCTGCGTGGTTCCGTGAAGGTTTTAGAATCCTGGATGAACTCTTCCTTCACGGATGGATATTTTACTGCCTCCTACGAGGTTGCCAATGCCTTCCCTCCTCCTTTCGACTTGCTGACTCCTCTTGGTTGGGATCGGGACCACATTATGGCTAAGGCCGCTAGTCTTTCAGATGCTGATCCTAATCAAGGAGGTCCTTCGCAGGAGGCTGTCATCCTGGACCCATCCTCTAACCTGCCTGGTTCTGATGGCTCACTCAGAGTTGAGGCTCAAGATCCCCCTTCTGCTTTAGCCGACCTAGGACAGATTTCTACTCAGCACATGGAGGAAGTGGGTTTTTCGGTTGCAGCCAGCTCATTTGAAGGACAGCAGACAGTAGGAGAACAGATGGAGGGATCTCGGCAGGAAACGCATGCGGGAGAAGGGGGCAACACATGATTTCACCTTTTACTTTAATGAGACTTGCCTTGTAACTTATTTGTAGCCTTGTAACGGGGATTTGGCACCCTACTTGACTTAATGAATTCCATCCTTTTTTTTGTGATCATTTCCTTTCTCCATACGCTTGCTTGTAAACTTCTGCCTTGTTCAAGAGTGGGACTTGTATGTTTGCACGTGATTCAAGTCAGGATTACCCTGATCCCTGTATAGTTTAGCTCCCACCTTAGATTGCTGGTGGACGGTAGGTTCTTGGTTGGTCTTGTTTCTCGAACACAGTCCTTGGCCAATAATCCCCCTTAATAGTAATATACTTGATACTCAATGCAATGATCATTGTCCGTTTATCCTTGTCGACTTCCTCGTCGGGAATTCTGATGATGGATTCATCTTAGTCACCCATCGGGGTGAAATGTTCGGCCCCTGAGAATGATGGCCCAGTTCCTTGATGCCTAGTCCTGAATGGCTACTAAAGCCATTTCGATCCAGAACTTTAAATGTAATAAGAAGAAGTGGCAGTACGCTGTAGAGAGATATCGAGTATCCAGATGGATTACCTTGGTTTCTTGGTGAACTATCCTGGTAAGCAGCTGATGCCACTTTGACACCAAGTTCATCCTGGAGGGGGGTATTCCCCGTCCGAGGCTTCAGGAGGCCCATATAGGTTCTCCTGGTCTTGATAAGATAGATCCTAGCGGGTGACTACACCCCTTATGCGTTTGAGCACCAGGTCCTTTCTGGAGGAGGGTATACCCCGACCAATGCAACAGGAATGCCATATGGCTTTTCCTGGTCTCGAGGCGAAAAAAGAGCGATAAAGGCTTGCTGGGCGAAATTAGGAACACTAAAACTAACTTTATTGAATTACTCAAAAGCAAATACAAAGCAGAAAAGGTCGGGGTGTATACATCAGAAACATACCAACCGAGCTAACACTCTTCTTCAAATCTTGAGACTAAGTCCTCCTAGAGAGACCCTTCTTCCCGAGGTGACATACCCGGTACTCAACTTCATTTCCAAACTATTCTGCGTGATTCTTCTCTAACCATTCCCACTCTTCTCCTATTGTGCTCTCCAATTATGCCTCCCCGATACCCGGTTTATGGATAACGTAGGCATATTGCCTTGCTAATGCAGAATAGTTTGGTAGACACTGCATAACATGTGCGGGATGCTTGCTGGTCTCCCCTGACTTCTCCTACTTCTGTCCCAACTGGAAATTTCAGGACATTATGATAAATGGGCAGGACTCCCCGGATACCTGACAAGAAAGGTCTTCCCAAGATCGCATTGTAGGCGGATGGGGTATCTACCACGATGAACTCGGTCATGATGTTCTGCTGAAGGGGGGCTTCTCCAATTATCACGGGTAAGATATGTGTTCCTACTGGCATCACGAAGTCCCCGATAAATCCGTATAAAGGAGTAGTGCAACTGTTGTAACAAGGATTCTTAAGGTTGAGTTTTTCCAATGCCCTTTTAAACAGGATATCCATGCTACTTCTAGTGTCTATTAGGATGCGGTGGACCCGGCAATTGGCAATCTGAACTGTGATCACCATTGGATCGTCATGGGGTTGCACCGTGTTGTAAGCATCATCCTCAGTGAAAATGATCTGAGCAGACCGTGGGTATTGCCGAGATCTTCGAGATACCCAGAACACATCTTGGCCAGCAGCGAGCTTCGGGATCTTCCTAGCATGATTCCTTCTTGAATTGTTGGAAATCCCGGCTATAGTTGGCCCTCCACTAATGGTATGGATGACCTGGATCTGTTGCATTAAATCCTTCACTTCATCTTTCCTCATTTCTTTTGTGTCCCGCATCTTCTTCTGTACTTCCTTTCCCACTTTGATGCTGTCCCGTACTTGTTGCAGGAATTCAGTTAAAAGTCCCCCTCTCACCAACCCCTCGATCTGGTTATGGAGGCTATAGCATTCAGACGTGTTATGCCCGACATCCTCATGAAAGTCGCAATACTTGTAACGATTTCTTTGATCAGTCGAGACTTTTATTGGATCGGACTTCCTGAGTAAACCCTTATCACGAATGGCAAGGTATATGGTTTCCCGAGAGGCATTGAGAAGAGTGTAATGGTTGTACCAATCTTCCTCAGTTGATATGCGGGCTACCTCTCTTAGCGGAGGGGTTGCTCGGGGTGGAGTCCTTCTAGCAGGGTACCTTTCCCGGTATTGAGGAGGCAGCGGCCTGTACGTCGATCAATTCGGAAGAGGGTTCTGGATTCTCTTTGTAGGTGCCGACTTAAGAGATTCCTTTTTAGACCGTTTGGATGACCGGGCTTCATCGTGTTCAACCTTAATTCAGAGCTGTTCATCTATGTCTACCTGCTCCAGCGCCCTATCATAGGCCTCCTGGTATGTTTCAGGCGGGTGTTTAGCAAATGATCAGAATAACCTGCCAACCCACAAGTTCCTTCTGAAGTAGGCGAGGATCTCTTTCTCGGTGAACCCTCCCATCTGGATCACCTCCTTGTGGAACTTCTCTACCTAAGATCTCAACGTTTCACCCCGTTCCTGGATTACATATTGCAGTAGGACGGGATCCTTGGGGCGAGGCTTGATCCCTTGAAATTGAGCATAAAAATCGGTAGTGAGCTTTGTAAATGAATCCACACTTCCCGGGGGCAACTGTCTGAACCAAGTCTTAGCACAATCGGTTAGTGTTGAAGGGAACATCCTACACATGGCTGACCGGGTAGCGTTCTGGATTTCCATCTGGTGGACAAAGCTCTCCATGTGGCTCACGTGATCCTCTGATCCAGAATACTTCTCAGTGGGCATTTTAAACTTGGGGGGTAACTCGGCTTCCCGAATCCTCCTGGAAAATGGCGAGTTCATCTCCCCTAGGGGGTTCTTCCGAGTACCCCGTTATTTCCCTTTCTTCAGTTCCTTGAGCTCCTTCGCCATCTTGGCCATCTGACCCTCAAGGCGTTTAGATCCTTGATGGAGGCGTTTAGATCCGTTGTGTCCAGATCGTGCTACTGAGTCTTCATTGTCCGAGGTTTCTAATTTCCCAACAGGTTCCTTATGCTCCTCTTCCCGACGACCGGTACCCCGCTGATCCCTCTTGGATCTAGTACTGCCACCTGCATCGGGTTGAGGATCCTTTTTTCTTGCCACCGGCCTTGTTGTTGACTGGGCCTTTCTTGGCGGGATGTCATTAGCTGATTTCACCAACCGATGTCTTAGACCTTCAGGATGATTATGCACAGGTAAAGGTGGTCCGAGTCTATCAAGAACCGGTGCCCGGGTATTTGGTCCAGGCCCTTCTATAAGTCGGGGTGTCTCAAAGGGTATCCCTTGGGCGATCATCAGAAGGCAGACGCTTTCCACGTAGGCAGCGGCATGTTGCTTTATGGCCTCCTTTGCCGCTTCTAGGACCACGGGGTCCTATGGTTCCGATCCGGGATTTGGTGATGGGACTGGTGCCGGGATCTAGCTTCTGGTTCCCTTCATTTTCCCTTGATTTCCCTGGGTGGAAGCGAGGGAATGGGGCCCTGAATTTACGGGTTGGCCCTGGGAGGATCGGAGCCTCATCTTCTATCTTCTTCTGAGTTGAATCTTTAAAGTTTGTTAATGGTGAGGGGTGTTTTCCCACAAACGGCGCCAAAGTGTTAACCTAAAATTGTCACCAGGGTGCCATTTTAAATTAACAATATATGAAGGGCTCGGATCTGAATAGATCTAGGCTAGCGGGGTGGGCAGTATCCCGATACCCCGCTATATCTTATGAATCTACTAAGAATAATGGGTGCAAGTAGTAGGAGGGATAATTTCCTGATATGGTGAGAGTATGAAAGCATAAAACTGTTTATGTATTATATGGATAACGACTGTAATAAGATTTTACAACTCAATGCTTGAACTATTGAGATTACAGTAGGGGAGAAAGTAAAACATCTTGGTGGACAATCGAGATGGAGCTTTTCATGCCTGTCGATAAGTAGAAAAAAAGTGAGGTCCTGTCTTTTTTCCTGTGAACATATGATCATTATATATGCCCGCTTTCTTGCTGAATACTCCTAGAACTTTGGTCTAGGGTTTCAGTGATGCACGGGCCTTCCTTTGGAGTCTAACGAATTCGTCGGGATATTGATCCCGAAAGATCAGGCGATTCCTTCTTTCTCGGTTCCAAATAAGTTGACAAGAATGAATGCCGCGTTGTAAATTGAGTTTTTATCTTGAACGGTGACGTTTAATGTTTGCTTTTACATGTGGTATTCTCTTCGGGGTGCTCGCCTCCTGCTTCAGCGGGGCCGGTATATTGGGATCCAGGTGTTTATCTTGCTATGTGTATGCCACGAGTTTTGCTGGTCGGGGTACTCCAGGTACCCCGCGTCCCTCTCGCTCCTCTTAAAACGATGTTTGCAGATATCAGGGTGCCAAGTATCGGGGTACCAGGATACTCGGGTATCGGGGTACTCGGGGTAATTAGGTGCCATGATCTTGTGACGGTTGTGTCTCTAGAGCCCTTCTCTTTACGGCTTCCTAGTGCTTTCTTGGTTCCATAGATTTTGGACCTGACCGGGGTGGGTAGAGGCTCTTACTCTAGCCCGTCAGCTAGCAGACGGGGTACCCGGATATCTTTCCCGCTACTACTTTGCATCTCGGCTTTCTTCTCAAAGCTAATGGAAAATTCTTTTTTGGTTCCCGCCATTTTAGGCGGTTAACAAAAGTCATTCCATTCGTTTGGTTTGTTAAAATGTAATGGAATGGTGATTCCATTGGAATGAAGATTCCACCATTTTGGTGGAATGGGCATTCCATCCAAAAACCAATGGAATGCCCTTCCATTCCAAACTAAAATTTATATTCCATAAATACCTTCATATGCCTCAACTCCATTCCAAAAATACCCTCCTTTCCAAAAATAATATATTATTATTATATATTATATTAATGATATATAAATATATATTATATATATATTATTATTATATATTATATTATTATTATATATATAACGATATATAAACATATACAATATAATATATTTATATATTATATTATATTATTATATATATTATGTATAATAAAGTAGAATTATTTCACATGATAAGAGCACAGTCTTGGAACTCGGGCTGAGTGGAGATTACGGACTTGATGATAGATTACAGTTGGCATGATTTTCATCATCTGAGTCTTAGGCTCCACAGATGAAGTAGGGCCAGGCAAAATCAAAGTTGTTGGCTTTTGGCTTAAGGTCCCTGTCTGTCTCTAGATGGTCGAAAAGTTAGTACCCTGTTTAGGCCGTGGTTAGGCCGCCATTGTGGGGAACACTCTAAAATATATATATTATTATATTTATTATATGTATTATATATATTTTATATTAATATATCAAATAATATATAATATATATTCATATTATAAATATATATATATATATATATATATATATATATATATTGTAAATTATATATATTATATATAATTATATTTATATATATATATTATATAATATATATATATTATATGTATTATATATATAATATACTTTTATATTTTATTATTATTATCCATAATATATCATATTATTATGAATGTTTTATAATTGGAGGTATTTTGGTCAAAATACAGTTAACTCCATTCCATTCCATTGTTAACCAAACAAAATAATACTGATTCAGAGACTAGTTCTAAAGTTCGAACCAAACAAAAAACTTAGTTTTCCTTTCATTTCCATTTTCATTCTCATTCTCATTATCATTCTGATTATCATTCTACCATGTAACTAAACGTGACCATATAGTATAGATCAATAACTCGATTATATATGTTTTAAAAAATATAATTTTATTAAAAGTTTCAATAAATATTTTTTAATATATGTCTGTCGTAGAAATTAGAATTTTGATTAGTTGAATAAATTTAAATCTATCTAATAAGTTTTTTTTTTTTCTTTCTAACTACTCATGTAGGTTATATATAAATATTGTTCAATTATTAACATATCAAATGTTGTAGTCAAGTGATAAAGGCTTACAACTCTTGACTTGAGGTCTCAAGTTCAATTCCTAATAATGACAATTAAATTGTCATTATTATCAGATGGCCGGATGGCTGCGGCGATCGAAACGGAGGGGGGCGGTGATGGTGTATAGATAAAAAAAAATTAATAATATATCCTTCCTTGACAGTAGCATCCTTGACAGTTAGAAAACTGTCAAGAGAAACCTTTCTTGACAGTTTTTAACTGTCAAGAATTGTATTATTTTCTTGTAGTGTGATCATTAAGTCTTGGTTAGGAGTGTGAGACTCAGGATAGTTAAGCAAGGAAGTCTTGGTTAGGACAAGTGGTCCGGATAACCAAGCAAGAAGTCTTAGTTAGGATCAAGGGGATCCGGATAACTAAGCAAGAAGTCTTAGCTAGGAGTGTGATACTCCAGATGGTTGAGCTAGGGAAGCTTAACTAGGATCTTTGTGATCCAGATAGCTAAGCAAGAAATCTTCCTAGAGACGTGAGCATCTTGGATAGAAAGTAGGCAAAGTGATTCACTAGGCCCGAGGGTAGAATAAGGGTTGATAACTTGGAGAGTGTATCATGGGATTGGTTATGTCTTTGAGTGTGTATCTCCTTTTCGTCAAGTGGATTACGGTTTGCCGGTGGTTGTGGATTCAACCTGTGGATGTTTCCTCTTTAGAGATTTTACCACGTAAAAATCAATGTGTCAAATGTCTCTATCTCTATCTCTATCTCTCTATATTTGTATGTATGATCAATATATCTTGTTTAAGATCTTCATTTCCTCATATCCATGTAAACAAGATTTTTAGAGAGAAAGAGATACACACATTATTTGTTGAATCAACATTTGTTTCTTGTATCTTGTAAGTGTTTGAACATTGTATCTTGTGATATTCTATATCAAGTTGTAAAGCTCTACTTAGTGAACTTGCATTGTAATATTCAAAGTACAACTTGTGGAATTTGCTCTTTATTGAATATACTTGTATATGAGATACATTGTTTATTGGTATATGTTTTGTAGACTAAGGGTGGTGAATTGACCATACATGTGCTAATTGTTTTCTCATAGCAAACATGTTAAAGGTTAATTTGTATGTTCACCAAGGTTTTGACATAAGTCACGAAAGAGTTTTAAAATTAGAGTGTCAACCTATTGACCCCCCCCCCCCCTCCCTCCCTCCCTCCTAGGTTGTTTAGTATAACCTTGTAGGTATTTTCAATTGGTATCAGAACGGGTCACTTAAAGCAATTAGTGTGATTCGGGATCTACAAGGTTATTTACTAGGATAACAACATTTAGTCTATAATTGTTTGTAATGGTTGTCCTCCTTTGTTGATTGGGAAAATGTTTGTTTTGTTGAAAATGCTCTTGAAAGACTTCACTAAGTCTAGTGATGAGCAAGCTTGGTTGGATTGTCAAGAAAGGTTTCTTTTCTCCGAGTTTTATATTTGATAGAGTAGTTTCTCCAAACCAATAAGTTTATGAAGTATGAATGAGGTTTATTTTTGAGAAGTTGAAACTTTTAGACCTTTTTGCCATTTATAGTGGTGTGAGTTTTTAAACATCTTTCTCTTAATAAAGATTCAAGTATGGCAAAAGAGGCATGGATAGATTCCAAGCTATTTGTGAAAATGGTTCTTCTTGTTTTATATTTCATTTGTTTACTAACAATTTTGTTGATAAGCTTGAAAAGAATGTTAGTGACAAAAGCAAAGAAGAAGAAGTTTTCCCGAAGGATAATCAAGCTAGACATGATCACTTGACTTTGCAAATTAATGAAAAAGATTACAAATCAAAGATCACCAACTTCAACTTGATGGCAAGAGTTCAATCTCTTGAGAAGGAAAGAGATAAAGCTTTGAAGGAAGTTAAAGTGAAGAATGAAGTGATCAAATGTCTAGAAGAGAAGACGGTTGAAGATGCTCTTGTGTTAGATAGTTTAATGAGTGATTTTGCTAATAATTTGTTCTTTTCTTGAAGGAAACAATCAAAGGCAAGGAAGAGGAGTTGGCAATCATAAAGGCCAAAGAGCTTGGTAATCTTCATGAAAATTCAAGTAACTTAAGCTTTATAGATGAGCAAGTTGAGTCTCCTACAACTGAAGGCAAGTCACTAAGGAATAAAAGGATTTCAAAGGCCAATCTTCCTAGGTCAAGTGCAAAATCAAGAAGAGTAAAGAGCCTTCACCGTCGGTACACTCTCATCCAAATAGTATCATCTCCATATGTATTCCGGTTTGCCATTTTTGAAATGTTGTAGTGCATACTAAATCTATATGCCATTTGTATATTAGATAATGCAAACTAGGGAATGAGATGCATGTTAGTGAGATGAGAAAATCTTCTATGAATGTTACTTACATGATAACACTTTGAATTTTGTGCGTGATAATGATAATCATGTGAGGAAAATTGTCAAGAAGATTTGGGTGAAAATGAGTGTTTCACATGATCATATGCATAGTCTTGATAATATCTTTGTTATGGCAATAATGTTGTGTTTAAGATGAGAAATATCTTTATAAAGAAGATAATTGATGATTTATCTTCTAGATATAATATTGCCATGAGAAATGAGAAATGATGGTTTTTGTGTTTATGCACCCAAGACCAAATGGGTCACAGGGTGAGTGCTCTTACCATTAGTGTAAGTTGCACATGTGAGTTAGCTTTAAGATTAATGTCGAGTTTTGAGTAACTTAGCTAGCTAGCTTTGTTTCTCTATGACTTTGACATGAACTTAGCTATCTCACAAATATCACTATGATAGTCGAAATCCATTGATTAACTTTTGAGAAGTAGTTTTTAATGAAATCTATATGGTGACATTCATGTTAAGACTTTTGGAGAAAGTCATTTTTATATGTATTTGAATTGAAGTGTTAAGTCTTTATTCTCTTGGGATGACACACCAACAACTTGTTGTCATGAGGACAAACAAGCCAAGAGAGCTCACAAAAAGAGTGAAGGCTTTGCATTTGATGAAAAAGCTTGCTTAGGTATCTCTATATCCTAATGCTTGCTTTCTAGCTTTTCATCTTTCGACTATATGTTTGCATTACATCATGTAGCATGTCATACTAGAGAACTAGTATATCATTCATATGGTTCTCGTTGACATTTGCTCTCTAAAGATCTTTTAGTGATGTGTTCACAATGATCTTATTCATGATGCTTGAAATACTTGTGTGATTGTTGAGTGACTTGATGAGCAAAACTTAATTTGAATATCAATGTCTTTGAGAGCTATTCACTTGAAAGTAATGATCTTAAACAAATAACTTTTATTGTTTTTAGATCATGCACTTGAGCTTGAAAATATTATTTTTGAAAAGTGCACTAATGCTTCTCTTATATGTTTTAGTTTTGAGTAATTGAGTTTGAAAATATGTAGATTATGGATGCATCTAGAAGCCTATTACTTAGTACATGATAGATGACTTATGGTATGTATCCGTTTTGCTTCGGCACTATATAGAACTCAACGAGCACCTTCATTTAATGGGCTACACACCTTATTTGTGCAGTCGCCCAATGTAGGAAAGGGCTACGCCATTGTGATGAGTGAAAACCGCCATGAAGCGTATATGTTTATGTTAGAAAAATCAAAGAAGTGTTGAAAAGAATCATTAAAAAAAATTCTTTGATTCTAAGCCTAAAAGAAATGAAAAATAAAAGGCTTAATGGAGTATAGTTGAGAATTGTGAAATGCTTGGATTGTCAAATAAAAATGAGTAAACGAGCCACATGCACACGCACGCTCACATGTTGAAATCTATTCTCTTTAAAGCAAAAAACTGGATGAATATTGGTTTGACCTAGATTGGAAACACTTTAGATGGATAGGTGTGGATATAGTTTGCATGTTGATATCACAATTACTCCTTGTATATATACTAGAAGCATTCTCACACACACATATTTTGCTTATAATGCTTGATTCATTAGCAATGTGAGAATATTTTTGAGAGATTAATGAAAATTTATGATTCTCTCTTGTACTTTGAAAAGTGATGAAATATTTTCTCTAATTGTTTGAATGTGTGATTGCATGGATTTCGTTGTGAACAATTTTCTATCTTGATCTTAGATAGAGCATTTATCAAGGGGGAACATAGTATGCTAGACTTTGTTCTCTTTTAATGATATGTTCACATGCTTCAAGTTGATAGTTGTTGGCATATTCTTTGGTTGATATGATGAATCTTGAAGATGTTATTTCATATGTCTTGATATACATGATGATTCTTCATAAGTTATATGCCTTTGTATGTTTGATCATAATTAATGCATGAAACTTTTTGTAATAACTGTATGATTATGTTTGCAATCACCTTCTCCTTGTTTGGGGTTGTATAGTAGTTGAGATTACAATCACTTTCTTTATTCTTGAGGTTGATAAGAGAGTAATTGCAATGAGTTCCTCTTTGTGTGGGGTCAATAGTAATTGTAGTTGTGATCAATTCAATTGAGTGTAATTGCAATGAGTTCCTCTTTGTTTGGGGTTGATAGTAATTGTGGTTGTAATCAATTCAATTGATTATGGTTGCAAAAAAAATCCTCATTGCTTAGGGTGATAGTAATTATGGTTGTAATCAATTCCATTGATTGTAGTTGTAAAAAATTCCTTCTTGCTTAGAGTGATAGTAGTTGTAGTTGTAATCAAATCTCTTCTTATTTAGGGTCGAGATGATTGTTGTTGATACCAATTCCTTCATATTTGGGGTTGATATGATTGTTTATGCAATTGTTGAACTTGGTAGAAATGACATATGTTCTTAAGAGTAAAATTTATGCATTTGTGATTCATTTTACCTTGATGACTTTGTTGTGTTGTATAGATTTGAATAACCTTTGCTAAGTTAACATGGAGAACAAACAAGAATCAATGGAGAAGATAAAGGAGCTAAACTCAAAGATGGTTCAACAAGATGCAAAAATCAAGAACTTTGAAGAAAGCATTTGTTCAAGCATAGCATCCACCTCCCAATGTGAGATCATCAAATCGTTCAACGTTCTTTGGTGGCACAAGTTGCTAGCAAAGCTTTTGCGATCTCAATGTATCTTTTCTCTTTTCCTTTTAGCTTCATTTTATGTCAAAAAGGGGGAGAAATATGATATTGTTTTAGCATATCTTATTTGTGTATTTGTCAAGTATTGAACTTCATATGGCATATAATATCTTGGATGAGATATCTTTGATGGATATACATGTATTTAGGGGGAGCATACATGTATCCATTTTGAACTTAATTGTCATATTTCATATTAAACTTAAATGCCATATTCTTGTCAAGTATATTGCCATATCCTTAGCTCATACCTCATTGCAACCGGATCCAAGATAATTGGTGAAGGTTGGTTCCCAATTGCAGGCAATGAGTACTCCCCCATGGTCATCCTTTGGTCATGGTTAGTAGTAGTCTCTTGAATCACTTCACTTGTAGTAGGAGCTTGTTCCTCCCTCCTAGGATCGTGCTCCTCCCTCCTTGGTACTTGACCCTCCATATTCAGGGTTTGCCTTGGAACTTCTTCAAATTCCCTCACAATTCTTCCAACATGGTTAGATTCGTCCAACGGTGGGTGAAATCCTCTTCTTAAGGATCTCCTACTGTGCATGCACCTAGCCTCCTGAAAATGGAATAGATAAAAGAAAACACAAAAAGGTAAAAAGAACTACGAAAATATAACAAACAATAAACAATAAATAAAAATAACAATTCGGTGAATGTGAAAGTTAGTAAGCTATCTAATAAGATTACAAACTACAAGAAAAGTCAATCAATTCAACCATCGCTACCAAATCCCCGGTAGCGGCGTCATTTTTGATGAGGCCGTTTTGTACTCTTCAAAACTGTAAGGTTCCCATTTGTTGATTGGCTTATTTCGTGGTCAAACCACATGTTGGGGATTCTTTGTAAGGGTAACTTAGTATTGAGATTCAAGATTCAATGTCCTTTGAAGACCTCATCATTGATAAGCACCAAAGGTTATTTCTAAGTGCTTACTTGCTTTGAAGAGATAGTTGCACACACTCACAACTCATGCATATGTTTAATCCTTGTATGTTGTGTGTCTTATTGGTGTGCATTTATGTTCATTAACATCTCTTCTTGCATGTTTACATGGTTGCATTTTGTATTTCCAAAGCCCTATCATGCATTAGGCCTAGGAGTGCATTATTTGCAAGGGCGCTGTTCGAACAGCGCCCACTTGACTTGGTGGAAAAATGCCATTTTTAATGCATCAGGTATGATGCATTTTGAAGAGGCGCTGTACGGGCGCTGTTCAGAACGCTGTATGTATACAGTGCCTATCTCAGACACGAGAAGAACAGATTTGAGGTGCTGTACAAAAGCGCTCTACGAATAGCGCCTATGAAGATTGTTCTTCATGTTCTTCATTTTTCCAGGAGAGGCGCTGTACAAGTCGCTCTACGTACAATGACCTGTACAGCGCCCAAGGCAAAAATTGTGTCACTTTTCAAAACGACCACACTTCATTTTGACACCCTATATATATGCCACTTTGACTTTAGGTCAATTAAGAGAGTTCATTTTCAGATTCCATACTTAGGATATTTTTCAAAAGAAAGAAAAATACCAAGAACTCACCTTTGATTACTCAAACACCTTTTCATGATCATCAATCATCATCTAGCATCATCCTTGATCATCTAGATGTCATTTTGCATGGATTCTTCATCACACGTTTCTTGGTAAGCTTTTCACTAATATCTTACATATTTTGCGTCTTTCTTAACAAGCAATCTCATTTATTACTTGTATGTTATTCATATATATTTTGGATACAAGATTGAGATTAGTGTATTGAATGTTTGAGAGTTGTATTGTGATAGCTAATTAGGTTTTTGCTTAATCTTGATTAGCTAAGCTATTTGACATGTCATTTAGTTTTTAATATCTAGGATCGCTTTAATTGCAAAATCATCATCTTAGATAAGCATATAGGGTTCCCTTGCTCTATGTTGCATTTTGGATATTCATATATTCACTTAAGGTGTTAATCTCTTCATTGAGAATCAAAGTCTTGTGTGTAGCTTCCGGGATTAGGTTGCTTAGATCGCAAGCATTCGAACTAGGTTCACTCATACCGGGATTAGGTAGGTGTGTGATTACTTCCGGGATTAGGTTGTAATTTTATCACATTTAGTGGATTCGAGGTTCGGGTGTGGCTCACTCAACAACCCGTGGTTTTTCCCGTGAGGGTTTCCGCGTAAATATCAAGTGTTGTTTATATTTCCGCACCATATTACACTTGCTATATTTTATTGACTATTAGGGGCATTTTCGTAATCTTGACCATACACGAAAATTGGGTAAAATTGTTAAAATCTATTCACCCCCCCCCCCCCCCCCTCTAGATAGTTTATACACACCGTGCAATATTTGTTTCAATTGGTATTGTAAGGATTCCCGTTTTGTTGATTGGCTTATTTCGTGGTCAAACCACATGTTGGGGTTTTGAATGTAAGGGTAGTCTAAGTGATTAGTGTTGAAGATCAAAGGCCCTTCCATGACCTCAAGATACAAGCACGCCAAAGGTATAATCTCTTGTGCTTGTTTTTCTTTGAAGAGATTTAGTAGCACACACACACTTAGCATTCTTGCTATGATTGCATACTTGCTTATTTTTATGTGCATCTCTTCACATGTCACTTTACACACTAGCACATTGGTTGACATATCTTGTTGTGTGTATATGTGCCTTATAATTCGTTTCCCGACATTGTTCGGAAACGTCCGCGCTTGCACTAATGAGTGCTTGGTTTCGCGCGAAGACCGCCTATGGAGAATGCCCTTGGCTTCTCATTGGTTTTCACCATTGTTGGTGATCGGCGGTTATGATCTGCGGCCTGGCCGCCGAATGAAACCGCTGTTTCAGTCCAGATTGGTCTGAAGCAATTATGCGGTCAATATCGGCGGTCACGACCGTCGTTCGAAACCGCCGTTCATACCTGATCGATTTTAATCTCTCGGGTTTGATTCGGCGGTTGGATCGGCGGTCACGAAACCGCCGATTGAAACCGCCGATCGGTGCGTTTCAAGGGCAAAATTGTATTTTCACCTGCCCTGTTTTTGGTCTCTATAAATACATCCTTATCTCTGGTTCAGAAGACAAGTCTTTGATCATAAGAACCCTAGAGAGATATTTAGAGAGACTTGAGAGAGAAAGCTTAAAGATCATATCTTTATCTCTCTAAACCCATTCCCACATGCATAAATCTTCATCTAAGCATCATCTAGGATCATCTAGGATCATCTAGCATATGCTAATGCATGGGACTTCTTCAACACACATGGTATGATTTGTTGAACACTTTTATCTTACATAATTAGTGTTTCTACTTATCAATTTTATCTCATTTTTTACTTATATGTGTTTAGATTAATTTCTACATATAAGATTGAGATTATGTGTTGATTGGGTTTTTATTTGTTAGCTAGGTTTTAATGTTCATATGCCATCTAGCTAATTGATCTCATTTATTGATTGAGATTAGTTTTCATAGCTTATTTGATTAGGTCATTATTGCCTAAAAGCTATGCCATGAACATTCTTGTGTGATGTATTGATAACTAGGTTGATAGATTGTTTTTTTAATCAACTAGTTAATCCTTTGAATGTTTGTGGGTTTTATATGATAGCTTTGTATCTAGGATTGGTTATCCTTTACTTAGCTAAAGTTATATGCCATGTCATATAGCTATATGTGATATCTAGGATTGATTATATTGTCATCTTATAATCCTAGGTAAGCATTTAGAGTACCCTAGCTCTTATTGCATTAATTGAATATTCATACATATTCACATAGGGTTGTGCATCTCTTTTGAGAGATTGAAGTCTTGGGGCTAAGTGTGCTTAGGCCTCAAGCAAATTGGACTAGAGCCGCTATAAAAGGCCCGCGTGGTAGATTAGAGGGTGCTCACGCCAAGAGTAGTGTATCAGGGGATATCACTAGGGATTGAACCAAGAGTGACGATTGGTAGTGTCCATAGCCTGAGGTTATCTAGGGTGAGGGTCCGAGAATCACTTGAGGGTGTAACCGTCTTTTCATATAGTGGATTTCGAGGTCCGAGTGTGGCGCACTTAACAGCCCGTGGTTTTTCCCAGTGGTTGGGTTTTCCACGTAAACATCAAGTGTCATTTACTATTTCCGCATCTTATTACACTTGTATGTATTATTGACTTGCTAAGGGTATTTTCGTAAAATTGACTTGCATGCGAAAATTGGGTAATAATTAGATAAAATCTATTCACCCCCCCTCTAGCTTTATATATTAAACACACCTTGAGTATTTGAGAACTTTCAGGTATCAGCGCGGGTTCCTAGACATACTTAGGTGATCCTTGCTTATTTTGGTGTGTTTTGCATTTTGTGTGATTTTTTGATCATTCATACATTCGCATTCATTTCATTCATTCATTCCATTCATTCATTCATAAACACTATGAGTGGAAACGGTGGAAATGGTGGAAATGGTGGTGGCAACAAGGGTGCTTCTAGCACAAGGCCTCTGCTTCTTACCAGGTTGAATTATGCCTCTTGGAAAGGCAAGATGGAGTCGTACATATGTCAAATCCATGACCGAGCTTGGATGGCGGTTGAAGGGCTACACATCACCCATGATGACTCCTAGGGTGGAGGAGAGGATGTGCTCAAGCCTAAGGCGCAATGGAACGCGCAAGAGTTTGAGGCATCAAAATGGAATAGAAAGGCGATGCATGCCATCCTATGTGCAATGGACGAAAATCAATATAAATTGATTCAAAATACTAGGATAGCTAAGGAGGCATGGGACATCCTAGAGATTGCATATGAGGGAACCGAAGTGGTGAAGGACTCTAAGCTTCAAGTCTTCCAAACTCAATTCGAGATGCTTAAGATGGAGGAGAATGAGTGCTTTAACGACTTCGAGATCAAGTTGATGGACATAGTCAACCAAAGTCATCAACTTGGTGACCCTTACTCGGATAGGAGAATCAAGCAAAAGATTATGAGATCTCTCCCCGATAGGTTTGAATCAAAGGTGACGGCTTTAGAGGAAAATAGCACATATAAGGATATGAAGTCGAGTGAGGTGATAGGGAGGCTTTTAGCTTATGAGTCTAGGAAGGGTCCTACCTCCACACCTCCTAAAAAGCAAAAGGGAATTGCTTTGAAAGCCTCCAAAGTAAAGAAGGAGGAGAATAATGACTCGAACAAAGAAATGGCTCTCTTGATGAGAAGGTTCAAGAAATTCTACAAGTCCGAGAAGAAAGGTTTTGGATCCAAGGGTCAAGACTTCAAGAAAAAGACTCCATTCAAGAAGTTTGAGCCTAGGCAAGAGAAGACCGAAAGGAAAGGGGTCCATTGCTATGAATGTGGTGGCATAGGCCACTTTGCCCCCGAATGTGCTAATCACATTAACAAGAAAAAAGGGAAAGTGATGGCCGCTACATGGAGTGGAAGTGATAACTCCAATGAGGGAGATGAGTCTTTGAATGATGAAGAGCTCATGGCTAACTTCATAGCCTTTGCCTCATCTCACAAGAGCAAAGGTTCTAGTGAAGAAGAGAATGAGAGTCAAGAGGAAATTGACTCAAGTGATGATGGCTATTCATCTTACTCCACTAATAGAAAAGTGGATAAGATGGATCTTAGAGACTACATGGTTAAGTTTGAGAATTCTAGGTTGAAGAACAAAGAGAGATCATGAGATTGAAGGAAGAAAACCTAGAGCTCTCATCTCATATAGACCAATTAAGTGAAGAAGTAGTGAGATCCACAAAGAATGAAGATAGGCTAAGAGAGGAGTTAGTCTTATCTAAGAGGAATGAAGAAGGTTTGAAGAGGGAGATTGATGAAGCTTTAGAATCATTAGCTAGGATGGATTCTAGCACCAAGAAGCTTGACCATATACTTAGTGTTGGAAAAAGTCCGTGTGACAAGAGGGGTCTTGGGTATGAAGATGGCAAGAAGATCTTTACCTCTAACAAGATCGTGTTTGTCAACAGTTTGGGGAACGAAGAAGCTTCATTTGTGCAAACTCCTAGAAAGAAGTTAGAACTAGGATAATGTTCAAAGAATGCACAAATGAAGTTGGTGCCAAGAAGGCAACATTCCTCAACAATTGGCTCACAAAGGAAAGAGACCATGCAACCTCAAGCTAGGAAGCAAGCTAGATCGGTTCAACAATGAAGATGGATTGAACCCACTCAACCACAAAGACAAGGACAAGGTATGATTCCTTACTTTATTCCAACATGTCATTTTTGTGGTTTTTATGGTCATATTAGACCAAGATGCTTTCGTTATATTAAAATGTGCAAAACTAGAAGCATGATTGAGAAGAAAAAGAAAAGAGCTGTGATGCATGTTCCTAGGAATGATAATATTGATATGCATGATTCTAGGACATCTAGAGCCCATGTACCAAAGACCACTGATCGCGCTCCAAATGTTCACATTTAGCGCTCCATTTTCCTATTTTTTTGTTCTTGTTTCTCGGGTAAAATCGGGTATTTAACGGATAAATAAGTGTTTCAGGTAATTAGAGAAGTTCAGGGGCATTATTGTCATTTTAGACAATTCAGGGGCAAAAGTGAAATATTCGGGTTATTATTGAAGAATCTGTGAATAGTGAAGAGCTGAGGGGAGCAGATTGTAATTGTCCAACCAATCAGCACGCAGCAGCCACGTCACCAAGAAAGACGACGTCGTTTTGGCGTGTGCTGACGCAGGCGTGACGCAATGCTAACGTCAGTCGTCTTCTACCTGTTGATGGGTCAACCCGACCCGCGTTAGACCCGGTTCAGACCCGGTCGACTCGGCGAATTACCCGATGGATTTCAGCTATTTTTCGACACTTTTTCTGGAAAAACTCCACCCAGATCGGCTGTCCTCCTTCTTCCGGTCACGATGGACCCATTTTGAGGCTTCCATGCAAACATTTTCTCAATCCTCCAAGACCTCCAACTTCCATGGATGTGCAAGCTTGCAAGCTTGGTTCAGCGGCTTCTTTCCCGCGTTCCAGAGTGTCCAAACTCGCCAAACGACGGTGGGTTCATGTGGCGGCCTCATTCCCGCAGTCCAGAAGGTCCAAGCTCGCCTCTAACTTCCAAAAATGGGCGGCGACTTCCGACGGCGGGCAAGAACCCGCGAGGCAGGGGATCCAAGCCCGCTGACCAGACCGACTCAGCCTTTTTGCACGCCCAAAACACTCCCCTATATATAAATTCTTCTCTCCTAACCCTAAACACTATCCCTAATATTCAAACTTACACCAATTATCACATAAATAACCTTAGAATAACTTAGAACCTCTCCAAGAACACTCAACCCACCTTAGCTAGTTAGTAAGCTTTGGTTGCATGTGGATTCCAAGCTTTGGAAAGCAAGAGGAGCTTGATTATTTGTGAAGACTTCTCCAAGATATTTGGTTGTCTCTCTTTCTCTCTTATTTCCTCTAGTTTGTAATTATATATGTAACTAAACTATTGATGTTGGGATATGGTGTACTTGTAATATTATCTATGATATTTGTTGATTATCTATGTTTGAGTTTCAAGTTATGTATGTGTTGATTTAATTAACCAATTGATTAACATATAATACAATTTAGATAATACATGAATGACTATTTATGTATTGGTCTTTATTCAAGGTTTAAGACCACCTATGTTCTTATTGAAATCAACTTAGTAATTAGGTGATTGAACTTGTACACCAACATCCTAACATCTTAATTCCCATACCACCTCACTTTTATTATCACTCTTGCATGACCAATATTGCATTAGTGGTAATTAGTTTAGCTAAGTTAGTTTAATTTAGATAATTGTAGTTGTAACTTAGTTGATAGGTTAGTTAATTGCTAAGGGATTGACAACCCTTAGTTGTAGTAAAATTTAGTGTAACTTAGTATAATTTAGATAATTATCATTCTTAGTGTAATCATTAGCCTATTAGCTAGTTAACTTGCCATCCACCATGCTTTACGTTTTATGCATGTAAATAGTGTTAATAGTGTAAATAGATTGACTATAACATAAGGCGTAGAACCGACCTTAAGTGTACCATACTTCCTCCGTGGGAATGAAACCCTTACTCGTAACCACTATACGTGGCCAACGATTCGTATACTTGCGAAAGGGTATAAACTCGCATGCCATATCATTTACCGGTAGTTTATAGAACTATCGCGTACCACAATTGCGGCGATCAACCACTAAGAAAGCTAATATTATTTCTAGATGGATTAGAAAGAATGAAAATGTTTGCCATGTTGCTCAAATAGCCTTGAAGGCAAATTCTTCTAATTTTTGGTATTTAGATAGTGGGTGCTCTAGGCACATAACGGGAAACAAGAGTTTCTTCGAGACTCTTGTCATGGAGGAAGGAGGATGTGTCACCTTTGGTGATGGATCCAAAAAGAGAGTTGTAGGGAAAGGAACCATTTCCATTCCCGGACTACCCTCCTTATCTGATGCTTTATTTGTTGATGGCTTGAAAGCCAATTTGATAAGCATTTCACATCTTAGTGATGAAGGATATTCCGTCTTGTTTAGTAAAGATGATTGCTCTATCCTAAAGCCCGATGGACAAACCTTGTTGAAATGTATGAGATCTAGCGATAATTGCTATTGTCTTGAAGCTAGAATAGTCTCAAACAATGTGTCCATGGATGAGCAAATAGAGTTGTGGGATGAAAGACTTGGCCACATGAACTTTAGGGATTTAAGAACCCTTGGAAAGTTCAATTGTGTGCGTGGCCTCCCTAAGCTTGGGAAGAAAGCCAATGGAGTTTGTGGACCTTGCCAACAAGGAAAACAAACCAAGAGCACGCACAAAAAGGGCAAGTATCTCTCCACCAAGGAGCCCCTAGAGCTTCTCCACATGGATCTTATGGGTCCAATGCAAACCGAGAGTTTAGGTGGAAAGAGATACATTTTTGTTTGTGTAGATGATTTCTCTAGGTTCACATGGACATATTTTCTTAGAGAAAAATCCGAAACTTTTGATAAGTTTAAAATGCTTTGTACTAAAATACAAAATGAAATGAATTCTGACATTAAAAGCATTAAACGGATTAGAAGTGACCATGAGAGGGAATTTGAGAATGCCTCTTTTGAAAGCTATTGCAATAGCTTAGGCATCTCCCATGAATTATCGGCTCCTAGGACACCTCAACAAAATGGAGTTGTTGAGAGGAAGAATAGGGTCCTTCAAGAGATGGCCCGAGTGATGTTGCTTAGCAACAATGTCCCTAGGAACCTATGGCCGAAGCCGTCAATACGGCTTGCTATATAGGGAATAGAGTTTTCCTAAGGCCCAGATTTAGAAATATCTCCTATGAGTTATGGAAGGGTAGGAAGCCAAATGTTAGCTACTTCCACACATTTGGAAGCAAATGCTACATTTTAAATGACCGTGATCAACTTGGCAAATTTAATGCTAAGAGTGATGAGGGTATCTTTATTGGCTATGCCTTAAATAGTAGAGCCTATAGAGTTTTCAACTTGAAGACTTGAACCGTCATGGAATCATCTAATGTTGTCATTGATGATACAAGGCTCAAGTCTAATGACCATGAGGAGGAGGAAGTTTTAGATGATGACTCTCCTTTGGAGAGGGTTGTAGAGACTCCCAATGTTGGGACGTCCAATGGTAATAATAAGGACACACAACCTCTTAATAGAGTCCCTCTCTTGGACTCTAATGAACCCGCTCTATGGGTTAGAAGACTCCATAACAAAGAGGATGTTATTGGAGATGTGAATGAGGGTGTAAAGACTAAGCATCAAATTGCTAATCTAATTAGCTTTACATGCTACACCTCTCAAATTGAACCCAAAAAGGTTGATGAAGCCTTGAATGATGAATTTTGGGTTCTTGCCATGCAAGAAGAGCTAAACCAATTCGAAAGGAATGAGGTTTGTGTAAGGAAAAAATCGTAGTACACGCAGCGGAAGCGAGACTAAAAGACGATTTAGTATGTTTTAAAATTTTTCCTTTTTATGAACCTTAACCCTTTAATTAATTAACTATACATATCAAGTAACAAAAGTAGAATACCTTTTGTCGCGTGATCCGATTGACTTACGTCGATGGTAATCCGCAAGATCTTCAATCCTAGCACGAACGTGAATCACCTAGGAGCGTGGTCTCCCTTTTCTTTGAATTGCAAACCTGAGAATGGACAAACAAACTTTCTTTTTCTTTTGTTAGTCACAAAACAATCAAAAGACTACAAAGATTATTCCGGTCACTTTTGAGTTCTCAATCTAATGATCGAAACTCGCGTGAACCTAATTTGATGTTGTACACACAAGCTTATTGATGAACAAGCAATTAGTGTACCATCAAAAGAATAATCTCTTCTCTCTTTTATGTCTTGGTAGAATAATCAAACACTTTTCTATGAGTTGAGAAGAAGAAGAAATTCATCCAGTGAACCAGGGAGATGGCCGAATTCTATATCTAGTATTATATAGGGTGGCCGAATTTCACTTCCTCTTTCCTTTAGGGTTGCCGAAATCCACCTATGATTCAATTAGGGTTGACGCAATTCCTCTACCAAAAAGGATTTGTGTTGCACCCTAATTCACATCAACTTTAGACTTCTAACCCTAATCCAACTCATAAGTATTTTTATTCTTTTATTGACTATTATAAAAAGACTTCTTATTTGATTAAATAAATAAACTTAATTATTTATTTTCTTACCAAACAAGTCTTTTACTTTTAGTATACATATAGTATAACTCTAGGAAACATATTTCCTAATCAGAAAAAGATTTTGTTTCTTAATTAAATAATTAATTAATTAATTAATTAATTCTCATTTAATCAAACAATAAAATAAAATAATATTTTTGACTATGTACATAGCCTTGCCGCCCCACTTACAATAAATGGGCCAAATATTATTTCCTTATTTTATTTAATCCATTGGACTTTAAATAAAAAGCCCACATGTGAACCAGACTCATTCTTACTAAAAGAAACAAGCCCACATGTCTTTCATTAATATATTAATATAATTGATCAGCCCATTAAACAAATAATGTGCAAATTATATTCTTAATATATTAAATGCAATTCTAGATGGACCCTTAAATTGGTCTGGTAGAATATATCAAGTGATCCATGCAAATCCATGTGGATTGGGGATCTTGGCGGACTATCTAAATTTAAGCTTCAATAGACATAACCTAATCACAATCAACAAATGATTCACTTAGGTCCGATCCATTAATTTTAACTCATTCCACTAAAGAGCTAAAATTGAACTCTTAAATAAAGATAGAATAAGAAGATATTCCTCATTCAGACCCTAGACAATCATGTTGGAGATAGTGTATCCTCGTGATTAATATCAGTAATCGCCAAGAGTTCATAGACCGCCTATAACTCTCCAAGTTACCATATTTACTCATATGACCACGTTTTGAACTTGGATATTTTGACTTGTCCAGAAGCCATGTTTTCAATAGCCACTATCGAAAACTCAACGTTGAGATTTAATATCCAATTACCTCAAAACATCCATATGAAGATATTATACTCACATTTCATAAATGGAGTCACGATGTCCATATCTATAAATGAAGTCCTCTATCGATTAACAAATGAATATCACCAAACTATCGAGGATAGACTATGCTATATAATCATACTCATTGATAACTCAAATGATATCACTTACAACCATAAGTCCATCATTTATCTCAGAATTAAGATAAACTCTCTGATTGTCCTGATAATGAAAAGACTATTATATATTGACGGTTCTAGATAAAGTTTTTCATTGTGATCCAGTTCAATGCACCCAGTGCACTAGATTCTTTTACTCGAAGACACTCCGATGATTTTAGACTCATCATATCTCATTTGATCCCACTCAAATGCTAGCAAAAGAATTCTACAACTTTAACAAGATAAAGGTGCCCAACATTTAACTTAAGTTGTGAACATTATTCAAGACTAACTAAAGAATTGTGTCTACCTCATACATATCCAGATGTACGAACAATTCTTCTTTTCTCATAGTCTTTAGACCTTATGATTATTTACTTTGACAATTATAATATTAAACTATAAATGCTATAAGATTTGTTAAACCAGAAATCACTTTATTAATATGAAAAAGATTGTTAATTACAATATTACACTCTTGCTATTGAGCATAATCCTAACAGTTTGGACTCTAGTTCCTAGGCCTAAAAGCAAACATGTTATAGGCACTAAGTGGATTTATAGGAACAAATCCGATGAGGATGGCAACATAGTGCGGAACAAGGCTAGACTTGTAGCACAAGGGTACTCTCAAATTGAGGGTATCGACTTTGAGGAGACTTTTGCTCCCGTTGCCCGTTTAGAGTCCATTAGGCTTCTCTTGTCAATTTCTTGTGTGCACAAGTTCTAATTGCACCAAATGGACGTCAAGAGTGCCTTCCTCAATGGCTTCTTGCAAGAGGAAGTGTTTGTTGAACAACCCAAGGGGTTTGTGGATGCACACCACCCCAACCATGTCTATCGCCTCAAATATGGGTTGAAACAAGCACCGTATGAGCGCCTCACTCAATTTCTTGTTGACAATAACTACACAAGGGGTAGTGTTGACAAGACTCTATTCATCAAGAAAGACAAGGATGAGCTATTTATAGCTCAAATCTATGTTGATGATATAGTGTTTGGCTCCACCAACAACACCAAGGTCCAACAATTTGTTGATGTTATGTCTCATGAATTTGAGATGAGTCTTGTTGGTGAGCTTAGTTACTTCCTAGGTTTGCAAATTAGGCAATTAGATGATTGGATCTTCATTACCCAAGCCAAATATGCCAAAAACCTAGTGAAGAAATTTGGTCTAGAAAATGCCAAACATTGTGATACACCCATGAGTACCACTTTGAAGCTTAGCAAGGATGCAAGTGGAAAAAGTGTGGAACAAACTCTATATCGGGGTATGATAGGTAGCTTGCTTTATTTGACTGCAAGTAGGCCCGATATATCATTTAGTGTGGGTGTGTGTGCTAGGTACCAAGCGGATCCTAAAGAGTCCCATCTCTCTTCTGTTAAGAGAATTATTCACTATGTGAATGGGACTTCCAACTATGGGATTTGGTACTCGTTTGACACTAATGCTAGTCTTGTAGGCTTTAGTGATGCGGATTGGGCAGGAAATTGTGATGATAGGAAGAGCACAGGTTGCTTCTTTCTAGGCAACAACTTGGTGTCTTGGTTTTGCAATAAGCAAAACTTGATTTCCTTGTCCACGGCCGAGGCCGAGTACATAGCCGTGGGAAGTGGATGCACACAACTCCTATGGATGAAGCAAATGCTAGTAGACTACGGATTCAACCAAGGTACACTCACTCTCTTCTGTGATAATATGAGTGCTATAAATATTTCCAAGAATTCGGTACAACACTCTAGAACTAAGCATATTGACATCCGCCATCATTTCATTAGAGAGCTTGTTGAAAATAAATGCATAGTACTTGAACATGTAGGTACTAATGATCAACTTGCAGACTTATTTACTAAACCCTTAGATGCTACTCGATTTAAAACACTTAGTAGATCTATTGGGATATGTCTTGTGGAGTGATGTGATTTGTGATTGACCCCATATGGGGAACTCAAGTAAAGAGAGCTATTTTGCATTCTTATCACTTGCAAATATTTGAAATATCTTATGCTTATACTTTTAATTGCTTGAGTAAGCTTGGTTGTACATATGTATATATGTTTTCAATTCAATAAGTGTGAACCTTACTTGTTTACAATCCAAGTCATATTTATGTTCAAACATGCATTTTTGGACTAGGAGATCTACATAGGAAGTATGATTTGAATGACCTATAGTTATCTCCATGACATGATGATTCTTTTATAACATGCTAATGTCAAATGAAAAAGCATGAAATTCATATAACATGCTCAAATGAAAAAGCATAAATTGATGATTGCAATATAAATGCAAAACATGTGTGAAAATGACTTACGAGACTCAAAATGAATAAAGGATCTTGTATCCGTTCAAAAGATCTAAAAATCCAAATGTCTCTCTTTCTTTATTGGTTGAACATGGCTACTATCATATGGATATCTTATCCGGAAAAATCAAATAGGGTGAAAAGTCGCTCATGCCATGTTTCGCTTATAAAGTTGGATATAGTTACTCTTAAACTAAAATCAATGAAATCTCTATATCCTTGCTTTTCTCAAGACAATGGTGAAATTGGTTTGAATTCTTATTAGAAACCTTTGTCATTTGCTTTGCCAAATACCATTGTATTTTGGACTTGAATGCTACATGTCTTGTATGCAAAGCATGTTTGATTCACACATTTTCTTCAAATAAATCTCCTTGTTTCTCTTCAAATTAATTGGGATTCATAAAGTGACTTATATAATTATGCAAATATCTTGCATGCTACTATCTCTCTTTACTAAGAGTGACCCGGTTGGGGACTACTCCTTTGCCTATATCATGACAAAAAGGGGGAGTGTAATTTGTAGTAGCTATTGTGCATGTTGGGGAGAACATTCATTAAGGGGGAGTAACCCGTTGAGGGGGAGCATTGCATACACATACATTGCATAATGTTATGCCTAATCTTTTTAAAATGCAAATGCTTCTGTTTTTTGTTCTCACTTGATTAATCTCAATGTTTACTTTTATTGGAAAGTATAGAAACTTTATTTTTAGGGATTGATTATTCTACAAGAGATTGAAGACTTCAAGTTATAGTATTTAAGATATCTCTTTGTATTGTAGAATATCATTATTTGACCCGTAGTTTCTATTTTTTTGTGAGGAATCAATGTGAGTTGTGGTTTTGTCACGAAATAGCCAAAGGGGGAGATTGTAAGGTTCCCATTTGTTGATTGGCTTATTTCGTGGTCAAACCACATGTTGGGGATTCTTTGTAAGGGTAACTTAGTATTGAGATTCAAGATTCAATGTCCTTTGAAGACCTCATCATTGATAAGCACCAAAGGCAATTTCTAAGTGCTTACTTGCTTTGAAGAGATAGTTGTACACACTCACAACTCATGCATATGTTTAATCCTTGTATGTTGTGTGTCTTATTGGTGTGCATTTATGTTCATTAACATCTCTTCTTGCATGTTTACATGATTGCATTTTGTAATTCCAAAGCCTTATCATGCATTAGGCCTAGGAGTGCATTGTTTGCAAGAGCGCTGTTCGAACAGCGCCCTGGTGAAAAAATGCCCTTTTTAATGCATCAGGTCTGATGCATTTTGAAGAGGCATTATACGGGCGCTGTTCAGAAGCGTTGTACGTACATCGCTTATCTCAGACCCGAGACGAACAGATTTGAGGTGCTGTTCAGGCGCTGTACAAAAGCGCTCTATGAACAGCGCCTATGAAGATTGTTCTTCATGTTCTTCATTTTTCCAGGAGAGGCACTGTACAAGTCGCTCTACGTACAGCGACCTGTACAGCGCCCAAGGTAAAAATTGTGTCACTTTTCAAAATGACCACACTTCATTTTGACACCCTATATATATGCCACTTTGACTTTAGGTCAATTAAGAGAGTTTATTTTCATATTCCATACTTAGGATATTTTTCAAAAGAAAGAAAAATACCAAGAACTCACCTTTGATTACTCAAACACCTTTTCATGATCATCAATCATCATCTAGCATCATCCTTGATCATCTAAATGTCATTTTGCATGGATTCTGTAAGGATTCCCATGTGTTGATTGGCTTATTTCGCGGACAAACTACAATTGGGGCTCTTTGTAAGGGTAGTCTAGGATTTGATGTTCATGTCTTACGGCCCTTTCAAGACCTCAAGGTTTCAAGCACTCCAAATGTATATCTAGTGCTTGGTTTTGTGCATTGAAGAGATTAGTTGCACACACACACACATTCCATTCATATCCATTCCTTGTGTATAACATGTGTTTATTTATGATTGCATTCATGATTAAAACATCTCTTCTTGTATATTATTTTGATTGCTTATTGCATTGTTCATTGCCTTGTCATGCATAGCCTTGGATTTCTTGCATTGCAAAGGGCGCTGTTCAAAGCGCTCTACAGAGGCGCTGTTCAAACAGCGCCCACATGACCTAATGGAAAAATGGTCATTTTAATGCATCAGGTCTGATGCATTTTGAAGAGGCGCTGTACGAACGCTGTACAAAGCGCTGTTCGTACAGCGCCCATCTCAGACCCGAGAGGACCAGTTTTGAGGCGTTGTTCAGACGCTGTACAAAAGTGCTCTACGAACAGCGCCTATGAAGAATGTTCTTCATTTTCCCAGGAAGGCGTTGTACAAGTCGCTCTACGTACAGCGACTCGTACAGCGCCCAAGGCAATATTGGTGTCACTTTTCAAAACGACCACACTTCACCTTGACACCCTATATATGACTTTAGGTCAATTAAGAGAGTTCATATTCAGATTTCATACTCAGAATATTTTTCAAGAACAAGAAAAAATTCCAAGAACTCATTTTTGATTACTCAAACACCATTTCATGATCATCAATCATCATCTAGCATCATCTTTGATCATCTAGATGTCTTTTTGCATGGATTCTTCATCACACTTTGCTTGGTAAGCTTTTCACTAATATCTTATATATTTTATGTTTTTCATAACAAGCAATCTCAATTTATTACTTGTATGTTATTTATATATATTTTGGATACAAGATTGAGATTAGTGTATTGAATGTTTGAGAAGTTGTATTGTGATAGCTAATTAGATTTTTGCTTAATCTTGATTAGCTAAACTATTTGACATGTCATTTAGTTTTAATATCTAGGATTGTTCTATTTGCAAATTCATCATCTTAGATAAGCATATAGGGTTTCCCTTGCTCTATGTTGCATTTGGATATTCATATATTCACTTAGGGTGTTAATATCTTCATTGAGAACATAAGTCTTGTGTGTAGCATCCAGGATTAGGTTGCTTAGATCGCAAGCATTCGAACTAGGTTCCCTCATACCGGGATTAGGTAGGTGTGTGATTACTTCCGGGATTAGGTTGTAATTTTATCACATTTAGTGGATTCAAGGTTCATGTGTGGCTCACAAAACAGCCCGTGGTTTTTCCCGTGAGGGTTTCCACTTAAACATCAAGTGTGATTTAAATTCCGCATCAAATTACACTTGTATGTCTTTTTGACTAGTTAGGAGCTTTTTCGTAAAATTGACCTGTATGCGAGAATTGGGTAATAACGATTAAAATCTATTCACCCCCCGCCCCCTCTAGATTAATATTTAACACACCGTGAGAACTTTCAGATTCTTCATCACACTTTCCTTGGTAAGCTTTTCATTAATATCTTACATATTTTGTGTCTTTCTTAACAAGCAATCTCATTTATTACTTGTATGTTATTCATATATATTTTGGATACAAGATTGAGATTAGTGTATTGAATGTTTGAGAGTTGCATTGTGATAGCTAATTAGATTTTTGCTTAATCTTGATTAGCTAAGCTATTTGACATGTCATTTAGTTTTTAATATCTAGGATTGCTTTAATTGCAAAATCATCATCTTAGATAAGCATATAGGGTTCCCTTGCTCTATGTTGCATTTTGGATATTCATAAATTCACTTAGGGTGTTAATCTCTTCATTGAGAATCAACGTCTTGTGTATAGCTTTCGGGATTAGGTTGTTTAGATCGCAAGCATTCGAACTAGGTCCACTCATACCGGGATTAGGTAGGTGTGTGATTACTTCCGGGATTAGGTTGTAATTTTATCACATTTAGTGGATTCGAGGTTCGAGTGTAGCTCACTCAATAGCCCGTGGTTTTTCCCGTGAGGGTTTCCACGTAAATATCAAATGTTGTTTATATTTCCGCACCATATTACACTTGCTATATTTTATTGACTATTATAAGCATTTTCGTAATCTTGACCATACACGAAAATTGGGTAAAATTGTTAAAATCTATTCACCCCCCCTCTAGATAGTTTATATACACCGTGCAATATTTGTTTCAAAAACAATGTTTTATGTGATTATTTGAAAGCCATGTTTAACCACTTAGGAATCATCTTAAGATGTAAAATTTAGTAAATGGTAAGCAAAGATTCGTTCCACACGGAATTAGAGTAATACGTTAGATTGATTAAGTAATCTATAATGCAATAAGGTAAATCATGATAAATGGATAGTTGTGTGTGAAACAAATAACAATGTGTCTAAATATATCTATAGGGGGGGTGAATAGATTTTAATCAAGTTAATTACCGAATTTTCTTGATTAGTCAATATTCAATAAAAACCCCAATCTAGTCCAAAATCAATCAACCTAATTCTAAATGTGGAAAACAATAAATTGCTCGTTGATTGATTTACGTGAGAAACCCTCAAGAGGGAAAAACTCACGGGCTACTATGCTAGCTACACATGGTCCTCAAATCCACTACTTGAATGAAAGTTTACAACCTAGGTTGACCGCGTCAAACCATCCATGGTTACTAACCCTTCCACTCTACCCAACGGGCCTTTAATAGCGATTCTAGACCTACTTGCTTGTGCACTAAGCAACTTAGTCACAAGGCTTTACTTCACATGGAAGAGATCAACAACCTAAGTGAATATCATGATATTCAATATGCAAGTAATGCTAGGTTACACTAAATGCTTATCTAGGATTAAAGATGTCAATAATAACAATCCTAGATATCAATATTGCTATATGACATGGCATACAACTTAGCTATCTTAAATAAAGCAATCCTAGGCAATAGCTATCACAATACAACACTCAATCAATCAACACAAAAATCTCAATCTTGTAGATAGAATTTAATCTAAATGAATACAAGTAATTTAAAGAGATTAAATGGCAAGTATGAACACTAAAATGGATGAGGATGGTGTTCAACTTACCAAGTCATGTGTGTTGAAGAAGACCCATGCATAGATGCATCTTAGATGATCCTAGATGATGCTAGATGATGTTTGATGCATATGGAAATAATTTTGAGTGATCAAAGGTGAGTTCTTGAGTGATGTTTTCTCTTGGAAAATATTCTAAGTTAAAAATATGATTTTGAACTCTTAGAAACGACCTAAGAACAAAGAGGCATATATATATATATATATATGTGATGTCAAAATGAAACTACAACATTTTGTAAAGTTGACATGAAATTTGCCTTGGTCGCTTTACAAAGCGTGCGCTGCACGTACATCGCTTGTACAATGACTCACCTGGGAATGAAGAACAAGTTCTTCATGGTCGCTCTACATACATTGACTTTGTAGAGCGACCAAATAGCAACAAAACTCTGTTCTCTTGGGTTTTCAAAGGTCGTTGTACGTACAGCGCTTTGTACAGCGACTGTACATCGCCTAAAAAAATGCATCAGGTGTGGCGCTGTAAGTAAGGCGATTGTACAACGCTTGAGACCAAATTGCACCAGGTCTCAGATAGGCGCTGTATGTACAGTGCTTAACGACCCTAATACCAACTTGCATCCTAATGCCTATCCTATCATGGCAATTGTCAAACAAGATACAATCAATTAAAACATGTATGAAGAGAGTTCAAGAACATGAATGCACACATATAAAACACACAACATACAAGAGGTATAGATATGTATGAGATGTGTGTGTGTGCAACTAAGTCTCTTCTATACAAGTAAGCACAAGTGTTTTACCTTTGGTGTGTTTATTAACTTGAGGTCTTGAGAAGGCCTTTGTTAAGTTTGATCACTAACAATTAAATGCCTAAGCTACCCTTACATGTCAAACCCTAAGCCAATCAAACTTGAGGAACTTATAATCTCCCATTTTGGCTATTTCGTGACAAAACCACCACTCACATTGATCCTCACAACAAAATTGAAACTAAAGGTCAACAATGATTTTCTACATTACAAAGAGATATTTAAATGCTAAAACTTCAAGTCTTCAATCTCTTGTAGAACAATCAATCCTTAAAAACAAAAAGATTACACTTTCCAAAACAAGTGTATGTGAGGTGATCAAGTGAAGTCAAAACAAGCATTTGCATTTAAGGAAATCAAACAACATCATGCAATGAATGTGCAATGCAATGCTCCCCCTCAACGGGTTACTCCCCCTCAATAGGCAAATTCTCCAATATACGAATTAGCTACTCTCAATCAGCAATCACCCTTACCACATACTACTACCCTTTTTTGTCATGAGATAGGCAAAAGAGTATCCCCCAACCGGGTCATTATATCAAAGAGAGATAGTAGCATACGAGACATTTGTATAGTCATATACAAGAACATTATGCAAGTCAATTAATTGAAAGAGAAGCATGGAGATTTATTTTATGAAAATGTGTGATAATAATGCTTTGCATGCAAGACATGTTGCATTCAAGTCCAAAAACAATAGTATTCAGCAAAGCAAATGACAAAGGTTTTCAATAGAATTCAAACCAATTTCACCATTTGTCATGAATTCAAGCAAGGATATAGAATAGACATTCATTCATTTTTAAAGTGCAACTATATCCAACTTTATAAACAAAACAAGGCATGAGCGACTTTTGCACTCTATTCAATTTTTCCGGGTAAAATACCAGTATGATAGTAGCCATGTTTCACAAATAAATAAAGAGAGACATTTAGATTTTAAAATCCTTAGAACGGATACAAGATCCTTTATTCATTTGAGTCTCGTTATCGCTTTTCACACATAATTTTGCATTTTGAAATTTGCAATCAACAATCATTCTTTTCATTTTTAAGCAACTCATGGAATTCATGCTTTTCATTTTAAGCATGTCATTTAAAGAATCATCATGTAATGGAGATAATTATAGGTCATTCAAAGAGTACTTCATAAGTAAATCTCCTAGTCCAAAAATACATGTTTGAACATAAATATGACATTGATTGCAATCAAAGCAATGGTTCACACTTATTGAAGAAAATATCATATAAGCATATGTGCAACCAATATACTCTAGCAATTTATAAAGAAGCATAATGTTTATCAAATTTTTGCATGTGACAAGTATGCAAGTTTGCTCTCTTTGCTTGAGTTCCCCATATGGGGTCAATTTCCATACCACATCAATCCATGAGACAGATCCCAATGGATCTACTAAGTGCATGAAACCTAGTTGCATCTAAGGGTTTAGTAAATAAATCCACTAATTGATCATTTGTACCTACATGTTCAAGTACAATGCATTTGTTCTCAACTAGTTCTCTAATAAAATGATGTCGGATGTCAATATGCTTTGTCCTAGAATGTTGCACTGGATTCTTAGAAATGTTAATTGCACTCATGTTATCACAAAAAAGAGTTAGAGTACCTTGATTGAATCCGTAGTCGACAAGTATTTGCTTCATCCAAAGGAGTTGTGTGCATCCACTCCCTGCGGCAATATATTCAGCTTCGATCGTTGACAAGGAAATGAAGTTTTGCTTATTGCAAAACCAAGACACCAGGTTGTTCCCTAGAAAGAAGCAACCGCCCGATGTGCTCTTCCTATCATCACAATTTCCTGCCCAATCCGCATCACTACAGCTAACTAAACTAGCATTAATGTCAAATAGTACCAAATCCCATAGTTAGATGTCCTATTCACATAACGAATGATTCTTTTAACGGAAGAGAGATGGGATTCCTTAGGATCCGATTGCTACCTAGCACACACACCCACACCCACACCCACACCCACACCCACACTAAAAGATATATCGGGTCTACTTGCGGTCAATAAAGCAAGCTACCAATCATGTCCCGATATAGAGTTTATTCCACACTTTTTCCACTAGCATCCTTGCTTAGCTTCAAAGTGGTACTTGAAACAAATATAGCAGCGTGTCTAAACAACCTAGAGAGGGGGTGAATGGGTTGTTAATCTGATTATTACCAACTTTTTTGGATTAGTCAATATTCAATTATAAACCCAATTCAACAAACAATAAAATCAAGTATAAAGGCAGAAATTAAAGAACACTTGATTTTTATGTGGAAACCTTCAATAAGGAAAAACCACGAGCTATTATGCTAGCCACACACGGTCATCGAAATCCACTATATGAATAAAAGGTTACACCCTCAAGTGATACACGGACTCTCACTCTAGACAACCTCAGGCTATGGACATTACCACTCACTACTCTTGGTTTAATCCCTAGTGATATCCCCTGATCCACTACTCTTGGCGTGAGCACCTCCTACTCTACCCACAGGCCTTTTACAGTGGCACTTAACCAACTTGCTTGAGCACTAAGCAACTTAGTCACAAGACTTAACTCTCAAAGAGATCAACAACCTATGTGAATATATGATAATATTCTAAATGCAAATAATGCTAGGCTACACTAAATGCTTAATTAGATGTTAAGATGCAAATCTAACAACCTAATTATCAAACATGCCTACATGCACATACATGAGGTCTCAATTAGATGTAGAGATTTCTAACAACCTAATTGTATGTAAGATCCTTGACTTATGTTGGCTTGATTCCATCACAAAACACTCTTTATTTGTAATAGTTAGTTGCTTAGGTGGTTCTTGGTGAAAAGAAGCTTCAAAGGAGAAAAGCAACTTCTCATGCAAATATCGTCTTCAAGAGGAAAAGCGCATACTTAAATGCTAAAGTATCAAGATTCTTCTTCCTCTTGCAAGGCATAAGCGCACACACACACAATTCATTCATGTGTGTCCTTGCATCGTTGTGCTACATTTGGTATAACATATTCACATATTTATTGAAGTATGCACATGCATTTGTCTCATGAAACTAACAATGCACGGTGTGTATAAAACTATCTAGAGGGGGGTGAATAGATTTTAAACTAATATTACCAATTTTCTTTATTAGTCAATGTTACGAAAATACCCCAATCTAGTTAAAGAAATAAATCAAGTGTAAAACGGCAGTTTCATTCGGTGGTCATGGCCACCGATCAAACCGCTGTTTCACCACTGTTGGTGAAACCAAAGGAGAAGCCAAGGGAATTCTCTGAAGGAGATCATCGCGCTAACCAAGCACACCATTGTGCATGCGCGGATATTTTCGAACAACATTCGGGAAACGAATTACTAGACACACTAACACACAACCAAACATAACAACAAAGTGTAAGTGTGAAAACTGACATGTGAAGAGTATGCACACAAAAGTAAAGCATACATATGCAAACATTATAAGTGAGTGTGTGCAACTAAATCTCTTCAATGAAAACTAAGCACTAGAGATATACCTTTGGAATGCTTATCATCTTGAGGTCTTGATAGGGCCTTTAAGCTTGATCATCATTCACCTAAGCTACCCTTATAATTTAAACGCCAATTATGGTTTGTCACCTAAATAAACCAATCAAACATTGAGGAACTTACATCTCATATTGACAAACATTGTAGAATTGCATGTTCTAGGACTATGTCTAGGAAATGGCATACTTGTGTGATCTTGTATTTATTTGTTTCTATGTTATTGTTTTTAGATTTGAACATGATCTCATATGATTCCTTACTGAGTCCCAGTCATTTTGGTTACTCATTCATTAGGTTTCGAGTCCAAACTAGGAAGATACACTACTTCACTTTCTCATACGTTGTGTTGTCTTCGTCGTCGTATTCCGAGTCAAATTCTCAACCTTTTATCAAAGTTTCATAGTCATTCTTATGTGTGAGGGAGTCACAGTTTGTAATCTGAAGACGGATTCAAATTCGAAGTTCGGATGCCCGAATACGGCTGAAGAACGCGAGAGGAGCACGAGAGAGGTAAGCAATGGCCAAAGGCCATTAGAGGGACCTCCCGTGAGGGGCGTGTGAGGCTCATGGGCCAGCACCCGTCTCTGCCCCGTGAGGCTCACACGCCTTACACGGGGATGGTGATGTGGCCTCCTTTGATTGGCCACTGAATCTCCCTCCTTCTTTTTTTTAAATATCTTTCTCTTTCCCTCCAAATCAGTGTGAAGAAAAAATTGAAAAAGAAAGAGTACAGAAATTTCTTCAAGTTTTTTGATTTCTTGTTTTGATCATAACTCTCTCATATGAACTCCAAATCAAGTGATTCAAAAGCCAAAAATGTTGGTCTTGAAGAGAGGAAAAAACCCCAAGCATTTTTAGAACCAAATGATATCGTGATTTTGTGCAGTGAACAGATTTCAGTTCGTGGTTCATCATTTGTAGGTGAAACATTTTCTTCTCACTTTCTCTTTTGATCATCTCTTTTAATCTTCCTATTTGATAGATGAAATATGTTAAGAATGATGTTAATTCATATTCTAGGTTTGTTTGATTGATTGATTTTTGAGATTTAGCTTTGTGATCTATTTTGAATATCTTGTGGCTAAACTCGAATAACATGAAAGTGATTCTAGAAAACCTTTTTGTGGTAAACTTGATTGTTGATTTCTAGACCTAATTTCATGTTTCTAAGAACTAGAATTTTTGAGTGAAATATTGAATATTCTAATCTTGTTCTTATTGATTCACATGCTTTGAATTCTAGATACATTTGTGTTTGTTTGATTGAAAGCATATTCTAAATTATCATTTAGCATGTTCATAAAGCTTGATTGATCATCTTGCTTTATTTGATTATGTTTTGCATCATTTTCATCACCTAGATCAAAGCCTTATAATAGGTGGAAGTCTCTTTCAAAATGAGTGAAGCTTTGATTAGAGCAAGTAGTCTTGACTATGACATGTGGTCTAGATAGTCAAGCAAAAGACTTAGCTAGGAGTGTGGTACTCTGGATGGTTGAGCTAGGGAAGTTTGAAAATACCTACAAGGTTATACTAAACAACCTAGAATTAGCACATGTTTGCTCAATTCTAATTTTAAAACTCTAATTTGACACTCTAATTTTAAAACTCTTTTGTGACTTATGTCAAAACCTTTATAAGCATACAAATAAACCTTTAACATGATTGTTATGAGAAAACAATTAGCACATGTTTGCTCAATTCACCACCTTTAGTCTACAAAACATATACCATGAAACAATGTATCTTATATACAAGTATATTCAATGAAGAGCAAATTCCACAAGTTGTACTTTGAATATTACAATGTAAGTACACTAAACAGAACTTTACAACTTGATATAGAATATCATAAGATACAATGTTCAAACACTTACAAGATATAAGAAACAAATGTTGATTCAACAAATAATGTGTGCATCTCTTTCTTTATCAATAACTTGTTTACAAGAATGTGAGGAAATGAAGATCTTAAACAAGTTATATTGATCATACATACAAATATAAAGAGATAGAGATAGAGATATTTGACACATTGATTTTTACGTGGCAAACCTCCGAAGAGGAAACATCCACAGGTTGAATCCACAACCACCAGCAAGCAATCCACTATAATAAAAAGGACTTACACACTCAAGGCTATCAACACATGATATCCACCATAAGCTATCAACTCCTAGTCTACCCTCGGGCCTAGTGAATCACCTAGCCTACTTCCTATCCAAGATGTGTCTTACACCTCTAGGAAGCAACTTCCTATCTAAGACGCTCACGTCTCTAGGAAGATTCCTTACTTGTCTATCTGGATCCTCCCGATCCTAGACAAGACTTCTTGCTTAGCCATCAGGATCACAAAGATCCTAGTTAAGCTTCCCTAGCTCAACCATCCGGAGTATCACACTCCTAGCTAAGACTTAATGCTCAAGTTGAAGCTTCACTCACTCCAAGATGAGACTTCCACCTTTTACAAGGCAAATGATCTAAGTGATGCAAATGATGCAAACACATGCAACATAGAATATATGATCAATACATCATATGGAAACTAGAAATAATCAATGAGCACACAATGTATATTTTTCTAGTTTATGATCCAAAACATGACACCACACAATATGATGCATGAGCATATGAAATGTATGGATAAGGTACACTTCATGAAGATCTAGACATAGGCAACAAAGCTCACAAAACAAAGTTGTTTAGACCTTAAACATGAACAAAAATCTAGAGCATGCAAAACACCTAAAACATGCCAAATCCTAGATTCTATTCATGTTACTATAGCTTGAAAACAATGCATGTTCATTAAGCATATATTCAAGACTTTAAAACACAAAAAAAAAAAAAAAAAATGTTAGAATCACAAGATATGATCAATGAATATTCTAGCAAGTACTTAGAGCAAGTATATACACATTAATCAATTAAATCCTAATTAGCTCTAAATACATAATCAAACGTGTTAATCATAGATTTATTCAATTAAAGGATTCAAGCACATGCTAAGGTTATTAATCATAAAATGAGTCAATCAAATCACAAATAACCCTAGATATCAAGTTAAGCACAATACAACTCTCAATTATGTGAAAAACTAGAATAATAGAAAACTAGTTCACACTTGTCTCTAATTAGACTTGATTAGCTTTGATTGAAGCTATCCTTCTCAATATCTTTCATAAAACATACACATACATATAAAAGAAGAAAACCCAAGGTAATTGAAGGTTTAAAAAGATGAAAACTCAAATATTAGATCAATACCTAGGAATCTCGTGTAGTTTCAGTTTTGAGTGTAGAACCACCATAAAACTCAATCAAATGACTACAAACTCTCTTGGAGAAAGTAGAGGACTTGATTATGAAGATTCTCCAACTTGAATCACTCAATGCGGAATCCGAATGAGAAAGTTATGGTGTTTGGAAGTTAGGAAAGTTGGAGAGAAAATTTCAGCTCTAGTCTTTTCAAATTTTCTTCTTATAATGAATGAGAGGGAAAATGAGATTTTAAAAGAGATGAAAGAGAGGGAGAAAGGCAGCCAATCAGCACGTGCCACCTCAGCACCCCATGAGGCGCGTAAAGCTCACGGGGGCAGAGGGATTGCTTGGCCGTGAGGCTCACAGCCTTCTCACGCGCCCTCATTGCTTGGCTATTGGTTGAGCAAGCTTCCCTCGCGTTCTTCGGCCGTATTCGGGCCTCCGAACTTTGATTTCGAATCTATCTTCGAATTATGAATCATGACTCCTTTACACACAAGGAAGACTATGAACTTTGACAAAAGGTTGAGAATTCGACTTGGTACACGACGACGAAGACAACTTAACGAATCAGAACGAAAAGTAGCGTAGCTTCCTAGTTTGGACTTGAAACCTAATGAATGAGTAACCGAAATGACCGGGACTCAATAAGGAATCATAAGAGATCATGTTCAATTCCAAAATCAATAAAATGGAAACAAATAAACACCAAGTCACAAACGTATGCCGTTTCCTAGACATAGTCCTAGAACATGCAATTAACAATGTTTATCAAATTAAATCTAATGCATGTGCATACATTACCAAGTGTGTGAAAGTGTTATATAAATGGTGTCCAACTATGCATGGACACATATGAATGCCATATGTGTGTGTGCCTTAAAGCCTTGCAAGAGGATAGAGGTCTAAGTATACCTTTGATGCTTTCTCCTCTTGAAGGCTTCACTTTGCTTGATATGTTGCCCAATTGCCTTGAAGCTTGTTAAATCATGAATCCAAGACAACTAATCAATACAAAGGAAATATCGATTTGATATAGAATAGGGCCAACACAACTCAAAATCCTAACAAAGTTTGACTAGGATCTTTGTGATCCGGATAGCTAAGCAAGAAATCTGTCTAGAGACTTGAGATTCTTGGATAGGAAGTTGCTTCCTAGAGGTGTACGACATATCTCGGATAAGAAGTAGGCTAGGTGATTCACTAGGCCCGAGGGTAGACTAGGAGTTGATAGCTTAGGGTGGATATCATGTGTTGATTGCCTTGAGTGTGTAAGTCCTTTTCATCATAGTGAATTGCTTGCCGATGGTTGTGGTATCAACCCGTGGATGTTTCCTCTTTGAGGTTTTACCATATAAAAATACTTATGTCAAGTTTCGTTTTATATTTCATTATCTTCCATATCTTGTATTGATTGCATCACTTGTATACTAATTTCCGTATGTGTTGGTTAAAACAATTCAATTGTTAAGACACATCAAGTGTGCATTTCATTGTTGTATTTGAGAAAAAGAAAAGTGGAAGTATTTGGGCCTATACCTATTCACCCCTTTCCTCTAGGTATATATTACTGAAATTCCCTTAAGCAATAGTGTAGAATATACATAGGGAGGTTGAATAGGTATAGGCCTAAATCTTCTAAATACTTTTTCTCAATACAATAATGAAGTGCACACTTTGTGTGTCTAACAAAATGATTTTTTTTAATCAACACAAGCGGAAAACAATATACAAGAGATGCAATCAAAGTAAAATATGGAAGATAATGAAATATAAAACGAAAATAGACACAAGTATTTTTACGTGGTAAAACCTCAAAGAGGAAACATCCACGGGTTGATACCACAACCACCGGCAAAGCAATTCACTATGAATGAAAGAGATACATGTAAGGATTCCCATTAATTTATTGGCTTATTTCGTGGACAAACCACATGTTGGGGTTTGGTTGTAAGGGTAGTCTAGGTGATTAAGGTTGAAGATCAAAGACCCTTTCCAAGACCTCAAGAGGACAAGCACCAAAGGTATATTTGTAGTGCTTACTTTGCCTTGAAGAGATATAGTTGCATACACACACAACATGCATAACTCTTATTTGTTGTGTTTATATTTTGTGTGCATTGTGCCTTATTGATTATTCAATATCTCTTCTTGCATTAAATTGATTGCATCTTGTTCTATAAAATGCCATGACATGATAGGCATTAGGATGCATTCAATACCCACACTTGCACTTCATATATGTTAGCTTTTAGTGTGGAGTAATTCGTTTCCTGAAGGATGTTTGGAAACGTCCACGCGTGCATGTTGGTGTGCTTGGTTTTACGCAAAGACCGCCCACGGAGAATGCCCTTGGCTTCTCCTTGGTTTTCACCATTATTGGTGATTGGCAGTTATGATCGGTGGCCTGGCCGCCGAATGAAACCGCTGTTTGCTTTCAGAAGTGTCTGGAGCAATTCTACGGTCACGATCGGCGGTCTCGACCACCCTTCGAAACCGCTGTTCAAGACCTAATCGATTTTATCTCTCGGTCTGATTCGGTGGTTGGATCGGCGGTCACAAAACCGCCGAATGAAACCGTCGTTGTTCCCCTGTTCATCTCGGGTTCAATTCAGCGGTTATGATCGGCGGCCTGGCCGCCGATTGAAACCGCCAATCGGTGCGTTTCAAGAGCAAACTTATCTTTTCACCTGCCCTGTTTTTGGTCTCTATAAATACATCCTTATCTCTGGTTCAAAATAAAAGTCTTTGATTATAAGAACCCTAGAGAGATATTTAGAGAGACTTAAGAGAAAAAACTTAAAGATTACATCTTTAATTCTCTAAACCCATTTCCACATGCACAAATCATCATCTAGGCATCATCTAGATTCATCTAGTATGTGCTAATGCATGGGTCTTCTTCAACACACATGGTATGATTTGTTGAACACTTTTATCTTACATAATTAGTGTTTCTACTTATCAATTTTATCTCATTTATTACTTGTATGTGTTTAGATTAATTTCTACATACATGATTGAGATTATGTGTTGATTGGGTTGTTTGATAGATATCTAGGTTTTTATAATCTATGATTATCTAAGCTATTTGACATGTCATTTAGCCATTAATATCTAGGATTGCTTTGATTGCAAATTCATCATCCTAGATAAGCATCTAAGGTTACCTAGCCTTTTTTGTTATTTGAATATCATGTTATATTCACATAGGTTGTGCATCTCTTTTGAGAGATTTAAGTCTTGTGTGATTGACCGGGATTAGGTCGGACACCGGGAATAGGTGGTCACATAAGCAATTGGACTAGAGCCACTTTTAAAGGCCCGCGTGGTAGAAGTGGGGGGTTATTGACCGGAGTGTTAGACGAGGTCTACATAGGTTGTAAACTCCATTTCGATTAGTGGATTTCGAGGTCCGAGTGTGGCGCACTAAACAGCCCGTGGTTTTTCCCAGTGGTTAGGTTTCCACGTAAACATCAAGTGTTATTTAATTTCAGCATCTTATTACACTTGCTTGTATTCTTGACTAGTAGGGGCATTTTCGTAAAATTGACTTGCATGCGAAAATTAGGTAATAATAGTTAAAATCTATTCACCCCCCCCCCCCCCCCCCCCCCCCCCCCCCCTTCTAGATATATTTATCATACACACCGAGCGTTTATTGTATTTACTTTCAATTGGTATCAGAGCGGGTTCCTTGACATACATAGGTGATCCTAACTCATATTTGGTGTGTTGTGCATTTTGTATGATTATTGTTTTTGACATACATTTTGCATTCTTCTCATTTGCATTCATTCAACGCAAACACTATGAGTGATTTTGTGACAGAAGAAATTGACTCCGTTGAGGAGATGTCTCTTTTCCTAGAGAGATTTAGGAGAGTTGTGAAATTAACCACCTAACCTCCTAAGAAGAAGTTGACCACCTCACCTCCTAAGAAGAAGAAGACAATTGCTTTGGAGACTTCGAAGCATGACAAAAAGGAGGTTATCTCAATTGAAGACATGGGACTCAATGACAAGCCAAACCAATGAGTGTTTTCAAGAGAGGGGACTCATTGCTACGAATGTGGAGAATTCGGGCATATCTCCCTGGAGTGTGGAAACTTGAAGGATAGAAGAAAAGGAAAGGCGTTGGCCACCTTATGGGATAAATATGAAGATGACGAAAATCCTTCAAGTGATGAAGAACTTGCTATCATCTACACGGAATTTGGAGCCAAGAGTGTAGAAATTGAAGAAGATGGCAAAGTTGCTTTTACTTGTGATCCCCAAGAAGAACTAGATATAGAAGTAGTTAGTGTAGCTACTCATCGGGATTTGGCACATTCCTCATCAAGAGACAAATTTGATGATCTTGATCAAGGAGATGACTCCATTGGTGAAATGGAGATTATAGGAGATGACACACGTGTTGAATATTTGTCATCTAACTCCACAAATGGATATGTGGAGAGTATGGATCTTAATGACTACAAAGTCAAAGTTGAGAGCTCGATGATGAGGACCAAGGAAGAAATTAGAAGATTAAAAGAAGTTAATCTAGAGCTTTCAACACTAGTAGACCACTTGTGTGAAGAAGTGGTGAGATCCATGGTAGATGAAGATAAGCTAAAAGACGACTTAGCCTTATCTAAGAGGAGAGAAGAAGAGCTGAAAAGAGAGCTTGAAGAAGTTAAGGTCTTAATGGCTAAGATGACTTCAAGCACCAAGAAGCTTGACCACATGTTGGGAGTTAGAAGAAAGCCAAGTGACAAGAGAGGTCTTGGCTACATTGATGACAAGGATGCCTCATCCACAAGCAAGACATCCTTTGGCATGGACATGAACTTCAATATGTCCCCTCCTCCTCAACACCCTAGGAAGAAGATTGACCTAGGAAAGTGTTCAAGAAGTGCCCAAGTATGTGAGGCACCAAAAGGTCATGCTCAAGCTCACACCCAAAGGGCTCCTCACACCAACTTCCCTCAAACTCAAAAACATAATGGGAAGAGTTCAATCATGCAAGCTCAACCGAGCAAGCAACCTCGTCTTGGTTATCAACAAAGGAGGAGAGATCCTATCCAACAACCAAGACAACCACAACGATAAGGGAAAGCACCTATCCATGCTAAAGGGAATGGTATGATTCCTAACTTTATCCCCACTTGTCATTTTTGTGGTATTGATGGTCATATTAGACCAAGTTGCTTGCATTACATTGAAATGTGTAGAGCTAAAAGCATGATTGACAAGAAAAAGGCTAGAGCTAAGATGCATCTTCATAAAAAGGAAGAAAATCATTTGCATGATCCTTTTTCATCTTGTACTCTAGAACCTTTGTCCACTAGGATTGATCTTGTGTCACCTAAGTGGATTAAAAATGATGAACCCGCTTGCTACGAGACTAACAAGTCTCAAATAGGTTCAACTAGGTCTGATGGACTTAGAAGGTCTTTAGGACCTCATGCCCTTCTTTGAAGTGGTATGGAAAATTGGCCCCATCTGGGGAATTTAAGCAAAGAGAGCTATTTTGCATTCTTGTCACTTGCAAAAATTTGAAATATCTTATGCTTCTCTTTTTGTTGCTTGAGTAAGATTGGTTACATTGTATATATATTTTTCTATTCAATAAGTGTGATCAATGCTTGTATTGCAATCCATGTCATATTTATGTTCAAACATGCATTTTTGGACTAGGAGATATTTACATAAAATATAATTTGAATGACCTATAATGATCTCCATGACATGATGATTGCTAAATGACATGCTAAATGCTAATCTTGAAAAGCATGTTTTGATGATTACATTTCTTAACTGCAAATAATGTGTGAAAAAGCTTATGAGACTCAATTGAAAAAGAATCTTGTATCCATTCAAGGATTTTACAATCCAAATGTCTCTCTTTCTTTATTGGTTGAACATGTCTACTATCATACGGATATCTTATCCGGAAAAATCAAGTAGGGTGCAAAGTCGCTCATGACACGTTTGGCTTATAAAGTTGGATATAGTTGTTCTTAAATTGAAATTAATGAAAACCTATATCCTTGCTTCTCTCATGACATTGGTGAAATTAGTTTGAATTCATATTAAAAACATTTGTCATTTGCTTTGCCAAATACCATGGTATTTTGGACTTAAATGCTACATGTCTTGTATGCAAAGCATTTTGTTGATTCACACATTTTCTTTAAATAAATCTCCTTGTTTCTCTCCAATTAATTGAGATTGCATAAAGTGACTTATATTGATTATGCAAATATCTAGAATGCTACTATCTCTCTTTGCCTTGAGTGACCCGGTTGGGGACTACTCCTTTGTCTATATCATGACAAAAAGGGGGAGTAGGTTGTGGTAATGGGAGTTGCAAATTGTAGCAGCAATTGTGCATGTTGGGGAGAGTACTTATTGAGGGGGAGTAACTCTTTGAGGGGGAGCATTTGCACATTACATACATTGCATGATGTTGTGCTTAAATTCTTAAATGCAAATGCTTGTTTATCTCACTTGATTCATCTCACCTTTTCTTGTATTGGAAAGTATAGAAACTTGTTTTTCAGGGAATGATTATTCTACAAGAGATTGAAGACTTCAAGATTTATTTTATCTTATCTCTTTGTATTGTAGAAAATCATTGTAGACCCGTAGTTTCTATTGTGTTGTGAGGAATCAATGTGAGTGGCGGTTTTGTCATGAAATAGCCAAAGGGGGAGATTGTAAGGATTCCCATTAATTGATTGGCTTATTTCATGGACAAACCACATGTTGGGGTTTGGTTGTAAGGGTAGTCTAGGTGATTAAGGTTGAAGATCAAAGACCTTTTCCAAGACCTCAAGAGGACAAGCACCAAAGGTATATTTGTAGTGCTTACTTTGCCTTGAAGAGATATAGTTGCACACACACACAACATACATAACTCTTATTTGTTGTGTTTATATTTTGTGTGCATTGTGCCTTATTGATTATTCAATATCTCTTCTTGCATTAAATTGATTGCATCTTGTTCTATAAAATGCCATGACATGATAGGCATTAGGATGCATTCAATACCCACACTTGCACTTCATATATGTTAGCTTTTAGTGTGGAGTAATTCGTTTCCCGAAGGATGTTCGGAAACGTTCGCGCGTGCATGTTGGTGTGCTTGGTTTTACGCGAAGACCGCCCACGGAGAATGCCCTTGGCTTCTCCTTGGTTTTCACCATTATTGGTGATTGGCGGTTATGATCGGCGGCCTAGCCGCCGAATGAAACCGCCGTTTGCTTTCAGAAGTGTCTGGAGCAATTCTGCGGTCACGATCAACGGTCTCGACCGCCGTTCAAAACCGCCGTTCAAGACCTAATCGATTTTATCTCTTGGTCTAATTCGGTGGTTGGATCGGCGGTCACGAAACCGCCGAATGAAACCGCCGTTGTTCCCCTGTTCATCTCGGGTTCAATTCGGCGGTTATGATCGGCGGCCTGGCCACCGATTGAAACCGCCGATCGGTGCGTTTCAAGGGCAAACTTGTCTTTTCACCTGCCATATTTTTGGTCTCTATAAATACATCCTTATCTCTGGTTCAAAATAAAAGTCTTTGATTATAAGAACCCTAGAGAGATATTTAGAGAGACTTAAGAGAAAAAACTTAAAGATTACATCTTTAATTCTCTAAACCCATTTCCACATGCACAAATCATCATCTAGGCATCATCTAGATTCATCTAGTATGTGCTAATGCATGGGTCTTCTTCAACACACATGGTATGATTTGTTGAACACTTTTATCTTACATAATTAGTGTTTCTACTTATCAATTTTATCTCATTTATTACTTGTATGTGTTTAGATTAATTTCTACATACATGATTGAGATTATGTGTTGATTGGGTTATTTGATAGATATCTAGGTTTTTATAATCTATGATTATCTAAGCTATTTGACATGTCATTTAGCCATTAATATCTAGGATTGCTTTAATTGCAAATTCATCATCCTAGATAAGCATCTAAGGTTACCTAGCCTTTTTTGTTATTTGAATATCATGTTATATTCACATAGGTTGTGCATCTCTTTTGAGAGATTTAAGTCTTGTGTGATTGACTGGGATTAGGTCGGACACCGGGAATAGGTGGTCACATAAGCAATTGGACTAGAGCCACTTTTAAAGGCCCGCGTGGTAGAAGTGGGGGGTTATTGACCGGAGTGTTAGACGAGGTCTACATAGGTTGTAAACTCCATTTCGATTAGTGGATTTCGAGGTCCGAGTGTGGCGCACTAAACAGCCCGTGGTTTTTCCCAGTGGTTAGGTTTTCACGTAAACATCAAGTGTTATTTAATTTCCGCATCTTATTACACTTGCTTATATTCTTGACTAGTAGGGGCATTTTCGTAAAATTGACTTGCATGAGAAAATTGGGTAATAATAGTTAAAATCTATTCACCCCCCCCCCATAGATATATTTATCATACACACCGAGCGTTTATTGTATTTACTTTCAATACACACTCAATGCAATCAACTCCTAGTCTATCCACAAGACCAAGTGAATCACTTCCCTACTCCTTATCAAAGATGAGTCCTTCACCTCTAGGAAGCAACTTCCTATCCAGGATGCTCACGTCTCTAGGAAAATTTCATGCTTAGCTATCCAGATCACAAAGATCCTAGTCAAGCTTCCCTAGCTCAACCATCCGGAGTATCGCACTCCTAGCTAAGACTTTTGCTTAGTTATCTGGATCCTTTTGATCCTAACTAAGACTCCTTGCTTGGCTATCCGGAAAACTTTCCTAGCCAAGTCTTCTTACTCAAATTAAAGCTTCACTCACTTTAACAAGAGACTTCAACATTTTCACAAGGCAATGATCTAGGTGATGCAAGTAATGCAAATCACAATCAAATAGAACAAGATGATCAATCAAGCTCTATGAACATGTTCAATGATAATCTAGAATATGCTTTCAACAAACAATCACAAATGTATCTAGAAATCAAGACATGTGAATCGATAAGAACAAGATGAGAATATTCAATATCAAGCTCAAAAACCTAGTTCTTAGATCATGAAACTAAACCTAGAAATCATCATGAAGCACATCATACAAATCATTTCTAGAATCAATTTCAAGTTGATCAAGCTTAGCTAAAATATGTTCAAAAGAAATCACAAAGCTAAAACTCAACAATCAAACCTCAAGTATGACTTAACATCATTCTTAACACATTTCATCAATCAAATGGGAAGATTAAATGAGATGATCAAAAGAGAAAGTAAGAAGAATATGTTTCACCTACAAATCATAAGACTCGGACTGAAATCAGCTTGCTGTGAAAATTCATGAACTCAAATGACTCTAAAAATGGTTACGGTTTGTAGCTCTCTTCAAGACCAACATTTTTGGCTTTTGAATCACTCAATTTCAAGTTGAAATGAGAGAGTTATGATCAAAATAAGAAATAAAAAATCAATAAGAAAATCTGCACATTTCTATTTTCAATTTTTCTTCAAGTTATGTTTGGAGGGAAGGAGGAGAGTATTTAAAAGAGAGAGAGGGAAAACGGGCAGCCAATCAGCATGTGCCACCTTAGCATCCCATGAGGGGCGCGTGAGGCACACGGGGGCAGAGGAGGCTGCTGGCCGTGAAGCTCATGGCCTCCTCACGCGCCCCTCCTTGCAAGCTTCCCTCGCGCTCCGCTCGCGTTCTTCGGCCATATCCGGGCCTCCGAACTTCGATTTTGTATCCATCTTCAGATTATAAATTGTGACTCCCTCACTCCCTCATGCACAATGAAAACTATGAAACTTTGACAAAAGGTTGAGAATTCATCTCGGAAAATGATGACAAAGACAACTCAACGAATGAGAACGCAAAGTAGCGTGGCTACATCATTTGGACTCGAAACCTAATGAATGAGTAACCGAAATGACCGGGACTCAATAAGGAATCATATGAGATCATGTTCAAGTCCAAATATAATAAAACACAAACATATAAATATAAGATCATACGAGTATGCCATTTCCTAGACATAGTCTTAAAACATGCAATTCTACAATGTATGACAATATGAGTTCAATGCATGAGCATACTTCAAATGTGTGTGAATGTGTTATACCAAATGTAGCACAAAGATACAGGGACACAAATGAATGAATTGTGTGTGTGTGTGTGTGTGTGTGTGCTTACGCCTTGCAAAAGGAAGAAGAATCTTAATACCTTAGCATCCAAGAATACGCTTTTCCTCTTAAAGACAATATTTATATGAGATGTTGCTTTTCTCCTTTGAAGCTTCTTTTCACCAAGAATAACCTAAGCAACTAATCATTACAAATAAAGAGTGTTTTGCAATGGAATCAAACCAACACAAATCTAAGATCTTACAATTACACTATATTGCTTAAGGGAATTTCATTTGGTATCAGAGCAGGTGTCTAGAAACAATTAGATAGATCATTTCTTTATAGTGTTTGTGTTTTATTTTGTGATATAGTCATGATTAAGGAAGTGTATTCCTATGTGGCTTATTTTGTTGAACATATTGACTTGGATGAGAAAAAGATCAATGATCTTGTTCTTGAAAATGAACGCTTATCTAAAGTCAATGTGTCCCTCTATAAGAAACTAGAGAATCATGGTCTAGGCTCAAAAGAATTCAATGAACTTCAAGACAATATCCTAAGTCTAGAAATGAACTTAAAAGACAGCAATGATAGACTTAGTATCTTGAAACAAGAAATTGAGCAAAGGGATAGTTCTCTTATTTGTGCTAGGAGGCTAGAAACCATGCTTAAAGCCAAACTTAGTGAGCACTTAAATCAAGAGAAAAAGTATGAACAATGGCTTAATAAATCTCGTGAAGATGTTAGGAAGAGCGATGATATCTTAGAGAAATATGCCAATAAAAATAGGATGCTTAATGATAAACTTGATGAGGCAAGTAGGATGATTCACAAGATATCATCTAGTTCTAACAAGGTAGTTTCCCTCATTAAAAGTAGTAAGCATCCATGTGACAAAAGAGGTTTGGGTTATATCAATGAGAAGGAAACTCCTTCATCTAACAAATTTATTTTTGTCAAAACAAGTGTTGAAACAAATGTAGATACTCTCTCTCAAGGTAAAGCAAAGAAAGCTACCGAAGGTGCCTCTACATCAACAAGGATCACAAATGGAAGATCATAACAAGATCAAATTCAAAAAGCATCAACCTCAAATGCAAGAGGTGAAACATCAAGGGTTGCACTTCAAAGAGGTAAAATTATGAGAAGACCAAATGCTTTGGAAGCAAATGCAAATGGTAAATTTCTCAAATTCATACCTATTTGTCATCATTGTAATATGGTAGGACATATCGACCTAGGTGCTTTGAATATATTCGGAAATGCAAATTTGATATTGCTTTTCATCATATGTCTTTGAATGGTCCTAGGTAATCATCCTGAAACAAATATTGTACGGTGTGTATAAAACTATCTAGATGGTGGGTGAATAGATTTTAAAGATATTACCCAATTTTTCGTGTATAGTTAATATTACGAAATTACCCCAAACTAGATAAAGCTGTAAGGATTCCCGTATATTAATTGGCTTATTTCGTGGACAAACCACATGTTGGGGTTTATTGTGTAAGGGTAGTTTAGGTGATTAATCTTCAAGCTCGAAGGCCCTTTCAAGACCTCAAGAGACAAGCACGCCAAAGGTATAATTTCTAGTGCTTGGTTTTCTTTTAAGAGATTTAGTTAGCACACACACACTTAGCATACTTGTTCCTGTGTGCATACTCTTCACATGTCACTTTACACACTAGCACCTTGATTGATATCTTGTTGTGTGTATATGTGCTTCGTAGTGTTCGGAAACGTATGCGCATGCACTACAATGTGCTTGGTTTTACGCGAAGACCGCCCACGGAGAATGCTCTTGGCTTCTCCTTTAGATTCACCATCACTGGTGAATCGACGGTTTGATCGGCGGCCTGGCCGCCGAATTGAAACCGCCGTTTCAGTCTAGAAAGGTCTGGAGTGATTCTGCGGTTACGATCGGCGGCCACCGACCGCCGTTCGAAACCGCCGTTCATACCTGATCGATTTAAATCTCTCAGGTTTGATTCTGCGGTTTAATCGGTGGTTATGAAACCGCCGAAAGAAACCGCCATTGTTCCCCTGTTCTTCTCGGGTTCAATTCGACGGTTGTAAACAGCGGCCTGGCCGCCGAATGAAACTGCTGATTGGTGCGTTTCAAGGGCAAAATTGTCTTTTCACATGCCCAATTCTTGATGCCTATAAATATCTTACTTTCTCATTCTCTGATTAAGTTCTTTGACTCCTTAGAACCCTAAACTTAAAAGAGAGATTTTTGAGAAAAAATCAAATCAAGAACTCACCTTTAAACACTCAAATCAAATCCTTTTTGCATCAAATTTCATATTGCATCTTCTATGACTATATAGAATGCATCTATGATTGGATTTGCATCATCACAACTTGCTTGGTAAGATTTTGATTAACTTCATCTTATTCTAGTATTTTTACTATCAAGCTATTCTCTTTTAATTTACTTGTATGTTTTTGATCATATGATAAATACAAGAATAGAGAATTAATTGTGATAGCTAATTAGATTTTTGATTAATCTTGATTAGCTAAGCTATTTGACATGTCATTTAGCAATTGATATCTATGGTTGATTTAAATTGATTATATCATCATCCTAGATAAGCATCTAAGGTTACCTAGCCTTGTTTGTTATTTGAATATTTATACATATTCACATAGGTTGCATAATCTCTTCATAGATAATTAAGTCTTGAGGTTAAGATTGCTTAGGCCTCAAGCAATTGGACTAGAGCCACTTTTAAAGGCCCGAGTGGTAGAAGTGGGGGGTTATTGACCGGAGTGTTAGACGAGATCTACATAGGTTGTAAACTCCATTTCAATTAGTGGATTTCGAGGTCCGAGTGTGGCGCACTAAACAGCCCGTGGTTTTTCCCAGTGGTTGGGTTTCCACGTATACATCAAGTGTTATTTAAATTCCGCACTATATTACACTTGCTTGTATTTTTGACTAGTTGGGGCATTTTCATAAAATTGACTTGCATGCGGAAATTGGGTAATAATAGTTAAAATCTATTCACCCCCCCCCCCCCCCTCTCTAGATATATATAGAACACACCAAGCGTTTATAACTTTCAATTGGTATCAGAGCGGGTTCCTAGACATACATAGGTGATCCTTGCTCATTTGCATTCATCCAAACACTATGAGTGGTTTCGGGATGAGCAAAGAGAAAACGTCGAGCGTGAGGCCACCATTGCTCACCGGCAATATTAACTCCTCATGGAGGGAGGTTGAAGGTGACTCGGACGAAGACATGGCATTGTTGCCTAGAAGATTCAAGAAATTCGTCAAGTTCAAGATGAAGGGCTTTGGATCCAAAGGCCAAGACTTGAAAAAAAAGGCTCCCTTCAAGAGTTTTGAACCTAGGCAAGAGAAGACCGAAAAGAAAGAGGTTCAATGCTATGAGTGTGTTGGTGTAGGACACCTCGCCTCCAATTTTGTTAATTGCCTAAACAAGAATATGGAAAAGGTGATAACTGCCACTTGGAGTGAAAGTGATGACTCCGAAAAGGGAGACAAGTCATCAAGTGATGATGAGCTTACCATCGACTACACGGCATTTGGGGCCACTTGTGTAGAAGATAAAGTTGTTGGTAAGAATGACTTGACTAATGATCCTATAGAAGAAAAAGATGAAGAAGTAGCTCTAAAGGTGATAGGCGAAGCTACTTATTGGGATATGGCTCTCATTGACTCAAGAGACCAAGGTGAAGGTCTTAATGAGGGAAATGACTCCATTAGTGAGAAGGAAAGTGGAGGAGATGACTCAAGTGAAGATGACTCCTCATTTAACTCTACAAATGGAAGTGTAGAGAAAATGGATGTCAATGACTTTATAGTCAAGTGTGAAAGTTCATTGAAGAAGAACAATAGAAAGTTGAAGATTTTAGAGGATGAAAATCTAGAGCTTTCAACACACAATGACCACTTAAGTAAACAAGTGGAGGCATCCAAGATGATTGAAGACAAGCTAAGGGATAAGCTAGCTTTGTCTAAGAGGAATGAAGAAGGGTTGAAGAGAGAGCTTGATGAAGCTATCGAGTCATTAACTAGGATGACTACAAGTACCAAGAAACTTGACCACATTCTTGGTACTGGAAAGAACCCTTGTGACAAGAGAGGTATTGGGTATGAAGAAAGCAAGGAGATCACTACTCCAACCAAGACCGTCTTTGTCAAGAGTTTGAGCAAGATAGAAGCCTCGACGGTGCACACTCCTAGGAAGAAAATTGATCTAGGACAATGTTCAAGAAGTGCACAAGTGAAGGAAGCTCCAAGGAGACAACCTCAAGCTCAAAAAGTTCCTCAACCTAACTTCCCTCACGCTCAAATTCATCAAGGGAAGAGGCCAATCATGCAAAATGGATCAAGGAAGCAAGCTAGACCGGTTCAACAACAAAGAAGATTTGAACCCGCTCAACCACAAAGTCATGGGAAGGCTCCTATGCATGCACAAGGACATGGTATGAATTCTAAATTTATCCCTACATGTCACTTTTGTGGTATTGATGGTCACATTAGACCAAATTGCTTTCATTTCATTAAATTATGTAGAATCAAAAGCATGATTGAAAAGAGTATGACAAGAGATAGAATGCATGCTAATAGGAAGGAAAATATTCATGTTCATGATCCTATTATTTCTAGTACTCTTGAACCATTGTCCACTAGGAAGAAAAATGTCATATTTATGTGGATAAGGAAAAATGAACCCGATTGCTATGAGACTAACAAGTCTCAAATAGGTTCAACCAAGTTAAATGGACTTGGGAGGTCCATAGGACCTCATGACCTTCATTGATGAAGGATGATGATGACCCCATATGGGGAACTCAAGCAAAGAGAGCTAATGCATACTTGTTGCATGTAAATATTTAAAAAATCTTATGCTTCTTTGTTGATTGCTTGAGTAAGCTTGGTTGCACATATGTATATATGTTTTCAATTCAATAAGTGTGAACCATGCTTGTCTACAATCCATGTCATATTTATGTTCAAACATGCATTTTTGGACTAGGAGATTTACATAGGAAGTATGATATGAATGACCTATAGTTATCTCCATGACATGATGATTCTTAATGACATGCTTAAAATTTGAAAAGCATGAGTTGTTTTTATAACATGCTAATGACATATGAAAAGCATGAAATTCAAATGACATGCTCAAATGAAAAAGCATGAATTGATGATTGCAATTTTTAAATGCAAAACTTGTGTGAAAAGCTTATGAGACTCAAAATGAATAAAGGATCTTGTATCCGTTCAAAGGAATTTATATTCCAAATTGTCTCTCTTTCTTTATTTGTTGAACATGTCTACTATCATACGGGTTTCATTCCCGGAAAAATCAAATAGAGTGCAAAGTTGCTCATGACATGTTTGGCTTATAAAGTTAGATATAGTTGCTCATAATTTAAAATCAATGAAAACTCTATATCCTTGCTTCTCTCATGACATTGGTGAAATTGGTTTGAATTCTTATTAGAAACCGTTGTCATTTGCTTTGCCAAATACCATTGTATTTTGGACTTGAATGCTACATGTCTTGTATGCAAAGCATGTTTTGATTCACACCTTTATTTTAAAATAAACCTCCTTGTTTCTCTCCAATTGATTGAGTTGCATAAAGTGGCTTATATGATTATGCAAGAATATAGTTTGCTACTATCTCTTTTTGCTAAGTGACCTGGTTGGGGACTACTCCTTACCTATATCATGACAAAAAAAGGGGAGTAGAATGGTGGTAAGGGGAGTTGCAAATTGTGGTAGCAATTGTGCATGTTGGGGAGACAATACATTGAGGGGGAGCATTGCATTCATCAAACATTGCATGATGTTTTTGTTGTACTTAAAATTCAAGAATGCAAATGCTTGTTTATGATCTCACTTGATTAATCTCACATTTTACTTGTATTGGAAAGAATAGAAACTTTGCTTTCAGGGATTGATTTGTCTACATGAGATTGATGACTTTAAGATTACTTTTATATATCTCTTTGTAAAGTAGAAAATCATTGTAGACCCATAGTTTCTATTATGTTGTGAGGAATCAATGTGAGTGGTCGTTTTGTCACGAAATAGCCAAAGGGGGAGATTGTAAGGATTCCCATATATTGATTGGCTTATTTCGTGGACAAACCACATGTTGGGGTTTATTGTGTAAGGGTAGTTTAGGTGATTGATCTTCAAGCTCGAAGGCCCTTTCAAGACCTCAAGAGACAAGCACACCAAAGGTATAATTTCTAGTGCTTGGTTTTCTTTAAAGAGATTTAGTTAGCACACACACACTTAGCATACTTGTTCTTGTGTGCATACTCTTCACATGTCACTTTACACACTAGCACTTTGATTGATATCTTATTGTGTGTATATGTGCTTTGTAGTGTTCGGAAACGTCCGCACATGCACTAGAATGTGTTTGGTTTTGCGCGAAGACTGCCCACGGAGAATGCTTTTGGCTTCTCCTTTAGATTCACCATCATTGGTGAATCGGCGGTTTGATCGGCGGCCTGGCCGCCAAATTGAAACCGCTGTTTCAGTCCAGAAAGGTCTAGAGTGATTCTGCGGTTACGATCGGTAGCCATTGACCGCTGTTCGAAATCGCCGTTCATACCTGATCGATTTAAATCTCTCGAGTTTGATTCTGCGGTTTAATCAGCGGTTACGAAATCGCCGAATGAAACCGCCGTTGTTCCCCTGTTCTTCTCGAGTTCAATTCGACGGTTGTAAACGGTGGCCTGGCCGCCGAATGAAACCGCTGATTGGTGCGTTTCAAGGGCAAAATTGTCTTTTCACATGCCTAATTCTTGATGTCTATAAATATCTTACTTTCTCATTCTCTGATTAAGTTCTTTGACTCCTTAGAACCCTAAACTTTAAAGAGAGATTTTTGAGAAAAAATCAAATCAAGAACTCACCTTTAAACACTCAAATCAAATCCTTTTTTCATCAAATTTCATATTGCATCTTCTATGACTATATAGAATGCATCTATGATTGGATTTGCATCATCACAACTTGCTTGGTAAGATTTTGATTAACTTCATCTTATTCTAGTATTTTTACTATCAAGCTATTCTCTTTTAATTTACTTGTATGTTTTTGATCATATGATAAATACAAGAATAGAGAATTAATTGTGATAGCTAATTAGATTTTTGATTAATCTTGATTAGCTAAGCTATTTGACATGTCATTTAGCAATTGATATCTATGGTTGATTTAAATTGATTATATCATCATCCTAGATAAGCATCTAAGGTTACCTAGCCTTGTTTGTTATTTGAATATTTATACATATTCACATAGGTTGCATAATCTCTTCATAGATAATTAAGTCTTGAGGTTAAGATTGCTTAGGCCTCAAGCAATTGGACTAGAGCCACTTTTAAAGGCCCGAGTGGTAGAAGTGGGGGGTTATTGACCGGAGTGTTAGACGAGATCTACATAGGTTGTAAACTCCATTTCAATTAGTGGATTTCGAGGTCCGAGTGTGGCGCACTAAATAGCCCGTGGTTTTTCCCAGTGGTTGGGTTTCCACGTATACATCAAGTGTTATTTAAATTCCGCACTATATTACACTTGCTTGTATTTTTGACTAGTTTGGGCATTTTCGTAAAATTGACTTGCATGCGAAAATTGGGTAATAATAATTAAAATCTATTCACCCCCCCCCCCCCCCCCCCCCCCCCTCTAGATATATATAGAACACACCGAGCGTTTATAACTTTCAAAAGCAATAAATCAAGTGTAAAATGCAGAAATTAAATAACACTTGATTTTTACGTGGAAACCCTCACGGGAAAAACCACGGGCTGGTAAGTGCGCCACACTCGAACCTCGAATCCACTAATGATAATGAAGATTACAACCTAATCCTAGTATGTAACTCACTACCACTACCTACTCCCGATATAAGTGAACTTAGTCCAATTGTTTATGTGAACACCTAATCCCGGTGTACGACCTAATCCCGGTCATCACACAAGACTTACAATTGCTTGTGACAAAAGGCAACCTAATCCCGGAAACCACACAAGTCTTACTTCTCAATGAAGAGATAAAAATGCCTATGTGAATATATGATGATATTCAAGGAACAAATAGAGCTTGGTAACCCTATATGCTTATCTAGGATGATAATATGACAATTAATACAATCCTAGATATTAAGAGCTAAATAACATGTCATAAAGCTTAGCTATGTAGAGGATAACCAATCCTAGATACAATAGCTATCAAAAACAATCTCAAACATTTCAATAAGATTAATTAGATAGATGTATTTATCAATCATGAAATCCTAGCTATCAAAAAACAATCTCAATCATGTAATGAGATTAATTAGCTAGATGGCATATAAACAACAAAACCTAGCTATCACAAAATAACCCAATCAACACATAATCTCAATCTTGTATGTAGAAATTACTCTTAGAACATACAAATAATAAATGAGATAAATTGATAAGTAAAAACACTAATTATGTAAGATAATAGTGTTCAACATATCATACCATGTGTGTTGAAGAAAATAAAGATGCTTAGAGATGCATGAAGATGGGTTTTAGGTTTGGAGAGTTAAAAAAGCAAGCTTGGTGCTTTCTCTCTCAAGAATCTCTCTTTCTCTCTCAAGAATCTCTCTTTCTCTCTCAAGAATATCTCTTTTTCTTTCTAGAAAGTGAATTCTCTCTCTAGGGTTTTAGTTGGGAGAGTTATATTGAAGAATGAGGAGAGATAAGAGGGTATTTATAGGTGCCAAATGAAGCTATGACGTTTTGAGAATGTTAAAAAGACGTCACCAGGCATTCTACAGCCAAATCGGCGGCCAGGCCGCAGAAACATGCGATAGCACTTCAGCTCCAAATTTGAGCGCACCGAAACATGACCAAACGACATCAAAACCTTTCGTATAATATACCGTTGGAAAGGTATGGAAGTCTACATTCTACTCCAATTTATGGAATGACATTTTGATCTCTATAGAAAACCTTATGGTCCATAGTGACCAAAGGTCAAATTTGAAAAACATTTAAATCATTGAAATCTAATCTTTTAAAACTAGACACTTTACTCCAAATAACCAAACCGAATCTAACTTTTATCCAAGAGAAGAATCAGACCTTCTCAAGTGGTCAACCATCGCGCTAAGACATGCACACCATCGTGCAAGCGCAAACGTTTCCGATCAACCTTTGGGAAACGAATTATACCACACTTATAGCTAACAATCATGAAGTGCAAGTGTGGGTATTGAATGCATCCCAATGCCTAACATGTCATGGCATTGTAATAAAATCAATTAAAACATGTAAGAAGAGATGTTCAAGAACGTGCATGCACACATATAAAAACACACAACATACAAGTAATAGAAATATGCATGAGCTGTGTGTGTGTGCAACTAGATCTCTTCAAAGCAAGTAAGCACTAGAATTTACCTTTGGCGCTTCTTTTCTTGAGGTCTTGAGAGGGCCTTGGTTGTGCAAGTCATCAACCAACACATGCCTAAGCTACCCTTACATCAAGCCACAATATGTGGTTTGTCCACGAAATAAGCCAATCAATAAATAGGAATCCTTACACATCCATGTATGGATTTAGTACTAGACCTAGGAAGACCTTGGAAAAGCATGTTGTGAAGAAACTTGTTGATGACTTGCTTGCTAAATCTTGTGTTGTGCCTTAATCTACTATGCATAAGAAAATTGATAATGCTTTATTTGATATATTTGAAGATGTGACCAATGAGGTCAATGTGCATTTTAAAAAGTCCAACATTGAGTCAAAGCATGATAGTGATAAGAGTGAGAGGCATATTGTGAAGAGTGTGTGGGCTAGAAAAGACACACCTAAATGTCTAGTTGCACAATATGCTCTAAGATCCAACTCCTCCTATTCTTGGTACCTAGATAGCGGTTGCTCTAGGAACATGACCGGGAACAAAGAGTTCTTTAAGAATCGTGTTTTAAAGGATGGAGGATAGGTCACTTTTGGTGATGGCACCAAAAAGCAAGTTCTAGGCAAAGGAATAATTTGTATCCCCGGATTGCCTAAACTTCGCGATACTTTGTATGTTGATGGGTTACAAGCTAACTTAATAAGCATCACTCATTTGTGTGAAATCTTTAAGGAAGCTAGCTTTAACAAACATGTGTGCACTATAATTGACAAAAAGGGCAATGTTGTCCTAAGAGTCAAAAGGTCTATAGACAATTGATATTGTCTTGAGATAGACCCTCTAACTTGCAACATGGCACATGAGTGCAACAAGCTTGATTTGTGGAATCAACATTTGGGCCATATGAACTTTAAGGATTTAAAGAAGCTTGAAAAACATGGCATTGTTAGAGGTCTCCCTAATCTTGGTAAGAAGCTAGATGTTGTTTGTGAACCTTGCCAATTCGGTAGACAAACCAAAATGCCTCACAAAAAGAGCACTTACATAGCTACCAAGAGACCTTTAGAACTGCACATGGACCTAATGGGGCCAATTCAAACCGAGAGCATCAATGGCAAAAAGTACATTTTTGTATGCGTTGATGACTACTCTAGGTTTACTTGGGTTTATTTTCTTAGAAACAAGACCGAAGCTTTTGATTACTTCAAGAAGTTTTGTAATCAAGTTCAAAATGAAAAGGTCTTGATATCAAGAAAATATGTCACATTAGGAGTGATCATGGGACGGAATTTGAAAATGCTAAATTTAGTGAGTTTTGTGATGGTTTAGGGATATCTCATGAGTTATCGGCACTTAGAACTCTTCAACAAAATAGAGTTGTTGAGAGGAAAAACCGAGTCTTGCAAGAGATGGCTATGGTCATGCTCAATAGCAAGAAAGTCCCTAGAAACCGCGGTCATTACCGCTTGTTATGTGTCAAATAGAGTATTTAGGAGGCCTGGCACAAAACAAACATCATATGAACTTTGGAAGGGCAAGAAGCCCAATGTTGGTTACTTCCACACTTTTGGGAGTAAGTGTTACATTTTGAATGATAGAGATCACTTAGGAAAGTTTGATGCTAAAAGTGATGTTGGTCTCTTTCTTGGGTATGCTATTAATAATCGTGCATATAGAGTTGTAAGGATTCCCGTTTTGTTGATTGGCTTATTTCATGGACAAACCACATGTTGGGGTACTTTGTAAGGGTAGCTTAGGTATTGGTTTAATTGTTCGAAGCCCTTTGAAGACCTCGTGTTGAAAAGCACCGAAGGTAATTTTCTTTGTGCTTACTTGTCTTGAAGAGATAGTTGCACACACTCACAACTCATGCATATGTTTTATCTTTGTATGTTGTGTTTCTTTTTGTTGTGCATCAATGCCAATTCTCATCTCTTCTTACTTGTTATTTTGATGCATCTTGTGTTTATAATGTCATAGCATGTTAGGCTTTTAGGATGCATCTTGCTTTTACCTTTTTACCCCTTGCATGTTTTCTTGTGGGGTTCAAAGGAGTGGGCTGTGCGCTGGTCGTCAAGCGCCAGACCAGCGCAGCTCACCAGCGCAGATCACCCAGTGGTCTGTCGCTGGTCGTGCGCTGGTCCAGTCCAGCGTAGCTCACCGGCGCAAAACGCCCAGTGGTTTGCCGCTGGTCGTGCGCCTGTCTGAGCGCTGATCGTCAAGCGCCTGTGCAATTTTTGCCTTTGCGCTGGTCGTGCGCCTGTCGTCCAGCGCAAGGCCACCAGCGCACAGAGCAATTTCTGGTGCGTTTTTCAAAACGACCACACTTCACTTATGGCTCATATATGTATAACACTTTGACTTTAGGTCAGCCAAGAGAGTTCATATTCATATTCTATACTTAGGATATTTTTCAAGAGAAGAAAAATACAAAGAACTCACCTTTAACCACTCAAATCAAATCCCTTGTGCATCAAATTTCATATTGCATCTTCTATGTCTAGATAGAAAGCATCCATGATTGGGTTTGCATCATCACAACTTGCTTGGTAAGATTTTGATTAAGTTCATCTTATTTGAGTATTTTTATTATCAAGCTATTCTCTTTAATTTACTTGTATGTTTTGATCATATGATAAATACAAGATTAGAGAATTAATTGTGATGAATTGATTGAGTGTTGTTTGTGATAGCTAATTAGGTTTTTGCTTAATCTTGATTAGCTAAGCTATTTGACATGTCATTTAGCATTTGATATCTAGGGTTGATTAAATTGTTTATATCATCATCCTAGATAAGCATCTAAGGTTCCCTAGCCTTGTTTGTTAATTGAATATTCATACATATTCACATAGGTTGCATAATCTCTTCTTAGAGAATTAAGTCTTGAGGCTAAGGTTGCTTAGGCCTCAAGCAATTGGACTAGAGCCACTTTTAAAGGCCCGAGTGGTAGAAGTGGGGGGTTATTGACCGGAGTGTTAGACGAGGTCTACATAGGTTGTAAACTCCATTTCGATTAGTGGATTTCGAGGTCCGAGTGTGGCGCACTAAACAGCCCGTGGTTTTTCCCAGTGGTTGGGTTTCCACGTATACATCAAGTGTTATTTAAATTCCGCACTATATTACACTTGCTTGTATTTTTGACTAGTAGGGGCATTTTCGTAAAATTGACTTGCATGCGAAAATTGGGTAATATTTGATAAAATCTATTCCCCCCCCCCCCCCCCCCTCTAGCTTTATATAGAACACGCCTCTAATTTGTTTCAAGAGTGTTTAACTTGACTACTAAGACTATTATGGAGTCTATCAATGTGAAGATAGATGATCTTAGCATGCTTGATTTGATTGATGGTAATAGTGTCAATGAACCTAAAGAAAATCCTTTGAATGACACTAATTAACCTATTGATGTGGCTAGTTGTGAGTCTATTCAAAGTGATGAAAATGATAGTTGTGTTGAAGTAGAAAGTCAATGGTTAGAAAATGCTTTAAATGATAATCAACAAAATGACCAAGTTGTTGAACATTCACACCCTAGACTTAGAAACTTACACTATCAAGAAGACATCATAGGTGATTTGAATGAAGGGGTTAGAACTAGGAATCAACTAGCTAACCAAATTTATTTTGCTTGCTACACTTCTCAAATTGAACCCAAAAATATTAATGAGGCAATTGTTGATGAATATTGGGTTGGGGCTATGCAAGTTGAACTTAATCAATTTGAGAGGAATGAAGTGTGATCCTTACTTCCTAGGCCTAAATACATAAATGTAATTGGCACTAAATGGATATTTAGGAATAAGACCGATGAAAGTGGCAAGATTGTGAGGAATAAAGCTAGACTAGTGGCTCAATGTTACACTCAATTTGAGGGTGTAGACTTTGATGAGACATTTGCACTGGTTGCTCGTCTCGAGTCCATTAGACTTTTGTTATCCATTGCTTGTATTAAAAAATTCAAATTATTTCAAATGGATGTCAAAAGTGCTTTCCTCAATGGATACCTTCAAGAAGAAGTGTATGTTGAACAACCTAAGGGTTTTGTAAACCCACTCTCCTAATCATGTGTTTAAATTGAAAAAGGCTCTATACTGTCTTAAGCAAGCTCTAAGAGCTTGGTATGATAGGTTGACTCAATACCTTGTTGACAACCAATATAGGAGAGGTGGCATTGATAGAACATTATTTATCAAACACCATGATCATGATATTTTTGTTGCAAAAATATATGTTAATGACATTATTTTTGGGTCTACAAATAAAATCAAGGTTGATGAATTTGTTAGTGTGATGTCAAGTGAATTTGAAATGAGTATGGTGGGTGAGTTAAATTACTTTCTAGGAATGCAAGTAAAGCAAACTAGCATGGACATAATGTTAAATCAATCTAAATATGCTAAAAACCTAGTTAAGAGGTTTGGCCTAGAAAGTTGTAAAGAATTTGAAACTCCCATGAGTACTACTCTTAAACTTGACAAAGATGAAAAGGGGATAAGTGTTGACTAAAGCCTTTATAGAAGCATGATAGGGAGTCTACTTTACCTAAATGCTAGTAGACCGGATTTGCTTTAGTGTAGGCTTGTGTGCTAGATTTTAAGCAAATCCCAAAGAATCACACTTGAAAGCCGTCAAGAGGATCATTAGGTACATCAAAGGAACTCAAGGTCTTGGTCTATTCTATTCATTTGATACCAATGATATCCTTATAGGCTATTATGATGTCGATGTTAGGATTATGCTCAATAGCAAGAGTGTAATATTGTAATTAACAATCTTTTTCATATTAATAAAGTGATTTCTGGTTTAACAAATCTTATAGCATTTATAGTTTAATATTATAATTGTCAAAGTAAATAATCATAAGGTCTAAAGACTATGAGAAAAGAAGAATTGTTCGTACATCTGGATATGTATGTGGTAGACACAATTCTTTAGTTAGTCTTGAATATTGTTCACAACTTAAGTTAAAGGTTGGGCACCTTTATCTTGTTAAAGTTGTAGAATTCTTTTGCTAGCATTTGAGTGGGATCAAATGAGATATGATGAGTCTAAAATCATCAGAGTGTCTTCGAGCAAAAGAATCTAGTGCACTGGGTGCATTGAACTGGATCACAATGAAAAGCTTTATCTAGAACCGTCAATAGATAATAGTCTTTTCATTATCAGGACAATCAGAGAGTCTATCTTAATCCTGAGATAAATGATGGACTTATGGTTGCAAGTGATATCATTTGAGTTATCAATGAGTACAATTATATAGCATAGTCTATCCTCGATAGTTTGGTGATATTCATTTGTTAATCGATAAAGGACTTCATTTATAGATATGGACATCGTGGCTCCATTTATTAAATGAGAGTATAATATCATCATATGGATGTTTTGAGGTAATTGGATATTAAATCTCAACGTTGAGTTTTCGATAGTGACTATTGAAAACATGGCTTCTGGACAAGTCAAAATATCCAAGTTCAAAACGTGGTCATATGAGTAAATATGGTAACTTGGAGAGTTATAGGTGGTCTATGAACTCTTGGCGATTACTGATATTAATCACGAGGATACACTATCTCCAATATGATTGTCTAGGGTTATGAAAGAGGAACGTCTTCCTTTTCTATCTTTATTTAAGAGTTCAATTTTAGCTCTTTAGTGGAATAAGTTAAAATTAATGGATCGGACCTAAGTGAATCATTTGTTGATTGAGATTAGGTTGTGTCTATTGAAGCTTAAATTTAGATAGCCCGCCAAGATCCCCAATCCACACGGACTTGCATGGATCACTTGATATATTCTACCGGACCAATTTAAGGGTCCATCTAGAATTGCATTTAATATATTAAGAATATAATTTGCACATTAATTATTTAATGGGCTGCTCAATTATATTTATATATTAATGAATGGCATGTGGGCTTGTTTCTTTTAGTAAGAATGGGTCTGGTTCACATGTGGGCTTTTTATTTAAAGTCCAATGGATTAAATGAAATAAGAAAATAATATATGGCCCATTTTTATACATGTGGGGCGGCAAGGTTAATAGATTAGCCTAATATATTATTTTGTTTCATTGTTTAATTAAATAATAATTAATTAATTTATTAATTAAGAAACAAATCTTTTTCTGATCAGGAAATATATTTCCTAGAGATATACTATTGGTAATAGTATATTAAAAGTAAAAGACTTATTTGGTAAGAAAATAAATAATAAGTTTTATTTATTTAATCAAATAGGAAAGTCTTTTATTAAGTCAATAAAAGAATAAAAATACTTATGAGTTGAATTAGGGTTAGGAGTCTAATTAACATGTGAATTAGGGTACAACACAAATTCTTTTTTGTAGAGGAAATTTGGCAACCCTAATTGGACCACATGGAGATTTCGGCCAACCCTAAAAGGAAGAGGAGAAAAATTTCGGCCACCCTATATAACACTTGTTATAGAATTCGGCCACCCTACTTGTTGATTGATTCAATTTTCTTCTTCTTCTAAACTCATAGACAAGTATTTGATTATTCTACTAAGACATAAAAGAGAGAAGAAATTATTCTTTTGATGGTACACTAATTGCTTGTTCATCAATAAGCTTGTGTGTACAACATCGAATTAAGTTCACGCGAGTTTCGATCATTAGATTGAGAACTCAAAAGTGACCGGAATAATTTTTGTATTCTTTTGATTGTTTTAAGACTGACAAAGAAAAAGAAAAGTTTGTTTGTCCATTCTCAGGTTTGCAATTCAAAGAAAAGGGAGATCACGCTCCTAGGTGATTCACGTTCGTGCTAGGATTGAAGATCTTGCGGATTACCATCGACGTAAGTCAATATTATACTTTTGTTACTTTATATATGGTTAATTAATTTAAAGGGTTAAGGTTCATAAAAAGGAAAAATTTTAAAACATACTAAATCGATTTTTAGTCTCGCTTCCGCTGCGTGTACTACGGTATTTTTCCCTACAATTGGTATCAGAGCCTAGGTTCTACCCTTTTAATTAATTAACGTATATATATGTGAATCGATTTCTTTTTATTGTGATTATGCATGTTTAGAAAGAGATGGCACTCTAGGTATTCGCATATATAATTACATGTGAATGTATGGATTTATATATGTTATTATTTTATTATGTGGATTGTTATTGCTCGATTTTGGTCCTAGATTTTCAATGTAATTTTTGTTATGGAATTGTAACAAGAAGGGTGGTCTATCATCGCCATAATTCCTTCTTGGTAGTTGCTAGGTTTTCTTTTAATTTTATTTTTTTTAGTTCAGTAATTTTACTGCAGTTTTTTTTTTTATTTAATTTTATGTGCAGTGTTTTTTTTTTTTTGTAAGTACTGCAGCGAATAAAAAAAAAATACTGCAGTATTTTATTAGTTTAAATACTGCTGTAGTATGTTCGAGTAATGAAGATTCGAAGACTTGAAGAAAAAGGAAGCAACCGGAACCAAGAACGAGCACCGTGCGCACCCTAGGAGTGGATTGGGCTGCGCATGGCAAGCCCAAATCTTGGTGGGCTGCGCACGGCAGCCCTATGTGGCCTCATGGGCTGCGCACAGCAGCCCCTTTGTGGGGTTGTGGGGTGTGTTCGCCCATAGGAGGAAGCCGAAGGATGAGCGTGTGGTTGATGGCCACTTGAAGATCTTGTATTCCTAAACAATTGTAATTTACTTGCTTTTCTAGGATGGACAAAAATTGTTGCTATTTATTTTATGCTTAAATATTACAATATTTGTTATTGTATGATAACATGACATATAGAATAGGAGTGCCACTCATATATCTCTTTTGGTATGAACATGCATTGAATGATTTAGGTATCTAAATTGGCATCTAGATAACTTGGTAAATCATTCTATGGGATTTAATCACACGCCTTAAATAATTGAGTGGGAGAAGGTGTTTTTGTAACACCTATGGCCTCCAAAGTTAGTTGAGCTTTATTATTTATTGGTAATCCCCCCAAGGGGCGTCCATGAATGGAATTTAACAACATACTTCCTTACAAGGATAGACTAGACAATGGACTCAAACGAGATCTACTCCCCAAGGAGGGATTTTCGTGAGAGAAAATTGAGGGTCGATATCTTGGTAACACACTCAATGTAATTTTATTGATATCCTCCCAAGAGTTCTTGTCAGTAAAATTGCAAGGTTAAAATTGAAAACGCTGGTTGTTATGTTAACAATTAGGTGGGACCTAGCCTAACTAGTAAATGGTGCGAACTCCCAAAGGAGGCATAACATTTATGGGTGTTGGATCACCGTTGAATTTTTATGATTGAGTTATTTATTTAATTCAAGATAAATATTTAAAAGTGCTTTATCATGATTATTTACTTATATATGTTTTGTTTTATTCAGAAATCATGACCCCATCACTTATGAACATCCTGAAAGATAACACTTTAAATGGAGATAATTATGTAACATGGAAAAGGAAAATTGGGTTGTTGCTGCAAAGTGAAAAACATAAGTTTGTTCTGTCTGCTCCTAAACCACCTGCTCCTACTTATGAATCTCAGATTCATATGGTTGGTAAAGTTGCTACTGTTATGGCCCGTCAAAAGGGTCAAGGAACAACAGAAGAAAAAGCAACTTAGGCCTACCAAGAAGGAGACCAAGAAAGTAACCAAGATCAAAAGGAAGTGCTCCTTTTGTGGTGAAAAGGGACATTGGAAAAGAAATTGCCCAAAGTCCCAGAACAAGAAGGAACAAGGTAATATTAATTATCTTGAAACATGTTTTCTGGCAGATTCTACAGATTCTTGGATCATAGACTCTGGAGCCACAAATCATGTTTGTTATTCCTTACAGGGGTTCCAAGAAAGGAGAAAGCTGAATAAGAATGAAATCAACTTGCGTTTGGGCAACGGAACGTTAGTGTCTGCAAGTGCAGTGGGAGATATTAGAGTTAATCTAGATTCTTTCAGACATTTAGATTTGATAGACGTTTATTATGCCTCAATTCAAGAGGAATTTAATTTCAGTTTCTTGTTTAAATAAATTTGGATATTCGGTTACTTTTAATAAAGTTTTTATTATTAGTAAGAATGACAAAATTATTTGCCAAGGTACATTGGAAAACGGTCTATACTTTTTGCATAGAAATATCTCTCACTCGTTAGACACAGAATTAACGGAACCTGATCATAAAAGAGTAAAATTATCAATAGATGAAATCTACCTGTGGCATTTACGCCTAGGTCATATTAACCTTAATAGGATTAAAAGATTGGTATGTGACGGACCTTTAAGTGACTTAAAGGTTGATGATCTACCAACTTGTGAATCTTGTTTGGAAGGTAAAATGACCAAAAGGTCGTTCTCGGCCAAAGGTACAAGAGCCACTGAATGTTTAGGATTGATACACACCGATGTATGTGGACCTATGAGCATTCAAGCTAGAGATGGATATGAGTACTTCATCACCTTCACAGATGATTACTCGAGATTTGGCTATGTGTATCTCATGCGACATAAGTCGGATGCTTTTGACATGTTCAAAGCATTCAAAGCTGAAGTAGAAAATCAGCTTGAGAAACACATAAAAATCTTGAGATCTGATCGTGGTGGAGAATATCTATCTGGTGAGTTTCAGCAATATCTTATTGATAATGGGATAGTTTCTCAGTTTTCTGCACCAGGAACACCTCAACAAAATGAGGTGGCAGAAAGGAGAAATATAACTCTTTTGGATATGGTTAGGTCTATGTTGAGTTATTCAACACTTCCAATTTCTTTTTGGGGATATGCTTTACAAACTGCTATTTACATACTAAACGATGTACCATCTAAATCTGTTCCTCAAACACCGCATGAGTTGTGGATTGGGCGCAAGCCTAGTTTACAACACTTAAGGATATTTGGTTGCCCTACGTATGTGTTAAAAGGAAAGACAGATAAGATGGAGTCCCGTTCAGAAACATGTATATTTGTAGGGTATCCAAAAGAAACTAAAGGATATTATTTCTATAGTCCTTCAGATCTTAAAGTATTTGTTTCGACAAATGCTAAATTTCTGGAAAAGGATTATATGAATGATTTTGTTCCTAGAAGTAGAATTGTCTTGAATGAGATGTCAGGAGATACAATTCCACGAGAGGTTACACAACCTAACCCAATTGTAAGTTTCGATCCAACACAAGATCAACAACCTACCATTCCTCATCATAGTGGGAGGGTTAGAACACAACCCGAAAGATACATCGGTCTGGGAGAATCAGTGGAGAATCACCCGGACGACGATGATCCCTACACGTATAAGGAAGCAATGGAGGATGTTGATAGTCACCATTGGCAAAAGGCAATGCAATCTGAGATTGAATCTATGTTCGATAACAAAGTCTGGTCCCTTGTAGACTTGCCTAAAGGGATAAAGCCCATTGGGTGCAAGTGGGTATACAAGAGGAAAAGAGGTATGGATGGAAAGGTGGAAACCTTTAAAGCTAGATTGGTAGCTAAAGGGTATACACAGAAATAAGGTATCGATTACGAGGAAACCTTCTCTCATGTGGCCATGCTTAAATCCATTAGGATACTCTTGTCCATTGCAGCATCTTTAGATCCAAAGATTTGGCAAATGGACGTCAAGACAGCTTTCCTTAATGGAAGTCTTGACGAAAGCATCTACATGATGCAACCAGAAGGATTCATTGAAAAGGGCCAAATGGAAAAGGTATGCAAGTTGCAGAAATCCATATATGGATTAAAGCAAGCATCCAGATCCTGGAACATAAGGTTCGATCAAGCTGTCAAAGGTTTTGGATTTATTCAGAATCCTGACGAACCTTGTGTATACAAAAGGATTAAGGGCGACAAGTTGGTTTTTCTGATTCTTTATGTTGATGATATACTACTCATTGGAAACGATGTAGGAGTATTGACATCAGTAAAAGAATGGTTAGCAAAACAATTTGATATGAAGGACTTAGGAGAAGCAAGTTTTATTCTAGGTATCCAAGTCATAGGGGATAGAAAGAATAAAATGATTGCATTATCCCAAGCTTCATACATAGACAAGATCTTGTCTAGGTTTTCCATGTAGGATTCCAAGAAAGGTATGTTACCTTTCAGACATGGAATCAAACTTTCTAAGGAACAAGTTTCTAAGAATGAGCATGAAGAGCAATTCATGAGTAGGGTTCCATATGCCTCGGTAGTTGGAAGTCTCATGTATGCAATGCTCTGCACTAGACCAGATATTTGTTTTGCTGTTGACATAGTTAGCAGGTTTCAATCGAAACCTGGTCCTGATCACTGGACGGCAGTCAAGCATATTTTCAAGTATCTTAAGAGAACGAGGGATAATATGCTTGTATACTCTGTAGGGGATTTAATTCCTGTTGGGTATACAGATTCTGATTTCCAATCAGATTCTGACTCCAAAAAATCCACATCGGGGGCTGTGTTTACTATTGGAGGAGGAGCAGTCATATGGAGGAGTATCAAGCAATCTTGTATTGCTGATTTCACCATGGAAGCTGAGTATGTTGCTGCATGCGAGGCTGCCAAAGAGGATGTTTGGCTCCGCCAATTCTTGATTGACTTGGAAGTGGTTCCTAGTGCGAATAAGCAGATCACTATCTACTGTGACAACAGTGGAGCAGTGGCTAATTCGAAAGAACCAAGAAGTCACAAGAGAGGAAAACACATTGAAAGAAAGTATCATCTTTTAAGGGAGATTGTTCAAAGAGGTGACGTGACGATTACCAAAATCACGTCAGCAGAAAATCTAGCGGATCCCTTCACAAAGGCTCTACCTCAGAAGAGTTTCGATGGGCATCTAGAGAACATGGGCTTGAGAGATATGACACATTTGCTATAGCGCAAGTGGGAGATTGTTAGGATTATGCTCAATAGCAAGAGTGTAATATTGTAATTAACAATCTTTTTCATATTAATAAAGTGATTTCTGGTTTAACAAATCTTATAGCATTTATAGTTTAATATTATAATTGTCAAAGTAAATAATCATAAGGTCTAAAGACTATGAGAAAAGAAGAATTGTTCGTACATCTGGATATGTATGTGGTAGACACAATTCTTTAGTTAGTCTTGAATATTGTTCACAACTTAAGTTAAAGGTTGGGCACCTTTATCTTGTTAAAGTTGTAGAATTCTTTTGCTAGCATTTGAGTGGGATCAAATGAGATATGATGAGTCTAAAATCATCGGAGTGTCTTCGAGCAAAAGAATCTAGTGCACTGGGTGCATTGAACTGGATCACAATGAAAAGCTTTATCTAGAACCGTCAATAGATAATAGTCTTTTCATTATCAGGACAATCGAAGAGTCTATCTTAATCCTGAGATAAATGATGGACTTATGGTTGCAAGTGATATCATTTGAGTTATCAATGAGTACGATTATATAGTATAGTCTATCCTCGATAGTTTGGTGATATTCATTTGTTAATCGATAGAGGACTTCATTTATAGATATGGACATCGTGGCTCCATTTATTAAATGAGAGTATAATATCATCATATTGATGTTTTGAGGTAATTGGATATTAAATCTCAACGTTGAGTTTTCGATAGTGACTATTGAAAACATGGCTTCTGGACAAGTCAAAATATCCAAGTTCAAAACGTGGTCATATGAGTAAATATGGTAACTTGGAGAGTTATAGGTGGTCTATGAACTCTTGGCGATTACTGATATTAATCACGAGGATACACTATCTCCAATATGATTGTCTAGGGTTATGAAAGAGGAACGTCTTCCTTTTCTATCTTTATTTAAGAGTTCAATTTTAGCTCTTTAGTGGAATAAGTTAAAATTAATGGATCGGACCTAAGTGAATCATTTGTTGATTGAGATTAGGTTGTGTCTATTGAAGCTTAAATTTAGATAGCCCGCCAAGATCCCCAATCCACACGGACTTGCATGGATCACTTGATATATTCTACCGGACCAATTTAAGGGTCCATCTAGAATTGCATTTAATATATTAAGAATATAATTTGCACATTAATTATTTAATGGGCTGCTCAATTATATTTATATATTAATGAATGGCATGTGGGCTTGTTTCTTTTAGTAAGAATGGGTCTGGTTCACATGTGGGCTTTTTATTTAAAGTCCAATGGATTAAATGAAATAAGAAAATAATATATGGCCCATTTTTATACATGTGGGGCGGCAAGGTTAATAGATTAGCCTAATATATTATTTTGTTTCATTGTTTAATTAAATAAGAATTAATTAATTTATTAATTAAGAAACAAATCTTTTTCTGATCAGGAAATATATTTCCTAGAGATATACTATTGGTAGTAGTATATTAAAAGTAAAAGACTTATTTGGTAAGAAAATAAATAATAAGTTTTATTTATTTAATCAAATAGGAAAGTCTTTTATTAAGTCAATAAAAGAATAAAAATACTTATGAGTTGAATTAGAGTTAGGAGTCTAATTAACATGTGAATTAGGGTACAACACAAATTCTTTTTTGTAGAGGAAATTTGGCAACCCTAATTGGACCACATGGAGATTTCGGCCAACCCTAAAAGGAAGAGGAGAAAAATTTCGGCCACCCTATATAACACTTGTTATAGAATTCGGCCACCCTACTTGTTGATTGATTCAATTTTCTTCTTCTTCTAAACTCATAGACAAGTATTTGATTATTCTACTAAGACATAAAAGAGAGAAGAAATTATTCTTTTGATGGTACACTAATTGCTTGTTCATCAATAAGCTTGTGTGTACAACATCGAATTAAGTTCACGCGAGTTTCGATCATTAGATTGAGAACTCAAAAGTGACCGGAATAATTTTTGTATTCTTTTGATTGTTTTAAGACTGACAAAGAAAAAGAAAAGTTTGTTTGTCCATTCTCAGGTTTGCAATTCAAAGAAAAGGGAGACCACGCTCCTAGGTGATTCACGTTCGTGCTAGGATTGAAGATCTTGCGGATTACCATCGACGTAAGTCAATCGGATCACGCAACAAAAGGTATTATACTTTTGTTACTTTATATATGGTTAATTAATTTAAAGGGTTAAGGTTCATAAAAAGGAAAAATTTTAAAACATACTAAATCGATTTTTAGTCTCGCTTCCGCTGCGTGTACTACGGTATTTTTCCCTACAGTCGATTGGGCAGGAAACATAAATGACCATAAAAGCACATCCGGCGGTTGCTTTTATGTTGGGAATAACTTGGTTTCTTAGTTAAGTAAGAAACAAAATTCGGTTTCCCTTTCTTCTTCCGAAGCCGAGTACATTGCAGCCGGAAGTGTATGCACACAATTACTTTGGATGAAACAAATCCTTAAGGATTATGAGATAGAACAAGGAAAAATGACACTTTATTGTGATGACTTAAGTGCCATTAACATCTCTAAAAATCCAGTTCAACACTCTCGCACAAAGCACATAGACATTAGGCATCATTTAATTAGAGATCTAGTTGAACATTTTATTGTTACTCTAGAGCATATGCTTACTAAAAATCAACTTGTGGACATGTTCACAAAGCCCTTGGACAAAGAGAGATTTAAAACTCTTAGAATTTCTATTGACATGATTTGTGTTGATTGATGTGCTTGTGTGATTGTTGAGTGGCTTGATGAGCAAAACTTAAATAGAATATCAATATCTTTGAGAGCCTCTCACTTGAAAAGTAGTGATCTTAAACAAATAACTCTTATTGTTTCTAGATCATGCACTTAAGCTTGAAAATCTTTTTTTTTTAAGTGCATTAATGCTTCTCTTATATGTTTTAGTTTTGAGTATTTGTGGTTGAAAAATTGTAGATTATGGATGCATCTAGAAACCTATTGCTTAGTACATGATAGATGACCTATGGTATGTATCCATTTTGCTTCGGCACTACATAGAACTCAACGAGCACCTTCATGGAAACGGCTACACACCTTGGTTGTGCATCCGCCTAATGTAAGAAAGGGCTACGCCGTTGTGATGAGTGAAAGCCGCCATGAAGCGTATATGTTTATGTTAGAAAAATCAAAGAAGTGTTGAAAAGAATTATTAAAAAAAAATCTTTGATTCTAAGCCTAAAAGAAATAAAAAAAATAAAAGGCTTAATGGTGTATAGTTGAGAATTGTGAAATGCTCAAGTTGTCAAATAGAAATGAGTAAACGAGTCACATGCACACACATGCACACGCACGCTCACATGTTGAAATCTATTCTCTTTAAAGCAAAAACCTGGATGAATATTGGTTTGACCTAGATTGGAAATGCTTTAGATGGATAGGTGTGGATATAGTTTGCATGTTGATATCACAATTACTCCTTGTATATATGTTAGAAGCATTCATAGACACACACACACATATTTTGCTTATATGCTTGAGTCATTAGCAATGTGAGAATATTTTTGAAAGATTAATGAAAACCTATGATTCTCTCTTGGACTTTGAAAAGTGATGAAATATTTTCTCTTATTGCTTGAATGTGTGAATGTGTGGAGTCCCTTGTGAACAAATCTACTTGGTGATAATAATGTGTAGCATATGTTTAGGGGGAGCTTAGTTTATTCAACTTCGCTTTCTATACGATTTGTTTGCTTAATATCTCGTTCTTTATCTCTTGTGTCCTTTGTCTATTCCTTGACAAAAAAGGGGGAGAAAATGTATACCTCACCATGTTTTATAAAATGGGGGAGAAAAATGTATACCTCACTATGTGTGGATATATGTTCCAAATGTGTGAATATTGTACCTCTTTGTGCTTGATTGAGACTTTGTCTTAAGGGGAAGAATTATTGTCTTAAGGGGGAGAAAAGAATTCTTGCTTAATAAGGTTAAAGAGCTTATGGAAAGCTTTAAAGAGAACATTTATTTAAGATAAGGCATTTGTTTGAGATAAGGGAAGTTCTTGTTTGTTTTTGGTAAAATATCTCACCATTCTTCCTTGGAGAAGATCCTTGTTTAGTTTGCTATTTTTCTCTTAGGTACCTTGAAGTTCAAAGAAGGGATTCTTAAAAACTCATGAAGACATGAAGATATTTTAGTCTAGGGATCTTTTTGTAATGTGAGGATGAGAGTATGCAATTAACTATGAGTTTATAGGAGTGAACATTGTATGGTGAGGATGAGTTTTTGTCATGGAATAACCAAAGGGGGAGATTGTAAGATCCTTGATTTATGTTGGCTTGATTCCATTGCAAAACACTCTTTATTTGTAATAGTTAGTTGCTTAGGTGGTTCTTGGTGAAAAGAAACTTTAAAGGAGAAAAGCAACTTCTCATGCAAATATCGTCTCTAAGAGGAAAAACGTATACTTAGATGCTAAAGTATAAAGATTCTTCTTCCTCTTGCAAGACGTAAGCGCACACACACACAATTCATTCATGTGTGTCCATGCATCGTTGTGCTACATTTGGTATAACACATTCACACACTTATTGAAGTATGCACATGCATTTGTCTCATATTGACAAACATTGTAGAATTGCATGTTCTAGGACTATGTCTAGGAAATGGCATACTTATGTGATCTTGTGTCTATTTGTTTTCGTGTTACTGTTTTTGGACTTGAACATGATCTTATATGATTCCTTATTGAGTCACAGTCATTTTGATTACTCATTCATTAGGTTTCGAGTCCCAACTAGGAAGATATGCTACTTTGCGTTCTCAAACTTTGTGTTGTCTTCGTCGTCATATTTCGAGTCGAATTCTCAACCTTTTATCAAAGTTTCATAGTCTTCCTTGTGCGTGAGGGAGTCACGGTTTGTAATACAAAAATGGATTTGAAGTCGAAGCTCTGATGCCCGAATACGGCTGAAGAACGCGAGAGGAGCGCGAGAGAGGTGAGCAATGGCCAAAGGCCACTAGAGGGACCTCCCGTGAGGGGCGCGTGAGGCTCACGGGCCAGCACCCCTCTCTGCCACGTGAGGCTCACACGCCTCACATGGGGATGGTGATGTGACCTCCTTTGATTGGCCACTAAATCTCCCTCCTTCTCTTTTTTAAATATCTTCCTCCTTCTCTCCAAATCAGTGTGAAGAAAAAATTGAAAAAGAAAAAGTGCAAACATTTCTTCAAGTTTTTCGATTTCTTGTTTTGATCATAACGCTCTCATTTAAACTCCAAATCAAGTGATTCAGAAGCCAAAAATGTTGGTCTTAAAGAGAGGAACAAACCACAAGCATTTTTAGAACCAAATGATATCGTAATTTTGTGCAGTGAACGGATTTCAGTTAGTGGTTCATCATTTGTAGGTGAAATATTTTCTTCTCACTTTCTCTTTTGATCATCTCTTTTAATCTTCCTCTTTGATAGGTGAAATGTGTTAAGAATGATGTTAATTCATATTCTAGGTTTGTTTGATTGATTGATTTTCGAGATTTAGCTTTGTGATCTATTTTGAATATCTTGTGGCTAAACTTGAATAACATGAAAGTGATTCTAGAAAACCTTTTTGTGGTAAACTTGATTGTTGATTTCTAGACCTAATTTCATGTTTCTAAAAACTAGAATTTTTGAGTGAAATATTGAATATTCTAATCTTGTTCTTATTGATTCACATGCTTTGATTTCTAGATACATTTGTGATTGTTTGATTGAAAGCATATTCTAGATTATCATTTAGCATGTTCATAGAGCTTAATTGATCATCTTGCTTTATTTGATTGTGTTTTGCATCATTTGCATCACCTAGATCAAAGCCTTGAAATAGGTGGAAGTCTCTTTCAAAGTGAGTGAAGCTTTGATCAGAGCAAGTAGTCTTGACTAGGACATGTGGTCCGGATAGTCAAGCAAAAGACTTAGTTATGAGTGTTGTACTCCGGATGGTTAAGCTAGGGAAGCTTGAATAGGATCTTTGTGATCCGGATAGCTAAATAAGAAATCTTTCTAGAGACTTGAGAGTCTTGGATAGGAAGTTGCTTCCTAGAGGTGTAAGACACATCTCGGATAGGAAGTAGGCTAGGTGATTCACTAGGTCCGAGGGTAGACTAGGAGTTGATAGTTTAGGGTGGATATCATGTGTTGATTGCCTTGAGTGTGTAAGTCCTTTTCATCATAGTGAATTGCTTGCCGGTGGTTGTAGTATCAACCCATGGATGTTTCCTCTTTAAGTTTTTACCACGTAAAAATACTTGTGTCAAGTTTCGTTTTATATTTCATTATATTTCATTATCTTCCATATCTTGTATTGATTGTATCACTTGTATATTGATTTCCGCATGTGTTGGTTAAAACAATTCAATTGTTAAGACACATCAAGTGTGCATTTCATTATTGTATTTGAGAAAAAGAAAAGTGGAAGTATTTGGGCCTATACCTATTCACCTCCCTCTAGGTATATATTACACTATATTACTTAAGGGAATTTCATTGTCAATTAAATGCACATGAACATTCAATAGAGTTTATTTGACTAGATAAATAAACATTTGTCTATCAAGCTAATCAATAATCAATTCCATAAGAATATTAAACGCTTAGCTATTTAGGCAAAACAACGTAATTAATTAAGCTATCACAATACAAACCCAATCATATTATCAAGACTCATAAATATATGTAATAAATGAGTCAATGTATTTCATCAAGCAATAAATACCTAATTTAGAGTAAGAAGAACAATAAATGATATTCAATGAAGTTCTAACTTACCTAGTCATGAAACAAAGAAGACCCATGCTTTAGAGATGCTTAGAGATGCATGAAGATGATAGGTTTTGGGTTTGGAGAGTTAAAGAAGCAAGCCTGAAGCTTTCTCTCTCTAGAAGCTCTAACCTCTCTCTAAAATATGATATTTGAAGCTCTCAAAGGGCCAAAAGAGGTAAGAGATTAATATATACGTTGCCCTAGACGAAATGACATCGTTTTGGCAATGGACAATAAAAACCCATAAAAAACCGCTCTAACAACGGCTCTAAAAACCACAGCTGTCTTGAGAGCGGTTTCCGCTGGTGAGCAAATCGACAAAACAACTGCTCCATATTCGAGCGACCCGAAACATGACCAAATAATATCGAAACCTTTTGTATAATTGTAAGTGCCTCACTTTTTGATTGGCTTATTTCGTTGACAAAATCATAATGGGGTTCAATTATGTAAGGGTAGCTTAGGAATGAAGAAATTCTCATCAACTACCAAAGGACCTCATCGTGATCATCAAGAGCTTCAAGGAAGGTAGATTACTTGTCTTGACTCAAATTGAAGAGATTTAGTTGCACACACTCACCTACTCAAGCATGCATGTGTGATATTTGCTTTTGATTGCATATGTTTCACTTTTCACACTTGCATTTTTTTTTTATGATTATGTGTACCTGATAGTGCGCTGGTCCTCTTACCTCGTGCACACCAGCGCATTGCGCTGGTCGTCATGCGCCGGACTGTCTGCCGTATGTCGTGCGCTGGTGGTCGTCATGCGCAGCTCACTGGCGCAACTTCTCCAGAAGTTCGTCGTTGTTCGTGCGCCCCTCTCCAGCGCAGGTCGTCTAGCGCCCTTGCAAAACAAAAGGTGTGCGCTGGTGTGGTGCGCTAATCGACCAGCGCACCACCAGCACAGTTGACGAGTAGCTGGAACGTTTTTTTCAAAACGACGCCACTCTGCTTGGATCTTATATATATATGTCTTGATAGCCTTTGGTTGTTTTTTAGAGCAAAAATTACATCTTTTGAGAGCTATTGAGTATCTTCAAAGCAAAGGTATCAACACTAGATCTTTATTACTCAAATCACAAACACCCATCATACTTTCATGTTTCATACATCATCTAGCATGTTCTAGTTTAATTTTCATAGGGTTTTCTTCTTTTCTCACATGACTTGTAGTTAGAACATTAGTTGCATCACTTCACATGTTCTTTCTCTACAAGATAACTTTTTTATTACTTGACTAGTCTCAAGATTGCATCTTTATGACTTGACTAGTTTCAAGATTGTTTTTATTATGCCTTGTGAGTTGTTTGTGATAGCTATTGCCTATAGGGTTTATTTTGCACATATAGCTAGGTTGTATGAATGTCATATAGCCATATGATATCTAGGAATCTCTCTAACATGTTCATCCATACCTAGATAAGCTTGAATGTTTAACCTAGCATTTTAGCATCTTGAATATTCCATATATTCACCTTAGGTTGAGTTATCTTTTCTCTTAGAGAGTTAAGACTTGTATTTACCATTTGGTAGTTTGCAAGCAATAGACTAGATTCACTTTTGAAGGCCTGCGGGTAGTAGTGGTAGATTAGTAACCGTGTGAGGTTTGACGTGGTCAACCTAGGTTGTAATTGCCATTACAATTAGTGGATTGAGGTTCGTGTGTGGTGCACATAACAGCCCGTGGTTTTTCCCGTGAGGGTTTCCACATAAAAATCGAGTGTCGTTTATATTCCGCTTTATTACACTTGATTTTATTTTATGACTAGTTAGGGGTTTTTTGTAATATTGATTAATCGTGAAAAGTTGGTAATAGTTCGATTAAAATCTATTCACCCCCCTCTAGATTATTTTAGACACGTAATATATATTTTCAATAATATACCGTTGGAAAGGTATGAGTATTTAGTTTATATAGAAATTTTCAAAACTCATTTTGAAACTTTGTATAAAACGTTATGGTCACAAGACCATGCAAGGGTCAATTGTGAAAACACTTGAAACATTGAAATTCAATCTTTTGAAATTAGACACCTTACTCCAATCAACCGCACCATAACTAAAACTAATAATGTACGGTGTGTATAAAACTATCTAGAGGGGGTGAATAGATTTTAAACTAATATTACCAATTTTCGTGATTAGTCAATGTTACGAAAATACCCCAATCTAGTTAAAGCAATAAATCAAGTATAAAGTACGAAAATTAAATAACATTTGATTTTTACGTGGAAACCCAAACTGGGAAAAACCACGGGTTGTTATGTGTGCAACACACGAACCTCGAATACACTAATTGCAATGATGTGTACAACCTAATCCCAGTCTATAACCCACCACCATTACCTGCAGGCCTGTAAAAGTGGACCTAATCCAATTTGCTTGCGGCTTAAGCAACCTTAGCCACAAGACTTAGTTCTCACTAAAGAGATTAAACAACCTTAGTGAATATGCAAAGATATCCAAATATGTATTTAGTGCTAGGTCACACTAAATACTTATCTAGGATTATAAGATGACAATTAAATCAATCCTAGATATCAATAACTAAATGACATGGCATAAAGCTTAGCTAACATAGATTAAACAATCCTAAGTTTAGCTATCACAAAACAACACTCAATCAAAACAACACAACAATCTCTATCTTGTATATAAGAATATAATTTAAGAGCATACAAGTAATTCAAGAGATGCCTTGTTAAGTAAAACACTAAGATTAGATGAAATTAGTGAAGAACATACAAAAGCAAGTGTGTTGAGCAAAACCCATGCATACAAGCATCCTAGATATGCTAAAAGATGCTAGATGAATTTTGATGCATATGAAAATGGCTTTGAGTGTTTAAAGGTGAGTTCTTGATTGATTTTCTCTCAAGTATCTCTCTTTTTCTCTTTAGGGTTCTTGGAGTCAAGGAACTAAGTTCAGAGAATGAGATAATGATGTATTTATAGACATCAAGAACATGGCATGTGAAAAGACAAGTTTTCCCCTGAAACACGTGATCAACGGTTTCGAAACCGCCGATCCAATTACCGAATTGAATCCCGAGAGAACAGGGGATCATTGGCGGTTTCATAACCACTAATCACAACCGTAGAAATAGACCCGAGAGATTAAATCGATCAGGTCTAAATGGTTGTTTCAAACGGTAGTCGTGGCCGTCAATCATAACCACAGAAATGCTCCAGAACCTTCTGGACTCAAACGACGATTTCATTCGGTGGCCATGACCGCCGATCAAACCGCCGTTTCACCAATTTTGGTGAAACCAAAGGAGAAGCTAAGAGCATTCTCCTAAGGCGATCTTCACGCTAACCAAGCACACCATCGTGCATGCGTGAACATTTTCAAACAATGTATGGGAAACGAATTACTAGACATACTAACACACAACAAAATACAACAACAAAGTGCAAGTGTGAAAGGTTACATGTGAAGAGAATGCACACAAAAGTAAAGCATACATATGCAAACATTACAAGTGTGTGTATGTGTGCAACTAAATCTCTTCAATGAAAACTAAGCACTAGAGATATACCTTTGGAGTGCTTATTGTTTTGAGGTCTTGATAAGACCTTTGAGCTTGATCATCATTCACCTAAGCTACCCTTACAATTTAAACCCCAATTGTGGTTTGTCACCGAAATAAGCCAATCAAATATTGAGGAACTTACAATAACTAACACTTATCCAAGAGAAGAATAAGACCTTCTCAAATGGTCAACCATCATGCTAAGACATGCATACCATCGTGTAAACACGGACGTTTCTGATCACACAAACGAAAACGAATTACAAGACACTATCACACAACAAAATCCAACAAAGAGGTGTAAGTGTAAGGTTCCCATTTGTTGATTGGCTCATTTCGTGGACAAACCACATGTTGGAGTTCTTTGTAAGGGTAGCTTAGGTGTTGTTGTTATTGCTCAAGCCCATTGAAGACCTTGTCTTGATAAGCACCGAAGGTAAATTTCTATGTGCTTACTTTTCTTTAAAGAGATTAGTTGCACACACACACTTAACTTACATTGCATATGTGTGCATTCTCTTCACTTGTCACATTTCATACTTGCACTTATTTGTTATATTTTGTTGTGTGTAATTGTGTCTTGTTGTCTTGTAATTCGTTTCCCGATAGTTTTCGGAAACGTCCACGCATGCACTAGAATGTGCTTGGTTTAGCGTGAGAACCGCTTACGGAGAATGCCCTTGGCTTCTTCTTGATTTTCACCTTTGTTGGTGATCGGCAGTTATGATCGGTGGCTTGGCCGCCGAATGAAACCGCCGTTTGCTTCCAGTAGTGTATGGAGCAATTCTGGGATTACGATTGGCGGTCACGACCGCCGTTCGAAACCGCTATTCAAGACCTGATTGATTTTATATCTCGGTCCATTTCGGCGGTTGAATCGGCGGTCACGAAACCGCGGAATGAAACCATCGTTCATACCTGATTGATTTTTTTATCTCAGGTTTGATTCGGCGGTTAGATCGGCGGTCGCGAAACCGCTGAATGAAACCGCCGTTGGTCCCCTGTTCTTCTCGGGTCAAATTCGACGGTTATGATCGGCGGCCTGGCCGCCGATCGAAACCGCCGATCAGTGCGTTTCAGGGGTAAACTTGTCTTTTCACATGCTCTATTTTTCATGCCTATAAATACATCACTTTCTCTTGTTCTGAATGTGACTCTTTAATCATCAAGAACCCTACTTTAAAAAGAGAGATTTTTAAGAGAGGAAGCAATTAAGTTTGCTTATCAAACACTCAAACCAAAATCCATTTGCATCAAAGTTCATCTAGCACTCTCTAGCATATCTAGGATGCTTGCTTGCATGGGTCTTTCATCATCACACTTGCTTTGGTAAGTTTTTCACTATTATCATACATAATTAGTGTTTAATTTATTATGGCATCTCTTTTATTACTTGATTGTTCTTAGATTAAATTCTAATATTCAAGATAGAGATTGTTGTGTGGATTTGATTGAGTGTTGTTTTTATGATAGATATCTAGGTTTCTATAATCTATGATTATCTAAACTAATTAACATGTCATTTAGCTTTAATATCTAGGATTGTTTTTAATTGCAAATTCATCATCTTAGATAAGCATATAGGGTTTCCCTTGCTCTATGTTGCATTTGAATATTCATATATTCACTTAGTGTGTTAATCTCTTTTTAGAGAATTAAGTCTTGTGTTGTGACCGGGATTAGGTTGCTTAATTCGCAAGCAATCGAACTAGGTTCGCTTATACCGGGATTAGGTAGGTGTGTGATTACTTCCAAGATTAGGTTGTAATCGTTTTACACATTTAATGGATTCGAGGTTCGAGTGTGGCTTACTTACTAGCCCGTGGTTTTTCCCATGAGGGTTTCCACGTAAAAATCAAGTGTTATTTAATTTCTGCATTTTATACTTGATTTATTGCTTTATCTATTTATGGGTAATTTTGTAATTTTGACTAAACACGAAAAATTGGGTAATAAACTTAAAATCTATTCACCCCCCTCTAGATAGTTTTATACACACCGTGCTATAATTTGTTTCAATTGGTATCAGAGCGAGTTCCTAGATATACATAAGTGATCCTTGCTTATTTTGGTGTGTTTTGCATTTTGTGTGATTTTTGATCATTCATACATTTGCATTCATTTCATTCATTCATAAACACTATGAGTGGAAACGGTGGAAATGGTGGTGGCAACGAGGGTGCTTCTAGCACAAGGCCTCCACTTCTTACCGGGTTGAACTATTCCCAATGGAAAGGGAAGATGGAATCCTACATATGTCAAATTCACGACCGTGCATGGATGGCGGTTGAAGACAGATATGATCTACCCAAGATGACTCCCGCGGGTGGAGGAGAAGAAGTATTGAAGCCTAAGGCGCAATGGAACGTGCAAGAGTTTGAGGCTTCAAAGTGGAATAGGAAGGCGATGCATGCCATCTTATGTGCTACGGATGAAAATCAATACAAATTGATTCAAAATACTAGGATAGCTAAGGAGGCTTGGAACATCCTAGAGATTGCACATGAGGGAACCGAAGTGGTGAAGGACTCTAAGCTTCAAGTCCTCCAAACTCAATTCGAGATGCTTAAGATGGAGGAGAATGAGTGCTTCAACGACTTCGAGATCAAGTTGATGGACATAGTCAACCAAAGTCATCAACTTGGTGATCCATATTCGGATAGGAGAATCAAGCAAAAGATTATGAGATCTCTTCCGGATAGGTTTGAATCAAAAGTAACGGCTTAAGAAGAAAGTAGTGGATATAAGGATATGAAGCCGAGTGAGGTGATTGGGAGACTTCTAGCTTATGAGTCTAAGAAGGGTCCTATCTCCACACCTCCTAAAAAGCAAAAAGGAATTGCTTTGAAAACCTCCAAGGAAGAAAATGAGGCAAAGAAGAATGACTCGGACGAAGACCTTGCATTATTTGTGAAGAGATTCAAAAGGGTCATGAAGTTCGAGAAAAAGGACTTTGGTTCCAAAGGTCAAAACTACAAGAAAAAGGGTTCCTACAACAAGTTTGAGCCTAGGAAAGAGAAGACCGAAAGGAAAGGGGTCCGATGCTTCGAGTGTGGTGGCATAGGTCACTTTGCCCCCGAATGTGCTAATCACAATGACAAGAAGAAAGGTAAAGTGATGGCCGCCACATGGAGTAGTAGTAATGATGACTCCATTGAGGGAGATGAGTCTTCAAGTGATGAAGAGCTCATGGCTAACCTCCTAGCTTTTGCCTCCTCCTATAAAAGCAAAAGTTCTAGTGAGAGAGAGGAAATGAGTCAAGAGGACAATGACTCAAGTGGAAAAGAAAGTGATTCCTCTTCTAACTCCATAAATGGTTTTGTGGAGAAAAAGGTGCTTGCTAAATACCATGCCGAGTTTAATGATTTAGCAATCAAGAGCACAAGAAAGATCAAGATGTTGAGAGAAGAAAATCTTGAGCTTTCATCTCAAAATGACCACTTAAGTGAACAAGTGGAAAAATTCAAGAAGATGGAAGATAAGCTAAGAGAGGAGTTAGTCTTATCTAGGAGGAATGAAGAAAGTCTAAAGACGGAGCTTGAAGAAGTAAGAGAGTCTATGACTAGGATGGATTCTTGCACCAAGAAGCTTGACCATATGCTTGGTGTTGGAAAGAGTCCATGTGACAAGATGGGTCTTGGGTATGAAGATGGCAAGAAGATGGCAAGAAGATCTCAACCTCTAACAAGACCGTGTTTGTCAAGAGTTTGAGGAACGAAGAAACTTCATTTGTGCAAATTCCTAGGAAGAAGTTAGAAATAGGACAATGTTCAAATGCACAAGTGAAGATGGGGCCAAGAAGGCAACCTCAAGCTCAACCCTCTAGGGTTCCTCGAGCAAACATTCCTCCACAAGTGGCTCATAAAGGAAAGAGACCAATCATGCAACCTCAAGCTAGGAAGCAATCTAGACCGGTTCAACAACGAAGACCAATTGAACCCATTCATCCACAAAGACAAGGACAATGTATGATTCCTTATTTTACTCCTATATGTCACTTTTGTGGATTTGATGGTCATATTAGACCACATTGCTTTCGATATATTAAAATGTGCAAAACTAGAAGCATGATTGAGAAGAAAAAGAAAAGAGCCATGATGCATGTTCCTAGGAATGATAATATTGTTATGCATGATCCTAGAACATCTAGAGCCCATGTACCAAAGACCACTAAGAAAGCTAAGATTATTTCTAGGTGGATTAGAAAGAATGAAAATGTTTGCCATGTTGCTCAAATAGCCTTGAAGGCAAATTCTTCTAATTTTTGGTATTTAGATAGTGGGTGCTCTAGGCACATGACGGGAAACAAGAGTTTCTTCGAGACTCTTGTTATGGAGGAAGGAGGATATGTCACTTTTGGTGATGGATCCAAAAAGAAAGTTGTAGGGAAAGGAACCATTTCCGTTCCCGGATTACCCTCCTTATCCGATGCTTTATTTGTTGATGGCTTGAAAGCCAATTTAATAAGCATTTCACATCTAAGTGATGAAGGATATTCCGTCTTGTTTTGTAAAGATGATTGCTCTATCCTAAAGCCCAATGGACAAACGTTGTTGAAAGGTATGAGATCTAGTGACAATTGTTATTGTCTTGAAGCTAGAATAGTCTCAAACAATGTGTCCATGGATGAGCAAATTGAGTTGTGGCATGAAAGACTTGGCCACATGAACTTTAGGGATTTACGAACCCTTGGAAAGTTCAATTGTGTGCGTGGCCTCCCTAAGCTTGGGAAGAAAGCCAATGGTGTTTGTGGACCTTGCCAACAAGGAAAACAAACCAAAAGCATGCACAAAAAGGGCAAGTATCTCTCTACCAAGGAGCCCCTAGAGCTTCTCCACATGGATCTCATGGGTCCTATGCAAACCGAGAGCTTAGGTGGAAAGAGATACATTTTTGTTTGTGTTGATGACTTCTCTAGATTTACATGTACATATTTTCTTAGAGAAAAATCCGAAACTTTTGATAAGTTTAAAATGCTTTGTACTAAAATACAAAATGAAATGAATTCTAACATTAAAAGCATTAAATGGATTAGAAGCGACCATGGGAGGGAATTTGAGAATGCCTCATTTGAAAGCTATTGCAATAGCTTAGGCATCTCCCATGAGTTCTCGGCTCCTAGGACATCTCAACAAAATGGAGTTGTTGAGAGGAAGAATAGGGTCCTTCAAGAGATTGCCCGAGTAATGTTGCTTAGCAACAATGTTCCTAGGAACCTATAGGACGAAGCCGTCAATACGGCTTGTTATATAGGGAATCGTGTTTTCCTAAGGCCCGGATCTAGAAACACCTCCTATGAGTTATGAAAGGGTTGGAAACCAAATGTTAGCTACTTCCACACATTTGGAAGCAAATGCTACATTTTAAATGACCGTGATCAACTTGGCAAATTTGATGCTAAGAGTGATGAGAGTATCTTTATTGGCTATGCCTTAAATAGTAGAGCCTATAGAGTTTTCAACTTGAAGACTCGAACCGTCATGGAATCATCCAATGTTGTCATTGATGATACTAGGCTCAAGTCAAATGACCATGAGGAGGAGGAAGTTTTAGAGGATGACTCTCCTTTGGAGAAGGTTGTGGTGACTCCCAATGTTGGGACGTCCAATGACAATAATGATGTCACACAACCTCTTACTAGAGTCCCTCTCTTGGACTCTAATGAACCCGCTCCATAGGTTAGAAGACTCCATAACAAAGAGGATGTTATTGGAGATGTGAATGAGGGTGTTAGGACTAGGCGTCAAATAGCTAATCTAATTAGCTACACATGATACACCTCTCAAATTGAACCCAAATAGGTTGATGAAGCCTTGAATGATGAATTTTGGGTTCTTGCCATGCAAGAAGAGCTAAACCAATTCGAAAGGAATGAGGTTTGGACTCTAGTTCCTAGGCCTAAAAGCACTAATGTGATAGGCACTAAGTGGATTTATAGGAACAAATCCGATGAGGATGGCAACATAGTGCGGAACAAGGCTAGACTTGTAGCACAAGGGTACTCTCAAATTGAGGGTATCGACTTTGAGGAGACATTTGCTCCTGTTGCCCGTTTAGAGTCCATTAGGCTTCTCTTGTCCATTTCTTGTGTGCACAAGTTCAAATTGCACCAAATGGATGTCAAGATTGCCTTCCTCAATGGCTTCTTGCAAGAGGAAGTGTTTGTTGAACAACCCAAGGGGTTTGTGGATGCACACCACCCTAACCATGTCTATCGCCTCAAGAAGGCTCTGTATGGGTTGAAACAAACACCGAGGGCTTGGTATGAGCGCCTCACTCAATTTCTTGTTGACAATAACTACTCAAGAGATAGTGTTGACAAGACACTATTCATCAAGAGAGACAATGATGAGCTTTTCATAGCTCAAATATATGTTGATGATATAGTTTTTGGCTCCACCAACAACACCAAGGTCCAACAATTTGTTGATGTCATGTCTCATGAATTTGAGATGAGTCTTGTTGGTGAGCTTAGTTACTTCCTAGGTTTGCAAATTAGGCAATTAGATGATGGGATCTTCATAACCCAAGCCAAATATGCTAAAAACCTAGTGAAGAAGTTTGGTCTTGAAAATGCCAAACATTGTGATACACCCATGAGTACCACTTTGAAGCTAAGCAAGGATGCTAGTGGTAAAAGTGTGGAACAAACGTTATATCGTGGCATGATTGGTAGCTTGCTTTATTTGACCGCAAGTAGGCCCGATATCTCTTTTAGTGTGGGTGTGTGTGCTAGGTACCAAGCGGATCCCAAGGAGTCCCATCTCTCTTCCATAAAGAGAATCATTCGCTATGTGAATGGGACATCCAACTATGGGATTTGGTACTCGTTTGACACTAATGCTAGTCTTATAGGCTTTAGTGATGCGGATTGGGCAGGAAATTGTGATGATAGGAAAAGCACATCGAGCGATTGCTTCTTCCTAGGCAACAACTTGGTGTCTTGGTTTTGCAAGAAGCAAAACTTGATTTCCTTGTCCACGGCCGAGGCCGAGTACATAACCGCGGGGAGTGGATGCACACAACTCCTATGGATGAAGCAAATGCTAGTAAACTACGAATTCAACCAAGGTACTCTCACTCTCTTTTGTGATAACATGAGTGCCATTAATATTTCCAAGAATCCGGTGCAACATTCTAGAACTAAGCATATTGACATCCACCATCACTTCATTAGAGAGCTTGTTGAAAATAAATGCATAGTACTTGAACATGTAGGTACTAATGATCAACTTGCGGACCTATTTACTAAACCCTTAGATTCTACTCGATTTAAAACACTAAGTAGATCTATTGGGATATGTCTTATGGAGTGATGAGTTTTGTATTTGACCCCATATGGGGATCTCAAGCAAAGAGAGCTATTTTGCATTCTTGTCACTTGAAAAAAATTTGAAATATCTTATGCCTCTTCTTTTAATTGCTTGAGTAAGCTTGGTTGCACATATGTATATATGTTTTCAATTCAATAAGTGTGAACCTTGCTTGTTTACAATCCATGTCATATTTATGTTCAAACATGCATTTTTGGACTAGGAGATGTATATAGGAAGTATGATTTGAATGACCTATGGTTATCTCCATGATATGATGATTCTTTTATAACATACTAATGTCAAATGAAAAAGCATGAAATTCATATAACATGCTCACATAAAAAGCATGAATTGATGATTGCATATTCTTAAAATGAAAAACTTCTGTGAAAGCTTATGAGACTCAAAATGAATAAAGGATCTAGTATCCGTTCAAAAGTTTTTAAATTCCAAATGTCTCTCTTTCTTTATTGGTTGACCATGGCTACTATCATATGGATATCTTATCCGGAAAAATCAAATAGGGTGCAAAGTCACTCATGCCATGTTTCGCTTATAAAGTTGGATATATTTGCTCTTAAATTGAAATCAATAAAATCTTTATATCCGTGCTCTTCTCATGACATTGGTAAAATTGGTTTGAATTCCTATTAGAAACCTTTGTCATTTGCTTTGCCAAATACCATTGTATTTTGGACTTGAATGCTACATGTCTTGTATGCAAAGCATGTTTGATTCACACATTTTCTAACAAATAAATCTCCTTGTTTCTCACCAATTAATTGAGATGCATAAAGTGACTTATATTGATTATGCAAATATCTTGCATGCTACTATCTCTCGTTGCTATGAGTGACCCGGTTGGGGACTACTCCTTTGCCTATATCATGACAAAAAGAGGGAGTAGGATATGGTAATAAGGGGAGGAGTTGCAAAATATAGAAGCAATTGTGCATATTGGGGAGAACATTCATTAAGGGGGAGTAACCCGTTGAAGGAGAGCATTGCATACACATACATTGCATAATGTTGTGCCTAATCTTTTACAACTACAAATGCTTGTTTTTGTTCTCACTTGATTCATCTCACTTTTTACTTGTATTGGAAATGTTAGAAACCTTTTTTCAGGGATTGATTATTCTACAAGAGGTTGAAGACTTCAAGTTGCACTTTCTTATCGCTTGGTAATGTAGAATATCATTGTAGTCCCGTAGTTTCTATTTGTTTGTGAGGAATCAATGTGAGTGGTGGTGGTTTTGTCACGAAATAGCCAAAGGGGGAGATTGTAAGGTTCCCATTTGTTGATTGGCTCATTTCGTGGACAAACCACATGTTGGGGTTCTTTGTAAGGGTAGCTTAGGTGTTGTTGTTATTGCTCAAGCCCTTTGAAGACCTCGTCTTGATAAGCACCGAAGGTAAATTTCTATGTGCTTACTTTTCTTTAAAGAGATTAGTTGCACACACACACTTAACTTACATTGCATATGTGTGCATTCTCTTCACTTGTCACATTTCACACTTGCACTTATTTGTTATATTTTGTTGTGTGTAATTGTGTCTTGTTGTCTTGTAATTCGTTTCCCGATAGTTTTCAGAAATGTCCGCGCATGCACTAGAATGTGCTTGGTTTAGCGCGAGGACCGCTTACGGAGAATGCCCTTGACTTCTTCTTGGTTTTCACCTTTGTTGGTGATCGGCGGTTATGATGAAACCGCCGTTTGCTTCCAGTAGTGTATGGAGCAATTCTGCGGTTACGATCGGCGGTCACGACCGCCGTTCAAAACCTGATTGATTTTATCTCTCGGTCTATTTCAGCGATTGAATCGGCAGTCATGAAACCGCCGAATGAAACCGCCATTCATACCTGATTGATTTTTTTATCTCAGGTTTGATTTGGCGGTTAGATCGGCGGTCGTAAAACCGCCGAATGAAACCGCCGTTGGTCCCTTGTTCTTCTCGGGTCAAATTCGGCGGTTATGATCGGCGGCCAGGCCGCCGATTGAAACCGTCGATCGGTGCGTTTCAGGGGCAAACTTGTCTTTTCACATGCTCTGTTTTTCATGCCTATAAATACATCACTTTCTCTTGTTCTGAATGTAACTCTTTAATCATCAAGAACCCTACTTTCAAAAGAGAGTTTTTTAAAGAGAGAAAGCAATCAAGTTTGCTCATTAAACACTCAAACCAAAATCCATTTGCATCAAAGTTCATCTAGCATTCTCTAGCATATCTAGGATGCTTGCTTGCATGGGTCTTTCATCATCACACTTACTTTGGTAAGTTTTTCACTATTATCATACATAATTAGTGTTTAATTTATTATGGCATCTCTTTTATTACTTGATTGTTCTTAGATTAAATTCTAATATTCAAGATAGAGATTGTTGTGTTGATTTGATTGAGTGTTGTTTTTATGATAGATATCTAGGTTTCTATAATCTATGATTATCTAAGCTAATTAACATGTCATTTAGCTTTAATATCTAGGATTGTTTTTAATTGCAAATTCATCATCTTAGATAAGCATATAGGGTTTCCCTTGCTCTATGTTGCATTTGAATATTCATATATTCACTTAGGGTGTTAATCTCTTTTTAGAGAATTAAGTCTTGTGTTGTGACCGGGATTAGGTTGCTTAATTCGCAAGCAATCGAACTAGGTTCGCTTATACCGGGATTAGGTAGGTGTGTGATTACTTCCGGGATTAGGTTGTAATCGTTTTACACATTTAGTGGATTCGAGATTCGAGGTTCGAGTGTGGCTTACTTACTTGCCCGTGGTTTTTCCCGTGAGGGTTTCCACGTAAAAATCAAGTGTTATTTAATTTCCGCATTTTATACTTGATTTATTGCTTTATCTATTTAGGGGTAATTTCGTAATTTTGACTAAACACGAAAAATTGGGTAATAAGCTTAAAATATATTCACCCCCCCCCCCCCCCCCCCCCCCCCCCCTCCCCTCTAGATAGTTTTATACACACCGTGCTATAATTTGTTTCAGTAAGTGTGAAGTGTAAAGAATGCACACATATAAGAATTGAAGCACAAATGTAAGATGAATAAAACATGCATGAAGAAGTGTGTGTGTGTGTGCAACTAATCTCTTCAAGAGGCAAGCCAAATGATTTACCTTTCGCTCTTGCTCTTGAAGTTACCGGGATGCTTGGAAGCTTGTCAACGTGAACCTAAGCTACCCATTACATAGGCATCCCAAAATATGGTTTGTCAACGAAATAAGCCAATCAAAATATGAGGAACTTATAGTACTCATGGGTGTATCACAATGCTTGGCATTTTCAAGACCAAACTTCTTCACTAGGTTTTTAGCATATTTAGCTTGTGTCGACTTTTAAGATTTTGAGTCTAGTTGGTATTATTCTATATCAAAACGTTATTTGCTTTATATTTAGTTGTCCTAGTTGTGTGGTTTATTAAGCTTCAAAGAAGATGGACAATTGTTCAAGCAAAGTGATGCTTTCGTACGAGGAAAGCGCTATTGACTACAAAGGTAATAAGACCTCTTTCCTCTTACAAGACTTAGGCGCACACACACAATTCATTCACAAGTGTCTCTGCATCGTAGCACTAAATTAGTATAACATATTCACATGTTTTAGTATGCTCATGCATCGATCTTATATTGTCATACATTGTAGAAATGCATGTACTATGACTATTGCTAGGAAATTACATACTTGTGTGATCTTGTATTTATTTGTTTGTATGTAAGTGATTTGGACTTGAATATGTTCTTAAATGATCCCTTGTTGAGTTCCAGTCATTTCGGATACTCACTCATTAGATTTTGAGTTCAAACTAGGAAGTTATGAAACTTTACGTTTCTTTACAATGCGTTATCTTCGTTTTCGTATTTCGAGTCGAGTTCACATCCAATTGTCAAATTTTTGTAGTCATCCTTTTGTGTTAGTGAGTTATGGTTCGTAATCTGGAAACAGATTCGAATTCCTAGTTTGGAAGCCAAAGGACAGTCGAAGAACGCGAGGAGAAGAACCAAGGAGAGAAGACCTCACTTGAGAGGCTTCCTGTGGAGGCGCGTGGCCACTCCTAAGTGGGTCCCACTCCTTTTGGTTTTCCCTCCCAATCTCTTTTAAATACTCCCTCTCTCTCACTTGTTCATTTCTAAGAAGAAAATTTGAAATATTAAGCTAAAATTTTCTCTCCAACTATCTCATCTTCCAAACACCATAACTTTTTCATTCGGACTCTGAATTGAGTGATTCAAGTTGGAGAATCTTAGTAATCAAATCCCCTATCTTCACCAAAAGAGTTTGTAGCTATTTGATCATGTTTTTTGGTGGATGTTCACTCATAACCAAACTAGCTCGGGATTCCTAGGTATTGAATCAAACTTTGTGCATTCATCTTTTTAATCCTTCAATTATCTTGGGTTTTCTTCTTCTATATGTATGTGTATGTATGATGAAAGCTATTGAGAAAGATAACTTCAAATCAAAGCTAATCAAGTCTAATTAGAGACAAATGTGAACTAGTTTTCTATGATTCTAGTATTTCACATGTTTGAGAATTGTATTGTGCTTAGCTTGATATCTAGGGTTATTTGTGACTTAATTGACTCATTTTATGATTAATAACCTTGGCATGTGCTTGGATCCTTTAATTGAACAAATTTAGGATTAGAACATTTGATTTTGTGTTTAGAGCTATTTAGGATTTAATTGATTATTAATTATATTCATGCTCTAAATACTTGCTAGAATATTCATTGATCATATTTTGTGATTCTAGCATTTTTGGTGTATGCTTCTAATATCTTGAATATGTGCTTCATGTAAATGATTTATTCAAGTATTAGCTTTGTGAATGAAACTAGAAATCACATGTGTTAGGTGTTTCACATGCTCTAGGTTTTGATTCATGGTTTTTATGACTAGACAATTTTTGACTTGTGTTCTCACATGACTAAGTCTAGTTCTACATGAAATGTACATAATCCATACATTTCATATGTTCATGCATCATCTTGTGTGATTGCATCTCTTGGATTGTAAACTAGAATATCATACATTGTGTGCTCATTGTCTAATTCTTGTTTTCATAGCTCATATTGATCATATGTCCTATGTTGATTGTGTTTGCATCATTTGCATCACATAGATCACTTGCCTTGTAAAAGGTGGAAGTCTTGGCTAAGAGTGTGAGGCTCTAAGTAAGCCCAAGTGATCGCGCTATGAATGTTCACATTTAGCGCCCCTAATTCCTACCTTTTGTGTTCGTATTCAAGCACTTTTGTGTGCATAACGTGTGTTTTTGTTAAGTTCAGGTAATTAGACCAGTCAGGAAGGTTTTTGCATCAAAATAGTTAAAAGATGAGCGAAAACCAAGAGAAGAAGAGTAGGCGGGTTCTGAAGGCGGGCACATGCCAGCCTTCCCGAAGGTCTGAAGTCGCCCTAAGCCAAGGCTAGTTACATGGCGGGTTCTGAAGGCGGGCACATTCCAGCCTTCCCGATGGTTTGAAGTCGCCAAAAAGCAAGGCAGGTTCACGCGGCGACTTCGTGAGGCGGGAAAGAGGCCGCCCATAGCTTTTCAGAAGCGCGGCGACTTCGTAACGGCGGGAAAGAAGACTCTGAGAAGCTTGCTGAAAGCAAGGCGGGTTCGCGAGGCGGGTTCGTGCGGCGGGAATGAACCCGCCCAAGACACGTCCAAAGGCCAATTTGTGTGTTTCTTGCCTCATTTGAAGAAAACATATATATATTTCTCTCTCCTGAGTGACAAAAAGTGTGGAAAAAATATAGCATAGAATAGTTCTTAGTAGTTTTTGGTTAATTTATCATAGAATAGATTAGTGATTCAAGTAGTTCATCACTTGAAATCTTTGTAGCTTAAAGGTATTGATCTTAGTAAATACCTTGCTCATCAATCTCTTGAAAGTTATTTGTGATCAATTGGTTTGTATTGCTGTGGAGGAAGGAGAGGTCGGCCTTGATTCTTCGAGGGTAGTATTTCTTCCTTTTGTTCATTAATATGCTATATTCAATGATCATGTGTAACTAAACACTTTGTTGGGGAATTTATGAAAGTTGAAAGTCCTAGAGGCGTGTTCAATATAAAGCTAGAGGGGGGGTGAATAGATTTTAGCTATTATTACCCAATTTTCGCATACAAGTCAATATTACGAAAATGCCCCTACTAGTTAAATATACAAGCAAGTGTAATATAGTGCGGAATTAAAATAACACTTGATGTATACGTGGAAACCCAACCACTGGGAAAAACCATGGGCTGATTAGTGCGCCACACTCGGACCTCGAAATCCACTAATCGAAATGGAGTTTACAACCTATGTAGACCTCGTCTAACACTCCGGTCAAACTAACCCCCACTCTACCACTCGGGCCTTTAAAAGTGCTCTAGTCCAATTGCTTGAGGCCTAAGCAACCTTAGCCTCAAGACTTAATTCTCTAAGAAGAGATATGCAACCTATGTGAATATGTATTAATATTCAAATAAAAAACAAGGCTAGGTAACCTTAGATGCTTATCTGGATGATGATATAATCAATTTAATCAACCCTAGATATCAATTGCTAAATGACATGTCAAATAGCTTAGCTAATCAAGATTAAGCAAAAACCTAATTAGCTATCAACAAAAACAACACTCAATTAAAACTCATCACAATTAATTCTCTATTCTTGTATTTATCATATGATCAACAACATACAAGTAAATAAAAAGAGAATATGCTTGATAGAGTAAAAAAAATACTAACTAAAATAAGATGAAACTAATCAAATCTTACCAAGCATATGTGATGATGCCAATCCAATCATAGATGCTTTCTATGTAGACATAGAGATGCAATATGAAATTTGATGCAAAAAGGATTTGATTTGAGTGTTTAAAGGTGGGTTCTTGAATTGATTTTTTCTCAAAAATCTCTCTTGAAAGATTAGGGTTCTAATTGCTCAAGGAACTTATTCAGAGATTGAGAAAACAAGATATTTATAGACATCAAGAATTGGGCATGTGAAAAGACACTTTTGCCCCTGAAACGCACCGTTCGGCGGTTTCAATCGGCGGCCAGGCCGCCGATGACGACCGCCGAATTGAGCTCGTGAAGAACAGAGCATTAACGGCGGTTTCATTCGCGGTTTCGTGACCGCCGATCCAACCGCCGAATCAAACCCGAGAGATTAAAATCGATCAGGTATGAACGGCGGTTTCGAACGGCGGTCGTGACCGCCGATCTGGACCGCATAATTGCTTCAGACCAATCTGGACTGAAACGGCGGTTTCATTCGGCGGCCAGGCCGCCGATCATAACCGCCGATCACCAACAATGGTGAAAACCAAGGAGAAGCCAAGGGCATTCTCCATAGGCGGTCTTCGCGCGAAACCAAGCACTAATTAGTGCAAGCGCGGACGTTTCCGAACAATGTCGGGAAACGAATTATAAGGCACATATACACACAACAAGATATATCAACCAAAGTGCTAGTGTGTAAAGTGACATGTGAAGAGATGCACATAAAAATAAGCAAGTATGCAATCATAGCAAGAATGCTAAGTGTGTGTGTGCTACTAAATCTCTTCAAAGAAAAACAAGCACAAGAGATTATACCTTTGGACGTGCTTGTATCTTGAGGTCATGGAAGGGCCTTTGATCTTCAACACCAAACACTTAGACTACCCTTACATTCAAAACCCCAACATGTGGTTTGACCACGAAATAAGCCAATCAACAAAACGGGAATCCTTACAATCTCCCCCTTTGGCTATTTCGTGACAAAACCACCACTCACATTGATTCCTCACAACAAAAATAAACCTATGGGTCAATGAAGATTTTCTACAATACAAAGAGATATATAAAAATAAAACTTGAAGTCTTCAATCTCTTGTAGAACAATCATTCCCTGAAACAAGGTTTCTATACTTTCCAATCAACAAGTAAAAGTGAGATGAATCAAGTGAGGACATAAACAAGCATTGCATTTCTAAGAAATTAAACACAACATCATGCAATGTATGATGAATGCAATGCTCCCCCTCAAAGGGTTACTCCCCCTCAATGTATATTCTCCCAATGTGCACCAATTGCTACAACAATTTGCACCTCCCCTTACCACATTCTACTCCCCCTTTTTGTCATGATATAGGCAAAGGAGTAGTCCCCAACCGGGTCACTCAAGGCAAAGAGAGATAGTAGCATTCTAGTATATGCATAATCAATATAAGTCACTTTATGCAATCTCAATTAATCGGAGAGAAACGAGGAGATTTATTAGATAAAATGTGTGAAACAAAATGCTTTGCATACAAGACATATTGCATTCAAGTCCAAAATACCATGGTATTTGGCAAAGCAAATGACAAAGGTTTCTAATAGGAATTCAAACCAATTTCACCATGTCATGAGAGAAGCAAGGATATAGAAATTTCATTGATTTCAATTTAAGAACAACTATATCCAACTTTATAAGCTAAAATGTCATGAGCAACTTTGCACCCTATTTGATTTTTCCGGGAATGAAACCCGTATGATAGTAGACATGTTCAACCAATAAAGAAAGAGAGACATTTGGATTGTAAAATCCTTGAATGGATACTAGATCCTTTTTCATTTGAGTCTCATTAGCTTTTTCACACAAGTTTTTGCATTTAATAACGCAATTATCAATTCATGCTTTTTCATTTGAGCATGTACATGAATTTCATGCTTTTCATAAGACATTAGCATGTTATTTAAGAATCATCATGTCATGGAGATAATCATAGGTCATTCAAATCATACTTCCTACATACATCTCCTAGTCCAAAATGCATGTTTGAACATAAATATGACATGGATTGTAAACAAGCAAGGTTCACACTTATTGAATTGAAAACATATATACATATGTGCAACCAAGCTTACTCAAGCAATCAACCAAGAAGCATAAGATTTTTCAAATTTTTGCAAGTGACAAGAATGCAAAAATAGCTCTCTTTGCTTGAGTTCCCCATATGGGGTTAGTATCATCCTTCATTAATGAAGGGCATGAGGTCCTATGGACCTACCAAGTCCATTGGACTTAGTTGAACCTATTTGAGACTTGTTAGTCTCGTAGCAAGCGGGTTCATTTTTCCTTATCCACATAGATATGACATTTTTCTTCCTAGTGGACAATGGTTCAAGAGTACTAGAATTAATAGGATCATGAATATGAATGTTTTCCTTCCTATTAGCATGCATTCTAGCTCTTATCATTTTCTTTTCAATCATGCTTTTGATTCTACATAATTTAATGAAATGAAAGCAATTTGGTCTAATGTGACCATTAATACCACAAAAGTGACATGTAGGGACAAATTTAGAATTCATACCATGTCCTTGTGCATGCATAGGAGCCATCCCATGACTTTGTGGTTGAGCGGGTTCAAATCTTCTTTGTTGTTGAACCGGTCTAGCTTGCTTCCTTGTTTCATTTTGCATGATTGGCCTCTTCCCTTGATGAATATGAGCTTGAGGGAAGTTAGGTTGAGGAACTTTTTGAGCTTGAGGTTGTCTCTTAGGAGCTACCTTCACTTGTGCATTTCTTGAACATTGTCCTAGATCAATTTTCTTCCTAGGAGTGTGCACCGGTGAGGCTTCTATCTTGCCCAAACTCTTGACAAAGACGGTCTTGGTTGGAGTAGTGATCTCCTTTGTTTCTTCATACCCAATACCTCTCTTGTCACAAGGGTTCTTTCCACTACCAAGAATGTGGTCAAGTTTCTTGGTGCTTGTAGTCATCCTAGACAATGACTCTATGGCTTCAACAAGCTCTCTCTTCAACCCTTCTTCATTCCTCTTAGACATAGCTAGCTCATCCCTTAGCTTGTCTTCAATCTTCTTGGATGCCTCCACTTGTTTACTTAAGTAGTCATTGTGTGTTGAAAGTTCTAGATTTTCATCCTCTAAAATCTTCAACTTTATATTTTTCTTCTCCAATGAACTTTCACACTTGACTATAAAGTCATTTACATCCATTTTCTCTACACCTCCATTTGTAGAGATAGATGAGGAGTCATCTTCACTTAAGTTATCTCCTCCACTCTCATTCTCACTAATGGAGTCATTTCCCTCATTTAGACCTCCACCTTGATCTCTTGAGTCAATGAGAGTCATATCCCAATGAGTAGCTACATATATCTTCTCTAGAGCTACTTCTTCATCTTTTTCTTCTATGGGATCACTAGTCAAGTCATTCTTACCAACAACTTTATCTTCTACACACGTGGCCCCAAATGCCGTGTAGTTGATGGTAAGCTCATCATCACTTGATGACTTATCTCCCTCTCCGGAGTCATCACTTTCACTCCATGTGGCGGCCATCACTTTTGCCATCTTGTTCTTCAAGTTCCCACAATCCGGTGAGATGTGACCTATACCACCACACTCATAGCATTGGACCCCTTTCTTCTCACTATGCTCTTGCCTAGGCTCAAAATTCTTGAAGGGAGCTTTTTTCTTCAAGTTTTGGCCCTTGGATCCAACGCCCTTGTTCTCGAACTTGACAAACTTCTTGAATCTTCTAAGTAGCAAAGCCATGTCTTGGTCCGAGTCACCTTTTTCCTCCTTCACAACCTTGGAAGCATTCAAAGCAATTCCTTTTTGCTTTTTAGGAGGTGAAATACTAGGAGCCTTCCTAGATTCATAGGCGAGGAGTCTTCCAATCACCTCGCTCGGCTTCATATCCTTGTAAGTGCTATTCTCCTCTAAAGCCGTCACTTTTGATTCGAACCTAGCGGGGAGAGACCTCATAATTTTCTGCTTAACTCTCCTATCCGAATAAGGATCACCGAGTTGATGGCTTTGATTCACAATATCCATCAACTTGACTTCAAAGTCATTGAAGCACTCATCCTCCTCCATTTTAAGCAACTCAAATTGCGTTTGAAGGACTTGTAGCTTCGAATCCTTAACCACATCGGTTCCTTCGTGTGCAACCTCTAGGATATCCCATGCCTCCTTGGCTATCCTAGTGTTCTGAATCAGTTTGTACTGATTTTCATCCACTGCACATAGAAGAGCATGCCATGCCTTCCTATTCCATTTTGAAGTCTCAAACTCTTCAGGTGACCATTGGGCCTTTGGCTTGAGTACTTCTTCTCCACCACCCGTGGGAGTCATCATAGGAGGTGCATACCCATCTTCAATTGCCATCCATGCCCTATCATGGATTTGGCACACATATGCCTCCATCTTGCCTTTCCATGAGGCATAATTCACACCGGTGAGGAGAGGAGGCCGTGTGCTTGAAGCACCCTCATGGTTGCCACCGAATCCACTCATTGTCTCAAATGAATGAATGAAATGTATGCAAAATGTATGAATGAGCAAAAATCACACAAATGCACAACACACCTAAAATGAGCTAGGATCACCTAAGTATATCTAGGAACCCGCTCTGATACCAATTGAAAGTCCTAGAGGCGTGTTCAATATAAAGCTAGAGGGGGGGTGAATAGATTTTAGCTATTATTACCCAATTTTCGCATACAAGTCAATATTACGAAAATGCCCCTACTAGTTAAATATACAAGCAAGTGTAATATAGTGCGGAATTAAAATAACACTTGATGTATACGTGGAAACCCAACCACTGGGAAAAACCACGGGCTGATTAGTGCGCCACACTCGGACCTCGAAATCCACTAATCGAAATGGAGTTTACAACCTATGTAGACCTCGTCTAACACTCCGGTCAATAACCCCCCACTTCTACCACTCGGGCCTTTAAAAGTGGCTCTAGTCCAATTGCTTGAGGCCTAAGCAACCTTAGCCTCAAGACTTAATTCTCTAAGAAGAGATTATGCAACCTATGTGAATATGTATTAATATTCAAATAACAAACAAGGCTAGGTAACCTTAGATGCTTATCTAGGATGATGATATAATCAATTTAATCAACCCTAGATATCAATTGCTAAATGACATGTCAAATAGCTTAGCTAATCAAGATTAAGCAAAAACCTAATTAGCTATCACAAAAACAACACTCAATTAATTCATCACATTAATTCTCTATTCTTGTATTTATCATATGATCAACAACATACAAGTAAATAAAAAGAGAATATGCTTGATAGTAAAAATACTAAAATAAGATGAAACTAATCAAAATCTTACCAAGCATATTGTGATGATGCCAATCCAATCATAGATGCTTTCTATGTAGACATAGAGGATGCAATATGAAATTTGATGCAAAAAGGATTTGATTTGAGTGTTTAAAGGTGGGTTCTTGAATTGATTTTTTCTCAAAAATCTCTCTTGAAAGATTAGGGTTCTAATTGCTCAAGGAACTTATTCAGAGATTGAGAAAACAAGATATTTATAGACATCAAGAATTGGGCATGTGAAAAGACACTTTTGCCCCTGAAACGCACCGTTCGGCGGTTTCAATCGGCGGCCAGGCCGCCGATGACGACCGCCGAATTGAGCTCGTGAAGAACAGAGCATTAACGGCGGTTTCATTCAGCGGTTTCGTGACCGCCGATCCAACCGCCGAATCAAACCCGAGAGATTAAAATCGATCAGGTATGAACGGCGGTTTCGAACGGCGGTCGTGACCGCCGATCTGGACCGCATAATTGCTTCAGACCAATCTGGACTGAAACGGCGGTTTCATTCGGCGGCCAGGCCGCCGATCATAACCGCCGATCACCAACAATGGTGAAAACCAAGGAGAAGCCAAGGGCATTCTCCATAGGCGGTCTTCGCACGAAACCAAGCACTAATTAGTGCAAGCGCGGACGTTTCCGAACAATGTCGGGAAACGAATTATAAGGCACATATACACACAACAAGATATATCAACCAAAGTGCTAGTGTGTAAAGTGACATGTGAAGAGATGCACATAAAAATAAGCAAGTATGCAATCATAGCAAGAATGCTAAGTGTGTGTGTGCTACTAAATCTCTTCAAAGAAAAACAAGCACAAGAGATTATACCTTTGACGTGCTTGTATCTTGAGGTCATGGAAGGGCCTTTGATCTTCAACACCAAACACTTAGACTACCCTTACATTCAAAACCCCAACATGTGGTTTGACCAAGAAATAAGCCAATCAACAAAACGGGAATCCTTACAAAAGTATTGATGTAATCACTTGTTACCACTTTTTCTTGTATGAATCACTTGTGTTTATATGCTTGAATTGATGAAATCATGCCATATATCTCATAAATCTTAGAAGCATGGAGTTGGTTATTGTAAAGTGATAAAATACTAGTTCATGATGTTTGAATTGAGTATGATTAGTAAAAACTCCGAGATTAGAATGTGTTGTTCATAAAAATCCTAAGAATACATTTTATGAATTTAGTTCCACAACTGACAGTCCTTGATGATGAATCTGAACCTCAGATGAGTTATTAAGTGGATGGTTGAGTGTACCAATTGTATAAATGGAACTACATGAGTGATTTGATCTTTGTTGCATGAAGGTGGTTATTTGTGGCCCATCATTACTAATTTCATACATTCCCTAGCATCTTAGCTTATCAATTATAATCGTTTATCATCACATTAGTTTAATTTCTTAGAACGATCACTAATTCTAGCATTTACCAGTTACTAGATTTCCCTGTGGACCGACACCCTTACTTGTACACTATACTAGCATAACGACTTGTACGATTTGCAATAGGGTCATCAGACTCGCACGCCCCTTTAATACAACCGAGGTAGAATAGGTTAAATTATAGTGACATTTGTAGAACCGGTTTGGGCGTGTCACCAAGCAAGGGAAGTCTTGGCTAAGAGGTGTGATGCCTCTAAGTAAGTCTGAGCAAAGTCTTGTTTAGGGGTGTGAGGCTCCAGTTAGACAAGCAAGGGAAGTCTTGGCAAGGGGTGTGAGGCTCCTATAAGTCTGAGCAAGAAAAGTCTCTTGTTGTTGAGTGATTCTTCAACATAGAGCAAGGGAAGTCTTAGCAAGAGGTGTGAGACATCTAGTAAGTCCGAGCAAGGATACTCTCTAGAGGCATGCGATGTGTTTTGGTTAGAGAGTAGGTAAGTTTCTCTCTAGTGAGAATAGATATGAGGGATATCCAATAGATTGTGATACATGAGAGTTGGTCACATTTGAGGGTGTATTCTTGTTTTACTAGTGAAAAACATTTTGCCGGTGGTTATGGATTCAATCGATGGATGTTTCCTCTTCGAAGGTTTACCACGTAAAAATATCATGTGTCAAGTTTCTTTTTCCTTATCTCTTTGATATTTGTTTACTTCTATCGTTTTGGTCTTGCTTGAATTGTCATTAATTACATTCTTATAAGGCAAGATCTTGATTGTCTTTGTATCTTTAATATGTACTTGAACTCTTGAGACATTTATAATGAATACAAGTTCTTATTGATTTATGTATTTTTGGTATAACCTCCTCATGCAATCCATAGGCTATGTTTGATCTATTAATTGAATATGCTTATCAATAGTCTATGCATGCTTGTTTGTATTTATTATGATGTGATATAAGCTATCTAGAGGGACAAACTTTTGTTTGTTTCAAGGGATCGAAAAAGGCCTACGCTCATATCTCTCTCTAGGTCCCTTTTGAGTGTCTCCTGAATATTCCTTAGGTTTCCCTTGAATATCCCCCAAATATCCCCTAGATGTCTCCTCGGATATTACCTGCATCTCCCCCCGGATCTCACCTTGCGTCAACCCCCAGATATCCCATAGGTCTTCTACCCCTGGATATCCCCTGGGTTTCCCTTGAAATCTCCCCAGGATATCACTCCTTGGATTCACCTACTTTCTGATGTTTCCAAGTGTCTCCTCTCCAAATGTTCTAGGCATAAGCCACCTTATTTATAAATTACAATTACTTGGAGCCAAAGTCATGATATGTAAGGAGCCAAAGTCTTTTACTTGGAGCCAAAGCATACTTGGAGCCAAAGTAATTCCAAGACTTTTCCAGCAAGAAAATCAATGTACACATGCTCCAACGCGTCTTCTAGAAGCTTCACGCATCCCGAATATGTCTTTCAGACCTCACCAAAACCAATCTGATTCAGGTTGACCACTTCTGTTAAGTTGAATTCCGTCCGGATCACATAGGAATGCGATCCAATTTTCAACAAATACATACCACAAAATACCACTATCCAATGTGATTTTATGGTAAAAATCATTCATCTAACTTAACAATATTCAGATTCGAGTCGCACCACATACTGCATGGCTTAGATGGTTGTAGAGGCAATTACACATTAAAACATGTCACATGTTGTTTTATGATGCATAGATGATTATATATGGTATAATATTTTTTACTATATGGGTGTAGTTTATTTTTTATTTTTTTTTCACAGTATTTACCTATCCACATATCTAAATTATGTATTTTATTTTATTTTATATATTTTAAGTTTTTATCATTCGTAGGATTCAAGTCACTGACTTGGGAGTCATTTACCCAAGTCTCAAGCTCATTTGTCTATCGACTGAGCTTCGTCCCTGGGCCCTATTTAGGTGTTGTTGAAAATTGAAATCAGATCTATCTTTTCATATACGTCATAAAGAACAAAATGGTAAAATGCTTGAAAAAAGTTAATGTATACACGGTAGAATACAACAGTGTGATCATTCTAGTACACCAATAATGGACACAAAAAATATAAAATTGATAATTTGAAAAACAAGTGAGCGACGAGAGAAATGCTTTTGTCCGTATACAAGTCATATCATTTGATATAAATATTTAATTACGTGAGAGAGAGGCATATTGGATGACATGATTTAAATGTCCTGCTACACGCCGAGGGCAATTACCGAAGCTTTTCGCACGGTTGACAGTAGACACTTTGCAGCTGCAACTTCGCACAAAATCTACTTTTCTCAAATTCCCAAACTAACCCTCAACATATAAGTTATTTCCACTCCTACATTGAATCTTGATAGTTTTGTTTGTGTACAGTCTCACTTCATTCTCTCCGTCTCTCCCAACCAAAGTAGTCACTCTCTCTCTTCTCCTTCCTTTTATTACAAAAATACCCTTAATCATTCCATAACCCCCTTTAACACTCCAGAGAAACCCTAATTATCCCGGAAATATTACAAATTTCTTTTGTTTTTTATTTTCTCTCTTTCAAAATTAGTTTCCACAAATTGAAGTTTTCTTCTTCATGTTTTCCAACCCTGTTTTTTCGTTCAATTTTTTGTTTTTTCCGGTTGCCTGCGAGAATTTGTATGACTCCGATAAAACTGATTGAAAAATGTGAAATTCTTTTTGATGACTAGAAAACAAAACCCCTAAATTTCTGATATTTTGATTCTTTCCTTTTCATTTTGACAAATAATGGACCAAAATCTAGTGATACATGATATAAGTTCCGACGACGAGCAGGCCTTGGACGAGCCGATCGTCGATGACTACAGTTGGCTGTCGAGGCTTCTTTGCGATGATGTTGATGATTCCGATGAGGTCGTGGTGGTGCGCGAGGTCAAATCCAAGTTTTCGAAACCGGCCGTTAATAAGGAAGACGACGACGACGATTGTGTTGTTTTGGACGGCGACCCTGATAAAACTGTCGAAGCCGTTGATGATCAGGCAAGCGACGGGGATGATTTGCTCATTGTTGGACAGAAGGGGCAGGTATATATCTTTTAATTGTGTTACTCTTGTCCATTTCATGTTATGTGCTCTGTATTTGACAGAATTGTTTGTTTCCTTGAAATTGTTTTGTTAAATACTGATGAAAGCATATTGATTAGCGAAGCAATAACATTAAACAACATGGGTTTCTTTTGTGAAGGTTATTTTTTTTGTTTTTGTTTTTGTATGACTGTGTCACCGATATCATCTCTTTTGTCTGTCTCTTGAATTCCGTTATTGTAGTTTTTCATGGATGGCATCTTGTGCTTATCTGTATGTTTACAGTAATAGGGAATTGCATCTTGAAAATTGAGATGGTATATGTGCAATAACTCTCAAAAGACTGCTATGTGTATGTTTTCTAAGTTGCTTTTTAGATTTTGAACTATTGTTGGTAGTTACTAACTTACTATATAGCAGTTGTTTGAGAGTTATTGCTTTTTGAGACTTAAGAAAGACAGCTTGTCTAGGGTTTGATGTTTCTAGATTCCTGTTTTAGAGCTGGTCGTTTGTAAAATCTAGATTAGTTGGTAACAGGGCAATGAGCATAAAAGACGATGAATCTAAATCTCATTGATCTGCCAATTGCTGGGTGATCCAGCTTGCAGGATCTTTCAGATTGTTTGCAGATTAATTTCCTATGATGTGGGTGCATTGGTATGATTGGCTTAGTTTTGTCCAGTTACTGTGTGTGGTGCTACATGTCACTGGCTTGGGTTTTCTGCAAGACAATGTAGTGTTTTTGATTAGGTAGCATGTACTAGCTTGGATGTCAAACTGAAAGGTGGACCTTTGGAAACCATGATCATATGGATTGCCTTTTTTTTGTCGCCCTTGTAAATATTTTTATGACTATATTTGAAAAACCTTAGTTCTCAAGAGCAGGAGATTTGAAGATGCTAGTTTTTGTCTGAAGGAATGTTGAGCTTGTGAAAGACATTGACCTTGGGCTAGCCACTCCAGCTGCTGCATGAAAAACAATCTACTTGTGGCTTTAGAGCATGCATATTAATTTATAATTTAACTCCTGTTCTTGGTTGCTTGTAGAAGGAGTGGGTTGTAAGTTGTAACACACCTATTCTGTAGTGCATTGAAGAAATCTTAGCAACTCTATCTCTGTCAGGTTGCGTTTATTAATCGGGAATGAAATGAAAAAGAATCAAGTTCCATGGGAAAGACAGTTAGGAAAGGGAACTTGATTCCTTAGGTGGGAGGGGGAATCAATTTCCTTTTCCAAACTTAATTACTGATTTGTGTTTTGGACCCACACAATCTGATTCCAATTGATAACACAGTAATCACAAATCAGTTTTTAAGTTCCCTTTCTCTTAGTAGAGTTCCTGATTAGTAAACACATCCTTAGTGAAAGCTGATTTATATAAAATAATATAAATTATATTCATACCGTGTTGCTGGACGATAACCTAGGAAGTGCCAATTCGGATAAAAAAAAAATTACAGATACGTTGAGGATATTTATAATTATAGGAATTAGCAACTTTAATTAATAACTTTCTTTGAAAATAATCTTTTCTATCTTCTGAAACTCTATTTTGTTTTTCTTTTAAAACATCTGCAAAGGTCAAAGAATATTTGAATTTTTATGGGTTTCCAAGGTGGCTTGTTTCTTGAGCTCATAATTGAGAGCTTAGGTTACCAATGTAGGAATTTTCCTTCTTAATGTACAACAATAAATGAATGATAGAAATAGGTTGTGGTGACAGGTATTTCAAAAAAAGATTTTCCTATTTGATAAGCATCGGAGTGTATCCCCAATGTATCCGAAACGTATCTGCGCATATCAGAAAAAGTAAAATAAAATTCCAGATACTTTAAAATTGCGTATCCGATACACAATTCGTTGCCCTACTAGTAGTATCCTTGCTTCATAGACAATAACAGCTACCTCCTAGGTTTCTTGTTCTCTGGATATGCAATCTTAGTTTACAGGAGTAAGAGTACTATAATATCAATCTACTACTATGCAAAGAATCTCCAACTTAAAAAGTATGATTGGAGTGACCAACTCACTAAACTTTGAAATTTAGTACAAGGTTACTTGGGAAATCTCAAAATACAGATATATTCAAGTTCTATGTACTTTAGCGACATCTTCTTATAAGGTCACTCTGATGTTAAACCTGTTTTTCAATTAGTTTCTACATGCATGAACTGTTGCATCACATTATCTTATCAAATCCATGTTTTTAATTTTGGCTTGGTAGACCTCTGATCTGACACCAAGTCACCAATGTTACTACTGTTTTCATTGTGATTGCAGATTGCATGTAGAGACTACCCTCATCCACGACATGATTGTGCTATATTTCCTTTTAGTTCTACTGCACATAAACTGCACTGTGACCAGGTGAGTAGGTTTGTTAGTTGGATTTATCTATTTGAAATATCGATAGTTTCCTCATAATGTGTTTGTTTTTGAACTCTGGCCTCTAGAGGTAATACTTTACTTTTCTGATTTATGGCTTGGCTGAACTGCAGTGCCATTGTTATGTCTGTGACAAAATTGCACCATGTTTGCATTGGGGTACTGGTGTCTACAATAATGATCATTGTCATGCTACAGACAAAGAGGCTTTTTGGAAATCTCAGCGGGAAAGCTTCAAGCAGCAGAAAGATGCTCCCTCACTAGTTCAGAAAGTTCCTGATACTTCTCTGTCTAAGGCACTTCCCCAGCTGTACCAAAACTCATCTCCTGATATTATTCGATTGGCATCCAATTCCACTACACAGACTCTTGTCTGCAGACCGGCTGTAATTCGCCCTTGCTTCCCTGCTCCGAGGTTTGGGGTTCCAAATATTATAAGCCAGGGTAGAAGTCGACAGCCAGGATTAGGTTATAACAGAAGTGGGTTTCAATCACACTCAGTTTCCCAGCAGCCACAGTTTCTTAGTGTACGTAATAATGTTATCCGGAAGGACAGAGGTCATAATGCCAGTAATGTAGGAATGTTTGAAAGGGCTGGAATCGCTGGAGGTTCCTTGGCAACAACCCAACCTGTATATGGCTCACCAAACCATGGAAGAGGATCTCATGCTATGCAGTCTACACGGAATCCTGCTCCACAGGCCACATCAAATAATGTGATTCAGATTGGGTCAGTCCCCAACATGAATAAGGAATCGTGTACATATCAAAACACCTCTGAGACCTGCACAGCAAGTGTCTTTGTGAGTAAAGTGCACACTCAACCCCTAGTGTACAATCAGCCAAATCCTGATCCTCAAGCATACAGTCAACTTATACCTCAACAGCCGATATACAGCCAGCCTATTCCCGAACCTCAAGTATACAGTCAGCCCATTCCTGAACCCCAAGTATATGGTCAGCCCATTCCTGAACCCCAAGTATACAGTCTACCAATTCCTGAATCCCAAGTATACAGTCTACCAATTCCTGAATCCCAAGTATACAGTCAGCCTTTTATTCAACCCCAGGTGCTCGGTCAAGCTATTTCTCAGCCCCAAGTGCAGAATCAAGCTATTCCTCAATCCCAAGTATACACCAACCATATTCCTCAATCAAATGATGGCCAAAATGTCAGTCAGCTTTGCAATCAGAGGCAAGGTTCCGATTTTCCATATCTTAACAAGTGGGTAAACATCAGTCAGAACAATCAACAGCCGGCAGTGGAGAATTGTGAGCTTGGGTCCACAAATGAGCAATGTAATGGAAGTGATAAATTCCATTGCAATGATTTTGAATTTCAGAACTGGTTTCCAGAAAATGATTCTGTTGGAGTGGTTTCGGAAGGATATATTACTTCGAATCTGAATGTTGGATCTGAGGAAGCTGCAAATTTTGAGGAAGGTATGCTTTTATTTGATTTTGAGACCTCTTGGAATGGTCGTAGCCAAGTATCACCGGCTCTTTTTTAAAGTAGAGCTGTTTCCTGACAATAGTTTAAAGGATAAAATTATGCTTTTAGGTTGAGTTTCAGATGAACTGTGGTAGCCTTCCACTAGTGTGTACAGAGAGAGGAATGAATTTGTACAGAGGCTGACTGTTTCTGTCAGTCTTTTGTATTTATGAATTCCAAATCTTAAATTATGTTGGATTTTCCTGTTAATGCATTTCCTATCAAATCAAAGGCAGGATTAGTAGTAGTCACAATTCTTTTCTACTTGAATTGCTTCTCTCTATTCATTGGATTGCTTCTGTTGCACATCTCAAATTGTATTATCAACTACAGTCATGATTGTTTTGATTAAATAGTTACAAACTCATCTTAATTTGTACTCGGTTACTCTTCAAACAATGTACCAATTCCGAAAGAGATTTTCTATTTTCTATTTTTTTTTTTTTTTTTTTTTAAATCCACTCTTTCAAAATAAGCTATAGATTTGTAAAAATATCTAAAGACACTTCATTTTTAAAATGGAGATTCATTCCATATAAATAGAAATATTATTAAGTCTGTACACATCAAGGAGTTACATACAGCTAATGTAATCTGATATAAAGCAATCAATTAATCAAAATTTCCAATATACAAATTTAATTAAGTAGTCGAGCTCAATGAATCTTAAGTTTCTCATGAAATCTGCCAATTATGGGATAATAACAGAGAAACGTGGACTGAGGAGCGTGTCACTCCTGTAGTCCTGTTATTCCTCAGCCAGCAGCTCCTACTACAACTATTCAAAAAAATATGCCAATCGTGGATCTATTCGTTGCGGAAGACCAGTTCGAGCTCCCAATGCCCGACAACCAATGGCTGCCTGCAATCACCACACCAAATAAACACCATCAAACAAACTTATGTTGCATTTACTGGGGCAATTCCTCACTATTTATCAAGTAGCCAACAGGCCAGAATACATCACTTACCACTTGAGCAGCAAAAGGCAACATTTTCTCTGGTGGCATATCGGCACAGATAGCTACAAAATCAACGTGCAAATACCAATTACATCAGTGCTTCTGTCTACCGAAAAATAAGAAAAAACATTTCCCGACAAGTTCTTCAAATGACCGGTAACTTTGTTGATATGTTGATAATAACCTTTTAAGGTTCAACTATTTTAGACAGCTGCAATTTTAAACTGCATAATAATGTAATAAATTTCAAGATATATATGAAAATCTTCACAATTATGATGAAAAGGGCGGTATGCTACTTGATATTTAACAATACAATATCAAACAAACTTCAAGAAGATCAGGAAAGTCCATGGACACAAAAGCACATGGAAAAACAGGTATCAAAGTATCCCTGTGAACCATTATTTAATAGGATTAATTTTTTACAACCCAAACCAAACTAATTATAAGATAAAACCAAACCAATAAAAATCGGTTTGGTTTGACAGTTTATAGAAAATAATTACAATAATACTAGATTTAGCTCAAATGTGGAACGATAAAAAAAGTAATATAAAAAAAACCCAAGTAATCGTTAGTTTACATGTATCAAGCTAAATAATTACCATAAAGAACTGCTCCAATAAATGCATCTCCAGCACCAGTGGTATCAACAAGTTCCGATGGTGGTATCTTCTCAGCTGTCCCAACAAATAACCTCCCACTTACAGCGCCTATCCCATTCGTTCTCAATTTTGTTACTAACTGGAAGGATTAAAATGAAAAGAAAAACAATCACAAATGTAAACACCAGCCATTTTTTCTAGTGTCAGAATAATAATAAAATAAAATAAAAAACATGCTTATAAGATAAACAAACTATATTCCATCCGTATCATAATATATCCGGGTAATCATATAACCACATTTCATATATAAACTTAAAACAACAAATTCCTTATGATGCACCATTTATAAATGTGGAAGATGAAGAAAATAAAAAATATTAAAAGATAGTTCCAGCAACAATTCACGACAGCCATTCTCTGTATCAAAATGAGCTAATTCAAACCCATGGCTTCTATGTTGAACTTATTCCTTTTACAATCATTTAGAACAAATTTATATATTAGAACAATACATTTCAGGTACTTTCTCCATGTCAAAATCACAGTACGCGCATAGAATCAATAGCCAAGCTATGGTGTTTGGTTAGAGGTATCATATGAGGTGTGCAATAAAGGGCAGATGAATTCCTTCATCCTATATGGCAGGCCACAAATATTTATATGTGCCTAACAAGAATAAGAATGAGCAAGCTCAATCATACATCAAACTTAGCCTTTTACTAGTCTGATAGTTCAGAAGAAAATAGAAATTAAATAGTTGAAGTTTTATGTCGAGAAGCAATAGTTGAAGTTTTATGTCGAGAAGCAATTGTAGTTCACATTTGCTGCAGGTTGTGGCTCAAGCATACAAACACTAAGAACATAACAATTAAACAAACATATGGTATTCGAGTTTATTAGAAGCATATTACCGATGATACACAAGCTGGGAAGGGTACACTATCATCCTTTCTCTGTTTTAGTAATTCCAACAAGCTATCAACATCATTTTCTTCTGACTCAAGACCCTCTGCCAAAAACAATAGCAATAAAAACCTGTATATCTTCTAAGAAAAAAATGTACACTAACCAAACTACACTCTCCAACAATACACAGGCACATGATCTTCCTTATCAACAGCAAAAACTGGGCAATTGAATACTCACCATTTTCACTTCTCTCAAGCATTATGCAACCATCTTCACCCAAGGTCACAATCACAAACTTCATATTTGGCAACCGCAAAAGCATGGAAACAAGTGCACTGGCAATAGATGGTGCCTCTGTCCATGCCTGCGACAAAATTTCGCAATATTTCCCACATAAACTAGTTCCAAAAGCAAAAATTAAGCAGCGATGTTGAATAATTATGTGTTATAGATTCAATGCCATAACAAGGGATTGGAAGGATTCAGGAAAGAGAGAGGGATAGCCTCCTTTTTCTAGATGGTAATTGGAATTGAAAAGGAAAAGGATGGGTAAAAAGATAATTACGTCACAAGTTTTCTTAAAATGGAAGAGAAAAGGGGTAGGAGAGGGATGATCAAGACTGTATATTTTCAAAACTAAGCTGATTTTCAGATTATGACTTCTAAATTGGAAGAGAAAAGGGGTAAGTGGGAGATGATCAAGAATGTATATATTCAAATATCGTGATAACTAAGCTGATTTTCAGATTATTATTTACTACTTTTTACATCCCGAAATCCCCCTACGTATCTTTGTCCATTGAATTCTGAACTGGGGACTACTACCGGTGCCTGTAACATTGGTAGTCAGGAAATCTGTGGGATATTATACAACCCATGTAGTGGCCTTAAGGGGATTTGAACCAACAACCTCATGGTTGGAACTTAGAACCAAAGATCTTTTACAACTCAACCTACCCTATAGGGTTGATTCTTAGGTTATCAACATTTCTAATACTATCCTGTGAACAAAATCAACCATCAATAGTAGGTAATCAAAAATAGACTTGCCTGAGGAAATTTTGCTGAGCATACAGCATAATCTGCCAATTGGAGAAGATCATCCAATCGTTCCCTTTTCCTTTCTGCATCAATTAAAATAGGTATTTTCCTGCCAGCAGCCTGTGCTGGAAGAATTCAATAAATGCTGTTTAATTCCTATTAGTTGATATCAATCTTTTTCTCTATAATGTAAAGCAAGAAAATTTTTGTTACAATCAGCAAAAGGTACTTCTAAAATGTATTAATCCTGCAATCATTTATCGTTCTAAAAAACTCGGATCGCTAAGAGAAGTAGAACATTACTTCATCATAGGGACTAGTCATAGCACCTAAGAAACACAAAAATCAGATAGTTTACTAATTACAACAAAAACAGGGGGCAAACAGAGTGAAACAAATGATGTAGAAACTTATAACATAACAGTAGGATTCAAAGTAAGAGCCACACAAATGACTTCTGAAAATAAAAAATTACTGTAACCTATTCAGGGTAAAATATTAACTGCAGCTTATTAATAGACTGTTTTAGTTTATTTGAATGAACCCCTAAATATTATTGGATGCAGAAGATCATACAAATGCTGAACCTGCCCAAGCATGGTCCCAGTAGGTATGAGAGAATTATAGTCCTAATATTCAAGAATTTTTTGCATTAAGTGACTGCTTTCAGAACTTAAAGAAACAATTGTGCTTGGTAACCAAGCCCCTAAGCATCACTGATGCCTATTACCGAATTTAAGGAAATCGAAATGGATTTCCTGTAAAATCCGTTTTCATAACCTCATCAAGATTACTAACGTAAAATGGGAAACTAAGCAGCCTTTAGTTGATAATTGTTTCATACCAAAAGGAAGAAATAAGAATTATATTTTCATCAAGGAAAAAATCATCATGCTCTTGTTTCATTCATATCCGACGAACACTGTGATCACCCTTAATCTTTATTTACCACATAAAGCAGTATGATTGATTACAAGAAAATATCTAAAATGGCATATTGTTAATATGATAACAATTACCTCTTGGGCAAGGATTAAAGCAGTTTCTGTTAACCTTCCATCAAAATAGGCAAGTCTTGCTCCATCCAATGCAGATAATAGATTCCATTGTGAAATATCATCTGGTACCATGGGAGGATATCCAGTGGTGTGAATACAAGTACGAGTTTTCCTGAAATTTTTATTAAGTTAATCAACTGGTGATGCAACTGACAAAAACAGCCAACATTCCTTAGCACACAATGGATCAGTGGCACTGGATGCAATTATTTTACAAAGCAACATAGAAAGACTCTAGCTGTTTAAACATTTAGTCCCATATTCCCTCCTTGTTGTCTCTTGTATAAAAACATTTAGACATCTAGACAGTTATGGATCTGTATAAGATTCTACTTTCCTAAATGAACTTGTACAAATAGCAACATCAACTCCTCCCACAATTTTATTTCTAAAGGAGAGCCTTGGTATCTTGTTGAACTCAAAAATGCTAAGCCACGATTCCAATTTGCGAGTAAATTCTCAAGGGCCACGTAATGAACAAAAGTTGACAAGGTTATAAAACTTTCTCTTGATTTAGTTCTCAATAATTTGGACCAAGATGCCATTTCAAATTTTAGATGAAGGTACTTTGTCGCATTGTCTGCACAGTCAACCCACTCACTCTCTCTGACTCTGTGCAAGTGTTGAGTGTGTTGTCAAGAGAGAGAGAAGGAGAAAGAGTTAGAGCGAGGGGGAAGAAGGAATCATTGAGGAAAAGTTCCTTACGTTTGGTTATCGACGATTATGTAGGTAAATGGTGAATTACCCTCCTTGGAAACCTGGCATAAGAAAAAAAAAAAAAGGAAAAAGAATAAAGTAAGAAAGCAAGACTGCACAGCAAGTGACAAAGTACAGATGTATGTACAAAATCAAAAAGGCCAAAATGTGAAGCATTAAATGAAATTTAAAGCATTGAAATAAGACAATTTTATTCATATATCATTACAGTGTACTTAATTATATATAAATATATGTGAGAATCAACCATGGATAAGTGGTGCATACAAATTGGAATATTTGGAATTAACTTTAACAGGACAGACAAAATAGATTTGCTCCACCAGTTCATCAAGCAATGATATGCCTACTACAATTTACCCAAGGCCATGTTCATTTTATTTCAGTTGGCATTTAAAGTAGTTATTTCTATCAAAGTGCAAACTGAATCAACAAACGAAATTGTAATCCTATAAAATTATTCTTCGTCAAGATATTAAAAAGTATACAATCTGAGGCTTACCGTAAGAAAACAAGTATTGACACAATCGGCTTCAAATTCCTCCAAGATACCCTTGCCTTGCGGGTCATCAGCAATCTGGTGATATAACAATATATTGCAGAGGTAAGTGTAAAATGTTAAAGAACTGAGATGGGTTTGAACACTTGTACATAGTGAATTCTGTTCCAAACTACATAAATAAGAACCTTGGAAATTATCCTTGGATTTAAGCCCAAACGAGCTGCACAAGTTAGTGCATTCCCTGCATTTCCACCTCCTTGAACCTAAAGAAACCAATCGACTACATTATGATCATAAATTTCAAAGCAAAACAATAATTTCACCATTTTTTTCAATTCATCCAAATAACAATGAGAAATGGGTAAAATGTAAATGCGGCTAAAATGTGACGAAACAGATCAAACCGCCCAATTCGATATATACTTAGAAACATGAAAACTGAAGTGTAAAGTAAACAAAGTTAATTGTTAGTAAAAAAAAAATGGAATTGAGTAGATACAAGAGAGGCAGGGGTTTGGAAAATGAAAAGAGAAAAGAGAAAGAAAGTACCTTCAAGCTTGTGCTTCTGATTTTGTCGTCAGGGTTGGGATAAGAAGCCACTGCCGCCAGGAAATCCAATCCCACACCACCACAACCTACCTGTTCAAAAATATATAACAACAATTACGAAAAAAAAAAGCCACTAGTACATGAAGTGTATGGTTAGTGAGAGAGAAACGCACGACGATGCGATTTTGAGGGAGAGGAGGAAGAGAATCGGAGGACATTTTGGAGGTGTTACATGTCCGACAAGTGCTGAATCGTAGGTTAGTGAGTGAGTGAGCGTTGGAGAAGCGATGAGTTGTAAATAGACGGAAGAAAGAGACGACATTTGATGAATAATTGGCACTAGTAGGACATGTTGACAGCGAGACCATCTTTTTTACCGTTTGTTATGTTGACAACAGGTTCAGGGAGAGAGACGACACTTTGCCGACTTCATGTTTCAATGCAATCCACTCTTTATAGTCTTATGTCTGCAATTAATTCTTAAATCAATTCAAATGTCAAATAATTTTACCGTATTATCTTATAATTTATAGGAGTATTATCAATTTAGTCCCTAATTTTTAAGTGAAACATCAACTTTTTAAACGTCTTTACTATTTTAGGATCTTTGGTCCCTTACTTTTCAGAATTACATCAATTTGATCCTTTTGTTAGTCAACCGTTAGTCCAACTTAACGGTTCCGTGGGTATTTTTTATCTTTAAACATAAAACAAGCCAAGATTAATTTTAAAGGAGATTAAAAAAATATATATATATTTTTTATAAATAAAATAAACTGATAAATGTTTCAAATATATATATATATATATGCTTAATTGCACAAACATCCCTTGAATTTAGATGATATTGCACGTATATTGAACTTTTCTTTTAATTGCACAAACCTCCCTGAAAAATGTTGACTAACATTACTTCTAACAGTTGACTGGATGGATAGAATGAAAAGACATAAATGCCCTCGACAAAATTTATATAATTATATTTCTAGCCAAATAATAATTAGACATTAACCACAAAACTTAACAAAATTAGAAATTCACCCCCAATCCACAAAATAGTCCCAAACAAATCATTCCATCAATACTAAGAAAAAGTCAAACAATTTTGGTGGGGTGGCCCTCCTTGCATCCCGCCCCATTTATTTTTTGAAACACCATCCTCACATAAAACCTCACAATATATGGAGCATGGCGGGGAGGGGCGGGGTATGCTTTCCCCACTCCACCCATTTACCCAATGAATATAATATAATATATAAAGTAATTCCAAAATATTATTAAAAATCATTTCATAAACATTAAAAATAAAAATAAATCTCACAACTAAACAAATAAATTCAATAATTTTGAAACATAACATTAAAAGAAAAAAAAAACTAAAAGAAAAAAATAAAGCTTATATTTTAAGCGGGGTAGGGCGGGGATTATAAATCTCATCCCCACCCCATACCCATTGCGAGTTTTACTATCTATCCCCATCCCCGCCCCATCCGCATCAAATTGAAACCTATCCTCACCCTATAAGTGCAGGTCCCCGACGGACCCTGTACCCGCGGGTTATTTTGTCAACCATAAGTCGATTGGAGTTCTCCATCACATTATTCACATAATCCCATCTGCAATCAACTGAAAAATTTGAAAACATCCAAAGATTAATTGTAAAGGAGATTATATATATATATATATATATATATATATTTTATAAATAAGATAAACTGATAAATGTTTCAAAAAAAAAAAAAGATAAAACTGAAAAACTCAAATATAATTTATTATTATTATTATTAATTTTGATGGATGGATCAACTTTGAATATATATGGATTCATTGCACAAACACCCCTTGAGTTTTTTATTATATTGCACGTATATTGAACTTTTCTTTTAATTGCACAAACCTTTTCTAAAAAATGTTGACTAACGTTACTTCTAACAGTTGATTGGATGGATAGAATTAAAAGACATAAATGCCCTCGACAAAATTTATATAATTATATTTCTAGCCAAATAATAATTAAACATTAACCACAAAACTTAACTGAAACTAATAATGCACGGTGTGTATAAAACTATCTAGAGGGGGGTGAATAGATTTTAAACCAATTTTTACCAATTTTCACGATTAGTCAAATTTACGAAAAAAAAACCCTATCTAGTCAATTCAATAAATCAAGTGTAATAAGTGCGGAATTATAAATGACATTTAATTTTTACGTGGAAACCTTCAACAAGGAAAAACCATGTGCTGTTATGTGCGCCACACACGAACCTCGAATCCACTAATTGTAATAACGTTTACAACCTCAGTTAACCTCAACCTCTAACGGTCAATAACCCGCTACAACTACCCGCAGGCCTGTAAAAGTGGACTTAGTCCAATTGCTTGTGGCCAAAGCAACCTTAGCCATAAGACCTAATTCTCAATGAAGAGATTAAACAACCTAAGTGAATATGCAAAGATATCCAAATATGCAATTAATGCTAAGTTACACTAAATGCTTATCTAGGATTATAAAATGTCAATTAAATCAATCCTAGATATTAATTGCTATATGACATGGCATAAAGCATAGCTATGTGAGATATGTCAATCCTAGGTATAGCTATCAAAATACAGCACTCAAACATTCAACACATAATCTCAATCTTGTATGTAGAAATTACTCTAAGAATATACAAGTAATAAAAGAGATAAATTGCTAAGTAAGAACACTAATTATATAAGATAATAGTAAACAACTTACCATAATATGTGTGTTGAAGAAGACCCATGCACTAGCACATTAGCACATACTAGATGATCTTAGATGATGCTTAGATGATGATTTATGCATGAAGAAATGTGTTTAGAGAATTAAAGATGGAATCTTTATGATTTTTCTCTCAAGTCTCTCTCAATATCTCTTTAGGGTTCTTGATGTTGAAGAGCTCAATTAAAGAACAAGAGATAGAGGTATATTTATATAGAGTAAGAAAGGTTGGGTGAAATGACAAAATTGCGCAACTTTCACGGGCTAAATCTGCGGTCAGAGGCAGCAGATTTGAGGGCGCCGAATTGGACCTGACGTTCTGGTCCCAATTTTGCCCCCTTATTCTGCGGTCCCTAAACGCAGAACCCAAGGGCGCAGAATGGACCAGGTCTTTTTGTCCAGATTCTGTGACCTTGTTCGGCGGCCCGTGGCTGCAGAACAAGGGCGCATTTTTGACCAGATATTTTGGTCACAAAAATACGGCCCTAATTGCCGGTCCCTGGCCGCATAACCTGGGTGTCAAATCCTCCTGGAACCAAATCAAGCTCAATGAGGATGAGCATGGAGGATTTAAACAAACAACCACACACACATAAAAAATAACAAAGAAGTGCAAGTGTGGAAGTGAAGAAAATGCACAATAGCAATGAACATGTATGCAATCATGATAAGTGAGTGTGTGCAACTAAATCTCTTCAAAGAAAAACTAAGTACTAGAGATATACATTTGGAATGCTTATCATCTTGAGGACTTGAGAGGGCCTTGAGCTTGATCATCAATCACCTAAGCTACTCTTATAATTCAAACCCCAATTATGATTTGTCACCGAAATAAGCTAATCAAACTTTGAGGAACTTACATTAACAAAATTAGAAATTCACCCCAATCCATAAAATACTCCCAAACAAATCATTCTATCAATTCCAAAAAAAAAAAAAAAAAGTCAAACAATTCTGAACGATGGGAGTTCTCCATCTCATAACCCTATCTGCAATCAACTAAAAAATTTGAAAACAAAAATATAAACTTTCAATTCTTCTTCAAATTTTTTTTTATAAAAAAAATCATCTTCATCTTCATCTATTTTCTCACACAAATTCATTCAACAAATTCCATCCAATCATTAAACTTCAACCAACCATCTTCATCAATAATTCCACACAAAAACTATATAAAAAAAAAAAAATTCCCTATCTGATGGAAAGATGAAGAAGAATAAGCCACCATCATAGTTGACTTATGACCAACACTCGCTGCCATGACTCACCTATCGCCGCCGGCCTAGAAAGCTTCACCGATTACCATTCACCTAAATCCAGCCATCAACGCAACCAAACTCTATCGCAGATGGTCTACGATGGGACTTCTGCCATAGTAGAAGATTCCTGATTGCTCCTTCGCACGAGGAGTAAATCGATCGGCTTCCTCCTTGTGCAGATCGATCTGCTCTTCCACACGAGGAGCCGATATGCTCTTCCATGAGTGTTTTTCTTTTTGTAAAATAAAAAAGTGTTCTTTCGATGTTTGATGAAGATTTTATAGGTGTTGATGATATTTGATGAAGTTAATGAGAGGACATTTTCTTTGTTGGTCAAAAACTTGGATCTTGTTGATTGTTGATGATGAGCAGGAGACGGGTGATGATCATGGATTGATGGTAGAGGAGATGGATTTTAATTTTAATTTTAATTTGTTTTAAGAGATCTAGAAGGATCTTTCTAATCAAGCCAAAATAGATATGATTTTGGCCCCTATTTCCTTCTCTTTTTGCTTGATTCTCGAGTATTTTCCCATGTTTTAAATATGTTAATCAAGTGTTTCGGGATTATTAGTGCTGCAAGGGCATTTGCGAAGATGGAGGAGAATTTGATACAAAAAGTGCAAAAAGGTGAAAACAGGGTATTGTCGCTGTTCCAATGTCGTTGTGAAGGACACCACGACAGAGAGGTGAAAACCTGATTAATCAATCAGGTGTGGTGTTGCGGTGAGATGTTGCTATGAGCCATAATCGCGACAAAAAGAAGAAAGCCAAGAAATCAATGATGTCTAACATCGTTGTTTAGTGTCGCTGTGTGACCAAACAACGACCACTCATAAGATCTCAAATCCTATTGTCGCCTTTCAGATGTCGTTGTCTTCACGACCATGAAAAAGATAAAAATCAACCGCGACAACCAGATCAAATATTGTATAACTGTCTGTCACGGTTGCATCGCAGTCACCAAAACTGTGAAAATGCAACCGCGACACATGCCACATCAGCATTTCTAGCAGTTACAGAACAGATCCAAGAGGCCATATAAATACTCTTCTTCTCCAATTTGAAAAGGAGTTCTTCCCAAGCACGAAAATATGAGATTTTACAAGCATTCTCTCTTCCATTTTTCCCTCATTCAATTTCCTCCATCTCTAATCTTGGACTACCTTTTCCATCCAAAAACTCAACATAAAATCTTGATTACTTCACCTAATCATTCCTCTCTTTCCATTCTCTACATTCCCTACCTTTATCACTACCTATTAGACATTCATTCATCTAGACACATCCTCATCTACGATTCTTTGCACTAGGAGCATCAAAGGAAGGAAGGATCAAGCACTAAAGAAGGAGGTCTAATGGTGATTTCCTAATCTATTACTTCTTTGCTTTTGATTATAACTATATGTAACTAAATCCCCATTCTAGGGGATTGATGTGAGGAATATTTGGATTTGGGTTTTGCTTAAGCTATATTGTATTTGAATCTCTATTTGTGTTCTATTCATTTGATAATTAGATTCTATGCATTATGTGATTAACTTTGTATACCACTTGTTGATTACAATCTTGTTAGGATAAATTGTGATACAATTGATCTTGGATTGACACCTTTGATTGATTAGGAACATAATGAATATGATAGATTGTTGGAGGGTATATCAACCCCAATCATCTAAGCCTTGATTTGTAATTAACCAATCCCACCTTAATCCCCTCTCTTTAATCAGTTAAGCATTTTGGTGTGAAGTGTTTGGGTTTTGTTTCGACGGCATATTCACATCTAAGACTACAAATGGTTCATAAGTATGAGATTAGTTCATTAAAGTAGCTTGATGAGCATTGCCCATAATCCACTTGCAACTCCATCATTTCCCTAGTATTCTCTTAATTGATTACATTCCATTATCTTATCAAAGATTGTTGAGTATTCTATTTTCCCTATCATTTTTGTTACATTTAATTTACATGTCATGTTTGATGTTTTCTCAAACCATACACTATCCAAACTACCATGATTTACTTTATTGCATTTTAGACTACTTAATTAATCAAACTAATTCCTCTAATTCCCTGTGGAACGAATCATTTGCTTACCGTTTTACTGATCTTTATATTCTAAGTGGATTTCTAAGTGGTTAAACATGGTTTTCAAGTGAACATATAAATACATTGTTTTGTTGAGCACAAACGGCCTCATCAAAATTGGCATCGCTGCCGGGGAATTGGTAGCGATTGTTGAATTAATTAACTTTTCTTTGTAGTTTATAATCTTATTAGATAGCTTACTAACATTTACTTTCACTTAATTTTTATCTTTGCTTATTGTTTGATTGTTTGTTAGATTTTTGTAGTTCTTTTTACCTTTTTGTGTTTAGTGTTTTCAAGAGCTTAGGTGTATGCATGGTAGGAGATCCTTAGGAAGAGGATAACACCCACCTTTAGATGAAGTCAACCGTGTTCAACGAATTGTGAGGGAATTTAAAGAAGTTCCAAGTCAAGCCCTGAATATGGCAAATCAAGTACCGGGGAGGGAGGAACAAGCCCCTCCAATGAGGGAAGAGACTCAAGAACCTCTTACTAACCAAGGCCAAAGGATGACCATGGGGGAGTATTCATTGCCTACAATTGGGAATCAACCTTCACCAATTGTCTTAGATCCGATTGCAAGGAGATATTAGCTAAAAAGCATGCGCATCAACCTCTTACCTTCGTTCTTAGGGAAGTCAAATGAGGATTGCTTGCAATTCATGAAGGAATATAGTGCGATCATTGAGACATTCCCTATCATGAAACTCACTCGGGAGTAACTTCATATAAGATGCTTCCAATATCGCTTAAAGGATATGGCGAAGCAATGGTTGATGGGACTTAAGCCGGGATCTTTGACAAACTGGGGACAAGTTTGTGGTGTGTTCTTCAACAGATTTTTCCCTGCTAGGAATGCAAAGGAGTTGAAGATTAAGATTACAGATTTCACTAAAGGAGAATGAGAGTTGTTCCATGAGTCTTGGGAGAGGTACCAACTACTCTTGGCTCAATGCCCTCTTCACATGTTTACTGAAGAATACAAGGTTTCTTGTTATCAAGGTGGTCTCACCCATTTCTCTCAAGTCTTGATGGACAATGCTTGCGGAGGCTCTTTTGATACAAATACCACAACCAAAATCTATGAGATATACGAGATGTTAGCACAAAATTCTCAACAGAGAATGCTAATAGCATTAGAGGTGGCAAATTTGAAATAAGTGCTAGCCTGGAGACCGTCATTGAGATCTCTAAGATGAACAAGCAAATGCAATCCTTGCAAGCTTACATTGAGAGATGGGATTTCAAAAGCTGGGGTAAAGATGCTAGGAAGACAAGAAGCAAGTTGTAGTGAACCACTAAGTGGAAGTGGTGGATTCAATGATATTAATAAAGGACAAGAGTAGGAAGAAGTCCAATCTATGGGGTTCCAAGGGCAAAGGAACAACCCCTACTCAAATGCCTACAATCCGGGTTAGAGAAACCATCCCAACTTCTCTTGGTCCAACAACAACAACACATTGAAGCCACAACCTAGCAATCAAAGAGAGAGACACAAGGTGGAAACCAACAAGGTGGATACCATCAAAGAGAGACACAAAGGGGAAACCAATAAGGAGGAAACCAATGGTCCAACAACAACAATGCTCAATCTAGCATATATCAACCTCGTCGAAACATTGATGATGAAATGAAAGGGATGATGCAAGGCTTCCAAAGGGCCAAGCAAACATCGACAAACTTCAAGCAAGCTAGTGGCCAAAGGTTTGGCAACCTAGAGTCATCGTTTGGAAAGTTAGAGACTCAAGTAGGGCAAATTGCCGAAGCCCTCCAAAAACAAGAGAAAGGCAAGTTTCCATGTCACATTGAACAAGCTAAGGAGATTAATTTTGTGAATGTGGATGTAGCTAGAGAAGAGGCAATGACTTTTGAGGAAGCGTTTCCAACCAAGGTTGAAGATCTGGGGAGTTTTGTGATCCCCATATCGGTTGGAGAAAGCGAATTGCTAAGGGGAGTGCTTGACTTGGGTGCAAGCATCAATATGATGCTCTATAATTATATGCGAGGTTGGGATTAGAAGGTTTGAAGCCAACCATGATGAAGCTTTTGTTGGCAGACCAAACTTCTTGAACTCCAAAAGAAGAGCTAAAGGATGTTCCGATCCTAGTAGGTGGAGTCATCATTCCCACTGACATTGTGGTGTTGAACATTGAAGAAAAATCTAATGAAGTAGGAAATTGGCAAGTTCTAGTTGGTAAGCCTTTTATGGCTACCGCTCAAATGAGGATTGATGTGTGCAAAAAGAAAGTTATGATGTACTCATTTGAGAGAGAACTTGAGATTGAGACAATTACAAGCAATGATGACCTAAAAAGCATTGGGAGCTGCTTTGTGGTGGATGTGCAACCACTAGGACTAAGCGTGGTGTTGTGAATGACTTGGTGCAATTGTTTGAGAAGAGTAGCCAAGAGGAGGAAGAGAGCGTTGGTGATTCAAAAATTGAAAAGCTTAGGAATTCCAATCAATAGCTTATGCTAAAGGTGGAAATCCTTAAGGCGAAAAATGATGCACTTGAGAAGAAGGTTGAAGCCTTCGCAAAGAAGAATCACAATCTGAAAAAGATCAACCAAGGCTCTTGCAAATGAGAATGAGTCCACAGTTCAAGAATTAGAGGACCTAGCCAAGCTCACTGAGGAGTTTGAGGAGGAAGCCTCTAGGAAGTTGAGAAAAGCCTTGACAAGTGTGAATACCAAGACCGAGGCATTAGAGGCCATAAAAGAGGAAATGAGCAAAAATGAGGTGTCATTGAAGATGGCAAATGTGAAGGAGTGCGACTACTTGGTAGAGATTGATGGGGATGGAACAAGTCATCAAGTCCCTCACCAGAAAGCAACACTCCAAGCCTCAAGTTCCCATGCAAAAATGGAGATCTTTTTACTCTTCTCTATCTTGTTATTTTTGCCAGAAGAAGGGTCATATCAAATCTAGGTGCTTTGATTTTTTCGAAGCATAACAATCATGAACAAGTTAGGCCTATGATAAGACCTAATCATTGATCGAACCAAAATTGGTATGATTTTGGCCCTCACTTCTTTCTCCTTTTGCTTGATTCTTAGGCATTATCCCGTGATTTAATTGTGTAAAATAAGTGTTTTTCAGGTATTTACAGAGTTCAGGGGCATTGAGGTAATTTTGGAGAAATAGGGTTAAAAGTGTAAATTCTGATGAAGGATTGAAGTTATTGTGATTTCAAAGGAGTTCAGGGGGCTGTTCGTCATTTGCCAGGCGAGTCAAGGCAAGAGCGCCACGTCAGCTGTGTAAAACGACACGTTTTAGAGGCTATTTGGCCTCTGATTGCACCCTAAGCGAGTGCTAAATGCACCCCAAAAGAGAAGCAGCCCACGCGCTTAAATGAAACGGTGCGCTTTGATATGGGTGTGGCTTCTAAGCGCACCCCACATCATTGCTAAATGTGCTCCCTTAGGACAAAAGAAGAAGCGTCTGACTGCACCCCAGTTTATTGCTAAGTGCACCCCAACTCCTATTCATCATCTTCCTCCTTGTGCGTGAACTCCATGGACGCCTCCAAGCCAAACCCTAGCTCATCAAAAGTGCCATGAAACCGACCTACATCCGGCCAAAATTGGCCACACATCAACGTCCAAGTTAACGGTAGCCTAGTCGTTGACTTTTCAAGCCTCCAATCGGTCGGAATTTCAACCGCCAATCATGCCTCTCCTTTGCTCATTTGGTCGCCACGTGTCCCTCCCTTGTCGCCACTTGGTTTTTCGATGTCGCCATGGCAACAGGAGGTTGATTTCCACATCTGATGATGTCGCCATTTGGGTCGCCACCTTTGTCGTCATTGATCATGTAGCGACCTCCTTGCTGTACAAAACGGATTGGGTGTGCAAATTACAAAATGACCCTCTCCTTTAGACTAAATGGTAATTTGCCATGTATGAGGGATGTTTTGGTAATTTGCCACCCAAGACCTACTTTGAAAATCCTATAAATACATCACTATTTTCCTCTTTTGAACAACTCTTGGCCATTCTTGACAACTAAGAAACCTCCTTTCTACCATTCCTAATCCCTCCATTTCTCTCCTACCTAAGCTAAATATCTAGATTTCCTTCCCCAAAATCATTCCTTTCTTCTCATCTTCTCCACAAATCTCCTTAGTCACTTCCCATTTGACTCCACCTATCTGGACACATCCTCATCATCCACTCTTTGCACAAGGAGCATCAAAGGCAAAGAAAAGATCAAGCTTACAAAAGTAGACCCAAGGGTGATTTCCTAATCTTTTACTTGCCTTCCCTTTGGTTGTAATATGTGTTGTTGACGGTGATTTTTCGTGGTCACCCAGTCAACGATCTGATTTCAGTTGTACTACTTTATGAATGAAGACAATTGAAAGTAAGGAAGAATAATGAACATAATTACGTGGTAAAACTCTGATGACCGGAGAAACATCCACGGGTTGTTGCCTAAGCAACGAAGTAGAATCCACGATGAAAAGTTGTTACAAAATATTGTGTTTCGATCACTCTGTCTAATTCTTGCCTACCTCTTCTTTTATGTGTTACAGGGTATTTATACATAATGCTACTAGGGTTTGTGGATGCCGCTAGAGTTTGGTGTCGTGGTGCCCAAGTTTTGGGCGGTTGTCTAGTCCTAAGCGGATTCTGTTTCCTTTTTGAGTGCAACATGTTTCCCGGTTCGAAAGAATCTGAGTTTGGATAGGATTCTTTCTCCTCTATTTGCGGAAAACCTGTTTGCTTCCTTGTTATACTCTGGGCAGCCACACCGTTGTTTATTGTGGGGATGCTGGTTACTGATTCTGCTCATGTTCGGAACATGAATGCTGGCGACTATCTTTTTCATCGAATCCCAAGCATGACCGAGCAGGCTTTTCTGCCCGAGCCGATTGTCTTCGTTTGTGGTCGGGTTGCTTTAGTTTTAGCCGAGTAAGTTACTTTAGGGACTTTCTGCTCCTTTGAGTTGACTTCTCTTGACTCCTGCTTACGTGGCTTCTTGTGGTGATGACGTGTCCTTTATGACGATTTTTACCTATAACATGTGTAATTAAACCCCCTTTCTAGGGTTTTTATGTGAGAACATGTGGATTGGGTTTTGCTTAAGCTAATATATATTTAATCTCTATTTGTGTTCTACTCATTTTATAATTAGATTCTTGTAGGGAAAAATACCGTAGTACACGCAGCGGAAGCGAGACTAAAAAGAGATTTAGTATGTTTTAAAATTTTTCCCTTTTATGAACCTTAACCCTCTAATTAATTAAACATATATAATCAAAAGTATCATACCTTTGTCGCGTGATCCGATTGACATTGCGTCGATGGTAATCCGCAAGATCTTCCAATCCAATCACGAACGTGAATCACCTAGGAGCGTGGTCTCCCTTTCTTTGAATTGTGTACCTGAGGATGGATAGCAAAATCTTTTCTTTTTCGTTAGTCATAAAAACATCCAAGAGATAACGAAGAACGTTTCGGTCACTTTTGAATTCTCAATCTAATGATCGAAACTCGCGTGAGCCTTATTCAAAATTGTGCACAAAACCTTTTGATGTAAAAGTTACTATTGCACTATCGAAATAAGAACAAACTCTTCTCTCTATACTTCTTGGCTGAAATTATCACACTAGTCTAAGAGTTGGATTCTATTTTTCCCAAGCAAAAGAAAAAACTCTCAAGCCAAAAACCTAGGGTTTTTCGAATTCCACTTGCCTCATAAAGTATTAGTACTAAAAACTAAAAAAAAATTTACAAGAATGATATATCTATCTTTTATATATATGCGGCCAAGTGCAATATATCTTTTTATTATATGTATCCGGCTTCCATATATATATTTATATTATATATCTATGGCTAAGTGCCATATATTTTTTATCATATATATCCGGCTGCCATATATATTTATATTATATATCTATGGCTAAGTGCCATATATTTTTTATATTATATATATATATATATATATTAGCTATATATATATCATGTGGCCGAAAATCTTCTACCATGTAGGATTTGTGTCTTTTGACCTAAATCCTAACTCTAGGTAGATTTCCTTATAATTCCAAACCCTAATCCAACTCTTTAGTGTATTTGTGACTATATCAAAGACTTCCTAATTTGACTAGATAAATAAATTCCCTTTATTTATCTACTTACCAAATAAAGTCTTTAATATTTATTATACTACCATAATAGTATACTACTAGGAAACATATTTCCTAGTCAGAAAAAGATTTTGATTTTTAATTAAATAATTAATCAATCAATTAATTAATTTCCATTTAATCAAATAATAAAAATAAAACAATATAATATCATATATATATCTCGGCCATGTGCCATATATATTAATATATCTATATATTGTTTTTCTATTTTATTAAATCCATTGGACCTTAATAAAAGACCCACATGTGAACCAGACTCATTCTTACTAAAAGAAACAAGCCCACATGCCTTTCATTAATATATTAATATAATTGATCAGCCCATTAAATAAAGAATGTGCAAATTATATTCTTAATATATTAAATACAATTCTAGATGGACCCATAAATTGGTCCGGTAGAATATATCAAGTGATCCATGCAAGTCTGTGTGGATTGGGGATCTTGGCGGGCTATCTAAATTTAAGCTTCAATAGACATAACCTAATCACAATCAACAAATGATTCACTTAGGTCCGATCTATTAATTTTAACTCATTCCACTAAAGAGCTAAAATTGAACTCTTAAATAAAGATAGAATAAGAAGATGTTCCTCATTCATACCCTAGACAATCATATTGGAGATAGTGTATCCTCGTGATTAATATCAGTAATCGCCAAGAGTTCATAGACCGCCTATAACTCTCCAAGTTACCATATTTACTCATATGACCACGTTTTGAACTTGGATACTTTGACTTGTCTAGAAGCCATGTTTTCAATAGTCGTTATCGAAAACTCAACGTTGAGATTTAATATCCAATTACCTCAAAACATCCATATGATGATATTATACTCTCATTTAATAAATGGAGCCACGATGTCCATATCTATAAATGAAGTCCTCTATCGATTAACAAATGAATATCACCAAACTATCGAGGATAGACTATGCTATATAATCGTACTCATTGATAACTCAAATGATATCACTTGTAACCATAAGTCCATCATTTATCTCAGGATTAAGATAGACTCTCCAATTGTCCTGATAATGAAAAGACTATTATCTATTGACGGTTCTAGATAAAGCTTTTCATTGTGATCCAGTTCAATGCACCCAGTGCACTAGATTCTTTTACTCGAAGACACTCCGATGATTTTAGACTCATCATATCTCATTTGATCCCACTCAAATGCTAGCAAAAGAATTCTACAACTTTAACAAGATAAAGGTGCCCAACCTTTAACTTAAGTTGTGAACATTATTCAAGACTAACTAAAGAATTGTGTCTACCTCATACATATCCAGATGTACGAACAATTCTTCTTTTCTCATAGTCTTTTGACCTTATGATTATTTACTTTTGACAATTATAATAATTAAACTATAAATGCTATAAGATTTGTTAAACCAGAAATCACATTATTAATATGAATAGATTGTCAAAAACACTATTACACTCTTGCTATTGAGCATAATCCTAACAATTCTATGCATTATATAATTGACATGTATATCCACTAGTTAATTATACTCTTGCTTAGGATAATTTGTTATATAATCTTGATTGGATTGACAACCTTGATGGATTGAGAACATAGTGAGTGGGATAGATCGTCGGAGGGTATATCAACCGCGATTATCTAAACCGTTAATTGTAACAAACCGATCCCGCCGTAACCCCCTCTTTTTAATCGGTTAGGCATTGCGATGGGAAGTTGTTTAGGGTTCATAATAATGGTCTAAACACATCCTAGAAATCAATTGGTTAACATTTGTGAGATTGGTTCGTTAAGGTAGCTTGAAAAGCACTTCCCGTAATCCACGTGTGATCCCATTAATTCCCTAGCAATTATATTAATTGTTTTCCCCATATATCTCTTATCTAGATTTCTATCTATTTTATTAGTTTTATTAGGTTTATTTTACATGTATGTTTGATGGCTTGACAAACCATTCAACCATCCATTGCTTATGTTTTATTTTATCGCATATAGGAATTGTTAATTTATTCAATAATTACTCTAATTCCCTATGGAACGAATCCTACTTGCCACTTTACTAATTTTCTATCTAAGTGGTGAAATCGGTTTTTCAACACGAACACATTTTAAAATATCATTTTGTTGAGTACCAACGACGGCTCATCAAAATTGGCACCGCTGCCGGGGAATTAAAGCGGTTGTTGAGTCTATTAACTTTTCTTTGTAGGTTTTTATTAATTTTTAATCTTTTAGTTGTTTTAGTCTTTTAGCTTCTTTTTACTTCTTTGGTAGTTTTTGTTTCTTTTATTTCAGGATTCTATGGATTTCTTCACGGATTTCTTCACGGATTATCAAGGGTCGAGCTACGAGACTCATGGGAATAGTTTCAATACGGATTGGTGGACTAACCAAGATTCCTTCTCATCATGCCAATCAAATGCCATTGATGGTGAGAGGAAAATTTCATGGAGGATCACTTTCGAGAGAGCGAGAAATACCAAGCTTCTCAACGAGAGACCATGGAGTTATTCCAATCCGCACAACAAGCATATGAGAAGAGGATGACCAACCATGTGGTCTTTAGTCGGCTGGATCAATCACTAGAATCGGTTTATCCCAAGCAAATAAGGACAAGGAGACGTGTACATGCTCTTGTACAAGTATATGAGAATGGTGCGGAAATCAAGGACGAACCGCCAAGGAACCAAGAGCAATGCACGAAATTTGAGGAAACATTGTCTTTGCTTCAAGAGAAGTTAGTGGAAACCTCCCAAGGAAAAGAAGAGTTGGAAAGAAAAATACAACTCATGATGAAGGAATTTGAAGAAAATGAGGCCTTGGGAAAGGTGAAAGTGGAAAAGCTTGAAATGGAAAACAAGAAGCTCACTCTTGAAGTAAACTTGCTCAAAGAAGAAAATGATACCTTTCGAAGGAAGGTAGGAAAAGTCTTCAACAAGAACAAGGAATTGGAAATACAAGTTGGAAGACTTGCAGTTGAGAGGAATTCCTCATCAAAGGAATTCGAAGACCTTGCAAGACTATTTGAAGAATTTGAAGAAGAATGTGCAAGGAAGACAAGGAAATTGCTTATGGAAGTGGAGCGAAAAGCAAAAGCTTTGGAAGAAACGAAGGAAGCACTTGGAAAGAAGGATGAAGCCCTCAAGGTAGCCAAGGTCAAAGAATGTGACTACATAGTCAATCTAGACAAGGTGGAGAATGAGGTCAAAGCACTACAAATGAGACAACACCATGGACCTCATAGTCACCTACCAAGAGGGAGTTTTCTAAACCATCCTCCTACTTGCTATTTTTGCTTTCAAAAAGGGCACTTCAAAGCTCAATGTTTTAAATTTCATAAGCACAAAAAAATGAGAGAGTCTAGGAATAGGAAAAAGCCACCTAGAGTTAAGAAAATTTGGGTGAGAAAAGACTTGGTTAACCAAGTTAGACCCAAAAGAAAAGAAAAGGGGAAATCAACTCAACTTGTTTGGGTTGTGAAAAAGAACCAATTTCCAAACTTGGTAAAACCTCCTTTAGTTGATGACACCCCTAGCACAAGTACATAATATAGAAAAAATCTTTTTGTGCATTTTATTGTTTATGCTTAGTTAAGTTTGTTTCTTTTGAATAAATGGTGTTCCGAGCTCTTATTGGCAATTCATGTATAGAGTAATTATTTTTATTTGCCGGAACGTATTAATGTGCTTAGTGCTTGTGAAGATTTTCTATTGCTTCTTGAGGAAGCAAATGTTGTGTTGCTTGTGCGTCAAGCAAGGTTCTTTATCTCTTGGGATGAAACAAATACCACTTGCGAGTCTTGGAGGGATGAGCAAGCCAAGAGTGCTCATAAAAAGGGCGAGGGCCTTATCCTAAGGAAGCAACATTTTTGGAGTTCGAAGTGTGGGAGCACCATGCCACGTCTTACCTAGACGTTAAATCGTGCGCTTGGTGGGAGGCAACCCACCTAGGTATATTTTCTTTCCTTAGTTTTAAATTGTTTTATTTCTTGCTTTTTAGTTTTTTGCTTAGAATAAGGTTGTGAGTTGTTTTTTATAGTGGATTTAGGACTTGAATGATCACATATTTTGTCCACATGAATTGTGATGATAACTCTTGATGAACTTGCATTTCTATATCTCTTGAGTTGATTATGAGCATATAGGATGACATGGAACCACTTGATTCAATATTTTGGGATAATTTTTGAATATGGACATAAATTGTGTTTTTGAGACTCTTTGATTGAGGATGTGTGTTGCGCCACGTTTATTGATTTATATGCCCCAAAGACATTGAGGACAATGTCTAATTTAGGTTTGGGGGTGTGTGCGCAACACCGTCTCTTGTTTGCAAATGTGAGCAAATATTTTGAGCCAAAATTTTCAAAATGTCGAAAATCTTGTGATAATGTCATGTTTGATCATATTTTGCTTGTTAAGATTATGCCAATGTGTGTGCGAGTAAGGAATTGTGCATCTTTGCCGTGCTTAGTTTAGATTAATTTCATGTCATTTAGAGTTGCATTGAGCAAAGCGCGCTAGTTCTTTTCTCTTGATGTTAGAGTGAATATTCAATTGTGCTTGAAGGTTAGGAATTAATAGTGCAGACTTCCCGTAAGGTTCACAAACATGGCCTTAAAAAGCGTATTTTGAGAGAAAGTCTTACTCTTTGAACACTCATTCAAACACGCATGTTAAATTTTTTTTTTTAAATGTCTCATTCGCACTTAAATGTTGTTTGTCATAGAACATATGGACTGTTTATGGATGCCTTAATTGACATTGTGGACAAACTTTTAGAGATGATTTTAGACAATGCATGTGAAAAACCACCAAATTGGCCTAAATACTTCCAATCCCTCTATGTGTGTGCTCTATTGCCCATTTGAAGCCAAACACAAGTAAGCTTTTCATTCATGAACCACATTAATGTAAACCATATAGCCTATACACTAGCCTACCTTGTACAAGCTAAGGCTTAGGGGTTGAATGTAAGCTTTGAGGAATATTAAAATGTAAGGCGTGTACCTAGGCAAATATGTATGTGCAAACACATTAAAAAGATGAAATGCAATGCTTGAAAAAAGAAAAGAAAAGAAAAGAAAAGCATAGCAAAAGAAAGAAAAGAAAAAAAAAATGAGGCACAAAATGCCTAGATAAATTTTGTGAAACTAAATGAGCTACTCAATGAAAATTAAGAGTAGAAAAATGCACATAGTAAATTGTAAGCCTAGACGCCAAAGTATGGAATATGCAAGTTGTAATGAGCAAAGTGTGCTTAATTTAGAATGTATGCCTTAGTGTGACCTTTGGGTTTGTTATCAATTCTTCCCATTTATTGACTCACCACTCACCTTAGGCCCCATTACAACCAAATGAAAGACTTATTTGATCTTTAGGGATGTCCACTTTGGAAATTTGGTTGATGCATGTTCTTTCCGGTTCATGGTTTTCAATTCCATTCATGAGACAAATTTTCAGAAATTGTGTTTTTAAAAGATCATGTGCAATTATATTTGATATCTTGAACATAAACTCATATTGTATATGGATTGTGAGTGAAGCCTAGGAATCTGTGCGAAAATGAGAGAATCCGGTGAGGATTAGATGTCGAGGCGAATTACATTCTTTTCCTAATGGCACTCTAGTCTTGAAGCTTGAGCATCTTGAATGTAGGATTGCGTTGCGTGCAATGTGTACTTAGAGTGGCATGACTTTAATCTTCATTTAGCATATCTTACTTGCATTATTTCCTAATAAGCACAACGTTGGTTAAATATCTTCACTTTTGGTTTTGCAAGTCGAATCTTGACTTTTGAGTCTTATACAAATAGTCGATGCTTCATTGATGATTGCTTGATAGTTGAAACATGTCTATGTGTGCTTATATTTGTTTTAATCGAGGATGAGCAAAAGATAGGTTTGGGGGTATTTGATCGAACCAAAATTGGTATGATTTTGGCCTTCACTTCCTTCACCCTCTGAGAAGAAATAGGCAATAATTTAGAAGAAACCACCATCCTCGATAGAAACCTACCAAGGAAATCCTCCACAATACCAAACAAAATAGGGGGAAAAGGATCACCCTGATGAACCCCTCTAAAGCAGCGAAAATAACCCTCCAGAGTCCCATTGATCAGCATCGAAAGCTTAGAAGAACTCAGGATGATGTCGATCCAATCCATGAAAGCTGGAGAAAACCAAAAACCTGGAGCACTCTATGAAGGAAAGACCAATCCAGAGTATCAAAAGCTTTGCGAATATTAATCTTCATCGCCAAATTGCCCCCATAGCACTTCTTATGTAGCACATTCACACAGTCATAAGCTTAAGCAATACAACCCTGAATATTATGATCCCGAATGAAACCAAACTAATTCAGAGAGACAATTTTAGCTGTAATCCGAGCCAATCGATCTGTCAAAATCTTGGAAAAGATTTTGAATAGGAAGTTACTAAGCACAATCGGGCAAAACTAATCAATCAAGATTGAATCCTTCAGTTTTGGGAGTAGGACAATGAAACTGGAGTTAAGACTCGGAAAAATGGCTCCTATGTGGAAAAAATCCTAAACAGCAAGAACCACGCCCCTACCCACCACCTCCCAACAACACAGATAAAATCTTCTAGATAAGCCATCCGGCCCTGGAGCCGAAGTCGCATCCATAGCGAACACTGCATCATATTTATCATCTGCAGAATGGATGCCAATTAGAAAAGCAGTCTTAATATCGGTTACCAAAGAAGGAATCAAGTCATCCATAACCGAGAGATCTCTCTTAACCAGAAAAGGATCCGAGGAAAAGAGATTCGAATAAAAACCCGATGATATGATCTCGGATAATAGCACGATCATCTGAAAGCACCCCATTAATAGAGAGAGAAAGGACAAAGCATTCTGGCATTACCTATATCTGATAAAGGCAAGAAAGAAAGAAGAGTTTCGGTCACCATTCTGAAGCCACTTCACCCTGGACCGATCACAAAGAAAACACTCATGCCTACGTATTAGCACGTCAAGCTCACAATGAACCCGTGACTCAGCCAAAAAAAGAACCTCTGAAAAACCCAAGTTAGAAATCTGAAGCTTAGACTGAAGCTCCGCTGATTTCCAAGAGATGTGATCACTGAAAACCTCCCAATTCCAAGTTTCTAGAGCTTTTTCAAACTCTTCAGCTTGCTGATAACCACCTGAGGAGGGTTACCCATAGACAGGGAACTCCAAATACGATGAACGATAGCCATAAAATCAAGATGATCTAACCACATGCTTGGGAACCGAAAAGGCCTAGGACCAGAGACCTCAATAGCTGACAACCGAGTCAACAATGGACAATGATCTAAAAAACGACGAGGGAGAGCCACACAAGAAATAAACCACCAACAGGAAATACAACCCTCCAAAACCAAAACTCTATCTAATCTTTTTTCTATTCTAGTGCGGGTATAATGACCCTTAGCTCAAGTGAAACGAGCACCTTGGGAGCGAATACCAATCAACTCACAATCATTAATCACCGACCTAAAATCCTCACAAGAACTCTGACAAGGAGAACGAGAACCCAAAAACTCATGAGCTCTCAAAATCGCATTGAAATCACCAACAACCATCCAAGAGGAAGAAATCAAACTGACCAAGTCTCGAAGAGACTGCCAAAGCGATCTCGGACAATCGCAGAAGTACTCGCATAAACACAAGTGTACTAATGCAACCAAGAGTTAGCCGAGAGCGAGACAATAAGCTGCTACTCATTAGAAATCGAGACCTCTGCCTGAGAAAAAGGAACTGGACGATTAACCATTTTAGAGGAACGACTGCGAGGAATCTAAAACCCCTCATCAAAAGTAACCACTGTCAAACCATCCCGAGCTAAAACCGACTTACCAGAACTAGCATGAGTCACATTTCTCAACTTATTCCAACGACAAGTATTGGGTAAATGACCAATGGAGGAGCATGTAGAACAAAAAGGCCAGGAGATTCTCATACTCCACGGATATGAAAGAACTATGAGTATTATCCCTCTCTAGAAGTAATGAATTCTGAGGCATGGAAGAAACATCAATATCCACCAGAACACGAGCAAAATCTCCAAAATCACCCTCAACAGTAGCCCTGTCCAATCGTAAAGGCACACCAATGCCTCTAGCTAAATCAGAGATGATCTTCGGGTGCCAATACTCCCACAAAAGGTCATAAAAACAAACCCAAACCTGAGCATTAGTAGACTTCAGCATAGCCGGTTAAAAATCCATAACCCATAACTGGAGCCAAAATATTCCCGGTTTGAGATGAAGAGAGCCTATTCCCAAAACGAAATTCTGATCTGCTAAGAAGGGTAGAATAATCTGAAAGTACCCCCTACCTAAAGAAATCAGGCGCCAAGCAGAACTGAATTTCTAAATAGAATAAAGCTTGGTTTTAAGATCCACTAGCTTCTAAGGCTTCTCACCACTAGAAAGAACAACCCGACCAATCAAGGAGTTTTTGCACATATCAAGTCTAGACTTATAAGCCAAAGGATCCACGCGAATCGCAACACACCCTCCCTTTTTCGACAAAAACTGGAGGGATAGACAAATTATCCACCTGAACACTTGGAGCCTTCAAAAGATCAACATATGATAAAGCACCAGAAGCTATAGGACCCATTTTCCAGTCAGGAACCATCGAGGACCTAGCCACGGATGGGATTGCCATACAGTACAAGAACTATTACCAAACGATGCCATGACTGGGGTCAGAGTCGTCCCAACCACACTAAAAGATGTCACGGAGACGCCACTCATGGACGCCTCCGTGCACATTGGATCATCAAAACCAAAACAAGCCATACATGAAAAAAAAAACCACAACCACACAAAACAATTCTAAAACCAAACCAACTGAAAATTGACCAAGAAGCAACAACAAAATAACCGCATAAGAGTCCACACCAAAAACCACTCCAACTGGATCAAAAACATGAAAATCAAACCACTAACAAAGACAAGCAACTGGATTTGGATTGAAGGCACTTTAACCGAAGACGGCAGCGTGAAATAGATGGAAGAAACACTAATAGTTTCAACTAAAACATGAGCAAACAGATGTGAAGGTGGACGAAGGGTGACGGAAGCGAACCAAATCGACTGAAACTGATGGCGAGAGACGATCTGAGCAGACGGTGAGCGACGAACTGATCTAGTGGAGGCAGAGAGATTAGAAGCAACGAAAACAGGGGATGATCAGAGTTAGCGCGATCTGACTAAAAGAAACAGGATTGAACTGATGTGAAGGTAACGGGCCAAACTAACAACGGGTATAGAAGGCGCGTCGAAATCTGGGAACAGGCGAGGGTCGACGGCGACAGCTCTGATAAAGTTATATATGTGTGTAAATTGACAAACCTCAGGTAAGTAGCTAGTAATTACTTATTATTATTATTTAAAACATATTACTGGCTACATACCCAAGGTTTAACAATTTACTCTTGGAAACAAATTTAAAAAATTAAAATAAAATAAAATAACAATGACCCCCCTTGTTATTAGTGTTTGATCATTGTTTATTATTAAACTTAATGCTTTGAAGGATAAAACCATAATTTACCCTTAATTTAATAAAATCATAAAAATTAAATTAAATTAAAATTTAATGGATCTCCGCCGTCCATCTCAAAGATGGATGGTGGATATCAAATTAAAAACTTGAAAAAAAAAATTAAAAATAATAATTTGTAAAAAAATAAATAAATTTAAAAAATAAATACATAGATAAATGGATCTCCATCTCAAAGATGAATAAATAATATCAACAACAACAACAACAACAACCACAACAAAAAACTCGTCCATCTCGATAGATGGATGATAGGATCTAATTTGGTTCTCCCAAGTCTTTTTTTTTTTTTTTTTTTTTTTTTTTTTTGTAATTTGATCTCTGGTCCATCTCAGAATGGATGATAGATATCCATGTATTTATTTATTTTATTTATTTTTCTATTTTTTATTTTCTTTAAAAATATATCTCCATTTTCCATCGAAACGGTGGAGATTTAGGTGGTGTTTGGTTCCCTTTTCGAAAACAAATTTTCATTTTTAAAAACAAAAATGATTGTACAAGTGTTTGGCCACTTGTTATAGAGAATGCATTTTACAAAATAAAAAATAGTCTCTCTCCAATTATAACGGTAGACTCAAAAACAACTTTTTTTTTTTTTTGTTTTCTATCATTTTAAAAACACTTTGACCATATCAAGAGAAAAAAAAAAAAAAACCCTCCTCTTTCTCAGTTCATTGACAGAGCTTTTTCAATTCTCAATTCAAATATTCTACGGGAGAGATTCTCTCTGATATCCATCAAACCTTTTCTCGATTCACATCTTCTACATGAGAGATTCTCTCCAATTTCTTTCAGCCTTCCAATCTTTATAAAATCAAATCACACGGTGAAGATTCTCTGAAAAAGTCTGAAAAAATCTCTCAAAAATCAATCCCATGATCACTATGATTGGATTTTCTCTTAGAAATTTTGTTGGGTCTTCTAACATAGTCTTTATAAGAAGCTAGGTTGGGGAGATTGTAGAAAGTATTCTCTCATCTCTTGTTATTTCTCTAGGTTAGTAATTTGATTTTTCTTTTGTTATTTTTTGATTTATTATTTGTTTTTAGGGGTAATTACAATTTGATCCTTATCTTTTAAGGAAACGTCATATTTTTACCCAAATTATGCATATTAGGATCTTTGGTTCTCATCTTTTTGGAAATACATCAAAAAAAGTCCCTCTGACCAAAAGGTTGACAGCCAACATTAATAAAAGTGTAAAAAGACGGTTTTACCCCTACGCGATGTGAAAAGACTAAAATGTCCCTCTAACAATTACTCTTAAACCCATTTAATATTGGCAAATTAAAAACACCTTCATCAGGGATTAACCATCAACCTTGCGGTTAAAAGCAACAAGCTCTAACTAGTTGAGCTACTCCAACTAATTGTTGGAGGTTTGTTGATTTAAATGTATATGTAGTTATATAATTTGTTTAAAATAATTTAAATATGTATATATATATACATATAATTTGAAATAAACTCATATTTAATAATAATATATCAAAACAGATTTATGAAAAAGAAAAAGAAAATAAGAAAACAAAAGGAAAATAAAATTTTAAAAAAAAAAGGAAAATTTTTTTCTTTCTTACTTTTTTCTTTTTTGAACTTTTTCCTTTTCAATTTATGGCTTTGATTTTCTGGGTTTTTTATCAAATTGAAATAAAATATTTTTTGAAAAGGAAATAAATTCAAAAAAAAAAATTACGGGCTTTGATTTTTTGGGTTTCCTTTTGTTTTCTTATTTCAATTTGATAAAAAATAAATAAATAAAATAATTAAAAAAAAACCCCAGAAAATCAAAGCTCGTAAATTGAAAAGGGAAAAAATTCAAAAAAGAAAAAGAAAGAAAGTAAAAAAAATGTCCTTTTTTAGAAATTTTTTTTCCTTTTGTTTTCTTATTTTCTTTTTCTTTTTCATAAATTTGTTTTGATATATTATTATTAAATATTAGTTTATTTCAAATTATATATATGATTTTATTTTAAATTATATAAACATATTTAAATTATTTAGAGCAAATTATATATATAAAAACATATTTAAATTATATATATATTAATATATTTGAGAGCTTCGAAGCTTTGTATTCATGAATATTGTAGATGATTCACTTCATTTACAGAGGTCTGATATATATTGCATTGTTCTTAAAACTGTGTCAAATTATTGAATTAATAGACAACGATTAATTCCTATTACATGTTGTGTATTGCATAATTATATTAGACAAACATCTCATTCTAATAGGATGTTCGAAGAATTTCAAGTAGAAGACATGATATAATAGAGGGAGAAAATGAAGAGAGGGCAACGGTTGATATCGATCTTTCTCCGGGACACATTGCACAAATGAACAGTATAAGGGATGCGATTGCAACAACATTATGGAATGATTATACACGACATATGCAATGAATTGTATTCTAGTATTAAATAATCTTCTATACTTCCATCAGTAAATTTCACTTGTTTAATTATATAAAGATTATTTTGTTTTCTTAATTGTTTTATCTATTTATCTTTGAATGGCAAAACAGAGTATTATCTCATTACTATTCAAACTATATAATAGGTGTGTCTACATTACCTAGGGGGAAAATAGGTTTTAATCAAGCTAATTATTATTTTTTCTTAATTAGTCAATATTCAAAAATCACCCAAATTAAACAAATACAATCAACTAAATTTAAGTGCGAAAAAACAATAAATTGCACGTTAATTGATTTACGTGAGAAACCAACAACTGGGAAAAACTCACGGGCTATTGTGCTAGCCACACACGGTCCTCAAATCCACTACTTGAATGAAAGTTTACAACCTAGATTGACCTCAAGTCAAACCATACTTGGTCACTAACCCTTCCACTCTCCCCAACAGGCCTTTAATAGTGATTCTATACCTACTTGCTTATGCACTAAACCACTTAGTCACAAGGCTTAACACTCAAAGAAGAGAACACAACCTAAGTGAGTATAAAATGCATAAATGCTAGGTCAACACATTTAAGCTTATCTAATCATGGATGAACATGTCAAACAATCCTATATATCATGTTCCTACATGTCATATATAAACTAAGCTATATAAAATAAATGCAATCCTAGATGCAATAGCTATCACAATACAACAATCTACAAACAACACAAAAATCTCAACTTGAAGCTAGGAACTTAATCTAGATGCAACTAAGTCATAAAAGAGATTTCTTGTTAAGCAAGAACACTAAAATGAATGAGAATGGTGTTCTACTTACCAAGTGATGTGTGTTAATGATGACCCAGACAAGAACATAACCTAGATGATGCTAGATGATGTAGGATTCATGAATGAATGATGAGTATTTGGGTTTTGGTCAATAAAGAATGAATATTGGTGGCTTTTCTTGCAAGGCACTCTTAAGCTCTCAAAGATGTGAATTTCTAAGCTATAATTTGGCCAAGAAGAGAATATAACATATATATATGAAGCCCTAGCCAAAGAGACGTCGTTTTGAGGAAGAAACTCAAAAACCGTCAAAAAACCACGGTGTGTGCAACAATACGGACAAAGTGTCTGCATCGCGGTACACACGGTGTGAAGGCTCTGGAATGTTTCGCAGTTGAGACCACTCCAGAGGCAAGGTGCACCAACAACGGCATGTACGGCTAAAAACATCAGAGGTTGCACCTGACATGAACCGCGGTACATGCAAGGGAACCGGCAGCGGTACCCAAGGCAGTATAGACCGCGGCAAAGAGAAAATTCTCTTTTCAACTCAACAAGACACACCTATCCTATATGAATGTTGTGCAAGTGTGAAGTGAGTAAAAAACATGCATGGGAAGATATAAACATGAATAAGCACCAAGCATGTAACACACACAAGAATATTCAACATGTGAAAATGCAATCATAGAAATGCAATATGAAAGTGTATGTGTGCAACTAGTCTCTTCAAAGGAGTTAAGCACAAGTGATGTACCTTCAATGAGCACTTGAGCTTGAAAGGGCTTGAATTCCATTAAGCTTGATCACGAACAATGAAGCCCTAATCTACCCTTACATAATTCAACCCTAATTGTGGTTTGTCAACAAAATAAACCAATAAAAAATGAGGAACTTACAACTATTTTATTACTCTTACTATGACTCTAAAATAATATATTTATAAGTACAAGCTATCTCAGAAAATATTTACATTAAAAGAATGTTTTATGATTTTTCTTGATAATTTATATATATATATATATGTGTGTGTGTGTGTGTGGGGTTCATTAATATTTTATTTATCTATTTTATAATCAATTCATATAAATAAATAAATAAATAAATAATTTATATTCATCCACACATGATCAATTTAACTCTAGTAGTTTCTTTTAGTTTATTTTCAAAAATAGTTCATCCAAATACGTTTTTAGTTTTATACTTATTTTTTAAAATGATACCAAACAGCTTTTATTGTTTTTCGTTTTCAAAACGCATTTTCAAAAATACTACCAAACGCATTACGTTTTTAAAACATGTTTTTCATTTTTTTAAATCGTTCTCAAAAACACCATTTTAAAAACAATATCAAACGCACCCTTAGGTTTTTTTTGTTTTTTTTTTTTTTTTTTTAGGGGTATACGAGGCATTTTCGACCCTTACTCCTTTGTCTAATGGTCAAACACTAATGACCGAGGGGATCAATATCAAATTTTGATGAATTTATTTCTTAGTGTAAATTGTCAAACCAATAGAGCATCTTCAATGCAAAAAAGACTTATGAAAAAATAAATGCCACATAAAATAAATACATAGTCTATTAACAAATATATCTCCAATGTAGTTGTGCATACTCAACCTCACACTGATGTGGCAAAAACAATTTTAGACATTGTTAACATGACCGTCTATTTTCAGACGGTCTGTTGCAAAGCTATTTTTTCGGTTGACTCAACTAATATTTAAAATTGATATTAATTTTTCATCTATTTTTGAAAAGGAAAAAAAAAAAAAAATTAGACACGTCATTAAAAATAAATATGTTTTAAACAGAAGTATTGGAGACCAAATTTTGAATTAATTGTTTATTAAATCTATATTTATACCACATATGAAGCAAGTCTCTTGACACTGTTGTCATGTCAACGATTTTTAGTATGCAAATTACTTTTGCATTGGAGATACTCTTAGATAAGCAGCTATTAATTTGTTCTCTCTTCTTTTTTTTCCTTGACAAAATTACTTTAACAGCATAAACAAAAAAGAAGACATAAGAAGAGCCATCCTTTGGTCACGTTCAAAGATCTTCCTTGTCTTATAAACGCTCCAGATTGAGGAAGTTGCCCGTAAACGTTATGAAGACCAAGTGTTCAAGTTGTCTCATGTTGCTATCGAAACTATGGCTTAGTTTGACATTGATGTACTCTGAGGAGAATCAACTATCAACTGAGTGTTTAATAAATTGATTTTTAAAAGTACTATAAGAATCAAAAACAATTACTAGAAAAGACATAAATGAATTTATTTTATTTTTATGTGACCATAAACATGTTATAAAATAAATAATTTATTTTATTTTTATATTACCATAAACATGTTATAAAATAAATAAATATTTTATTTTATTTTTTATGACCATAACACATTATTACTTTTTTTTTTATCTATTGACATATATATTACATATATATCAATAATCTATTGTCTTTTCATTACTACTTCCTGAAAAACAGTTTTCTAAAAACTATAGAAAATAGCTTCTCAAAACTACTGTTAGGGAAGCCAAAAGTGACCAAAACCACTTCCCTAAAATTTTACCGAATACCTTAAACCCAATTCAGAATCACTTTTGACCCTAAAAACAATTCAGGAAGCATTCCCAAACTGAGCCTATATTGGATTTGTAAAGGTTTTCGATTTGTGATTGTGGTGTTTTCATTAACATTTCAATTTTTCTTATATATACCAGAAGACGTGTACAAGTATCCAAGTTAAAAGTTGGATGCGAAATGACAAAGTACAAGCGATTATCCCATTACTCAACAATTTTGCCATCTAACGTCTCGACTTGTTAATATCTAATTCCTCCAACAGAGACAAAATCATGCATAATATTTACCCTTATGTGTATTTTCTCTTGGTTTTCAATTATTCTACTGTAGTTTCTCTCCTCTTTTCTCTTAGGTAACACGTTTTCACAACGTTAGATCACACATTAACACAATGTCCAGCGCAACCTGAAAATGTCAGCGACAATGTTTAACCAAGAATAAATTTTAGCAGATAATACATGATATTGAGTTCACGACTTACATCTCCCATCTCTGTGACTCTGTATGGTAATTGGTAACGAATCAAGACCTTCAAAATTAGAAGCCAAGGTCATCTCTTTGCCAATGCCACTCAAGAAAACCACCCCATAAATCTCAAACACCTACACTACATCCCTTTTGGCCCTTTGAAACTGTACACTTAAAAATCAAATTAATGATACCAACAAAAAGGAAAGAAACCTCAACCCGAGTAACCGTCTGTCCAAACATGCCTTGACAGGAGCCCCCCATGTTCACTCATACTCCCTCTTAATCTATAAAAGTTTGGCTTACTTTTGATTGTTCTCAAGGGACCTGATCTATTCCCATGCCTAATTGGTAAAGATATCCCATCCCCGCCCAAACTTGAAGCCGAAAACGCTCTGTTTTCCATGTCTTCTAGTGGACCAGAACTGTACTCCATTGTTATGAAAGAAGAGGCTTGTCCATACCTTAAACGTGGGGTGAGCCCCCCTGCATTCCACCAACTGCTATCAGAAGGAGCAAGCTCACCTTTGAAGTCAGAATCTGGGACTGAAGACTCCTTTTGGCTACAGTAGTCCCCACCGGTTTCATCTGTGTCATTGTAAATCAGCTTCAAAGCCTGCACAACTTCACCCATAAATGGCCGGTTGGTCACCTCAGGGTGAACACACATGGAAGCAATGGCTGCCACCTTAGCCATGTCATCAAAGTCATAGCTTCCAGCCAAGGAAGGATCCACCAATTGTTCCAAACCTTCTCTGCTGGTTAGCAAGGGCCGTGCCCAAGTTACAAGATTTTCCTGACCCTGAGGTTGGGACATATCCACAGGTTTTCTTCCAGAGAGGAGCTCAAGCAGCACAACCCCATAGCTATAAACATCACTCTTGACTAGTAAATGCCCAGTCATTGCATATTCAGGGGCAACATACCTGCAAAGCCATGATAGACAGTCCATCAAAATATGACACAGCACATAGCAACAAGTTCTTGCTTTTGAATGTTAAATGTCATTGCGACAAATTAGGTCCAGGAGATTTTTTAATTTTTTTCCCTTTTTCTCTAAATGAGTTCAGGAGATGCTATGGAATGCTTTGGATTCCAGAAATTATTCACTAGAATGTGGACACATGATAAAGATCTACACAAGTGTAGGATATTAATGAGGGAAGGTTAGCATGTCAATTTGCAAAGTTATACCTTGTGAATGATAAATCATAAGATATTTTAATAAGCCTAAGGAAATAGGGTTAAATTCAGGCTTCATGGATAGAAATGTAAAATTATGACGTATTAACTATTTATTTGAGTGAAACAACAAGTACCCAAAAGTTCCCATGACCCGAGTAGAAATATGATGACTTCCTTCAGTTGCTTCTCTTGCCAACCCAAAATCTGAGACCTTAGGGGTGAAGTCATCTTCTAGCAAAACGTTGCTCGCCTTAAAATCTCTGTGAATTACACGGGGGTTAGAATCTTCATGAAGATAGGCCAGCCCCCTTGCTGCTCCAAGGGCAATCTTCATGCGTGCTTCCCAGTCAAGAGTTCCTTCATTCTTGTCAACACCTGAAACATCAATATTTGGTTGAATGTATAAGACATTTGATTTAAGGTTTAACCATTTTAATGGTAATCAGAATCAGGCAGGAAAATCAAATCAGTACTGCCACATAAGTTCTTCTAATCACTGTGGTCCTGAGGCATTGGTACTTCTCTTCCAGCAACGGTAATATAAAATTATTAAGTGTGATTAGAACAATTTCTAACAGAGAAAACAAAGTCAAAGGCTGTAGGAGATATTGTACCATGCAAGTGGGACTCAACACTGCCATTGCGAACCAGTTCATACACTAAGCAGCGCATGCGTCCTTCAATGCATATACCAATCAGTTTCACAAGATTACGATGATGCAATCTGCTTAGCATCTCTACCTCTGCAATAAATTCACGGTCCCCATTCTGGTTATTCTTTGTAAGCAACTTAACTGCAACTTCAATTCCATCTTCCATTGTACCACGGTAAACTCGTCCAAACCCTCCTTCTCCTAAAATTCTCTTAGAACTGAATTTCTCTGTTGCCTTCTCAATCTCCGGAAGCGTAAATGTTTTAACAGAGAGAATACAAGTAGCCATGGTGGACATTAGAGACACTGAGGTAGAACTTGCAATGCTACTTGATAAGATAGACCCCCCACCTGCATTACATGTAAAGATTTAATTATCTTTGAAATCATAGTAACAATGTATTAACTACTGCAACAAAGCCTTCTATACTATAAATTATTTTAATAAATTCAAGCAAGAATCTGTATAGCTTCTTAAGCTTTCCACCATCAATTTATACACAAACCAGGCACAAGAAAAATGAAAATAACAACGAAATGGATATAAGCTTAATAATGAAAGTCTAAGTGTCTAACTAAAACTTTTGCCCATAAAATTGATTAAATTTGGACGGTGACCTTCTACATGAATATGATGTTTGAGTTAGTATGAACTATGAACCGTTATCACAGATATGGACAAGGCAATAAGTGTTAATTGATTGCATAGTTAATACTAGATCATCAAACAGTCGATGAAATAGCTTCCAAAGACTCAGCAGTCAATTAACAAGATGCAATATGAGGTCTGATACATTTGGCACACCCAAATGATAGAAGAATGAATAAAATTAAAAGATGCCTCCTCAAATTATATCACCATCTTAAATCCATGTACTCTAGTATTGCTTGAGTTTCTTTTAAAGTACCTGGCATCACTTTAATGTGAGCAGTCTTATATTACAGCTATGGTACTGTACAAGGTTTTTGGTCCTTTGACTTGCCAAGAATTCGTATTCTGGTTCATTGCTATCAATCAATGAGGCACAAGATGCTTTCTCAAAGTTATACCTAAAGAACTTACGTAAAATGTGATTGTTCCTCAAATTTCTGCTGCAGTGATATGGCCCTGCCTTCCATTATTATTTTGCAAAGAGCAATAAGGAAAACATAGGGGTACAATTACACGAGATATTGATTATTAACCTGAAAATTATTGATCTACTTTGATCAAATAATAAATATATAAAAAACATGAAAAATGCAACATGATGACATCAGTAACATCTAACATTCAACTCTAGAGGTGTCATCAGCTATAAGGTATGTGACCTAAAGTTAAGAAAAGAGTATAATAGGCCGAAACAACATGACGAACCATGCTGGAGCTAGGGGGAGCATCATTCACTATGGAATTTTAAAAACCTGCAAGACCTTCAACTTCTTTGTAACAAATTTGAGGCATATGAACAACATAATTACTTGAAAACATACCAGATCTTTTATTTATAGATGAAGTAAATGCGGGACCGACAGCACTTGATGGTCTTCTAGACTTCCTCCATTTTATGAGGATGGAGATTGCTCCAATGAAAACCAGCAAGAGTACAAATGCAGACAAAGCAATGATAGCAATGGTTCTGAGATTCATCCTCTGGTTTTTGTTGACAAAATTTGCAGTGATAGGGAGACCTCCAACACTTTCACTAGGACTGCTTCCCGTGTCACCCCCATATGGCGGAGAAGAAGGAATCCCTGGTAAAGACTCCTAAGTTAACTATCATGTTTTTACAATGTAATGTTAAGGTATAAAACTTTTTAAAGAGAGTTGAGAATACTACCTGGATAATTGATATATATGACTTCATAATTCCCAAAGAGAGTCATATTTAAAGGAACTTTCTTGTGCCACAATCTGTCATATGTCAGGACAGCAGTGGTATTATCAAACTTCTCTCCTAGTGGAACCAAGTTAATATCCACAACTGTCTTTCCCTGATTTTGACTATCAGCACTGGCACCCATAATTTTTACTTGACTTTGTTGCAAATATGTTCCTGCTGCAACTTCAATCTCCAGCTCACGCATCGCAGGAAAAACAGCATAAGGAGCTACATCCAAGAGAAGTCCAACTTTCATAGGAAACACACAGCCACAAGGTGAACCAAAGGGTGCTCCAGTAAGTGGCTCCACACAAATTTGATCACAACCTGCTAATGATTTTATTGTCAACACCATAAAGTGATAAGTATCTCATAGAGAGATGGACTACCATAAAAACATTAACAAACACAGATGCAAACCTATTATTAAGCAACTTAAGCTCAAATGTAGCACCCAAGATTAAGGATAGTGTTTATCATAATTGAACTCACTAATTTAACCATTCCACTCTAGTATTACTTTGTTATATAAGTAGTCTACATAAGTCCAACATGCAAAGATCAATGAAAATAATGCTGGCTTTTGAAATGATTTATGCAAAATATTCTGTAATGTTTCTACTGCATAAAACCCAAATTCAAGATCACAAAAGAAATAGCATTGACTACATAGCCAAGATCATATCAGCCTCACAAATGAAGAAAAATCTGACGGCATAAACAATTAAGAAACAGATAAAAAGGTTATAAATGGAATTATCAGAATCATACATCATAACTAAGATGATCTAAAATGATTCAGACTTCCCAGTAATCCTTTCCCACATGTCAACATCATTTTTATAAAGGCATGGAATTTAGAAAGTATTAGCAATATTATCGAATTTTGTTAACACTGGCTTTGTGATGATTTATGCAAAGCTTCTTTGAGCTTTCTGCTTCATATTTCATAAAACTCAAATTTAAGATCACAAAAAAAATTCACATCAACATCACAGCCAAGATCATATAAGCCTCACAAAGGAAGAAAATATGACAGCATACACAGCATTATAAAACAGAGTAAAAGGTTATCAATGGAATCATTTGACAATAAAAATCATAAATGTGCCGAGGTAAAAAGTAAAATAATTTAAGCTTTCATGTATTTCCACATGTCAACATAATTTAAGTTACTTAAAAGGCACAGTTAAAATACTAGATGAGCTTTGAATCTAGAAAGTACTATAATACCATCCAACTATGTCAGAAGAGTAGATATTCGCTCATCCATCACAAAGAAGCTACCCAAGAAACCAGACTAGGTTAAAGAGACTGGATCTTACTAACAAGAAAATCGGAAAGCACCAAGGTAGACCAGGCTTGTTTTGTGCAGCCACCAATGAAAGTCTTTCTCAAGATGAATTTTAATCTTTGCATGTTGTGCCTTCTATTTTCTTTTTAAATTTCAAAGAGTAGATGTGAAACTTCCCAAGTAATATCCTGATCTGGAAAGTGAGCAAATAAAAAAATTCTAAGGTTTGTAAACCTATTGTTATTTATGCTACTTTTCCAAACCTAACCATGATAGCATCTTTATAGATTAATCTGCTAGGTTTCCCTTGATTACATTCCTAGTGGGATTCCACATAAGCTTCATGTAAACTTCTGGCATCCCATCTGGATGCCCTAACTCAACCAAATTCTCTTTATTTTTGTATAACTGCTCCATTTTCTTCTGGTCTTAAACAATAGAGAAAGATAACAACACAGTCAAAAGACCAACACCAGATTATTACCTTGTCCTTCGGAGGGGGGAGGAGTGACCGCATGAGGCTTCACATGATGATGATGATGATGATGACCACGGCGATGTCTTGGTAATGGATTAGAGCTAGGACCAGGAATAGAGACTGAACAAACATAAGATTGCGTGAGTATACACTAAAAAAAAAATGTGATATCAAGGTGTTGAAAATGTGATCACAAAAACACCTTGATCATTTGGAGAAGGTGCAGGTGCAGGTGCATTGTATGGTCCCTGCGAAGGGTTCACCACACGCATTTGGGGTGGCCTCGATCGAGCGAACACTGTCATGGAAATTTTCCTAGCTGCTAGAAGTATAACAACCTCGTAAGTTATAATATAGGTGAGGATCATATGGACACTTATCAAAAGAAACTGTGAGAGGCCTACAAATGAATCAAAGAAGAAATTTTACTATAAACGTTGCAGTATTTAAAGCCTTCATTTCTTTAACAATTTTGTATTATCCAATTTCTTTTGTTTTCTTTTTTTCAGTTTAAGTATGCAGTCCAATTAAACTTTAAAGGCCTTGATTAATAATCATCATCCCTTATATATTGATGACAAATTAACTTTTCAGTTTTAGAAAGATGTTATCGACTTAGCACTTAAGGAAGTTTTCCTGCATCTCCATGATCTTGTATTTGAACATATATGACTAGGAATCAAAACTTTCCATATCAGAATTGGGATAGAAAAATGAAACATACAAATATACAATAAAAGAAACTCCTATTCATAGGCAATTTTGTAATGATTTGCAACCTTACCATGTTCTACTAAAACTTCACTCGTTGATAACAGCTGATTTGGTTGTACAGAAGGAGACAAGTGTATTCCAAATAATGAATGCCCTAAAAAATAAAGAGAACAAGTTTGTTAGTCTTCCTGATTGCACTATAGTTATAGAAACTTATAATACACACTAAAACATTTTGCATGAAATTGAGATATGTTATTGATATGTATCATATAACAATCATATTATGTAATGGATGCATGGACACAAAGGCAGCGTAACAATCAAAGATGATTGACACAAAAGCAGTTCAAGGGAGCTTAACAGACTCTAATCTTCTTTATAGTGCCTCTGCCTATATTTGAAAGAAGATCAAATAAAATATTCTCATTTTGGCTCCACTCCTGTACCTTTTCAATTATATTCCATAGATTTGCTAGTCTCTTATTACAATTTTTTGCTAGATTCAAAGTGGATGGAGATTTTGCCAATCTAATCAAAGATTGGATGAACTTGGAATTAGTCATTTAAATCTCAAATGGAAAATTGTAAAACAACACTATATTTAGCCATCAAACTTCACTTAAGATGTTAGGCTGTGTAAATTTACATCCGATGACACTGTCCACAATGACAGACAATAACCTTGATAACCAATGTAGCAAATAAATTCAATTTAGACAACCTCAAGAATGAATCATAATTGGCTGCAGTAGGAATACCAAAATCACTATATTTTATTAGTTTAAATATAAAGTATTCTTAAGTTCATGAGACCATGTGTTTCTAAGTATATCACGAAACAGAAAGAACAAAACTACACATAACCAGTGTTCTAGTAGGCACTAGGCGCCAGTAATGGCAGACTGGCGCCTAGTGCCTAGACCGCCTAGGCGCCACTTAAGCGGTGAAGCCAAATTAGCCAAAACGATGCCGTTTTGGTCCAAAACAGCATCGTTTTGAAATAAAAAAAATAAAAAAAATTATATTGCCGGTCGGAGTCAACGGCTTTGACTCCGCCTAGGCTGATTAGGCCTTTCTCGCAGCAGCCAGGTCCGCCTAAGGCCTAACCTATTGCCTAGGCCAATTACTAGAACAATGTACATAACGTTAAAACGGTATATACAGATGAGATATCAATGTTATAAAAAGCAACAAAACAATGTTATATCTTCGCCAATACCCAATAAAGAAATTCAAGTGCATCTTTTAGTACATGAAAGTTTAAAAACTATTATTCTTTTTGCTTCATAATCTTATGAATCCAATTTCCCATCTTTTTCTTTTCCTTTTCCCACTTCTATCAGAGCATGTATTTGAAGCATGCTTTTTAAAACACAACATAAGTACAATGAACACTACCGAATTATTGTCTGGCATTTTAATTTTCAACATATCATTGAATTCATTGTATACCAACGCAAGCTACATAAGTATAAAGTTAATTATTGTCTTGCATTTTAACATATCATTGAATTCATTGTATCCTAGAACACATGCTACAATAAGTATAAAAGTTCACAAGCAATGTACTAGCAATAGGATGCTCTGACGGAAAAGACGAAATACTACAAAGCATGCAGGCCTATATTACTTTTTCAGGCAGCCAAGTATCTTACATTGTAAATCTCAAAAGGCTGAAACACTAATAAGATACATTGAACAACGCTAGCATACAGACACTATTGTAACTACTTTGTCTCCCATTTATAATTGGATGAATAACTAAATATTATTGCTCAATGACTAAAACGCTGAGCAAAAGGCTTCCAGCGAGTATATCAAGAAACAATTACTCATACTTCAAACCATCAATCAAGTCCAACAGAATGAACAAAGGAATGAAGGTTAATAGTATGATGTCGTACTTAAACCTTATATTTAACCGATTAACAAAATTGTTTCATATCAGATTTTATGCATAATCAGCTCGCTTGACCTATTGTTTGTGTGACATAGAAGATCGTCTAAACTTGTTAGATGTGCCATTCTCATACCTAAGACCCAAGCATGAACCCAAGTCCCCACAAAAAAAAAGTACACACTGCTTTTCCTTACTAAAATCAAGGCTTCCATGGGGTCTCCGAGAAAATGCAGGAGCATAACATGCCGTTAATACTAAAGTCTACAAAATGTCTAGCAAATATGTATAAAAAATAAAAATTAAATAACCCGTTAAACCCACCCAGTTGTTGAGCTTAGAACAACTACCAGCTGACTTCAGCTTCTTTTTCTTTAATTTTTTGGAGCAAATTTAAGCAACATTTACAATGAAAACTAATTATTACATTCTTCTGTTTTCTATCGTAATGTTTAACAATCAAAGCTAGAGAGTTTAGGCCAAAAAAAAAAAACACGATACCTAAACAAAAAGAGATGAGGTTGAGGAGGTGGAGCAGAAGCAAAGTCAAAGCTGGCATCTTCTCTCTTCAAACCAAAATTGGCACAAACCATTGTCAACAACCAACACTTTCCAGCTCAGCCACCTCACCGGAAATCCGCCACAGCATCCCGAGGTTCCGATGAAACACTGGCCGCAGTAGAACCTCTCCATCGCACTCCGCGGCTACAATGAAAAAATCCATAAAAGCTAACAAGAGCACAACAGAAGAGAGCAGCAGCAGCACCACCACCACCACTGGAGCATGAGCTCTGAGTTTCGAGTAAAAGAAAAATAAGAGAAAACAAAACCCTAAGAGAGAGAAAATGCAGGTGGTTAAAAAGACTACAGATCCGTAAAATGCGGTAAAGATCTAGCAACACAGAAACGTATACGCGTGCGTATGAGCTCTTTGTAAGGAGTAAAATGTGTAGTGGCTCTTGAGTTACGAACTGGTTTTAGAGAGAGAGAGTAAGGAAATATGGAGGTTCTAGAGAGAGAAAGAGATCTTTAGAAGGAAAAAAAAATGTAATTGAGTGAGAGAGTTTGGTGAAGCAGTGAGTGAGAGAAAGGTGGTGGTGGGGGCTTTTATTGCTTTTGTTGGTTGAGTCTTGAGTGTAGCTAATGGCAACACTGCTGTTCCTATCTTTGGCTTCGGGATATTAATGATTTTTGTCTGCCTTGCCTCCACGCGTCAAAATGGCGCGTGCTGAGCACGTTTTCGTTCATGGGCTTCGCTACCGTCATTTGGAAACTGTTTCTGTTCTTTCTCTGTTCAGGATTTTTAGAATAACGCCAAGAATTTCGTCGTGATAGAAGAGAAGACAGAAGAGAAAAGATCAGAAGGATTGCCTTTTATTTGACTTGTCACGGAACACTCCAAAATCTAACATGTTCTTCGAGTCAAACTCTTACCATGTGAACCCACTCCAATTTTTTTTTATTTTGGCAAAATTTTAAAATACCGCTCAAATTAGGTGGTAAATTCAAAAATAGTAAATTACAGTCAACTCCCTGATTTTTTACCTTCTTATAATTGTAAACAACTTTAACATTAACTTTAATTAGCAATGACCTCCCATTTCGTTAGTCAAAATCGATCACAGTTAACTGTTGATCGAGTTTGACTATTAATAAGAACAAAATACTCTTGAAATTTTTTTTAAAATTAACAATTTTCAAAATATAAATTTTCAAAAAAAAATAGATCTTCATCATCCTTCTTAGAGATGGACTATGGATTTCAAAAAAACAAAAATAATTTTTTTTTATTTTTTAAAAAGATATAAAGAATGGAGTTGGAGATCTAGATGATGTCCATCCAGATTGGATTTCCAAAGGAAATCCACTAGATCTCTAGGGAGCTCGTCTACCCCGCTGTTGATAGGAGGAGATGAGCCTCCCCGCCCTGGTATCTCCATCGATGCTGGAGATCCAAGTGATAAAGGATTTTCCATCGACGATAGAAGATCTTTTAGTATATAATTGAAAATAAATAAAGGTGTGTCTAAACAACCTAGAGAGGGATGAATAGGTTTTAATCGATTAATTACCAACTTTTTTGATTAGTCAGTGTTAACAACATTACCCCATAACAAAAAGAAACATCGATTGATTTATGTGAGAAACCCTCCAACCAGGTAAAACTCACAGGCTAGCCACCTAGTCACTCCGGCCATCAAATCCACTATATGTGATGATGTTTATGTAAGTTGCACAGCAGAAAGGAATCAAAATACAGTTTGATAAGATCAATAGGTTTTTAAAAAATTATCGTCTTTTGGACCTTTTTGTATACATGAATATGAGGAAGATATTTGTTTTCTTACCTTTGAAGAACACTCCTTCGTTTTCTGTTCGATCATTTACCACTAAGCTTCCGAGCTATGTCCTACAATCTAGCAATTGTGTGTGTCGGTACGTCACCGATTCCGGGAGCAGTTGAATGGAGGCTTGAGAGATCTGGAAGACAACGTCTTGTCTCCTTGCTTGAGTTCGGCCAAGCCTTGTGAAAAAAAAAAAAATCTTTTTCTTTTTCCTCTCTAGTTGCCGCACCCTATGTCTCTCAATTAGGTTTAGGTTTTGTTTATTTTTCTTGATAAGTATATCTTATATACTAGGATCCTAGGGTTTAGTAAAACAAGTTAAAATAGGATTCTAAATCCTTTTTAATTTGGTCACCACTAGGATTTGAACCTTTGACCTCTGTAAAGCGAATAAAAATAATCTCTTATTATTTTATTCTTTTGCTCTTGTCAAGGTTCGAAACTGAAACCTCCAAATAACAATTAATAATTCTCAATTATTAATATGTCAATTAAATAATCATACTATTTAACAATATTTAATTAATCAATTAAATAATCACATCATTTAATTAATTTCTAGAATATATTTAAGTTACTTTCATAACATAATTAATTGGACTATTCAATTCTCTGTGAGCCTTGTTACTATCAATTGTAAATGGCTAGCAAGAGGACCTAATGGACCCACAGTTTTGAGCTCCAATAATACTTAGAAAAATTAATTAAACTCTTTAATTAATATTTCACTATTATTAACCTCGAAGTTATTCTACTAAAAACCCAAGGTTGTACTCTCGTAACTGTAGATGTTTTACACAACCAAATAATCAGTGTCCATCGATATAGCTATTACATATGGTATGATCCTCCATAAGTAATTCATAATTAGAGATAGGTCATAAAGTCCGTTATACTTCTCTAATTATATCTTTTCCTTCAGGTACCATTTATTCTCTAATGAATGATTATATCCTTCATTTCTTTACAGAAGAAGGAGACCGCTCTTAATCGTTCAAGCCCTGAATCAGCCCTTAAGGAAACTACTTATCTACTTCTCGCAAGGAGTGGATTCCACTATTGTGTGCTTACCTTCCCAGCCACAAGCCAAACCGTGATTCCAAGATACTGAGATATTGACCGAGAATGCTATTCCGATCTCACCTATGGTAAATCAAAAACCACGATCTAACCTGAAGGAGTCAGTAAGACACAATAGTGGAAGTGTGAAGTGTGAAGTGTGAAAAGAATGTACATAGAAAGCAATAAACACACATGCATACATGAGAGGTGCGTGTGTGCAACTATTCTCTTCAATGTCATTAAGCACAAGTGATTTACCTTTGAGATACTTATCATCTTAAGGTCTTGAGAGAGCATTTGTTGAGCTTGATCACCAACAATTAAGCGCCTAAACTACCCTTACAAAACAAACCCCAATTGTGGTTTGTCACCGAAATAAGCCAATAAAAAATGAGAAACTTACATCCTTCAAGACATAGCCCGTGTGATGCTGCTTAGCAACAATGTCCCTAGGAACCTTTAGGCCGAAACCATCAACACGGCTTGTTATATAGGGAATAGAGTATTCCTTAGGCCCGGGACTAAACAAACATCCTATGAGTTATGGAAAGGTAGGAAACACAATGTTAGCTACTTCCACATCTTTGGAAGCAAGTGCTATATACTTAATGACCTTGATCAACTTGGCAAGTTTAATGCCAAGAGTGATAAAGGTATTTTCATTGGATATGCACTTAATAGCAAGGCATACAGAGTTTTCAATTTAAAAACTCGAAGTGTTATGGAATCGTCAAATGTTGTCTTTAATGATTGTAAGCCCAAACGTGACAACCATGAGGAGGATGTTTGTGAGACAGATGACCTTCCTTTTAAAGAGTGTGGTGAGACTTAAAGTAGTGTGAAGTCAAACCAAAATGAAGAGGATGATCTACCTCTTAATAGAGATCCACCATTGGACTCTAGTAAACCCGCTCATTGGGTAAGGAAACTCTATGATAAAGATAATATCATTAGAGAAGTTAATGAGGATGTTAAGACTAGGCGTCAAATAGCTAATCAAATTAGCTACACTTGTTACATCTCTCAAATAGAACCCAAAAAGGTTGATGAAGCCTTGAATGATAAATTTTGGGTTCTTGCCATGCAAGAAGAGCTAAACCGATCTGAAAGAAATGAGGTGTGGACTCTAGTTCCTAGACCTAGAAACACCAATGTCATATGCACTAAATGGGTGTTAGGAACAAATCAGATGAGGATGACAACATTGTGTGAAACAAAGCTAGGCTTGTTGCACAAGGATACTCTTAAATTGAGGGTATTGACTTTGAGGAGACTTTTGCTCCCGTTGAGGGTTTGAGGGTTTGAGGGTTTGATTGGCAATTATGTCCGTGAGTTTTGTTTACCCTTTTAGGTTTTTCTCACGTAAAACAAATCATTGTGTAATTTAGATTATTTCTGCACTTATTTTACATAATGATTTGTGTTAGAGATTAAAGGTGTTTGCAATTAATATTGACTAACCGAAATAATTAGTGATTAATTTGGTTAAAACCTATTCACCCCCCTCTAGGTTTATTTAGACACATAGTATATATACTTTTATATATTAATCGCCAAATACAGGTTTCCTTTCTTGAATTTTGTTATGAATGAATATTGTTAATTTGTTATATATTGAAGTTGAACTGAAGTGGTATTATTATACCATACAAAATCAATAATTCAACAAGCCCATATAAATAAGCATTTAACATAAAAACAGTTAAAATACCCATTAAGCCCATTTGCCCATTAGACCCAAAAGCCAAAATGAACCGAACCAGACTTAACCGATTAAAACCAGTTCAGTTCGGTTCGGTTCGGTTCGCATAACTTAATTGGTTTTTACCGGTTCCATTTTTTCAAAACCGAAATATTTTTGGTTCAGCTCGGTTTTATCCAAAACCGAATCGAACCGAACTTTGCCCACCCCTAAATGAAGTTGAGATTGGAAGAAATGGATGAAGAAATGCTCTCAAAATAGTTTGTGTTCGTTTTTGCTCTGTACTCAGTATATTTTGCTCAAAATGAATGGAAATCTATTTATATGGCTCCAAGGTGATGTCTTGCAATCGCTAGATTTGCTGATGTGGCATGTGTTGCGGTTTGATTGTCGCGGTATGGCCATTGCAAACATGACCGCGACAGATGATTATAAGGTCTTTGATCTGGTTATCGCGGTCATTTTGATCTTTTTTACAGTTGTGTAGGCATCGACACTTAGATCTGAGTTCTTCAAGTACAGTTATGGTTGGCATTCCAATGACATGTAGACAGTGACATCTAAACCTGATTGATTTTCTTATTTTTCTCCTCTCTTCGCAGTTGGCAAACACTCGACACTTAGACAGTGACATCACACATGATTGCCTTCTCTATCTTCTCTCTTCTTTGTCACGGTGTCTTTGTAACAACACTTAAACCGCAACAAGACTTTAAACTAGGTCGTTATTGTTGGGGTTTTTGCCCTAAAGCTTGTAATTTGTAAATATGATTTGAACATAAATAAAAGAAGTAGTACATTCGTTCATTTTGTGTCATACTTAGCACTTAACATCCAAGATTGTCAGATGTAATTTCGAACTAAGTATATGAGTGTCATATACAGATGGATGCAGTTTGAAATGAGCAATCTAAAGAGTCCGTAGATAGCAAATAAAGTTGGGTACTTTATTTGTGGTTAATCTACAGCTGCAGTCTATTTCGTAGTGTACGGTGATCCTATCCTGGATCATTCATATGGAGATATGAGAATGGAGGCACCTTGTACGATGTGATCATATAGGACTGGGCCATGATCTATATGAATCTCTCATTAAGATCCGTTTAATGATGAGATTCATATATATCAACAAATGATGGCTATATGTGGGTGATCTTAATCCTGAGTGTCTTATCGACTCCTTCAGGTTAGATCGTGGTCTTTGATATACCATGGGTGAGGTCGGAGTTGCATTCCCGATCAATATGCTCCGTATGTTGGGATCGCGGTTTGGCTTTTGGCTGGAAAGGTTTGTACACAATAGTGGAATCCACTCCTTCTAGTGAGAAGTAGATGGTAGCTCTCTTAAGGGTTGATTCGGGGCTTGAACAATATGAGCGCTCTCCTAATTCCGTAAGGAATGTAGGATTTATTGTTCATTAGAGGATCAATGGTATTTAATGGAAAGATATAATTAGAGGGGTATAACGGACATTATGACCCAGCTCTAATTATGAACTACTTGTGGAGGATTATACCATATATAATAGCTATATCGATGGACACCAAAAGTTATTGGTTTGTGTAAAAACGTCTATAGTTGAGAGAGTGCAGCTTCGGGTTTTTAGTAGAATAACACCGAAGTTAATAATCATGAAATATTAATTAAAGAGTTTAATTAATTATTTCTGAGGATTATTGGAGCTCAAAATACTGTGGGTCCATTAGGTCCTCTTGCTAGCCCGATCGATTTAGGTAACAAGGGTCATGGTTGATTAATTGGATTGTCCAATTAATTGTGTTACATAAGTGACACGTATTTATTTGGGAATTAATTGAATAATGGGATTATTTAATTAATAAATATTAGTGATTAAATTAATTAAATAATAAGATTATTTATTATGTAATTAATCATTAGTTGGAGGACGTTGATTGATATTTGTGTTTGAATGAAGATAAGATAATTTGATTATTTTATTTTTATTAAATTAAATATCAAATTTGAATTTAAAAGGTTTAAATTCAATGTTATTAATTACCCTTATAAATATTAGATATTTTAACGGATTAATTAATTAAAACAAACAGTTAATATATATATGTGATATATATGTTTTAAGAAACTGATTAACACGAGATATATAACTCACGCAACACAAAAGAAAGATAGAGAAAAACAGGGGTGCGGCCAACTCAAGAGAAAAAATAAAAAGAAACAATTTTTTTTTTTTTTTGTTCTTCACAAATTGTGTGGTCGCATTCTATACACAAAACAAGGTGTTGTTTTCATGTGTCTCTTCATCCTCCTTGTTCCTGAGTATTGTGACGCGCCCACACGCCGTTATCAATCCCAGGTCATAACAAGGAAGATCTTGTGGTTCAAATCAGAGAGCAGATCGCATTAAAGAGAAGGGGCCTCCAACGCTGGTATGAAATCGTTTCATCTCCTTCTTATTGCATTTGATTATTACTGTGCAAATGGGTTAGTTTATGATTGCATATAAAATTTTTAAAAACCTTTCCGCTGCGCGATCCGTAACCCTGGGTTCCTACAGTTGGTATCAGAGCCAATTTTTGTACAGTATAATCGAATTCGATTGCTCCTGATTGCATGTATGAATGTGTAGGCACTTTCTAATGATTGTATGATGTTTATAATTTTTATTTATTTATTATAAACATGGTTGATCGTTAACTATATGGTACAATGGGTTTAGGGTTCGTTTTAAAGGTTGTAATATTTTATGTAATATTAATCCCGGGATGTAATTTTAATATTTTAATATATTTTTTATTTTCTGCTGTATTTTCTTTGCTGTAAATTTTCTGCTGTATATTTTTATTGTAAAATATGTACCAAGAAATCAGTCGAAGAAGACGAAGAAGTCGAGTGTGTGCTGGACACACAAAAGGCAGCGCATGTGCAGAAGGCACTAGGCACACGTATGATTGTGTGCAAGTGTTGCACGTAATGCAACATGCAGGTGTTGTTTAGTGCAAGCGTTGCACTCAAGGCGCACAATTGTGCATAGGGGTGGGCAAAAAACCAATGAACCGAACCGAACCGAACCGATGAACCGAACCGGTCCAATCGGTTTTTTTTCGGTTTTTTATTGTTAATCGGTTCGGTTCGGTTCGTTTTTTAAAAAACTAGATATTCCGGTTCGGTTTCCGGTTCAAGGGTTTGAACCAATGAACCGAACCGAGAACCGGTGTATATAATGAAAAATCCCTACATTTAATCATTTGTTCAGGTAGTTGTAAGTTTCTAAACTACCATAGGCTCCCACCATGAATTTAGTCATTTTGTAGAATTTAAATGCAACCGAATTTCTTCTCTTTATTGTAGGAAGAAGCAAGAAAAAACCTCTTCAGAGAAGGTTTCAGCATAAATACTTGTTCAGGTAGTTGTACCACCGCTCCCCAAGAAAAAACATCAAAATATGTTCATTTTAGCATAATGAATGACTCTGGTGACTGGACAAGTGTGGATATATATTTTCTACAGGCTTTGCCTTGATTTTGTGAGAGCAATTTTTAGGTGTAGTTGATTTGCACAATTGCTACTTACATTTTCGAACAATCACCACTTATGTTCTGATAGGCTTGCTTGAATATATGGGCTATCGATTGAACTTGTATAGTAAGCTTATATCAAATTTTGCTTTTCAAGGAAAGAGTTTTTTTGTCAAATAGCATAGCAAATAGGTATGTTGAGTAGTGTTTGTTTAATTCAGTTGTTCGATATGGAATTTTATGCAAATAATATGGTATAAATTCATACTATGATTGTGTTGAAATGCCGGTTTACCATATAAATAATATCTATTCAGTGTTATCACCACCCAATTGGATGGTAAATGCACCCATTCGGCTTCACAATGGTATTTACTAGTAAACCGAAAAAACCGAACCGAACCGAACCGAACCGGTTCAATGGGTTTTTGATCGGTTCACACTTTTCAATTTTATCGGATCGGTTTACTTTTTTAAAAACCTGATATTATCGGTTTTTTATCGGTTCACTCGAAAAGTGAACCGATCCATTAAACGCCCACCCTTAATTGTGCATATGTGTGTGCTACATACAATTGTTGTGTGCATGTGCAACATGCTGCAGCTGTGTACAATTGTTGTGCCTGTGTGTAGCAAGCGCGCGTGGAGTGCAGCAGTCAAGCACCGTTTGGGCTTCAAGGGATTTAATCCATGAGATGGATCCAATAAAATAAATCAAGTTGGACTTGATTTTTGGACCCAAAAGACGCAGAAGATATTATAGATAGACTTGAAGATTTTTGGGATTACAAGAAGACCGAGGAATGCCTTGGATATTTTTTGTAATTAGAAATTTTTTAAGTTAGATAAACCCATTGTATTCAGTCAACTTATGTATGCTTTTTAATATGAGATGATTAAAGCATTGCCATGCATATGCATATCATTTAGATTAGGTGTGCCTACACATATATATGTTGATATGTCATACATGCATTATAGCCATCTATATTATGTGTTTATTTTTTTTTTTAATTTAATTAAAATGGGTAATTCACATAATTGGCTATACATTAATGAGATTAGTTTTTAGGAGTAAAAACTTGGTAATTCTCATTAATCACTAATCTTTTTATTAAAGAGTTTAATTACTTAGATTAGTAGGGTCCTTTATATATATTAGGATTAATTCGATTAAGCCCCTAATAATAATTGGACCTAATAATGTGTTTAGTTTTAATAGTTAAAACTTGGTAAATACACATTTAATAATTCTAGTATTAGTAAATAGTTTACATATATTAGAATTATCACTAATGAACTAGTTTTTTAAGAGTTAAAAATCGAATTAGTTTATTAGTTATTGGAATAGGATTCTAATAATTTGTGATTAATGCACTTGACGCTTAGATTGAAATTAGTCATTTAATCTTGTAAAAATCTAGGTGCATTAACTACTATAGAAAACCCTAATTATAAAATAGTGAGTGGGAGAGGGATATATGACATAATATCCCGCGGTCTCCATCATTAGTTCAACACCGTGAGATTCGAGTGGGGCCTCGTGACGGCTTTGCTTTCGTCCTCCCTAAGGAGGGTTTCCATAAGAATCAATACCAAGGTTGACTTCCTAACAGATAGGATTTCTAAGGGGATTTCAGGATTGACCGACCCTAAGGCGGCAATTCTCGAGTTAAGCTCTAGAGATCTGAAATGATGGGTTACGCTCACAAGGATTTAATTAAATTGGTTAATTATAAACCTGACTGAAATAAACAATGGTTGAATGTTAGAGGAATAAAAGTTGTTCTGGTATAACATTTGATTGAGAATGTCTCGATCCAACATGCAAGAATTTGACCGACCCTAAGGCGGCACTTGCTTGTGGTATGTTGGATTGTCGGGGTGTAGTAACACTTTTTAGAGTTGTTCTTGTTCATTAAACATTTTCATGCATCATGTTTAATTTTATGCCGAACATTCGCACATGTTTTGAATGTATGACTAAATGAATTCTTAATTTATGTTTTTTCAGCCATGTCAACTGCACTATTACAAATCATAGCCAATTAAAAATTAACTAGTGATAACTACACTAAATGGAAACACAGTATCAATGCAATTTTGGTCACCAAGGACCTTAAGTTTGTGCTTATGGAGGAATGTCCTCCAACGCCTACTGCCCATGCCGCACAAAGAGTTCGTGAGGCATACGAGAAATGGGTCTCATCTGATGAGAAGACCCGAACATATCTGTTAGCTAGTATGACAGACGTGCTTGTCACAAAGCACGAAGCAATGACTTTCGCATTCGAAATAATGGAGTCATTACAGGTTATGTTCGGGCAACCCTTTGAGCAAAAGCGGCATGAAGCTGTTCGTTCCGCTATGCTCGCTCGTATGAAGGAGGGTACATCAGTTCGGGAACATGTCCTGAACATGATGTCCTACTTCAACACGGTAGAAATCAATGGCGGGGCCATTGATGAACCCAGTCAGGTGAGCATCATACTGACGACTCTTCCGAAGAGTTTCGATCAGTTCAAGAGCAACTATGGGATGAACAAGCTTAGGTTCAGTCTCACACAGTTGCTCAATGAGCTCACTACCTTTGAGTCCTTGACTAAGGACAGCAAGGGCAAGACCGGTGAGGTAAATGTTGCTGAACCATCTTCCTCCAATAATAAGAAGAGGAAGAGGTCTACTGGGAAGGCGAAGGGTAAGCCCAAACCCAAAAAAAGCCCAAAGCAAAAAGAAAGGCACCTCCATCAACAAGAGCAAGGGAAAATGTTTCCATTGCAACAAGGTCGGGCACTAGAAGAGGAACTGTCCTCAGTATCTAGAGGAGGTAGCCAAGAAGAAGAAAACGAAAGGTAAATACGATTTACTTGTTCTTGAGTCGTGTTTAGTGGAAGATGATTCTTCACCTTGGATAGTTGATTCAGGGGCCACTAACCATATTTGTTCTTCTTTGCAGTGGACTGATTCTTGGACATAGCTTGAGGAGGGAGCCTTCTTTATGCGTGTGGGGTCAGGGGATGTCGTGTCGGCACGAGCAATGGGCGTAATTAGATTGCGTTTTTGTAATAATAATATTATATTGTTGGACAATGTATTTTTCATTCTTGGATTTACACAGAATTTAATTTTCGTTTCTAAGTTGTTAGAACAATTATATTCTGTTTCTTTTGATAATAAATCAGTTATTATTGCAAAGAATGGTCTGAATATTTGTTCAGGAATCAATGAAAACAATTTGTATGTGTTAAGACCGTTAATACATACAACACTGCTCAACACTGAAATGTTTAAGGTTGAAAAACCAAAAACTAAACGACATAAGATTTCTCCATAAAACGAAACGTATCTCTGGCATCTAAGGCTCGGTCATATTAACCTTGACCGGATAAATAGACTAGTTAAAAGCGAATCTTTAAGTGAGTTAAAGGTTGGCACCTTATCTGTTTGCAAATCCTGTTTAGAAGGTAAAATGACCAAGAGACCTTTTACTGGAAAAGGGCTTAGAGCTAAAGAACCACTTGAGCTTATACATTCAGACGTCTGTGGACCGATGAATGTTAAAGCAAGGGGTGGTTATGAGTATTATGTCACCTTTATAGATGACTACTCGAGGTACAGATATGTCTACCTAATGCAACGGAAGTCGGAAACTTTTGAAAAGTTTAAAAAATTTCGAGCCGAAGTTAAGAACCAGTTAGGAAAGACTATCAAGTCTCTACGATCGGATCGTGGAGGTGAGTACCTTGACCAAGAGTTTGAAGACTTTATGGTTGAGTATGGGATAGTGTCCCAACTCACAGCTCCTGGTACACCACAACAGAATGGTGTTGCGGAGAGGAGAAATAGAACCCTAATGGAAATGGTGAGATCTATGATTAGTTTCTCATCATTACCAAATTCCTTTTGGGGATATGCGTTACAAACAGCGGCATACATTTTGAATGTAGTTCCATCCAAATCTGTTCCTAAGACTCCCCTAGAGTTGTGGAATGGTCGTAAAGTTAGTTTACGACATTTCCGCGTATGGGGGTGTCCAGCACACGTGCTAAAGAACAGAACTGGAAAGCTAGATCCCAAGTCTGTGGTCTGCTTGTTTGTAGGATACTCCAAGGAAACCAGAGGTGGATACTTCTATAGTCTTGAAGATAACAAAGTATTTGTATCGACAAATGCAACGTTTCTTGAGGATAACTATATTAGTGACCATAAACCTCGTTTTAAAATTGTATTGAATGAGTTGGAGCCTGGTGAGACCAGTACTCAGTCAACAAGAGTTGTTGATCCATTAACATTTGAGAGTCAGATGATTCCTAGTCAAGATACACTCCCAACTAGACGTAGTGAGAGGGTTGTGAGACAGCCTGAACGCTATTTGGGTGTAAGTGAGGGACAAGATGTTGTCTCTGCTGATAGTGTGGATGATCCATTGACAATTAAGAATGCAATGGAAGATCCTGATAAAGAGGAATGGCTTAAAGTCATGAATCTCGAGATGGAGTCCATGTACTCTAACTTAGTCTGGAAACTTGTAGACTTACCGGATGGGGTGAAACCCATAGGGTGTAAGTGGATCTACAAGAGAAAGAGAGGAGTAGACGGGAAGGTAGAGACCTTCAAGGCAAGGCTAGTGGCCAAGGGTTATACCTAGAAAGAGGGGGTCGATTATGAAAAGACCTTCTCGCTAGTAGCCATGTTTAAGTCTATTCGGATTCTCTTATCCATTGCTGCCTATTTTGATTACGAAATTTGGCAAATGGATGTCAAGACTGCATTCTTGAATGACAATCTTGAAGAGAGCATCTACATGATGCAACCAGAGGGATTCGTGTCTCCAGATCAAGAGCAAAAAGTTTGCAAGTTGCAAAGATCCATTTATGGACTTAAGCAAGCATCTAGATCTTGGAACATAAGGTTTGATGATGTGATCAAAACCTATGGCTTCGAGCAAAACGTTGATGAGCCTTGTGTCTACAAGCGCATCATTGACAAGAATGTAATTTTCTTAGTTCTGAATGTAGTTTTCTTAGTTCTTTACGTAGATGATATCCTACTCATTGGGAATGATGTAGGGGTATTATCGGAAGTAAAAGGCTAGCTAGCTAGCCAATTCCAAATGAAAGATTTGAGAGAGGCGAGTTATGTTCTAGGGATCCAACTTATAAGGGATCGTAAAAACAAACTCATAGCACTGTCTTAGACATCGTATATCGATAAGATTCTTGTGCGATTTTCGATGCAGAACTCCAAGAAAGGTAATTTACCTTCCAGACATGGAGTTCACTTGTCTAAGGAACAGTGTCCTATAACACCTCAAGAAGTTGAGGATATGAGACGTGTTCCCTATACGTCAGCAGTAGGTAGTCTCATGTATGCTATGTTATGCACGAGACCAAACATCTGCTTCGCAGTAGGAGTAGCCAGCAGATACCAGTCCAACCCAGGATTGGATCATTGGGTTGCTGTCAAGACTATTCTCAAGTATCTTCGGAGAACGAGAAATTATATGCTAGTGTATTCTGGACAGGATTTGATCCCGTTAGGATATACGGATTCTGATTTTCAGTCAGACAGGGATTCTAGGAAATCCACGTCTGGATCAGTATTCACCCTTAGTGGTGGAGCCATTGTGTGGAGGAGTATTAAGCAATCTTGTATTGTTGATTCCACCATGGAAGCCAAATATGTAGCCGCTTGTGAAGCTGCTGAAGAGGCTGTTTGGCTCCGTAAGTTCTTGAGCGATCTGGAAGTTATTCCAGATCTAGATACGCCAATCACACTTTATTGTGATAACAGTGGTGCTGTGGCTAATACCAAAAAACCAAGAAGCCATAAGAGAGGTAAGCATATAGAGAGAAAGTATCATCTCATTAGAGAGATAGTGTAGAGAGGAGATGTGATTTTCACCAAGATAGCCTCACTAGACAATCATGCTGATCCATTTACGAAGACCTTATCGGCTAAAGTGTTTGAAGGTCACCTAGAAGGTCTAGGGTTACGAGACATGACTCACATGCTTTAGTGCAAGTGGGAGATTGTTGGGGTTTTTGCCCTAAAGCTTGTAATTTGTAAATATGATTTGAACATAAATAAAAGAAGTAGTACATTCATTCATTTTGTGTCATACTTAGCACTTAACATCCAAGATTGTCAGATGTAATTTCGAACTAAGTATATGAGTGTCATATACAGATGGATGCAGTTTGAAATGAGCAATCTAAAGAGTCTGTGGATAGCAAATAAAGTTGGGTACTTTATTTGTGGTTAATCTACAGCTGCGGTCTATTTCGTAATGTACGGTGATCCTATCCTGGATCATTCATATGGAGATATGAGAATGGAGGCACCTTGTACGATGTGATCATATAGGACTGGGCCATGATCTATATGAATCTCTCATTAAGATCCGTTTAACGATGAGATTCATATATATCAACAAATGATGGCTATATGTGGGTGATCTTAATCCTGAGTGTCTTATCGACTCCTTCAGGTTAGATCGTGGTCTTTGATATACCATGGGTGAGGTCGGAGTTGCATTCCCGATCAATATGCTCCGTATGTTGGGATCGCGGTTTGGCTTTTGGCTGGAAAGGTTTGTACACAATAGTGGAATCCACTCCTTCTAGTGAGAAGTAGATGGTAGCTCCCTTAAGGGTTGATTCGGGGCTTGAACAATATGAGCGTTCTCCTAATTTCGTAAGGAATGTAGGATTTATTGTTCATTAGAGGATCAATGGTATTTAATGGAAAGATATAATTAGAGGGGTATAACGGACATTATGACCCAGCTCTAATTATGAACTACTTGTGGAGGACTATACCATATGTAATAGCTATATCAGTGGACACCAAAAATTATTGGTTTGTGTAAAAACGTCTATAGTTGAGAGAGTGCAGCTTCGGGTTTTTAGTGGAATAACACCGAAGTTAATAATCATGAAATATTAATTAAAGAGTTTAATTAATTATTTCTGAGGATTATTAGAGCTCAAAATACTGTGGGTCCATTAGGTCCTCTTGCTAGCCCGATCTATTTAGGTAACAAGGGTCATGGTTGATTAATTGGATTGTCCAATTAATTGTGTTACATAAGTGACACGTATTTATTTGGGAATTAATTGAATAATGAGATTATTTAATTAATGAATATTAGTGATTAAATTAATTAAATAATAAGATTATTTATTATGTAATTAATCATTAGTTGGAGGACGTTGATTGATATTTGTGTTTGAATGAAGATAAGATAATTTGATTATTTTATTTTTATTAAATTAAATATCAAATTTGAATTTAAAAGGTTTAAATTCAATGTTATTAATTACCCTTATAAATATTAGATATTTTAACGGATTAATTAATTAAAACAATCAGTTAATATATATGTGATATATATGTTTTAAGAAACTGATTAACACGAGATATATAACTCACGCAACACAAAAGAAAGATAGAGAAAAACAGGGGTGCGGCCAACTCAAGAAAAAAAATAAAAAGAAACAATTTCTTTTGTTTTTTTGTTCTTCACAAATTGTGTGGTCGCATTCTATACACAAAGCAAGGTGTTGTTTTCATGTGTCTCTTTATCCTCCTTGTTCCTGAGTACTGTGATGCGCCCACACGTCGTTATCAATCCCGGGTCATAACAAGGAAGATCTTGTGGTTCAAATCAGAGAGCAGATCGTATTAAAGAGAAGGAGCCTCCAACGCTGGTATGAAATCGTTTCATCTCCTTCTTATTGCATTTTGAAACAAATTATAGCACGGTGTGTATAAAAACTATCTAGAGGGGGGGTGAATAGATTTTAATCGTTTTACCCAATTTTTCGTGTTAGACAAAATTACGAAATTACCCCTAAATAGATAAAGCAATAAATCAAGTATAAAATGCGGAAATTAAATAACACTTAATTTTTACGTGGAAACCCTCACGGGAAAAACCAAGGGCTAGTAAGTAAGCCACACTCGAACCTCGAATCCACTAAATGTGTAAAACGGTTACAACCTAATCCCGGAAGTAATCACACACCTACATAATCCCGGTATGAGTGAACCTAGTCCAATTTGCTTGCGATCTAAGCAACCTAATCCCGAAAGCTACACACAAGACTTACTTTCTCAATGAAGAGAATAAAACCCTAAGTGAATATATGAATGTTCAAATGCAACATAGAGCAAGGGAAACCCTATATGCTTATCTAAGATGATTAATATGCAATTAAAACAATCCTAGATATTAAAAACTAAATGACATGTTCAATCAAATAGTTTAGCTAATCAAGATTAAGCACAAAACCTAATTAGCTATCACAATACAACTTCTCAAACATACATCACACTAATCTCAATCTTGTATCAAAAGATATATGAAAATCATACAAGTAATATATTGAGATTGCTTGTTAAGAAAAACACAAAATATGTAAGATATTAGTGAAAAGCTTACCAAGCAAAGTATGATGAAGAATCCATGCAAAGAGACATCTAGATGATCTAGGATGATGCTAGATGATGATTGATGATCATGAAAAAGTGTTTGAGTGAATAAAATTTGAGTTCTTGGAAATTTTTCTTCTCTTGAAAAAATATCCTAAGTATGAAATCTGAATATGAACTCACTTAATTGACCTAAAGTCAAAGTGGCATATATATAGGAGGCCAAAACAAAGTGTGGTTGTTTTGATAAGTTGGCCTGAAATTTGCCTCGGGCGCTGTACGTAGAGCGCTTATGTACAACGCTTGTACAGCGCCCCAACTCTGTTCTCACGGGAAAACAGAGTGGCGCTGTACGTAGAGCGCTTTGTACAGCGCCTATACAGCGACCCAACAGCGACTAAATTAAATCGATCAGGTCTGAACAGCGCTCAATGGGCGCTGTTCGTACAGTGCTTCTGAAGAGCGCTTTTGGGAGCGCCCAATGCAACAATGCAATCCTAAGTCTAAGCATGACAAGGCAATTGGATATGCAAGATGCAATCAAACTAACATGCAAGAAGAGATGTTAATGAACATTAATGCACAAAAATAAGACACACAACATACAAGTATTACACATATGCATGAGTTGTGAGTGTGTGCAACTATCTCTTCAAGACAAGTAAGCACAAAGAAATATACCTTCGGTGCTTATCAAGACGAGGTCTTCAAAGGGCTTCGAACAATAAAACCAACACCTAAGCTACCATTACAAAGAACCCTAACATGTGGTTTGTCCACGAAATGAGCCAATCAACAAATGGGAACCTTACAATCTCCCCATTTGGCTATTTCGTAACAAAACCACCACTCACATTGATTCCTCACAAAAAAATAGAAACAACGGGGATAACTATGATATTCTACAATACAAAGAGATAAGAAAATAAAAACTTCAAGTCTTCAATCTCTTGTAGAATAATCAAGCCCTGAAAATAAGATTTCTATATTTTCCAATACAAGTGAAATGTGAGATTAATCAAGTGAGAACAAAAACAAGCATTTGCATTTTAAAAGTTTAGGCACAACATTATGAAATGTATGTATATGCAATGCTCCCCCACAACGGGTTACTCCCCCTCAATGAATGTTCTCCCCAATATGCACAATTGCTTCTATATTTTGCAACTCCCCTTACCATATACTACTCCCTATTTTTTTCATGATATAGGCAAATGAGTAGTCCCCAACCGGGTCACTCATAGCAACGAGAGATAGTAGCATGCAAGATTTGCATAATTAATATAAGTCACTTTATGCATCTCAATTAATTGGAGAGAAACAAGGAGATTTATTTGAAAGAAAATGTGTGAATCAAACATGCTTTGCATACAAGACATGTAGCATTCAAGTCCAAAATACAATGGTATTTGGCAAAGCAAATGACAAAGGTTTCTAATAGGAATTCAAACCAATTTCACCAATGTCATGAGTAAAGCAAGGATATAGAATTTATTGATTTCAATTTAAGAAGAACTATATCCAACTTTATAAGCGAAACATGGCATGAGCAACTTTGCTCCCTTTTTGATTTTTCCAGATAAGATATCTGTATAATAGTAGCCATGGTCAACTAATAAAGAAAGAGAGACATTTGAAATATAAATTCCTTTGAACGGATACAAGATCCTTTATTCATTTTGAGTCTCATAAGCTTTCACACAAGTTTTGCATTTTAAGAATATGCAATCATCAATTCATGCTTTTCATGAGAGCATGTTATATGAATTTCATGCTTTTTCATTTGACATTAGCATGTTATTAAAGAATCATCATGTCATGGAGATAACCATAGGTCATTCAAATCATACTTCCTTTATACATCTCCTAGTCCAAAAATGCATGTTTGAACATAAATATGACATGGATTGTAAACAAGAATTGAAAAAACATGATGTTTGCTTGAGTTCTATAAGAACAAGAATTCTATAAGGTTCACACTTATAGAATTGAAAAAACATATATACATATGTGCAACCAAGCTTACTCAAATAATTAAAAGAAGAGGCATAAAATATTTCAAAATTTTTGCAAGTGACAAGTATGGAAAATAGCTCTCTTTGCTTGAGTTCCCCATATGGGGTCAAATACAAATCACATCACTCCACAAGACATATCCCAATAGATCTACTTAGTGTTTTAAATCGAGTAGCATCTAAGGGTTTAGTAAATAGGTCCGCAAGTTGATCATTTGTACCTACATGTTCAAGAACTATGCATTTATTTTCAACAAGCTCTCTAATGAAGTGATGGCGGATGTCAATATGCTTAGTTCTAGAGTGTTGTACCGGATTCTTGGAAATATTTATGGCACTCATATTATCACAAAAGAGAGTGAGTGTACCTTGGTTGAATCCGTAGTCTACTAGCATTTGCTTCATCCATAGGAGTTGTGTGCATCCACTCCCCGCGGCTATGTATTCGGCCTCGGCCGTGGACAAGGAAATCGAGTTTTGCTTTTTGCTAAACCAAGACACCAAGTTGTTGCCTAGGAAGAAGCAACCGCCCGATGTGCTCTTCTTATCATAACAATTTCCTGCCCAATTCGCATCACTAAAGCCTACAAGACTAGCATTAGTGTCAAAAGAGTACCAAATCCCATAGTTGGAAGTCCCATTCACATAGCGAATGATCCTCTTTACGGAAGAGAGATAGGACTCCTTGGGATCCGCTTGGTACCTAGCACACACACCCACACTAAAAGATATATCGGGCCTACTTGCGGTCAAATAAAGCAAGCTACCTATCATGCCCCGATATAGAGTTTGTTCCACACTTTTACCACTAGCATCCTTGCTTAGCTTCAAAGTGGTACTCATGGGTGTATCACAATGTTTGGCATTTTCTAGACCAAACTTCTTCACTAGGTTTTTGGCATATTTGGCTTGGGTTATGAAAATCCCATCATCTAATTGCCTAATTTGCAAACCTAGGAAGTAACTAAGCTCACCAACAAGACTCATCTCAAATTCATGAGACATGACATCAACAAATTGTTGGACCTTGGTGTTGTTGGTGGAGCCAAACACTATATCATCAACATATATTTGAGCTATGAAAAGCTCATCATTATCTTTCTTGATGAATAGTGTCTTGTCAACACTACCTCTTGTGTAGTTATTGTCAACAAGAAATTGAGTGAGGCGCTCATACCAAGCCATCGGTGCTTGTTTCAACCCATATAGTGCCTTCTTGAGGCGATAGACATGGTTGGGGTGGTGTGCATCCACAAACCCCTTGGGTTGTTCAACAAACACTTCCTCTTGCAAGAAGCCATTGAGGAAGGCACTCTTGACATCCATTTGGTGCAATTTGAACTTGTGCATACAAGAAATGGATAAGAGAAGCCTAATGGACTCTAAACGGGCAACGGGAGCAAATGTCTCATCAAAGTCGATACCCTCAATTTGAGAGTACCCTTGTGCTACAAGTCTAGCCTTGTTCCATACTATGTTGCCATCCTCATCGGATTTGTTCCTATAAATCCACTTGGTGCCTATCACATTAGTGCTTTTAGGCCTAGGAACTAGAGTCTAAACCTCATTCCTTTCGAATTGGTTTAGCTCTTCTTGCATGGCAAGAACCCAAAATTCATCATTTAAGGCTTCATCAACCTTTTTGGGCTCAATTTGAGAGGTGTAGCATGTAAAGCTAATGAGATTAGCTATTTGACGCCTTGTCCTAACACCCTCATTCACATCTACAATAACATCCTCTTTGTTATGGAGTCTTCTAACCCATGGAGCAGGTTCATTAGAGTCCAAGAGAGGGACTCTAGTAATAGGTTGTGTGACTTCATTATTGTCATTGGACGTCCCAACATTGGGAGTCACCACAACCCTCTCCAAAGGAGAGTCATCCTCTAAAACTTCCTCCTTCTCATGGTCATTAGACTTGAGCCTTGTATCATCAATAACAACATTCGATGATTCCATGATGGTTCGAGTCTTCAAGTTGAAAACTCTATAGGCTCTACTATTCAAGGCATAGCCAATAAAGATACCCTCATCACTCTTAGCATCAAATTTGCCAAGTTGATCACGGTCATTTAAAATGTAGCATTTGCTTCAAAATGTGTGGAAGTAGCTAACATTTGACTTCCTACCTTTCCATAACTCATAGGAGGTGTTTCTAGATCCGGGCCTTAGGAAAACACGATTCCCTATATAGCAAGCCGTATTGACGGCTTCGGCCCATAGGTTCCTGGGGACATTGTTGCTAAGCAACATCACACGGGCCATCTCTTGAAGGACCATATTCTTCCTCTCAACAACTCTATTTTGTTGAGGTGTCCTAGGAGCCGAGAACTCATGGGAGATGCCTAAGCTATTACAATAGCTTTCAAATGAGGCATTCTCAAATTCCCTCCCATGGTCACTTCTAATCCGTTTAATGCTTTTAATGTTAGAATTCATTTCATTTTGTATTTTAGTACAAAGTATTTTAAACTTATCAAAAGTTTCGGATTTTTCTCTAAGAAAATATGTCCATGTAAATCTAAAGAAATCATCAACACAAACAAAAATGTATCTCTTTCCACCTAAACTCTCGGTTTGCATAGGACCCATGAGATCCATGTGGAGAAGCTCTAGGGGCTCCTTGGTGGAGAGATAATTGCCCTTTTTGTGCATGCTTTTAGCTTGTTTTCCTTGTTGGCAAGGTCCACAAATACCATTGGCTTTCTTCCCAAGCTTAGGGAGGCCACGCACACAATCGAACTTTCCAAGGGTTCTTAAATCCCTAAAGTTCATGTGGCCAAGTCTTTCATGCCACAACTCTATTTGCTCATCCATGGACACATTGTTTAAGACTATTCTAGCTTCAAGACAATAGCAATTGTCGCTAGATCTCATACCTTTCAACAAGGTTTGTCCATCGGGCTTTAGGATTGAGCAATCATCTTTACTAAACAAGACGGAATATCCTTTATCACTTAGATGTGAAATGCTTATTAAATTGGCTTTCAAGCCATCAACAAATAAAGCATCGGATAAGGAGGGTAATCCGGGAACGAAAATGGTTCCTTTCCCTACAACTTTCTTTTTGGATCCATCACCAAAAGTGACATATCCTCCTTCCTCCATAACAAGAGTCTCGAAAAAACTCTTGTTTCCCGTCATGTGCCTAGAGCACCCACTATCTAAATACAAAAAATTAGAAGAATTTGCCTTCAAGGCTATTTGAGCAACATGGCAAACATTTTCATTCTTTCTAATCCACCTAGAAACAATCTTAGCTTTGTTAGTGGTCTTTGGTACTTAGGCTCTAGATCTCCTAGGATCATGCATAACAATTTTATCATTCCTAGGAACATGCATCTTGGCTATATTCTTTCTCTTCTCAATCATGCTTCGTGTTCTACACATTTTAATATATCGAAAGCAATGTGGTCTAATATGACCTTCAAATCCACAAAAATGACATATAGGAGTAAAATAAGGAATCATACCTTGTCCTTGTCTTTGTGGATGAATGGGTTCAAAGCATCTTCGTTGTTGAATCGATCTAGATTGCTTCCTAGCTTGAGGTTGCATGGTTGGTCTCTTTCCTTTGTGAGCCACTTGTGGAGGAATGTTGGCTTGAGAGACCCTAGGGGGTTGAGCTTGAGGTTGCCTTCTTGGCCCCTGATCGGACTTTTTATACCTATTTGAGGTCCCCCATTGATCGTTTGTCTCGTTTTCGAGCGTATTTTTGTATATAATGTTTTGTTTGAGCTATGTGTAGGTACATATTCCCTACAATAGGTGTTTGAGCATAAAGGAACGTTAGGGAAGCTTCAAATGGAGTATATGTTGAGTGTCGTGCCTCTCCGTCGACACAGACAACGACGTGATCTAAGCCTAGCCGTACCCACGGTTGATCCGTCGTCGAGATAGAATGCGACAACGAGACTGCGGCAGAACCCCCTCGACATTCCAGTAGCTTACGGATGAAGTTTAGAAAATCCAAATTCGGCGGTCAACATCTGCGGCCAGGCCGCAGAATTTAAACCGCCGATCAACATCAGTGAGTCCAGAAGCAAATCGGCCGCCACGATTCAACCGCCGATTCAACCGCCGATCAATTCCAGAATGTCACTTTTCCATTCTGCGGTTTGGAATCTGCGGCCAGGCCGCCGATTCAACCGCCGATCGCCCAGCGAGAGGCCGATTTTGGGCGAAATGAGAGGGGCAAACTCGTCAATTCATCCCCATTTCAGCCCTAAAACTCCCAACACTATATAAACACCCTTTTTGCCTCATTCTTTCAGAATACACACTTCCCACCACTTCCTCTTCTTCTTCATCTTCATCTTCTTCACCTAATAAGAGAGAGAGAAGCTTTCTAGAGCATCCATGGAGGTTTTTCCTCCATGGATGCTCCCCACTTCATCTTCTACCCATCATCCACCCATTTAGGAGTAGATTGCAAGGAGAAAGGAGGGTCTTTGGACCAATTTCGAGCTAGGGTTTCATGGAGGACTTGGAGGAGGTTTTCTTCAAGGGTTGTCTCTTTTAACTCATCTCTTTGTATTTCTTGTTTTCTTAAATGTGTAATCCCCACTTGGGAATATTTGTAAACTTATATTTGTGCTCAATATATATAATGGTTGTTTTTATATCCAATTTGTGTTTTGATTCATTCTTGATTGTTGTTGAATATATCTCTTATCTTGGAATGCATGTTTGTTGATGATTGGAAATTGATATGTGTTCATGGATGGGATTAGGAGTAGATTAACTTAATTGTAGGAGTAGTTGTAATCAAATATCCCATTTGTGTATGTATGTCTTTGGAAGGTCGAAATTGCATGTCATGAATTGGTTTGAGTGAATTAGAGTTAGGATTGTGCTTTTGGAGGGGCTCTTCCGGCATAGTTTTGGCTAATTAGCTAGGAAGAGTGGGTGAACCTATAAATTGTCATATTAGAAGGGTTTGGTTCATTGTTCTTGTAAACAATTGGACTTTAGCTATTTCTCACTCTAGCTCTAGGTGAGTCATGGTTAGAGTTACAATTATTGGTCTTTGGCTATTTCTCATGCTAGGGGCTCTAGGTGAGTTATGGTCGGAGATACAATCACTCTTTCCACACTCATTAGACTTCACGTTGCCATTTACATTACGAAGCAATCATTGGGGCTCAATGTAGTTTTGTTTGTAGAATCGGTTCACAAATGTTGGTTGCGGTTTCGTGTACGAGGGGCTCTCGACACACTCTTCAACCGTTAGCTCTATGAGTGGGTATAAATCGGATTGAGGCAAGAACGAACCCTTAACTAAAATTGGATGTCCTTAATGTCTAACAACCAACTATTTGTGCACTTATGTATGGTGAACTTGTTGAACCTTGTGTGGCCATTTTCATGCATCTCTCCTATCCACCATTTTATTTATCACTTTAAACATCATTCTCACCCTTCCATATTCTCTTTGTTTTTATTTATTTTCATTTTCATTTTCTATACACACACATTGCATTGTACATACATTTAACACACATCATTCTTACCTTTCCACATTCTATTTACATGCTTACAATAAACTCTAGAACTTGATATGGTTGACGAATCACACCTCCCTGCGGAACGATACCCTCGCTTACCGCTTTACTAGTCTTTTGCTAGTTTAGAGCACATTGCGTAGGAAACCCCTTTTTAAATGAATTAATCTTTTGATCCTTGCGATTTCTTAACGACGGAAAAAGCGAGTATCAGCCCCATCTTCACTTGTTCATTTGAACATTGTCCTATTTCTAACTTCTTCATAGGAATTTGCACAAATGAAGTTTCTTCGTTCCTCAAACTCTTGACAAACACGGTCTTGTTAGAGGTTGAGATCTTCTTGCCATCTTCATACCCAAGACCCCTCTTGTCACATGGACTCTTTCCAACACCAAGCATATGGTCAAGCTTCTTGGTGCTAGAATCCATCCTAGTCATAGACTCTCTTACTTCTTTAAGCTCCCTCTTTAGGCTTTCTTCATTCCTCCTAGATAAGACTAACTCCTCACTTAGCTTATCTTCCATCTTCTTGAATTTTTCCACTTGTTCACTTAAGTGGTCATTTTGAGATGAAAGCTCAAGATTTTCTTCTCTCAACATCTTGATCTTTCTTGTGCTCTTGATTGCTAAATCATTAAACTCGGCATGGCATTTAGCAAACACCTTTTTCTCCACAAAACTACTTATGGAGTTAGAAGAGGAATCACTTTCTTCTCCACTTGAGTCATTTTCCTCTTGACTCATTTCCTCTCTCTCACTAGCACTTTTGCTTTTATGGGAGGAGGCAAAAGCTAGGAGGTTAGCCATGAGCTCTTCATCACTTGAAGACTCATCTCCCTCAATGGAGTCATCACTACTACTACTCCATGTGGCGGCCATCACTTTACCTTTCTTCTTGACATTGTGATTAGCACATTCGGGGGCAAAGTGACCTATGCCACCACACTCGAAGCATCGGACCCCTTTCCTTTCGGTCTTCTCTTTCCTAGGCTCAAACTTGTTGTAAGAACCCTTTTTCTTGTAGTTTTGACCTTTGGAACCAAAGTCCTTTTTCCCGAACTTCATGACCCTCTTGAATTTCTTCACAAATAATGCAAGGTCTTCGTCCGAGTCATTCTTCTTTGCCTCATTTTCATCCTTGGAGGTCTTCAAAGCAATTCCTTTTCGCTTTTTAGGAGGTGTGGAGATAGGACCCTTCCTAGACTCATAAGCTAGAAGTCTCCCAATCACCTCACTCGGCTTCATATCCTTATATCCACTATTTTCTTCTAAAGCCGTTATTTTTGATTCAAACCTATCCGGAAGAGATCTCATAATCTTTTGCTTGATTCTCCTATCCGAATATGGATCACCAAGTTGATGACTTTAGTTAACTATGTCCATCAACTTGATCTCGAAGTCGTTGAAGCACTCATTCTCCTCCATTTTAAGCATCTCGAATTGAGTTTGGAGGACTTGAAGCTTAGAGTCCTTCACCACTTCGGTTCCCTCATGTGCAATTTCTAGGATGTCCCAAGCCTCCTTAGCTATCCTAGTATTTTGAATCAATTTGTATTGATTTTCGTCCATAGCACATAAGATGACATGCATCGCCTTCCTATTCCACTTTGAAGCCTCAAACTCTTGCGCGTTCCATTGCGCCTTAGGCTTCAATACTTCTTATCCTTCACCATCGGGAGTCATCTTGGGTAGATCATATCCGTCTTCCACGCCATCCATGCACGGTCATGAATTTGGCATATGTAGGATTCCATCTTCCCTTTCCATTGGGAATAGTTCAATCCGATAAGAAGTGGAGGCCTTGTGCTAGAAGCACCTTCGTTGCCACCACCATTTCCACCGTTTCCACTCATAGTGTTTATGAATGGTGTATGAATGATCAAAAATCACACAAAATGCAAAACACACCAAAATAAGCAAGGATCACCTATGTATGTCTAGGAACCCGCTCTGATACCAATTGAAACAAATTATAGCACAGTGTGTATAAAAACTATCTAGAGGGGGGGTGAATAGATTTTAAGCTTTTTACCCAATTTTTCGTGTTAGACAAAATTACAAAATTACCCCTAAATAGATAAAGCAATAAATCAAGTATAAAATGCGGAAATTAAATAATACTTGATTTTTACGTGGAAACCCTCACGGGAAAAATCACGGGCTAGTAAGTAAGCCACACTCGAACCTCGAATCCACTAAATGTGTAAAACGATTACAACCTAATCCCGAAAGTAATCACACACCTACCTAATCCCCGTATGAGTGAACCTAGTCCAATTTGCTTGCGATCTAAGCAACCTAATCCCGGAAGCTACACACAAGACTTACTTTCTTAATGAAGAGAATAAAACCCTAAGTGAATATATGAATATTCAAATGCAACATAGAGCAAGGGAAACCCTATATGCTTATCTAAGATGACTAATATGCAATTAGAACAATCCTAGATATTAAAAACTAAATGACATGTTCAATCAAATAGTTTAGCTAATCAAGATTAAGCACAAAACCTAATTAGCTATCATAATACAACTTCTCAAACATACATCACACTAATCTCAATCTTGTATCAAAAGATATATGAAAATCATACAAGTAATAAATTGAGATTGCTTGTTAAGAAAAACACAAAATATGTAAGATATTAGTGAAAAGCTTACCAAGCAAAGTATGATGAAGAATCCATGCAAAGAGACATCTAGATGATCTAGGATGATGCTAGATGATGATTGATGATCATGAAAAAGTGTTTGAGTGAATAAAATTTGAGTTCTTGGAAATTTTTCTTCTATTGAAAAAATATCCTAAGTATGAAATCTGAATATGAACTCACTTAATTGACCTAAAGTCAAAGTGGCATATATATAGGAGGCCAAAACAAAGTGTGGTCGTTTTGATAAGTTGGCCTGAAATTTGCCTCGGGCGCTGTACGTAGAGCGCTTATGTACAGCGCTTGTACAGCGCCCTAACTCTGTTCTCACAGGAAAACATAGTGGCGCTGTACGTAAGGCGCTGTATGTAAAGCGCTTTGTACAGCGCCTATACAGCGACCCAACAGCGACCGAATTAAATCGATCAGGTCTGAACAGCGCTTAATGGGCGCTGTTCGTACAGCGCTTCTGAAGAGCGCTTTTGGGAGCGCCCAATGCAATAATGCAATCCTAAGTCTAAGCATGACAAGGCAATTGGATATGCAAGATGCAATCAAACTATTATGCAAGATGCAATCAAACTAACATGCAAGAAGAGATGTTAATGAACATTAATGCACAAAAATAAAACACACAACATATAAGTATTAAACATATGCATGAGTTGTGAGTGTGTGCAACTATCTCTTCAAGACAAGTAAGCACAAAGAAATATACCTTCGGTGCTTATCAAGACGAGGTCTTCAAAGGGCTTCGAACAATAAAACCAACACCTAAACTACCATTACAAAGAACCCCAACATGTGGTTTGTCCACGAAATGAGCCAATCAACAAATGGGAACCTTACACATTTGATTATTACTATACAAATGAGTTAGTTTATGATTGCATATAAAAATTTTAAAAACCTTTCCGCTGCGCAATCCGTAACCCTGGGTTCCTACAGTTGTTTCTTCCAAGCAACATGACCGCAAAAGTGCACTGTATTCAATTCACATTTTTCTTCTTTTTGCACTTTTTTGCACTTTTTTGCACTTTACTTCTTCCATCTATCATCGATGCCCTTGTGGCCTAAATTGTAAGGATTCCCGTTTTGTTGATTGGCTTATTTCGTGGTCAAACCACATGTTGGGGTTTTGAATGTAAGGGTAGTCTAAGTGTTTAATGATTGAAGATCAAAGGCCCTTCCATGACCTCAAGATACAAGCACGCCAAAGGTATAATCTCTTGTGCTTGTTTTTCTTTGAAGAGATTTAGTAGCACACACACACTTAGCATTCTTGCTATGATTGCATACTTGCTTATTTTTATGTGCATCTCTTCACATGTCACTTTACACACTAGCACATTGGTTGATATATCTTGTTGTGTGTATATGTGCCTTATAATTCGTTTCCCGACATTGTTCGGAAACGTCCGCGCTTGCACTAATGAGTGTTTGGTTTCGCGCGAAGACCGCCTATGGAGAATGCCCTTGGCTTCTCCTTGGTTTTCACCATTGTTGGTGATCGGCGGTTATGATCGGCGGCCTGGCCGCCGAATGAAACCGCCGTTTCAGTCCAGATTGGTCTGAAGCAATTATGCGGTCAAGATCGGCGGTCACGACCGCCGTTCGAAACCGCCGTTCATACCTGATCGATTTTAATCCCTCGGGTTTGATTCGGCGGTTGGATCGGCGGTCGTGAAACCGCCGAACGGTGCGTTTCAGGGGCAAAAGTGTCTTTTCACATGCCCAATTCTTGATGTCTATAAATATCTTATTTTCTCAATCTCTGATCAAGTTTCTTGAGTCATTAGAACCCTAAACATTCAAGAGAGATTTTTGAGAAAAAATCAAATCAAGAACTCATCTTTAAACACTCAAATCAAATCCCTTTTGCATCAAATTTCATATTTGATCTTCTATGCCTTCATAGAATTGATCCATGCTTGGTTTTGAATCATCACATCTTATTTGGTATGTTCTTCACTAATTTCATATTACTTTAGTGTTTTTCATATTAATACATCTCTTTAATTACTTGTATGCTTTTGATTATTTGCTAGATACAAGTTAGAGATTATTTGTGATGAAAATGATTGAGTGTTGATTGTGATAGCTAATTAGGTTTTTGCTTAATCTTGATTAGCTAAGCTATTTGACATGTCATTTAGCAATTGATATCTAGGGTTGATTAAATTGATTATATCATCCTAGATAAGCATCTAAGGTTACCTAGCCTTGTTTGTTAATTGAATATTCATATATATATATATTCACATAGGTTGTTTCTCTTCATTGAGAAGTAAGTCTTGAGGCTAAGAGTGCTTAGGCCTCAAGCAAATTGGAATAGGGTTGCTAATAAAGGCCCGCTGGGTAGAAGTGAGGGGTTACAGACCGGAGTGTTAGACGAGGTCTACATAGGTTGTAAACTTCATTTCAATTAGTGATTTCGAGTTCCGAGTGTGGCGCACTATACAGCCCGTGGTTTTTTCCCAGTGGTTGGGTTTCCACGTATACATCAAGTGTTATTTAAATTCCGCACTATATTACACTTGTATGTATTTTTGACTAGTAGGGGCATTTTCGTAAAATTGACATGCATGCGAAAATTGGGTAATAATTAGATAAAATCTATTCACCCCCCCTCTAGCTTTATATTAGAACACACTTTGAGAACTTTCATAAATAATTCTGTAAACATTCGATTCACACAATTAAATCATGGAATATCGCCCAAGAACAAGCAAAAAGAGTCAGAAATGAGGGCTAAAATTATATACTTTTTGGCTCGATCAAATACCCTAAAAACTATCTTTTGTTAGTCCTCAAGCAAAACAATCATAAACAACTCAAGGACATGTGTTAGACATTCAAACAACCAACGTTCAAGCCTTAACTCTTTGCAAATGACTCTAAAGTCAAAACTCAACTTGCAATACTAATAACGCGAAGATTAAATCAATTCTATGCTCATTAGGACTTGCTCATATAAGAAATGCTTAAATGAAGATTAAAGACATGCCACTCTGAGTAGACATTGCACATAATACGATCCTACATTCAAAATGTCAATACTTCAAAAGCAAGAGTGCCATCCAGTAGAGAATGTAATTCGCCTCGATATCTAATCCTCACCGGATTCTCTCATTTTCGCACAGATTCCTAGGTTTCTCTTCTCAAACATATGCAATAAGAGTTTATGTTATGGCATCAAATTTAATTGTACATGATAAGTTTAAAAACAAACACCATTTCTGAAAATTAGTCTCATGGATAGAATTGAAAACCATGAACCGGAAAGAACATGCATCAACCAAAACTTCCAAGTGGACATTCCTAAAGATCAAAAAGGTCTTTCATTTCGTTGTAATGGGGCCTAAGGTGAATGGTGAGTCAATAAATGGGAGATGAGAGTAACAAACACCCAATAGTCACACTAAGGCATACGTTATAATTTGAGTACGATTAGCTCTCTACAACCTTTATATTCACACCTTGGTGTCCAAGCTTACAATTCACTTTGTGCATTTTTCTACTCTTACTTTTCATTGAGTAGCTCATTCAATTCTTTCTTTTCTTTTGCCTTTGCCTTTGCCTTTGCGTTTCATATTTTCATCTATCTTGATTTTTTTTTCCTTTTCATTTCATTTCATCTTGCTTTTCTTTTCTTTTTCTTTTCATTTCATATGCTTTGTTTTTCTTTTTCTTTTCATTTCATTTGCACATACATGCCTAGGTACACGTTTTACAATTTTTACACCCCTATTGCTTCCATTCAACCCCTAAGCCTAAGCAAACCATTTGGTACAAGGTAGGGCTATTGTATAGGCTATATGGTTTATGTTGATGTGGTTCATGAATGAAAAGCTTATATGTGTTTGGATTCAAATGGGCATGGAAGCACACACATTATAGGGATTGGAAGTGTGTAGGTCGATTTAGTGGGTTATCACATGCATTGCCTAAGATCATCTCTAAAGGTTTGTCCATAAAGTGCATTAAGGCATCCACAAGCAGTCAATATTGTTTTATGGCCAACAATATTTAGTGCAAATGAGACCTATACATGTTTAGTGCATGTTTGTGAGTGAGTGTTTAAAGAATGAATGAATTCCCTCAAAATAAGCTTTTTAGGCTATGTTTGTGAACCTCATGAGAAGTCTCCACTATTAATTTCTAACCTTCAAGAAAAATTGATTATTCACTCCAATCATCAAGAAAAAAGGACTAGTGCACTTTGCGCAATGCAACCCTAAATGGCATGACATTAATCTAGACTAAGCAACGCAAAGATGCACAATTCCTCATTCGCACAAATAATAGCACAATCTTTATTAGGCTTTTGAGTCGTGTTGGCATAATTCCATATCAAAACAACGTTTCATTTGAATTGATTAGTTGTCTAAGATTAGTTATGATTCAAGCTTCAAGAAAGAATTAGCAACTTATCAAGCAAGATGAAGTCTTCAAGAGGAACGAGCTTTGTTGCACATCGAAGGTATATCTAGACCTATTTCCTCCTGCAAGGCTTAAGCGTACACACACACATTGCATACATTTGTGTCCCTGCATCGTTGCGCTAAATTGGTATAAAACATTCACACACATACTATGGTATGCACATGCATTAGATTTAAATTGACAAATTTTATAAGATTGCATGTTATAGGTTTATATATAGGAAATGGCATACTTGTGTGTTCATGTGTTTGTTTGTTTGAGTTTTTATGATATCTGTAAGGTCTCATATTTTGATTGGCTTATTTTGTGAACAAACCACATATTGGGGATTGATGTAAGGGTAGCTTAGGCATTTGATAGTTGGTGATTTGTACAACTAAGTCCCTCTCAAGACCTCAAGAAAAGAAGCACCAAAGGTATATTCTAGTGCTCACTTGCTTTGAAGAGATCTAGTTGCACTCACTCACAACTCATGCATATCTCTGATACTTGTATGTTGTGTGTTTTTTATATGTGTGCATTCATGTTCTTGAATATCTCTTCATGCATGTTTAAATGATTGCATCTTGTTCATTGAAATGCCATAACATGTTTAGGCATTAGGATGCAAAGCCATGAATTCTATTCATGCATGTTTTAATTGAGTGCATCTTGTTCAATGACAATACCATGACATGTTAGGCATTAAGATGCATTCACTTCTCACGCTTGCACTTCATGTTAGTCTTAAGTGTGGTGTAATTCGTTTCCGTTTGTGTGATCGAAAACGTCCGCGCTTGCACGATGGTGTGCATGTCTTAGCACGATGATTGACCACTTGATAATGTCTCATTCTTCTCTTGGATAAGTGTTAGTTTTGGTTTGGTTGTTTGGAGTAAAGTGTCTAGTTTCAAAAGATTGGATTTCAATGTTTTAAATGTTTTTCAAAACTGACCTTTGTATGGTCTTGTGACCATAACTTTTTATAAAAAGATTTAAATTGAGTTTTGTAAAATTCTGGACAAACTAGACACCCATACCTTTCCAACAGTATATTATTCGTAATATTTCATGACCGTTTGGATTGGTTTTGAAATCTCCAAAGTGACCACCAAAACAGGGCAACTCTGTTGTTATCCATTTCTGACCTTTGGTCACTCTATTGACCATAACTCTTTCTATAGACATTGAAATGCCATTCCATAAAATGGATAGAAAGTAGACATCCATACCTTTCCAACGATATATCATACGAAAGGTTTCGATGTCATTTGGTCATGTTTTGAGGCACTTGAAGTTGAAGTTGAAGTTGAAGCTAATGCACTGTCGCGCCCAAACCGCTGTTCACTCGCCCTACATATGGCGGGCACCTGATTGATTTTTCAATTTGCTGTTCACTCACCCAAAATCTGCCCTACGTAGAGCGGTTTGTGCGGAAACTTTTTGGAAAATTTCCAAAACGACATAGCTTCAATTAGACATCATATATATATGCCTCTTTGATCTTAGGTCGTTCCAATGACTCAAAAACCCATATTTTTGATTGAGAGCATTTTCAAAGAAAGAAATTCACCCAAGAACTCATCTTTGATCATCCAAACCTTTTCCATATGCATAAATCATCATCTAAGCATCATCTAGGATCATCTAGTATGTGCTAATGCATGGGTCTTCTTCAACACACATGGTATGGTATGTTGAACACTATTATCTTACATAATTAGTTTTTTTACTTATCAATTTATCTCATTTATAACTTGTATGCTTTTAGATTAATTTTTACTTACAAGAATGAGATTATGTGTTGATTCTTTGGGTATTTGTGATAGCTAAGTTTTCATGCTTATATGCCATCTAGCTAATTAATCTCATTGTATGATTGAGATTGTTTTTGATAGCTAGGATTTCATGTTGATATATACCTAGCTAATTTTATCTCATTAAAATGATTGAGATTGTCGTTGATAGCTATTGTATCTAGGATTGGTTATCCTCTACATAGCTAAGCTTTGATATCTAGGATTGATTTAATTGTCATATTATCATTCTAGATAAGCATTTAGGGTTCCCTAGCTCTATTTGCATTTTGGATATTCATATATATATTCACATAGGTTGTATGATCTCTTCGGAGAATTAAGTCTTGATCTAGGATTGTTATTACAGGCCTACGGGTAGTAGTGGTGGGTTACAGACCGGGATTAGGCTGTGAACATCATTACAAGTAGTGATTGCGAGGATTAAGCAATTGGACTAGGTCCACTTTTACAGGCTTGTGGGTAGTGGTGGTGGGTTATATACTTGGATTAGGTTGTAAACACCATTGCAATTAGTGGATTCGAGGTTCGTGTGTGGTGCACATAACAGCCTGTGGTTTTTCTCTGTTGAGGGTTTCCACGTAAAAATCAAGTGTCATTTATAATTCTGCACTTATTACACTTGATTTATTATATTGACTAGATTGGGATTATTTTCATAATATTGACTAATCGCGAAAATTGGGTAAAAAAAAGGTTTAAAATCTATTCACCCCACCCCCTCTAGATAATTTTATGCACACCGTGCATTATTAGTTTCAATATCGAACTTGAATATGTTCTCATAATGTTCCTTATTGAGTTTTAAACATTTATGTTACTCATTCATAAGTTTTCGAGTTTCGAGTTGGAAGTTACGAAACTTTTCGTGTGTTTAACGTCCATGATTTTCGTCCTTGTTTATCAAGTTGATTTCCATACTTTTTATGAAAGTTTTGTTGACATCCATATGATAGTTGCAGTTTGTAATCCAAAAACGATTCGAATTCGGAGTTTGGAGGTTGAAGAACGATCGAATAACGCAAGAGGAGCGCGAGGGAAGAGAAGAGTGGTAAAGTGCCACTTCCCCCTTCTCCCATGGAGGTGCGTGAGCCTCACGGGAAGGGATCCCTTCTTCCCCCGTGAGGCTCACGTGCCTCCACGGGGTGATGAGGTGGATAGTGGCAACTTGCCACCCGAGATCCTTGTAAAGATTTCCAATTATTGATTGGCTTATTTCGTGGACAAACCACATGTGGTGCTTGTTGTAGGGGTAGCTTAGGAATTGGAGAAAGTTCAATGGCCCTCTCAAGACCTCAAGAGAAGAAGCACCAAAGGTAAATTCTAGTGCTTACATGCTTTGAAGAGATCATAGTTGCACATACTCATAACTCATGCATATTTCTTATACTTATATGTTATGTGTTTTCATATGTGTGCATTCATAATTGTTGAATATCTCTTCATGCATGTTTATTTAATTGCATCTAGTTTATTGAAATGCCATGACATGTTTAGGCATTAGGATGCAAAACCATGAATTTTATTCATGCATGTTTGAATTGAGTGCATTTTGTTCAATGATAATGCCATGACATGTTAGGCATTAGGATGCATTCAATACCCACACGTGCACTTCATGTATGTTAGCTTTAAGTGTGGTATAATTCGTTTCCCGAAGGATGTTCGGAAATGTCCGTGCTTGCACAATGGTGTGTATGTCTTAGCACGATGGTTGACCACTTGAAAAGGTCTCATTCTTCTCTTGGATAAGTGGTAGTTTTAGTTTGGTTATTTGGAGTGAAGTGTCTAGTTTCAAAAGATTGAATTTCAATGTTTAAATGTTTTTCAAAACTGACCTTTGTATGGTCTTGTGACCATATCTTTTTATAAAAAGATTGAAATTGAGTTTTGTAAAGTTCTGGACAAACTAGACACCTATACCTTTCCAACGGTATATTATTTGTAATATTTCATGACCGTTTGGATTGATTTTGAAATCTCCAAAGTAACCACTGAAACAGGGCATCACAACTGTGATCTAAATCTGACCATTGGTCACTCAATTGACCATAACTTTTTTTACAGATATTAAAATGTTATTCCATGAATTGGAGTAGAAAGTAGATTTCCATACCTTTCCAACAATATATCATATGAAAGGTTTCGATTTCGTTTGGTCATGTTTCGGTGCGCTCAAATATTGAGCTATGCTGTGGCTGATTTCTGTAGCCCGTAACCGCAGAATCTGGACGCCGAATTGCAACCAGTATGTCAGGTGCATTTCTGCGCCCTTAATTCTGCGGGCAAGGCAGCAGAATTTGCCGCCGATTTGGCCCATAAAGTTGGGACAAAATTGTCTTTTCACCCAACATTTTCACTCTCTATAAATACATCCTTAAATCTGGTTCAAAACACAAGTCTTTCATCCCAAGAACCCTAGAGAGATATTTAGAGAGACTTGAGAGAAAAAGCTTAAAGATTACATCTTTATTTCTTTCAACCCATTTCCACATGCATAAATCATTATCTAAGCATCATCTAGGATCATCTAGCATGTGCTAATGCATGGGTCTTCTTCAACACACATGGTATGATTTGTTGAACACTAATTTCATCTAATCTTAGTGTTTTTATTTATCAATTTTATCTCATTTATTACTTGTATGTGTTTAGATTAATTTCTGCATACATGATTGAGATTATGTGTTGATTGGGTTAATTTTTGATAGCTTAATTGATTAGGTCATTATTGCCTAAACGCTATGCCATAAACATTCTTGTGTGATTTATTAATAACTAGGTTGATAGATTGTCTTTTAATCAACTAGTTAATCTTTTGAATGTTTGTAGGTTATTTGTGATAGCTATTGTATTTAGGATTGGTTATCCTTAACATAGCTAAGCTATTATGCCATGTCATATAGCTATTTTCATATCTAGGATTGATTTTATTGACATCATATAATCCTAGATAAGCATTTAGTGTACCCTAGCACTTCTTGCATATTTGGATATCATTGCATATTCACTTAGGGTGTGATCTCTTCGGAGAAGTAAGTCTTGTGTGATAGACCGGGATTAGGTCGTACACCGGGATTAGGTGGTCACATGAGCAAATTGGACTAGGTCCACTTTTACAGGCCTGCGGGTAGTGGTAGCGGGATATTGGCCGGGATTAGGCGTCAAACCGGGATTAGGTTGTATACGTTATCACAATTAGTGGATTCGAGGTTCGAGTGTGGCGCACTTACTATCCCGTGGTTTTTCCCTGTTAAGGGTTTCCACGTAAAAAATCAAGTGTCGTTTATATTTCTGCACCATATTACACTTGATTATTGTTTTGTGAATTTGGGTTATATTTGTAATATTGACTAATCCGAAAATTTGGTAATAACAGATTAACAACCCATTCACATACCCTCTATGTCGTATTTAAAAGACACGCATGCGTACAATATTAAAATTGTAGAACTTTCAATCCCCCTCTCTCCACATCATCTCCCTCCCTTTCTTTCATTTAAATCTCTTCTCCCTCTTATTTTCATTTCAAGAAGAAAAAGTGCAAAACATTTCTTAGAGTTTCTCTCAACTTTCAAACACCATATCTCTCTTATCTCTCATCCGATTTGAGTGATTCAAGTTAGAGAACCTTCGTATTGAAGTCCTCCATCATCTCCAAGAAACTTTTAAGTCTTTTGTTCAAGTTTTGTGTTGATCCAACACAAATTTCGTGGCTGCACTCTTTTGCTAGGTGATTGACTTATCTTTTGAGTTTTGTGCTTTAGGATCTTCAATTACCTTGGGATTTCTTCTTTTATATGTGTATGTTACTTGAACAAATACTATTAAAAGATAGAGCTTCAATTGAAAGTTAATTGTGCTTAATTAGAAACTTGAATGTGAGTTAGGTTTTTCTTAAAACCTATGTTTTCACATGATTGTGAGTTGTATTATGATTAGCTTTTTATATAAGACTATTTGTTAATTGAGTGTATTTGAATGACTGATAGTCTTTACTCCTTACATGTGATATGACTCTTTAGTTGAATATATTTAGGATTAGCACAATTAATTATATATTTAGAGTCTATTAGGATTTAATTGTTTGATTTGTGAATATGTGCTCTAATGATTACTAGAGGATCTTATTGATTATATCTCATATCTCTAGTATTTTAGTTTTAGTTTTAAAGTCTGGAATATGTGCTTCATGAATATGTTGATTTCAAGCTTTAGTGACATGAATAAAATCTAGGATTAAAGTGTGTTTTTGGTGATTTGGCATGCTCTAAGTTTTGTTCATGTATAAGATCTAGACTACTTTGTTTTGTGAACTTTGTTGTCTATATCTAGTTCTTCATTGAGTGGACCTAATACATACATTTCATATGTTCATGTATCATTTTGTGTGGTATCATATTTTGGATTGTAAACTAGAAAAATGTACATTGTGTACTCATTGATTATTTCTAGTTTCTATCAAACTAATGTAGGACACTCGGGAAGCTATTGGAAGGAAAACGATGTCCGTTTTGGGCCCATAATATGTCGTTGGAACCATATCGATGAGCCCTATATTTGTTACACTACTGTTGTTCCAGAAAAGATCATTTTGACCTCTATTTTGCTGGTTTTCTGTTTTAGACGGGATTTTTATGTTTTTTTTTTCAATTTAGGAAGATTTCTTTTTTAGTTTGATTAGGAATAAAGTTTTGGTTTTAGAAATAGATCAAACTTACCTTTTCTAGTAAAATTTGATCTTTTATTTTCAATCAAATTAGAAGTCCTGAATCCTAGAGGATTCTGGGTTGTTTTATTTTCTAAAATGTGAGACGAGTAAGGTTTAAGTGATAAATTATTTGATGCAATTATAAAATTTTTATTTCGGTTACTTTATATTTGCTATTTTATTGTGTTACGGTCTTGATTTTGGATTATTATACTAATTTTTATAAGTATTATACATGGAGAGTCGAGGGCCTCATTTTTACATTTCACCTCGAGCCCCCGAAATCTCAGGACCGGCCCTGCATAAATGGAGCGGGTTGAGGCGGGGCGGGGTAGAACGGGGAATGCCTTCCCTATCCTCACCCATTTACCCCATTTATCAAAATTATTTATTAAAATCACAAATATATAACTAGTGAATATGATATAATATATAAAGTAATAAGTAATTCCAAGAAAAAATTAAAAATCATCTCATAAACTTAGAGATTATTAAAATAATAAACTTGAAAGAATAAAGTGTTGTTATTGAACTTTTAATTTTAAAAGTTATTAGAGAATGAAACTTATTGTTTGTTGTTTTGTTCTTGAGGTTGAAGCACTGAATGATGAATGTTGAGTTGTTTGAGGATTAGGGCTTGTCTTGCAGATGTTTTTCAGTTTGTTTTTGTTTTTGTTTTTGTTTTCCAAAAACGATTACGAATTCATGTTTGTTATCTGTTATTCGTTTTTCATTTTGTTTTCAAAAAGCAAAAACAAAATGAAAAACAAAACCAGTGTTAAAATTGAAAAACACGAAAAAATATGTTTGAGATGTTTTTCATATTTTTCATTTTATTTATTTTTTAAACTATTTTTTTCTCACTTCTCTTTTCTTCTTTGTTTTTCACAAACTCACAAGTTGTCTCCTTATTCTTCTTCACAGGTCGTCATCTTCTTCTCCTCATCCTCTTTTGCAGCTCTTCTTCTTCTTCATGAGCCGACACCGGAGGAGGATCTCACTTCCTTCGGCCTTAGAGCCGCCGACTCCTTCCAATTTTTTAAATTTTAATTTTAATTTTTTACAGATTTTGGACTCTTGAGCTTGATGGTGGATAAGCTATTAGTAACCGATTTTTAGTGGAGATAATCTAGACAGTATGCAGTGTTATTAGTTGTTGATTTGATTGTCAAATAAGAGAGTGTATTTTTATTTTTATCTTTGGTATTATGTGTTCAACATGGGTATTTTGTACCAATTATTGGTTTCAGTATTTTCTAGGGTTTTTTTTTTTTTTTTTTCTGAGTATTGAGATGAAGTGTATTAAGTTTGAAAAATATGTAAAAGGATAATCCTAGAAATAAATCAAAAAGTTAATAAAACCATTTAATTTTATATAGTTAAATCAAAAATTTAAAAAGTGGGACATAAATAGTTGAGCAGTAGGGGTGCCAATAGCACCACTCAAAAAAAAAAAAATGGTAATCGAGAAGTAGAGAATTAACATATAAATTGATGTTAGGGTTTGTTAAACAAAAATTAAATTGCTAAATATTTAATTAAATTGTTCTATAATTCTAGGTTAATGTAAAAATAAAAATAAAAATTGAAATTGATGTTACAAAATTTTATATTCTTAGTTAATCCACTAGATGTGTTTTTACCATTTTTATTTTCAGAATACAGCTTTCAGTATAAGCGACCAGACGTGTTTTCAGATTTCGAAATTAAATCCAAAAACACTATTTCATTTTAATTTTTCTTTTTGAAAAACAGTAAATGAAAAACGCTTACATGAGGCGCCCTTAGAGTTGCAATTATCAGCTAGAGTTTTTTTAATAGTATTTTGTTTCGTCATTTTATGTTAAATAACAGTGAAAAGATGTAAAGTTAGGGTTAATGTATTTTTATAGATATTTCTTTTTCTTTGAAACTACGTATTTGAATTAAGTTTTATTTTAAACGGGGTGGGGCGGGGCGGGCCGGGAGTAAAAAATCCATCCCCACCCCAAAATTGGAGGTCCATGTGGGGCCCCGTCCCCGCGGGTAATTTTACCAACCCTATTCACAAATTCTGTTAGGGTGCGTTTGTTGCGCGGGATAGGATTGGAACATTTTTAAGAGATGAGATTGGATTGGATGGTGAAAGTATACAAACGTAGTTAAATTGCTTAAGGCATACCTAGAGAGGGGGGGGGGGGGGGGGGGGGGGGTGAATAGGTTTTTACGCCTTTTTCAATCCCTTGAACAAACTTTCGTTTATCCCTCAAGGTTGCCTTACATACAACAAATATACTAAGAAAGGACAACATACATAGACAATATGAATAGGTAATCATATAAGCATGGTCTACATACATCATCAAGTTGTATGAGGTAAACAAACAAATAAGTATAATAACAAAGAATACTTGTATTTCACTAAATGTTCAATAAGTTACAAGAGTGATCAAATATCACTATACACAAATACAATATACAAAAGAATCATAGAAATAAAATTGATCAATAAAATGAGTTCAATAATCACACTATACAAAGTCTTGCTTCACAATACTTCATAAGTGAATACTATGAAACAAGATAATAAAAATATACAATTAAAATATAAGAGATAGAGATAAGAAGAATTAACACAAGAGATTTTTAACGTGGTAAAACCTCCAAGGAGGAAACATCACGGGTTGAACTACAACCATTGGGTACTATATTATTGGAAAGTAAACATAGAACATTCACAAAGTGACCAATCTTTAGCTCACCCAACCTAGTGAAGTCTAAGCCTACCCAACCCTATTGGAAAGAGTGAAATCCCTCAATGATGCGAAACCACCATATATTGGACACCACACAAAACCAACATCGATGGTAGATTAGAAATTCCTCAAGAGTGCATACACCTCCCGTGTACCCCGCTCTATCGGAGTCTATGTCTAACCATACGCCTAGGCCTACCAATACAATAGCCAACTCCCTATCCAAGGCACTCTTGCCTCTAGGGAGCCTCCCATGCATGACTATCCGAGTCCTCCCGACTCTAGCCATGACTTCTTGCTTACCTATCCGAGTCATCCCGACTCTAGGCAAGTCTTCTTGCTTGGCTATCTGAGTCATCCCGACTCTAACCAAGACTTCATGCCTTTTACAAGGACTTCCTAGTGTGATCATGTGAATGCAAATGATGTAAACAATCAAATCAACATAGAACATGTGATCAATACATTCTATGGTACAAATAGACCTAAACATGTGATATCACAAGTAATAAAGTCTAGATGCAAAATACAAGAATAAAACCTAAAGCATGTGAAACACCAAACACATAAGCTCAAAGTCTCATTCACATATACAACACTTGAATCAAAATATATTCATGAAGTACAAGTTCAAGATGCAATCAACATACAATAAAATGCTAGATATATGAGATTTAATCAATCAATATTCTAGACAAAATTATAGAGCAAAGATTCAAGATATAAATCAATCAAATCTTAGATTGCTCTAAAACACAAACAAATACACAAATCCTAGATTTCATCAATCAAAGGATCAAATCAAATCTCGAAGTCATTTATCACAAAATTGATTCAATCAAGTCACAAATAACCTAAGATGCCATTCTAATCACAATACAACTCACAAACATGTGAAAAACCTATAATCATAGAAACTAGTCCACATTTGTCTATAAATTGACTTTCAATTAGAATGATTATCAAGCTACTACCTTTCTCAATAGCTTTTACCAAACATAAACATAGATATAGAAGAAGAAACCCCAAGCAAATTGAAGGTTGAAAAGAAAGAAATCCCAAAGATTAGTCCAATACCTTTGATTCAACAGCTGCTACGGATTTCAGTGTGTAACCACCAGAAAACTCGATCAATCAGCTACCAAACCACTCAGAAATGATAGAGGACTCAATTACGAACGTTCTCCAATTCGAATCACTCAAATCCGACTCCGGATGAGGGAGATATGATGTTTGGAAGATGAGAAAATTCAGAGGAGAGGACTGACGGGAATTTACAATTTTTTCTTCTTAAAAAATCAAATGGAGAGAGATGGAGGGAAGATATAAGGAGGAGAGAGAAGAGATTCCGGGCCAATGAGGTGAGGCCACGTCACCCCAGGCCATGGGGGGCGCGTGGGCCTCACGGGGGCAGAGAGCCCCCTGGCCGTGGGGCCCACGGCCTCCCTCACGGCTGAGCCAAGTGGCCTCACGGCCTGCTGTCTCTCTCGCTTGCTCCCTCGGTTCTTCAGCCCGTATCTTGGGCATCCGAACTCCGATTTCGAATCCGTTTTTGGATTACTAACCGTGACTCTCTTACGCACGACAACAACTACACAACTTTGAAAAATGGTTGAGAAATAATCTTGGAAAATGATGATGAAGTCAACTCAACGAATGAGAACGAAAAATAGCATAGCTACATCGTTTGGACTCGAAACTACATGAATGAGTAACCGGAACGACCGGAACGACCGGAACTCAATAAGACATCAAATAAGAACATGTTCAAGTCCACGTATAAAAAAACGAAAACATACAAGCACAAATACACACACATATGCTAATTTCCAGACATAGTCCTAGAAAATGCAATAAACAAAATATTACCAATATAGTATGAATGCATGAGCATATTTTGTCAAGTGTGTGAAAGTGATACATAAGTGATGTTTAATCATGAAGGAACACACAAGAATGCTATGTGTGAGTGTGTGCCTAGCCTTGTAAGAGATATGAGGTCATTTATTACCTTTGTTGAACAATGATGCACAAATCTCTTAAATGCCGGCTTCTTGAATGAATTGTGGTTGAGACATCCTTCGTCTTCTTAATTCTTCAATATACGAACCACTAAACATTACAAGAGAAACACATTTTGATATGGAATTTATGCCAACATAAACTATAAACCTTACAGATGGGATGGGATTGAATTAATTATAGTGTTTCCTACTTTCCTATGTTTGGTGTATAATGGGATTGGACTAAAAATAGTGATATCCTGTGTTTAGTATGTAATAGGATCGGAGAAAAATAATGTAATAATAAATTATAAAAATAAAAAGTTGTTTTGAAAAAAAAAAACCTAATCTTTATCTGATGAGAATCTTTCATTCTCTCTCCTCAATCTCTTTCTCACCACGATTTGGAAGAGAGAAACAATCTCTTTTCCTCCTCTCATCTTTTTCTCTAACCAAAAATAATCTTTCCTTTCTCTTCTTTTATCTCTCTCTCTCTCCTTTCTCTGGATCTTTCCTTTCTCCTCCCATCTCTTTCTCTCCTACTCTGGATGGAGGTGTCTACAATACGAATTTGCAGATTTGCTCCATTTTCCATGTTGAAGTTCTTGTGTTTTTTTAATTTTTTTTTTTTTTGAAATTGATGTGGTTTTGATTGAAGTAGAATATCCGGATTATTGTAATAGATTAGTGTTTTTTTTAATTGATATTTGAATTTTGGATTTTTGGCTTTTGGATGTGGTCTTTGGAGTTTGGATCACTAGTTATGTTAGTGGAACAAAATTATTTTGTGGTTGATAATTGAGTTGGCTGTCATGCCTTAGGCATTTTTAGATTAGTTTCTGATGTGTTTTGGCTCTGTTTTGCAGATTTAATTGAAGGCTGGAATTTGAAGATTGAAGAACATGGTCGAAGAAGAAGAAGAATTGAGGAAGGGAGATATATTGAAGATAAGAATAAATTGATAGAGAGAGATCGAGAGAGTATTAAATAAAATTAAGATAAGGAAATTTGTTGTAATATTTGATATCTGTAAAAATAAAAAAATACTGCTCAGTTGATGTTTGGTTGATGAATTCTGGATATTTGAGTAATAATGAGTTGAATTTATGATGAAAGATAAATTGTGCTTTGACAACAATAACTAGTATTTTTTTGGTGTTGTTTCAAGATGTTAATTATTGATTCTGGAAATTTGTTGATTGAAGAACCTGGAGAATTGAAGAACAAAGAAGATTGAAGATCAGATGAGGTGAGAGAAATTATAAATTATAAAAATAGGTCAAGGCTGGTTCCCATCAAAAAAATAAAATAAAAAAATAAAACATTTGTGTCGAGATTAAATTGTCCTGCAACAACAGGATATGAGGTGGGTGTGTGCTCACCAAACGTGGGAAAAAGATTGGAAATTGTCCAATCCGGTGCAAGAAACACACCCTTAAAGTAAAATATTAGGTTTGACTGTGAGAGGGACCAATTTGGTCACTTATGAAAACTCATGGACTTGTCTAGTGTACTTGTATAAAATATGGTAGGGGTATGCAACAGATTGTATCTATTGGATTTGCTATGATCTAAGATCCAATCAGATTGGATTGAAGATATTACAATCCGATCTTAGAGCGGAATTCGTCCGACCAATCTAATTATAATTAGTTCCAATCTAATTACAAATTATATAGATCCAATGGATTGAATTCTTATGAATCAATTCTTAATATATAAAAGTTAAAGCATTTTTAAAATTGAAAAAATCAATAATTAATTCATACAGTACTTCAAATAAAATTTATAAACTAATAAAAAAAAATTTAAGTAAAAATTAATAAACTAATAACTAACATAAAAACAATACATAACTGTAAATTTTAAAGTTCAAAATGTCTAACAAATTATAAACTTTAAACATAACTTCTAAACACAAACATAAATTTGAAATAAAAATATAATCATTGTGGTAGCCAAAAATGGTCCATGGGCCCAAACGTAAAAAGGCCCAAATCGTCATACCAAAACTAGCCCAGGCCCATATGCTTCGAGTCGATCCAAGCATTGCATCTATAAGCCTTGGCCTTGAAGACCAGGTCAAAAAATATTGGTTACAAGCTAGGTTAAAACGTCGGTTACAGCAAGGAGTAACAACTGATTCAAAATGGAGGAAATCCCTCCTTAAATCACGCCCACTAACTGATACTGATAAGGTGAATGTTGGAGGATCAGTTCTACATATAAATAACACTGATCAACCATAAAAAGCTCTATCAAAAATTCCTAACTAAAGATAAAGCATACAAGCGTCTTGAAGCTCTGATCATATTGATTCCGGCCATCGGAATCCGATCTGATTCACAGCCATTGTAAGGTCCTCAAGTTTTGATTGGCTTATTTCGTGGACAAACCACATATGGGGCTTGTTGTAAGGGTAGCTTAAGCATTTGATGGTTGGTGATTTGCACAACCAAGACCCTCTAAAGACCTCAAGAGAAGAAGCACCAAAGGTATATTCTAGTGCTTACTTGCTTTGAAGAGATCTAGTTGCACACACTCACAACTCATGCATATCTCTAATACTTGTATGTTGTGTGTTTTTATATGTGTGCATTCATGTTCTTGAATATCTCTTCATGCATGTTTATTTGATTGTATCTAGTTTATTGAAATGCCATGACATGTTTAGTCATTAAGATGCAAAGCCATGAATTCTATTCATGCATGTTTTAATTAAGTGCATCTTGTTCAATGACAATGCCATGAAATGTTAGGCATTAGGATGCATTCACATCCCATACTTGCACTTCATGTTAGTCTTAAGTGTGGTGTAATTCGTTTCCGTTTGTGTGATCGGAAACGTCCGCGCATGCACGATAGTGTGCTTGGTTTAGCGCGAGGATCGCCTTCGGAGATACCCTTGGCTTCTCCTTTGATTTCACCACACTATGTGGGAAAACAGGGCATTGTCGCCCTTTGATGGTGTCGCCATGGCGACAGAGAAATTCTTTCTTGAAAATCAATCAGGTATGGCGTCGCCATGAAGTGTTGCCTTGAGAACAAGTGGCGACAAAGAATATTTTATGGTGTCGTCAGGCGTCGCCATGAGTGTCGCCCTGAGACAAATGGTGACAAAGAAGAAAATATAGTGTTGCCATGAAGTGTCGCCCTGACAAATGGAGATAGTAAATGGCGACAACTATTTTTGTCCAAAACGACATAGCTTCAATTTGACCTCCTATAAATGTGCCTCTTTGTTCTTATGTCAATTTAATGACTCAAAAACCCATATTTTGGATTGAGAGCATTTTCAAAGAGAGAAATTCACCCAATAACTCATCTTTGATCATCCAAACCTTTTCCATATGCATAAATCATCATTTAAGCATCATCTAGGATCATCTAGTATGTGCTGATGCATGAGTCCTCTTCAACACACATGGTATGGTATGTTGAACACTATTATCTTACATAATTAGTGTTTTTACTTATCAATTTATCTCATTTATAACTTGTATGCTTTTAGATTAATTTCTACTTACGAGAATGAGATTATGTGTTGATTGTTTGTGTTATTTGTGATAGCTAGGTTTTCATACCTATATGCCATCTAGCTAATTGATCTCATTGTATGATTGAGATTGTTTTTGATAGTTAGGTTTTCATGCTTATATGCCATCTAGCTAATTGATCTCATTGTATGATTGAGATTGTTTTTTATAGCTAGGATTTCATGTTTATAAAACATCTAACTAATTTATCTCATTAAAATGATTGAGATTGTTGTTGATAGCTATTGTATCTAGGATTGGTTATCCTCCACATAGCTAAGTTTTATGCCATGTCATTTAGCTTTTGATATCTAGGATTGATTTAATTGTCATCTTATAATCCTAGATAAGCATTTAGTGTTCCCTAGCTCTATTTGCACTTTGAATATCATATATATTTTCACAAAGGTTGTTTGATCTCTTCGAAGAATTAAGTCTTGATCTAGGGTTGCTATTTCAGGCTTGCGGGTAGTAATGGTGGGTTACATACCGGGATTAGGTTGTAAACATCATTACAAGTAGTGATTGCGAGGATCAAGCAATTGGACTAGGTCCACTTTTACAGGCCTACGGGTAGTGGTAGCGAGTTATTGACTGTTAGAGGTTGAAGTCAACCGAGGTTGTAAACGTTATTCCAATTAGTGGATTCGAGGTTCGTGTGTGGCGCACATAACAACCTGTGGTTTTTCCCAGTTTGGGTTTCCACGTAAAAATCAAGTGTCATTTATAATTCTACACTTATTACACTTGATTTATTATATTGACTAGATTGGGGTTATTTTCGTAACATTGACTAAATGCAAAAAATTGGTAATAAGGGTTAAAATTTATTCACCCCCCTAGATTAATATATTAGAACACACCGTGGCATTATTAGTGAACTTAATATATTTTATATGTGCGTGTCTAATAATACAACCTATAGGGGGGTGAATGGGTTATTAATCCGTTATTATCAAATTTTTCGGATTAGTCAATATTACAAATATAACCCCAATTCACCAAACAACAAAATCAAGTATAATAGTGCGGAAATTAAAGGACGCTTGATTTTTACGTGGGAACTCTCAACAGGGAAAAACCACGGGCTGTTATATGTGCCACACACGAACCTCGAATCCACTAATTGTAATGATGTTTACATCCTAGGTTGACCTCAACCATTCTAAGACTATAACCCACCACTATTACCCGTAGGCCTTTAAAAGTGAACCTAATCCAATTGCTTGTGTACCAAGCCACCTTAGCCGCATAAGACTTACTTCTCAATGAAGAGATCAAATAGCCTACGTGAATATATATGATATTCAAAATGCAAATAGAGCTAGAGAACACTAAATGCTTATCTAGGATTATAAGATGACAATTAAATCAATCCTAGATATCAAATGCTAAATGACATGACATAAAACTTAGCTATGTTAAGGATAACCAATCCTAGATACAATAGTTATAAAAAACAATCTTAATCATTTTAATGAAATAAATTAGCTAGATTTATATAGACATGAAATCCTAACTATCACAAACAATCTCAATCAAACAATGAGATCAATTTAGCTAGATGTTATATAAACATGAAAACCTAGCTATCACAAATAACCTAATCAACACATAATCTCAATCTTGTATGTAGAAATTAATCTAAAAGCATACAAATAATAAATGAGATAAATTGCTAAGTAAAAACACTAATTATGTAAGATAATAGTGAACAACTTACCATACAATGTGTGTTGAAGAAGACCCATGCATTAGCACATACTAGATGATCCTAGATGATGCTTAGATGATGATTTATGCACATGGAAATGAGTTGGGAGAGTTAAAGAAGCATTCTTGGTGCTTTCTCTCACTAGAACCTCTCTTTCTCTCTCAAGAATATGGAGCCTCCCTCTCTAGGGTTTGATTTTATGGCTCTGCTCTCAAAAGGATGAGAAAGATATGTATTTACAGTGCCCAAGTGAAACTATGTCATTTTGGAATAATTAGAAAAATTATGGGCATTTCCACGGTACACGCGTCTGTGCAGCAACTTAAGATTTGAGCGCTCTAAAACATGACCAAATGATACCAAATATTTTTGTCTGATATGTCATTAGAAAGGTATGGCTGTCTAATTTCTACTCGTTTTTATAGAATGACATTTCAATGTCTATAGAAAAGGTTATGCTCAATTGAGTGACCAAAGGTCAGAAACGGACAACAACAGAGTTGCCCTGTTTTGGTGGTCACTTTGAAGATTTCAAAAATAATCCAAACGGTCATGAAATATTACGAATAATATACCGTTGGAAAGGTATGGGTGTCTAGTTTGTATAGAAATTTTCAAAACTCATTTTAAAGCTTTGTATAAAAGGTTATGGTCACAAGACCATGCAAAGGTCAGTTTTGAAAACACTTGAAACATTGAAATCCAATCTTTTGAAACTAGACACCTTACTCCAATCAACCGCACCATAAATAACACTAATCCAAGAGAAGAATGGGACCTTCTCAAATGGTCAACCATCATGCTAAGATATGCACACCATTATGCAAACACGGACATTTCCGAACATATTTCGGGAAACGAATTACACCACATTTAAAACTAATAAATATGAAGTGCAAGTGTGGGAAGTGAATGCATCCTAATGCCTAACATATCATGGCATTATCATTGAACAAGATGCACTCAATTAAAACATGCATGAATAGAATTCATGGCTTTGCATCCTAATGTCTAAACATGTCATGGCATTTAAATGAACATGATGCAATCAATAAAACATGCATGAAGAGATATTCAAGAACATGAATGCACACATATAAAAACACACAACATACAAGTGTTAAAGATATACATGAGTTATGTGTGTGTGTGCAACTAGATCTCTTCAAAGCAAGTAAGCACTAGAATATACCTTTGGTGCTTCTTCTCTTGAGGTCCTGAGAGGGTCTTGGTTGTGCAAATCACCAACCATCAAATGCCTAAGCTACCCTTACATCAAGCCCCACATGTGGTTTGTCACTGAAACAAGCCAATCAAACTTGAAGAACTTACAATCTCCCCATTTGGCTATTTTGTGATAAAACCACCGCTCACATTGATCCTCACAACAAAATTGAAATCTAAGGGTCAACAATAGATTATTCTATATTACAAGAGAGAAGCCTAAACAAACTAGATCTTCAAACATTCCATCTCTTGTAGAATAAACCATCCCTGCAAAATAAGAACTACACTTTCCAGACAAGTGTGCGTGAGGTGATCAAGTGAGATAAAAATAAGCATTTGCGATAAAGAATTTCACATTAAAGAAAACATGCAACATCATACAATAGCTATCATGCAATGAATGTGCAATGCAAATGCTCTCCCTCAACGGGTTACTCTCCCTCATTATATAAACTCCCCAATCATGTGAATTAGCTAATATGACTTAGCAATTAGCATTCTCCCCTTTACTACGTACTTCTCCCCCTTTTTGTCATGAGATGGGCAAAGGAGTATTCCCCAATCGGGTCACTCATAGCAAAGAGAGATAATGGCATACAAGTCATTTGCATAATCATATAATGCACTTTATGCAACTTAATTAAATGGAGACAAACAATGAGATTTATTTTAAAATAAATGTGTGATTAAGATGTCTTGTAAGACATGTGGCATTCAAATCCAAAAATAAATGGTATTTGGCAAAGCAAATGACAAAGGTTTCCAATAGAATTTAAACCAATTTCACCATTTGTCATGAATCAAAGCAAGGATATAGAAATTTTAATCATTCAATTTTAATGAGCAACTATATCCAACTTTATAAGCTCATGTGCGACTTTTTGCACACTATTCGATTTTTTCGGGTATGAAACCCATATGATAGTAGTCATGTTCAACCAATAAAGAAAGAGAGATGTTTGGATTTTAAAATCCCTTGAACGGATATAAGATCCTTTATTCATTTGAGTCTCATTAGCTTTTCACACATTGTTTTACATTTAAATATTGCAATCATCAATTCATGTTTTTTCATTTGAGCATGTCATTTAAGAATCATCATATCATGGAGATCATTATAGGTCATTCAAAGTTTATTTCCTAAGTGAATCTCCTAGTCCAAAAATGCATGTTTGAACATAAATATGATATGGATTGCAATACAAGCATGGTTCACACTTATTGAAGAAAAATCTTATAAGTATATGTGCAACCAAGCTACTCAAACAATTAATAAAGAAGCATAAATTATTTCAAATTTTTGCATGTAACAAGTATACAATTGCTCTCTTTGTTTGAGTTCCCTATATGGGGTCAATTACCACACCTATTCAATAAAGGTCATGAGGTCCTATAGACCTACCAAGTCCATTAGACTTAGTTGAACCTATGGGAGACAAGTTAGCATTATAGAAGGCGAGTTCATCTTTTATAGTCCACTTAGGTGACACATTTTCAATCCTAGTGGTCATAGTTTGCATGTTATTTAAGAACCTAGGATTATTGACTAAAGATTTTCTAGGCACATGTAAATGGGCTCTTCTAAGCCTCTTTCTCTCTATCATGCTTACAACTCTACAATCCTTTATGTAGCTAAAGCAATGAGGCCTTATATGCCCATCAACACCACAATAATGACAAGTTGGTATAAAGTGAGAAATTATACCATATCTTTGTGAGGACATTTGATGTCACCTTTGGTGTTGAACCGGTTCACATCTTCTTTGTTGTTGAACCGGATTGGGTTGCCTTCTTGGTTGAGGTAGCATGTCATGCCTTCTTGGTTGGTTAGACCATGATTGAAGAAGGTTTGGGCATGGAGCTCTTTGGAGTTGAGAATGAGCAACGCCCTTTGTTGGCATCTTCACTTGGCCATTCTTGGAAGACTTTCCAAGATCAAATTTCCTCCTAGGATGAAGAGGAGGTGAAGCTTTGCACTTGCCTTGAGCTTAAGGTTGCAATATCTTACCCTTCTTCAAATCTTAAAGGTGCCTCATCTCTCTTTCCATGACAATCATCAAGGAGATGTCTTTGTTAGCAAGCTCATCCTTCATTGCCTTCATCCTTTGATGGCAATCATCAATCTCCTTTTCATACTTAGACACTTTAATCAAGTCCATCTTCAAGGAGTCATCTATCTTGGTCCTTAGTTGAAGGTTTTCTTTCTTCAACTTCTTGATTTCTTCATCTTTCTTCTTCAAGGACACAAATCTTCTAAACCTCAATGCCTTGAGGGCCATCTCCTCATCGGAGTCACTATATGAAGTAGAAGTAAAGATGTTGGAGCGAGTGCTCAAAGAACCACTAAAGGTTGGAGCATCCTCAACATCAACGGAGAGGCAATCAATCCTCTCTCTGAAAATTCCCTCTCTAAGTGTTTCACTCTCACACATGGTGTCTGGTGAAGTGAAAGAAAAAATGCAAGTGAATGCAAAGAACAAAAATGCACACAAATGCAAGACATGCAAAATAAGCAAGGATCACATAAGTATGTCTAGAAACCTGCTCTGATACCAATTGAAAATAATATATTTTATACGTGCGTGTCTAATAATACAACCTAGAGAGGGGTGAATAGGTTATTAATCCGTTATTACCAAATTTTTTGGATTAGTCAATATTACAAATATAACCCAAATTAACCAAACAACAAAATCAAGCATAATAGTGTGGAAATTAAAGGATGCTTGATTTTTACGTGGAAACCCTCAATAGGGAAAAACCACAGGCTGTTATGTGCGCCACACATGAATCTTGAATCCACTAATTGTAATGATGTTTACATCCTAGGTTGACCTCAACCATTCTCATATTATAACCCTCCACTACTACCCGCAGGCCTTTAAAAGTGAACCTAGTCCAATTGCTTGTGCACCAAGCCACCTTAGCCACACAAGATTTACTTCTCAATTAAGAGATCAAATAGCCTATGTGAATATATATTATATTCAAAATGCAAATAGAGCTAGGAAACACTAAATGCTTATCTAGGAATATAAGATGACAATTAAATCAATCCTAGATATCAAATGCTAAATGACATGGCATAAAACTTAGCTATGTTATGGATAACCAATCCTAAATACAATAGCTATAAAAAACAATCTCAATCATTTTAATGAGATAAATTAGCTAGATTTATATAGACATGAAATCCTAGCTATCACAAACAATCTCAATCAAACAATGAGATCAATTTAGCTATATGTTATATAAAAATGAAAACCTAGCTATCACAAATAATCTCAATCAAACAATGAGATTAATTTAGCTAGATGTTATATAAACATGAAAACCTAGCTATCACAAATAACCCAATCAACACATAATCTCAATCTTGTATGTAGAAATTAATCAAAGAATATATAAGTAATAAATGAGATAAATTGCTAAGTAAGAACACTAATTATGTAAGATAATAGTGAACAACTTACCATACAATGTGTGTTGAAGAAGACCCATGTATTAGCACATACTAGATGATCCTAGATGATTCTTAGATGATGATTTATGCACATGGAAATGAGTTGGGAGAGTTAAGGAAGCAATCTTAGTGCTTTCTCTCACTAGAACCTCTCTTTCTATCTCAAGAATATGGAGCATCTCTCTCTAGGGTTTGATTTTATGGCTCTGCTTTCAAAATGATGAGACAGATATGTATTTATAGTGCCCAAGTGAAACTATGTCATTTTTGAAAGAATTAGAAAAATTATGGGCATTTCCGCGGTATATGCGTCAGTGCAGCAGCTCAAGATTTGAGCGCTCCGAAACATGACCAAACGATATCGAAACCTTTCATATATCATTGGAAAGGTATGGATGTCTACTTTCTACTCGTTTTTACAGAATGACATTTCAATGTCTGTAGAAAAAGTTATGCTTAATTGAGTGACCAAAGGTCAGAAACAGACAACAACAGAGTTGCCCTGTTTTGGTGGTCACTTTGGAGATTTCAAAAATAATCCAAACGGTCATGCAATATTACGAATAATATACCGTTGGAATGGTATGGGTGTCTAGTTTGTACAAAAATTTTCAAAACTCATTTTAAAGCTTTGTATAAAAAGTTATGGTCACAAGACCATGCAAATGTCAGTTTTGAAAACACTTGAAACATTGAAATCCAATCTTTTGAAACTAGACACCTTACTCCAATCAACCGCACCATAAATAACACTAATCCAAGAGAAGAATGAGATCTTCTCAAATGGTTAACCATCATGCTAAGATATGCACACCATCATGCAAACGCGAACGTTTCCGAACATATTTCGGGAAACGAATTACACCACACTTAAAACTAATAAACATGAAGTGCAAGTGTGGGAAGTGAATGCATCCTAATGCCTAACATGTCATGGCATTGTCATTGTCATTGAATAAGATGCACTCAATTAAAACATGCATGAATAGAATTCATGGCTTTGCATCCTAATGCCTAAACATGTCATGGCATTTCAATGAACATGATGCAATCAATTAAACATGCATGAAGAGATATTCAAGAACATGAATGCACACATATAAAAACACACAACATACAAATGTTAGAGATATGCATGAGTTGTGTGTGTGTGCAACTAGATCTCTTCAAAGCAAGTTAGCACTAGAATATACCTTTGGTGTTTCTTCTCTTGAGGTCTTGAGAGGGTCTTGGTTGTGCAAATCACCAACCATCAAATGCCTAAGCTACCCTTACATCAAGCCCCACATGTGGTTTGTCACCGAAACAAGCCAATCAAACTTGAGGAACTTACAATTAGTATCAATTGGTATCAGAGCGGGTTCCTAGATATACTTAGGTGATCTTTTGCTCATTTTTGTGTGTTGTGCATTTTGTGTGATTTTTTATTTTTTTCATACATTTTGCATTTTTTTTCATTTGCATTCATTTGACTTAAACACTATAAGTGAACTTGAGAGAGAAGAAATTGACTCCAATGTGGAGATGACTCTCATGATAGAGAGATTTAGGAGATTTGGGAAATCTTAAAAGAAGATGACCTTCAAAGTGAAGGAGAAGAAAAGGATGACCTCTAAGGTGAAAGAGGAGAAAAAGATTACCCCTCATAAGAAGAAGAAGAAGAATATTGCTTTGAAGACTTCAAAGCCTGACAAGAAGGAGGGTGACTTGGATGAAGACATGACACTTATTGTCAAGAGATTCAAGAAGTTCTTGAGTCTACTAAAGAATGGTTATGACTCAAAGGGTGTTGGCTTCAAGAAGAAGACTAAGTTCAAGAATGACGAGTCAAACCAAGAGGTGTCTTCAAGAGAGGGGATTAAATGCTACGAATGTGGAGGATTCGGGCACATCTCCCCGGAATATGGTAACTTGAAAGGAAAGGCGATGGCCACCTCATGGAGTGAGGATGAGAGTAAAGAAGATCCTTCAAGTGATGAAGAGCTTGCCATTAACTACACGGTATTTGGAGCCACACGTGTAGAAGTTGAAGTAGATGGCAATGATGCATCGAATAGTGATCCCAAAGAAGAAAAAGATGAAGTAGTAGCTAAAGAAGTTGCACGTGTAGCTACTCATAGAGGATAAGGCTCATATAACATCAAGTGACCAAGGTGAAGGTCTTGATGAGAAAAATGACTCCATTGGTGAGATGGAAGATATAGGAGATGACTAAAATGTTGAGAATTCGCCACAAATGGAAATGTGGAGAGTATGGATCTTAATGACTACAAAGTCAAAGTTAAAAACTCAAGGATAAAGAATGAGAAAGAGATTCAAAGATTAAATGAAGAAAATCTTGAGCTTTCAACACTAGTTGACCACTTGAGTGAAGAAGTGGTAAGATCCATGGAGAATGAAGATAAGCTAAAAGACGAGTTAACTTTATCTAAGAGGAGAGAAGAAGGATTGAAGAGAGAGCTTGAAAAAGCTAAAGCCTTATTGGCTAAGTTGTCTTCAAGCACCGAAAAGCTTGACCACATGTTGGGAGTTGGAAAAAGGCCAAGTGACAAGATAGGTCTTAGCTACATTAATGACAATGATGCTTCCTCTTCAAGCAAGACAACCTTTGTCAAGGGCATGAACATCAAGATGTCTCCTTCTCCTTAACACCATAGGAAAAAGATTGACCTAGGAGAGTGTTCAAGAAATGCCCAAGTACAAGTGTTACCAAAATGTCAAGGTCAAGCTCAAGCTCAACCCTAAAGAGCTTCTCATGCTAACTTCCCTTAACCTAAGATCCATAAAGGGAAGAGTCTGATCATGCAAGCTCAACCGAGCAAGCAACATTATCTTGGTCATCAACAAAGATGGAGAGATCCAATCCAACAACCAAGACAACCACAACAACAAGGGAAAGCACCAATGCATGCTCAAGGGAATGGTATGATTCCTAACTTTATTCCCACTTGTCATTTTTGTGGTATTGATGGTCACATTAGACCATGTTGCTTTCATTATATCAAAATGTGCAGATTTGAAAGCATGATCAAAAAGAAAAAGGCTAGAGTTAAGATGTATGTCCCTAAAAAGGATAGAATCCATTTGCATGATCCTTTGCCGACTAGAGCTCTAGAACCTTTGACCACTAGGATTGAAATTGTATCACCTAAGTGGATTAAAAAAAACATGAACCCGCTTGCTACGAGACTAACATGTCTCCCATAGGTTCAACTAGGTCTAATGGACTTGGTAGGTCTTTAGGACCTCATGCCCTTCATTGAAGCGGTATGGTATTTGACCACATATGGGGAACTTAAGCAAAGAGAGCAATTTTGCATACTTGTCACATGCAAAAATTTGATAAACATTATGCTTCTTTTTTAATTGCTTGGGTAGCTTGGTTGCACATATGCTTATATGTTTTTCTATTCAATAAGTGTGAACCATTGCTTCGTGTGCAATCCATGTCATATATATGTTCAAACATGCATTTTTGGACTAGGAGATATACATATGAAGTACTTTTTGAATGACCTATAATGATCTCCATGACATGATGATTCTTTATATGACATGCTAAAAGTGAAAAGCATGAAATTCAATTGACATGCTCAAATGAAAAAAAAAAAAAAGCATGAATTGATGATTGCAATATATAAATGCAAAACTTTATGTGAAAAGCTCATGAGACTCAAATGAACAAAAGGATCTTGTATCCGTTCAAAAGATTTTAAAATCCAAATGTCTCTTTTTCTTTATTGGTTGAACATGGCTACTATCATACGGGTATCTTACTCGGAAAAATCGAAAAGGGTACAAAGTCGCTCATGCCGTGTTTCGCTTATAAAGTTGGATATAGTTGCTCTAAAATTGAATTCAATGAAATTTCTATATCCTTGCTTTGATTCATGACAAATGGTGAAATTGGTTTAAATTCTTTAAGGAAACCTTTGTCATTTGTTTTGCCAAATACCATTACTTTTGGATTTGAATGCAACATGTCTTGCATGCAAAGCATTATACTCACACATTTTTATAAAATAAATCTCCTTGTCTCTCTCCAATTAATTGAGTTGCATAAAATGCATTATATGATTATGCAAATGACTTATATGCTACTATCTCTCTTTGCTACAATTGACCCGGTTAGGGGATACTTATTTGCCTATTTCATGACAAAAATGGGGAGTAGTATGTAGTTAGGGGGAGAATGTTAATTGCTAAATTGTAGTAGCAAATTTGCATGATTGGGGAGTTTACATATTGTGGGAGAGTAACCCGTTGAGGGGGAGCATTTGCATTGCATATTCATTGCATGATGTTGCATGTTTTCTTTAATGCAAAATTCTTTATTGCAAATGCTTTTTTATCTCACTTAATCATCTCACATATACTTGTATTGGAAAGTATACAAACTTTATTTTGAAGGATTGATTGTTCTACAAGAGATTGAAGACTTGAAGATCTAGCTTTTAATTATCTCTTTGTAATGTAGAAAATCATTGTTGACATTTAGTTTCCATTTTGTTGTGAGGATTAATGTGAGTGGTGGTTTTGTCATGAAATATCCAAAGGGGGAGATTGTAAGGTCCTCAAGTTTTGATTGGCTTATTTCGTGGACAAACCACATGTAGGGCTTATTGTAAGGGTAGCTTAGGCATTTGATAGTTGATGATTTGCACAACCAAGGCCCTCTTAAGACCACAAGAGAATAAGCACCAAAGGTATATTCTAGTGCTTACTTGCTTTAAAGAGATCTAGTTGCACACACTCACAACTCATGCATATCTCTAATACTTGTATGTTGTGTGTTTTTATATGTGTGTATTCATGTTCTTGAATATCTCTTCATGCATGTTTATTTGATTGTATCTAGTTTATTGAAATGCTATGACATGTTTAGGCATTAGAATGCAAAGCCATGAATTCTATTCATGCATGTTTTCATTAAGTGCATCTTGTTCAATGACAATGCCATGAACTGTTAGGCATTAGGATGCATTCACTTCCCACACTTGCACTTCATGTTAGTCTTAAGTGTGGTGTAATTCATTTCCGTTTGTGTGATCGGAAATGTCCGCGCATGCACGATGGTGTGCTTGGTTTAGCGTGAGGATCGCCTTCGGAGATCCCTTGGCTTCTCCTTTGATTTCACCACACTATGTGGGAAAACAGGGCATTGTCGCCCTTTGAGGGTGTCGCCATGGCGATAGAGAAATTCTTTCTTGAAAATCAATCAGGTATGGCGTCGCCATGAAGTGTAGCTCTGAGAACAAATGGCGACAAAGAATATTTTATGGTGTCGTCAGGCGTCGCCATGAGTGTCGCCCTGAGACAAATGGCGACAAAGAAGAAAATATGGTGTCGCCATGAAGTGTTGCCCTGACAAATGGCGACAGTAAATGGTGACAACTATTTTTGTCCAAAACGACATAGCTTCAATTTGACCTCCTATAAATATGCCTCTTTGTTCTTAGGTCAATTTAATGACTCAAAAACCTATATTTTTTTATTGAGAGCATTTTCAAAGAGAGAAATTCACCCAATAACTCATCTTTGATCATCCAAACTTTTTCCATATGCATAAATCATCATCTAAGCATCATCTAGAATCATCTAGTATGTGCTAATGCATAGGTCTTCTTCAACTCACATGGTATGGTATGTTGAACACTATTATCTTGCATAATTAGTGTTTTTACTTATTAATTTATCTCATTTATAATTTGTATGCTTTTAGATTAATTTCTACTTACAAGAATGAGATTATGTGTTGATTGTTTGGGTTATTTCTGATAGCTAGGTTTTCATGCCTATATGCCATCTAGCTAATTGATCTCATTTTATGATTGAGATTGTTTTTGATAGCTAGGTTTTCATGTTTATAAAACATTTAGCTAATTTGTCTCATTAAAATGACTGAGATTGTTGTTGATAGCTATTGTATCTAAGATTGGTTATCCTCTACATAGCTAAGCTTTATGCCATGTCATTTAGCTTTTGATATCTAGGATTGATTTAATTGTCATCTTATAATCTTAGATAAGCATTTAGGGTTCCCTAGCTCTATTTGCACTTTGAATATCATATATATATTCAGATAGGTTGTTTGATCTCTTCGGAGAATTAAGTCTTGATCTAGGGTTGCTATTTCAGGGTTGCTATTTCAGGCTTGCGGGTAGTAGTGGTGGGTTACATACTGGGATTAGGTTGTAAACATCATTACAAGTAGTGATTGCAAGGATCAAGCAATTGGACTAGGTCCACTTTTACAGGCCTACGGGTAGTGGTAATGGGTTATTGACCGTTAGAGGTTGAAGTCAACCGAGGTTGTAAACGTTATTCCAATTAGTGGATTCGAGGTTCGTGTGTGGCGCACATAACAACCTGTGGTTTTCCCAGTTTGGGTTTCCATGTAAAAATAAAGTGTCATTTATAATTCCGCACTTATTACACTTGATTTATTATATTGACTAGATTGGGTTATTTTCGTAAAATTGACTGAATGGGAAAATTTGGTAATAAGGGTTAAAATCTATTCACCCCCCTTCCCCTCTAGATTAATATATTATAACACATCGTGGCATTATTAGTATCAGCCACGATTCATACTTACAATTGCTCAGCCTAAGCACACCTAAGGCTAAGAATCTAACCCCATCTCCGTTATTCTTTTTGTACTTGTTTCTCTGTTATTGTTCTTTTGTAGGTTCGACCAAGAAGCTAACGAATTTCGTTCGATAAGCCGACACCCGTATTGATCGATTTCAATCAAGTTGTATTGGGCCTAACACAATCCGACCCGATCCACATAATTCATAGTTCAACCCCCTACAATTTGTCACCCACATTGTGGCCCATTACAACTTACAAACAAACTAATCGAACCGATACGACCTGTCAAAATGTCTGAAGGTGGAAGCATACCAACCGTCGATGAGCAGATTGCTGTGTTGACCGCCTAGATGACTGTGAACGCAGAAAAAATGTAGGTACTTGAAGCGGAGAATGCTTCGATTCGAGCAACGAATGGCGAATTGAGAGCTTTGATTGATGGAGTAACACCCGACAACGTGACGCTGGAGCGCCCAATCCTAGCTCCAAATGATGAACATGTGGTCGATAGAATAGCTCCAATCGCACCGGGTAACCCCGTAAGACCAGACGTGAATCCTGATGATCAGCAACTTGCCGATCTGGAATGAAATACCGAATGGGTAGGACCCGACCATGGATCTACAGCCCGAAAACGTCCTACAGACGCCCATGTCGCTCCAATCGACACCGGGATTGGTAAAACTTGGATCTGACCTACCTTTATCTGTTAACTTAGAATTTTCTTGCAAGTTGGCAGAAATGGAAGCCCTTATCCAAAGGATTCCAGGAGTCCCAGCTCCAATAAAGAAAAGCACGATGAACAGCTTTGTCGACTCACCTTTTATCGACGCAATTGCCCTCATCGAAATGCCCAGAAAATTCAGCTTCCCAAACATGAAGCAGTACGAAGGCACGACGGATCCGGATGACCACATAGCAAAGTTAAAACAAAGGATGTTCACTGCAGCAATCCTACGCGACCTGAGAGTAGTGTGCATGTGCAAAGCTTTTAGATCCAGCCTTAGCGGCCCAGCTTTACAATGGTACATGAATTTACCTAATAATTCTATTAACTCTTTTGCACGGCTAACAGATACATTCGTAAAGCAGTTTGCGAGCAGTCGCAGACTAGAAAAGCAATTGGACGACCTATATACCATAGCACAAAGACAAGGTGAAAATTTGAAAACATATGTCGGATGCTTCAACAAAGAGAAAGTGCAGATCCCACATTGTAACCAAGCGACCGCCATCTATGCCTTTAGAAAAGGCTTTAGGTTTGATTCCGACCTATATAAAGAACTCACTAAATATCCATGCAGGACAATGGAAGATGTACTGGCAAAAGCCTGGGCCTAAATCAAATGGTAGGAAGACGAAGCCAATTTCGTAGGAAAGGCCAACAACTATTCGAATCGAAGAAACGACCAAGTCAATAAACAGTCGAACGACAGAAGTTCAGAACCTTACTCGACAAACGACAGACGGAACACTCAATCACAACACAAAGGCTCAAACAACAGAAGTTCGTACGGGCATGACCACCCTAGGTCGAGTTGATCACATATCGAAGTACCAAAGTACAACTTCAGCATCGAACCGGTCGACATCGTAGCAATGATGAAAGAAATGGGAAAAACGGTCAAATGGCCATGAAAAATGAATGCACTTCTAAAACATCAGGACACGAGGCTTCGATGTGAGTTTCACAGTGATCACGACCATCGTATGGAAGATTGCATCGCCCTCAAACTAGAAGTTGCAAAACTTCTAAAGCAGGGACATCTACAAGAATTCCTGACGAACAAAGGGAAACAAACTCTCGCCCGACGCGATGACAAGAGGCAAACCAATGCGAACGATAGTCCACCAGAGCCACCCCAATAAGATAGAATAATCAATTACATCGCGGGAGGATCTGAAGTCAGTGTCGTAAGCTACTCTGCGGCAAAGAGGCACACACTGTAGGGAAAATACACGCGGCGGACGCGAAAAATTGATTTGTATAGTTTAAAAATTTTCTTTTAAAAGATGAACCTTAACCCTTGATTAATTAACATATATTAAAAGATAACATACTTTTTCTATGTGACGATTGATGTTACGACGATTCTAATCTGTAAGATCTTCCAATCCAATCACGAACGTGAATCACCTAAGAGTGTGGGCTCCCTTTCTTTGAATTGTGTACCTGAGGATGGATAACAAAAAACTTTTTCTGTTGTTAGTCACAATAAACTTCCAAGAAAAAACGAAGAACGTTCGGTTACTTTTGAATTCTCAATCTTTTGATCGAAACTCGCGTGAACCTAATTTGAAGTTGTGCACAAAGTCTTTTGATGTAAAAGCTAGTAGTGCACTATCGAAAACAAAACGTTCTCCTTCTTGTTTCTCTACTTGGCCGAATTCTACACTATGTCTAAGAGTTGGATTTATTTTTCTAGCAAAAGAAATAACTCTCATGAATATCACTAAGGCTGACCGAAATCCTTCCCCTGAAAAGAATAGGGCTGGCCGAAATCTCCCCTAAATAAAATAGAGTTGGCCCAAATCCTCTCCTAAAGAGGATTCATCCATGTAGCCAAAATCCTCCCCTAAAGAGGATTTGTGTTTCAGCAAAATTCCTATCAACTTCAGAATCTAAACCCTAATCCAACTCTTTAGTGTATTTATCCAATTATGACTATATCAAAAACTTCCTAATTTGACTAGATAAATAAATTCCTTTTATTTATCTACTTATCAAATAAAGTCTTTGATTCTTATTATACTACCAACAATAGTATAACACTAAGAAACATATTTCCTAGTTAGAAAAAGATTTTGACTTTTAATTAAATAATCAATTAATAAATTATTTAATTTCCATTTAATTAAATAATAAAATAATATAATATAATATAATAGGCTTATTTACTAGCCTTGCCGCCCAAGTCCATATCATGGGCCATATATTATTTTTCCATTTTATTAAATCCATTAGACCTTAATAAAGAGTCCACATGTGAACCAGACCCATTCTTACTAAAATAAACAAGTCAACATGCCTTAATACAATTCTAAATGGACCCAAAATTAGTCCAGTAGAATATATCAAGTGATCCATGCAAGTCCATGTGGATTGGGGATCTTGGCGGGCTATCTAAATTTAAGCTTCAATAGACATAACCCAATCACAATCAACAAATGATTCACTTATGTTCGATCTATTAATTTTAGTTCATTCCACTAAAGAACTAAAATTGCACTCTTAAATAAAGATAGAATAAGTAAATATTTATCATTCGTACCCTAGACAATCTTATTGGAGATAGTGTATCCTCGTGAAGAATATCAGTAATCGCCAAGAGATCATAGACCACCTATAGCTCTCTAAGTTACCATATTTACTCATATGGCCACATTTTGAACTTGGATATTTTGACTTGTCCAGAAGTCATGTTTCAATAGACACTATCGAAAACTTAACGTTAAGATTTAATATCCAATACCTCAAAACATCCATATGATGATATTCTACTCTCATTTAATAAATGGAGCCATGATGTCCATATCTATAAATGAAGTCCTCTGTCGATTAGCAAATGAATACCACCAAACTATCGAGGATAGACTATGCTATATAATCGTACTCATTGATAGCTCAAATGATAACACTTGTAACCATAAGAAGTCCATCATTTATCTCAGGATTAAGATAGACTCTCCGATTATCCTCATAATGAAAACTTTTATCCACTGACGGTTTTGGATAAAGTGTTTCACTGTGATCATATTCAATGCACCTAGTGCACTAGATTTTTTTACTCAAAGACACTTTGATGATTTTAGACTCATCATAACACATTTGATCTCACTCAAATGCTAGTAAAAGAATCTACAACTTTAACAAGATAAAGGTGCCCAACCTTTATCTTAAGTTGTGAATATTATTCAAGACTAACTAAAGAATTGTGTCTACCTCTTACATATCCTGATGTACGAACAATTCTTCTTTTCTCATATTCTTTTGACCTTGTAATTATTTACTTTTGACAATTATAATAATTAAACTATAAATGCTATAAGACTTGTTAAACCAGAAATCACTCTATTAATATGAAAAGATTGTCAAAACAATATTACACTCATGCTATTGAGCATAATCCTAACACACACGACAAGTGTCGAACACAGAAATTCAACCAAATCAGGAACACCCCTCGAAGGTCGACGAAACGGTCACCTTCAAGTCTATGGATAAATCAGATTTGTTTTCTCCTCACCATGATGCACTTGTTATTTCATTACATATTGCAAATTGCCTAACAAAACGTATTTTAATCGATAATGGTAGTTCATGTAATATATTGTTTAACAGTGCCTTAAGAGAAATGCAGGTCGACGAATCCAAACTCAGCTGTCGAACGACCATGTTGACAGGATTCAGTGGAGAACAGAAGAGTACCCTAGGCGAAATCGTACTACCGGTCTACGCCGAAAGAGTTAATCTATACATCAACTTCCTAGTGCCAGACTATCAATCTCCGTATAACGCGATCATTGGCATACCCTGGATACATGAGTTGAAGGCGATCCCGTCGACATACCACCAAATGATAAAATTCCTAACCAAATGGGGAGTACGAGAAATAAAAGGGGAACAAAGAGCAGCTAGGGAATACTACCAAAACGCTATGAAGAAGAAGAATGATGAATTATAGCAATTACAGGAATCCAAAGTCGAGTCGACTCCGAACAAGCCGAAAATGAAGGAACTCGATGAGGTGTCGATTGACCCCGAACAGCCAGAGCGTAAAGTCTTCATTGGATCCAGACTATCAAATGACATTCGCGAGCAATTAATTGAGTTCCTGAAAGAACGACGGAGTAGTTTTGCTTGGTCACATTCAGACATGGTCGGTATCGACCTAGAAGTAATAGTTCATCAATTGCAGGTAGACCCAGATCACCAACTCGTGAAACAAAAACGAAGGAAATTCACTCCAGAGAGGAATAAAGTGATCAACGAAGAGATCTAGAAGTTGTTCGACATCGGTTCGGTGAAAGAAGTGAAATACCCTGATTGGTTGGCAAACGTTGTTGTAGTCAAGAAGAAAAACAGTAAGTGGCGAGTCTGTATCAACTTTACAGACCTTAACAAGGCATGCCCCAAAGATTTGTTTCCATTTCCCCACATCGACATGTTAGTCGACGCCACAGCAGGACATGAATTGTTCAGTTTCATGGATGCTTACTCTGGCTAGGACCAGATCCTGATGCATCCTAACGACCAGGAAAAAACCGATTTCGTCATGGAGCGAGGTATTTTTTGTTATAAAGTTATGCCTTTTGATTTGAAAAATGTAGGTGCAACCTACCAGAGGCTAGTCAACAAAATGTTTGCTAAAATGCTTGGCTCGACAATGGACGTCTACATCGATGACATGCTGGTCAAATCTCTAATCGCACAACAACACATCGAGCATTTAAGACAGTTGTTCGACGTACCCGACCAATACGGTATGAAACTTAACCCCACTAAATGCTCATTTGGTGTGTATTCTGGGAAATTTTTAGGTTACTTGGTCACCCAAAGAGGTGTCGAAGCCAATCTAGACCAAATTCGATCGATACAAGGGATTGAATTGCCTAGATGCGTCAAGGACGTACAATAACTCACAGGTCGTGTAGCGGCCTTAAACAGATTTATCTCCAAGTCGTTTGCCACCCTTTCTTCAACACCTTGAGAAAGAACAAGGCATTCGAATGGAACGACGACTGTGAGAAGGTGTTACAGGATTTGAAAACGTACTTGACCTCACCTCCGTTACTGTCGAAGCCAAAGGACGACGAGATGTTACTCTTATATCAGGCGGTATCCGACATAGCTGTAAGTGCTGTACTGATCAGGGAAGAGGACGACGAACATCACCCAGCATATTATGTAAGTAAAGCTCTACTCGACGCAGAGACTAGATACAGTCGACTGGAAAAGTTGGCATTAGCCCTTGTCGTAGCCATATGCAAGCTGAGACCCTACTTCCAATGCTACTTCATTAAGGTATTAACTACATATCTGCTTAAAAATATTCTTCAAAAACCTGAACTTTTAGGTCGACTGACGAAATAGGCTGTCGAGCTTAGTGAATACAACATTAGCTTCCACCCACGAACGATAATGAAATCACAGGTATTAGCCGAATTTATTACAGACTTTACCCCTTGTGAGAATATACAAGTTGAACAAGAATTTGTAGCCCTCACGGAAAGTCCTACGACCGAGAAATGGACCTTATCGGTCGACGGTTCCAACAACATCAAAGAAAGTGGACTAGGATTGGTGCTTAAATCCCTATGGGGAGACACGCTGGAGCAGTCAATCCATTGCGAGTTCCATGCGATAAACAATGAAACCGAATATGAAACGCTAATTACCGGGCTCGCCTCACAAAAAGCTTGAACATAAACAATATTCAAGTACAGAGCGACTCACAACTCGTTGTCCGATAGATGAATGGGTTGTATGAAGCAAGAGACCAAATGATGACAGCGTACTTGGCGAAAGCCAAACAACTACAATCGACATTCGACGAGTTTACTATCCAACAAATACCAAGATCAGAAAATGCTCGAGCAGATGCGTTGGCAAGCCTTGGGTCGATGACGACCAATGGTTCGAAGTCTATACCTGTCATACACCTTATGTCGCTGACTATTCAAGAGGCCGAAGTAGTTGCGCCAGTCAACGATGGAACAAATTGGATGACTCCCATACTAAGCTATCTTCAAGCCGACATCCTACTAGGGGACATATCTGAAGCCAGGAAAATCAAAGCAAAAGCAGCGAAGTTCTGCATTTTATACGGTAAGCTCTATAAAAAGTCGTTTATAGGACCTTACTTGAGATGTGTAACTCCACGAGAGGCGTACGACATCCTCAAAAGTCTTCATTATGAGGAGTGCGAAAATCATTCTGGCGCCCGAAGTTTGTCAAACAGAGTTATCACCGCAGGATAATATTGGATGACAATGCGATCTGACTCCCAAAATCATGTGAAGACTTGTGACAACTGTCAAAGGTTTACATCAGTGTTGCACCTTCCCCTAGGTATGCTAAACTCAATTTTGGCTCATTGGCCTTTTATTAAATGGGGAATGGATATTGTAGGTAAACTCCCTGCAGCACCTGGAGGTGTCGTATACATGTTAGTATTAATAGACTACTTCACCAAATGGGTTGAAATTGGAGCATTCCAACAAGTACGCGACATTGAGATACGTGACTTCGTTTGGAAAAATGTAATTTACAGGTTTGGAGTACCTTAGGAAATAGTGACCGACAATAGATCCAAATTCATCTCATACGACTTCAAAAACTTATGTGACAAGTATGGGATAAAGTTGAGCTTCTCAACACTACGCTATCCTCAAGCCAACGGACAGGCGGAGTCGATGAACAAAACAATCATCAACACATTGAAGAAACGATTGGAAGCAGAGAAAGGCAAATGGGCAAAAAAACTCCCGGAGATACTATGGACGGAAAAGACACCGTTCTCGCTTGTTTACGGCTCCGAAGCGGTTATCCCAATAGAGACTCAACTTGCGACGACTCGAAGCGAAAACCCTAATGAGGAGCAGAACAACTTGGAACTCGCTTTCGAATTAGATCACCTTGACGAGCGTTGAGACCGTGCATCCCTACGGATACAATCGTACCAGCAACAAATCGCACGACAATATATTAAAAAAATGAGGACAAGAGTATTCAAGATCAACGATTGGGCACTACGATGATTATTCTAAAACACCAGGGAAGAAGGAGTGGGAAAGCTGAGACCGACATGGGAATGCCTCTACCAAATAACATATATAAATGGGCGAGGAGTGTATAAATTACGAGGATTCGACGGTCGAGAGATACACAACAGCTGGAACGCCCTACATCTAAAACAGTACCATTTCTAAACTTATCTATTTTTTAATATTTTTCATTATGCTATTATTTATTTATTCATTTGATCGACATTCAATACTGACAAGTCAATACATAAGGAGCAATGATGACAAACTAGTGCAAATAAGTGCAAAAATGAGCTCACAAAAAACAAAAAATCACATCTTGCTGTCGACATTGACAAGCAGAAATTTGCTATTACAGGAAACGACCTCCTGCATTTGAAGATCTACAAATGATTGAAATCAGAGTCAACACAACTCCCAATATCATCATTCGACATCGCATATAGGGAATGAGGGGAATAGCACTGGGGACAAGTGTTGACCTATAAAAAAAAAAAGGTCATGTCGACCAACTACACATGTACGCGATTTTCAATATTAATAAAACGTCGTGTCGACCCAATTATGCATGTACACGATTTCCTGTGTAACAAAGCATGTACGCGATTCTCAATATTAATAAAAGGTCGAATCAACCCAATTACGCATGTACGCGACTTTTAATATCAAAATTTCTTATCGACCGAATTACGTTTATGCACAAGTTTACAGGTTTGTCTCATGCGATTTATTAAACAATTGTGCAAACCCCATTATACGATGGTCGAGTCGTTCCCACAATTATATCAAATCAAGTGAACTTACCATGCATATATGAAGTCACTCAAAAAAAATAAAATATTTATATATATATAATAATAAGCAAAAGCATATGATCAAAGCAGAAATATATAAAGGTCGATTCGATCAAATCATTCGAAATTACAAAAAATCAAGTCGACATGGGAAGATATAGACAGTACACCTGATGAGGTCGTTTTGGTACTCAACAAAATGATGTTTTTATGTGTTCATTTAGAAAACCAATTTTACCACTAGAAAATCCTTTTAGGATGTAAAGATTAGTAAAACAGTAAGCAAGGATTCGTTCCACAGGGATTAGGTTAGATTAATCAATTTGTGAAATAATCTAAGTTAGTATAATCTAGGTGCATAAACCATAAATCATATTTTGAGGTTTTTGATTGATTTAAAATATAATAAACTAGAAAAGTAAATAACAATAATATAAAGAGAAATTGAATAGATAGGAAATCCAACATCAACAATACTAGATAAGAGAATAGTCTTAATAATTAATGAAAAATATTAGGGATTTAATTACACATAGTTACAATCAAATAGAAAACAAGTAATATGTAAGGAAATCACCCGTATGCCTCCTTCTTTACTGCTTAATCCTTGCTTCCCTTCGATGCTTCTAGTGTAAAGAGTGGGAGAAGAGGATGTGTCTAGATATGTGAAGTCATATGGAGAGTGACAAAGGAAATGGATGGAGAAGATGGGAAGAGAGGAAGGATTTAGGTGAGGTAATCTAGTTGTTTGTTGATGAGATTGGAGAGGAGAAATGGGTTGATTAGGAATGGTAGAAGAAGGAATTTCTTGCTTCACAAGAGTCTTTTCAAAGGAGAAAATAGGATGAATTTATAGTGAATTCAAATCGGGTCACGAGTGGATAATTACCAAAAGACCCTCTGTTCTTATCAAATTTCCATTTTAACCCCTCTGGAGAGCCTTCTTGTAATTTTCCCACCTAAAATCAGCCTATCAGACTTCAACACAGTGTTGTTCGCGGTTTGGCTTTGTGGCGACAAGCAAAGGCGACATGGTGGCGACACTCTTAAGTCCAGAACAACCTCCATGTCGCCGTGGCGTCGTCACTGAAGTAAATGGCGACAAAGATTTGGCTTTTCTTCGCAGTTTGATCTTAGTGGTGAAACTTGGGGAGGCGACGATGGTGAGAGGAGAAGCACGAAGGCTGTTGAACTACGCCGCTGGTGTGCTGCACATCGCCGGCAACCTCCGCCGCTCATTTTGAACCAGAATTGACCGGAAACAAGGCGAGACGGCTAGCTGCTGCAACCTAGGGCTTGGAGACGGCCATGGCAGGTTCAGCTCGTGAGGAAGAAGAATGTTGATGATGGTGGGGGACGTTTAGCACAAGGCTGGGGTGCAAGCAGCCTGCATTTTCTTGTCTTTGTTGGAGTGCAAATAGAAAGCGGTTGGGGTGTAAGCAGCCACACGATCATTACCCTTGGGCTTCAAGTTTGGGTCAACCTTTTTGTCTTCATTTGGGGTTCACTTAGCAGGTGGTTAGGCTGCGCTTAGAGGCTACATATAAGTCTCTTGGGCTACTATTTGGGCTGCAAAGTGGGTGCACAAAGAGATGAGCGTGGGTGCGCTAAGAAGCCCACAATCCTTCATCAGCCAAAACGCACAGTTTTATTAATGCTGACGTGGCGCCCTTGTCTTGGTTTGCCTGGCGATTTACGAAATGTACCCCTTAGCTTCTATAAAATCACACTAACTTCAATCTTCCTTCAATAATTTCACTTTTACCCCTATTTCACCAAAATTACTACAATGCCCTTGAACTTTGTAAATACCTGAAAATACTTAAATAACAACGTTAAAATACGGGGAAATGCCCGAGAATCAAGCATAAAGAATATAAAATAAGGGTATAAAATTGTACCATATTTGGTCCGATCAACACCCATTCGACAAATATATAAATAAAACAACCAAATAAGATCAATTTTGGATGGTGTCGTCGACAGACATGTTAACAACCCCAACGTTGTCGGCATCCTTCTCAACTTGCCTTCCTGCATCCACTTCTTCATCTGCCGCCTCTTCAACTGGGGACCCCTGGAGTTTGAGATGCTTCATCTCATCGTAAAAGTCGACTTCCGCTTGCAATTCAATAGGGTTCCATTTAACATGCTCGCCCTTCAGAAATTGTCTGAACAGTTCCGCCCAAGCCTTGCACATGGCCTCAACAGAGATTGTCAAAAGTTACCCCTTCAAACCAGCAACTTGCTGCTCCTAGTCGACAATCGATGTCTTGGCCTTCTCCAACTCATCTCGACATCGATCACTCTCTTCCTTCGACGCCTTCAGTTCTACCTCGAGAGCAAGATTTTTTTCCTCCAGATCCTTTTTTGCCTTGTCAAGCGCGCCACTTTATTTCTTAAGGGTGTCATTCGCCTTCTGAAGCTTTGAGCATCTTTCTCTGGTGATCTTGTATCTGTTGTGAAGATGCATCTGCGCTTGCAGAACCTACAAAACAAAAAGTCATATTACGAACTACCCAAAAGAAAAAAATGTAATCATAGAAAATAAAACCAACTTACTTGGGATGTCGAGAGAAGGCTCGCCTCGAACACCTCCTCCATCTTTTTCCCCTTAAGATATTCCTCATCTACAGGAAAAAGAAGGTCACTCGACTTGCCTAGGAAGCTGTTAGGCTCCTTGTACGCCAACACTCCCGAAGGAAACATCACCAATGTCGAGTCAGGAGTCGATCAGGAGTCGACGAGGCACCAACAATCGATTTCCCCTTCAGCTCAGCATTCTTTGTAATATCAGCAGTAGCAGTCTTCCTTCTCTTCTTCTTAGGACTCGACTCTGGAAAGGAAAGAAAGATGTATTCCGGTATATCAGCCTGCTTCTTCTTTTATGCATCCGCTACTTGCTTCTTCTTAGCAGCAGCTCTCTTCTTGCTCATACTCTCCCTAAGAAACTTCAACACTTTAGTGGATTCTGGCACATTGAACGTTGCGTTCGACATCGAGGTCACTGTGAAACGACGTTCGACATCATTAATAGGCGTTAGAAATTTCATATCACATTGTAGAATCTCAAGACTCCTTCTAATCCAAACATACGACACGAAATCTTCCACATTAGGATATGGTTCTCGCGACATATTCAACGTCGACCAGCGCCATAAGCTACTAGGCCTAAGTTTACCTTCTGTAAGTAAAATTGATGACTCGCTTTTCGTGTCGTTACCAAATTGCGAATTATCAAAAGATGTTTAAAATGAATTCTTACGCAATACACTTTTAGTTATAAAAACTAGTAAAACGGTAAGCTTAAGATTCGTTCCACAGGGATTAGGTTAAATTAATCGATTTGCTATCTAATCTAAGTTAGTCTAACTAGTGTGCAATAAAGTAAATCATGGTTAGATGGATAGTGTGTGGTTTGAGAAACCACCAAACAGTGCATGCAAATTAAATTACAAGAAATTAAAGAGAATATGAATGGAGATAGGAATCCAATACAAACAACCTAGATAAGAAAATGGATTCAACAATTAATAGGAATTCTAGGGAAATGATAGAGCAGCTAATGGACTATGAGAAATTCATACATGGATTCTTTAATGCGCAATCTACACAATCAAGGAACAATCTCGTTCAAAAGTGTTGCTTAGACCATCACTACGAACCCTAAGCAACTTCCCACCTTAACGTCTAACTGATTAAGGAGAGGGGGTCACCACGAGATCGGTTTGTGACGATCAAATGGCATAAGCAATCGGGGTGATATCCCCACCAACAACCTATCCTATTCACTATGTGCTATAATCAATCAAGTGAGTGAATAACTCAATCAATTTTATCACAAATAATCCTACAACAGATTGTAATCAACAAGTGTGTCAATACTCATTTAATCACATAAGTGCAAGATCTAATTAAAAAGTAAATAAAACTATAATCATGCAAACATAATATTCAAAGCTTTAATAAATACTCATGTCCAAAAAGTCATTCAAATCATCCCCTAAAATGGGGGTTTAATTACACATAATTACAAACAAGAAAAGGAAGTAAAATGTAGAGAAATCACCCTTGGGTCACTCTTGTAAGCTTGATCCTTCCTTGAGCTTCCTTGCTTGAATCTTGTGCAAAGAGTGGGTGTTGAGGATATGTCTAGATAGGTGGAGTCAAATGGAAAGTGACAAAGGAAATGGGTGGAAAAGATGGAAAGAGAGGAGTGTTTGTGGTAAGGTAATTTAGTTGTTTATTGGAGAGGAAAATGGTGGGTGTAAGGTCTCATTTATTTGATTGGCTTATTTCATGGACAAACCACAATTGGGGTTCTTTGTAAGAGTAGCTTAGGTATTGGTGTTCAAGTTCAATGCCCTTTGAAGACCTTATCATTGATAAGCATCGAAGGTAAAATTCTAAGTGCTTACTTGCTTTGAAGAGATAGTTTCACACACTCACAACTCATGCATAGTGTTTAATTCTTGTATATTGTGGGTCTTATATATGTGCATTCATATTCATTAATCTCTCTTCTTGCTTGTTTATATGATTGCATTTTGTATGTCCAAAGCCATGTCAATTAAAGCTTTAGGATTGCATACATTGTGTAAGGCACTGTACAAAGCGCTATTCGTACAACACCTATCTGAGACCAGATGGAAATGGGTTTGGCGCTGTACAGACCTGATCGATTTTAATCAGTCACTGTACAAAGCGCTGTATATAGCGTTGTACGTACATCGACTCTCCATTTTCCCGAGAGAACAGAGTTGTGGTGCTGTTCAGGCGCTGTACAAAAGCGCCGTTCGAACAGCGCCAATGAAAAATGTTCTTCATTTTCCAAGTAGGCGATGTACAAGTCGCTTTACGTACAGCGACCTGTACAGCACCCAAGGCAATTTTTGTGTCACTTATCAAAACGCACAACTTTGACTTTGACACCCTATATATATGCCTCTATGATTTTAGGTCACTCAAGAGAGTTCATATTCAGATTTCATACTTAGGATATTTTTCAAAAGCAAGAAAAATTCGAAGAACTCACCTTTGATTACTCAAACACCTTTCTATGATCATCAATCATCATCTAGCATCATCCTTGATCATCTAGATATCATTTTGCGTGGATTTTTCATCACACTTTGCTTGGTAAGTTTTTCACTTATATCTTACATATTTTGTGTCTTTCTTTGCAAGCAATCTCTTTTATCACTTGTATGTTATTCATATATAGCTTAGATACAAGTTTGAGATTAGTGTTTTGAATGTTTGAGAGTTGTATTGTGATAGCTTTCTAGGTTTGCATAATCTATGATTAGCTAAGCTTTTTGAAATGTCATCTAGCTTTTAATATCTATGATTGAATTTATTGTAAAATCATCATCCTAGATAAGCGTATAAGGTTACCTAGCTCTTTATTGCATTTTAGAAATTTCATATATTCACATAGGCTCTTTACCTCTTCATTGAGAAGTAAGACTTGTGTAGCTTCTGGGATTAGGTTGCGTAAATCACAAGCAAATTGGACTAGGTCCGCTTATACCAGGATTAGGTAGGTGTGTGATTATATACCGGGATTAGGTTGTAATCTGATACTCACTTTTTCCGTCGTTAAAAAATCACAAGGATCAAAATATTATTTCATTTAAAAAGGGGTTTCCTACGCAATGTGCTCTAAACTAGCAAAAGACTAGTAAAGCGGCAAGCGAGGGTATCGTTCCGCAGGGAGGTGTGATTCATCAACCATTTCAAGTTCTAGAGTTTATTGTAAGCATGTAAATAAGAATGTGGAAAGGTGAGAGTGGTGTGTGTGAAATGTATGTACAATGCGGTGTGTGTGTGTGTGTATAGAGAATGGATATGAAAATAAATAAAAACAAAGAGAATATGGAAGAGTGAGAATGTTGTTTAAAATGATAAATAAAATGGTGGATATGAGAGATGCATGAAAATGGTCACACATGGTTCAACAAGTTCACCATACATAAGTACACAAATAGTGGTTGTTAGACATTAAGGATATCCAATTTTAGTTAAGGGTTCGTTCTTGCCTCAATCTGGTTTATACCCATTCACAGAGCTAACGGTTGAAGAGTGTGTTGAGAACCTCTCAAACACGAAACCGTAACCAACATATGTGAACCAATTCTACAAACAAAATAAAATTGAGCCCCAATGATAGCCTCGTAATGTAAAATGGCAACATGAAAGTCTAATGAATGTGGAAAGAGTAATTGTATCTCCGACCATAACTCAGCTAGAGCCCCTAGTGTGAGAGATAGCCAAAGACCAAAAATTGTAACTTTAACCATGACTCACCTAGAGCCCCTAGAGTAAGAAATAGCTAAAGTACAATTGTTAATAAGAATAATGAACCAAACCCTTCTAATATGACAATTAATAGGTTCACCCACTCTTCTTAACTAATTAGCCAAAACTATGCCCGGAGAGCCCCTCCAAAGGCACAATCCTAACTCTAAGTCACCCAAACCTATTCATGACATGTAATTTAGACCTTCCAAAGACATACACACACAAATGAGATATTTGATTACAACTACTCATACAATTAAGTTAATCTACTCCTAATCCCATCCATGAACACATATCAATTTCCAATCATCAATAAACATGCATTTCAAGATAAGAGATATATTCAACAACAATCAAGAATGAATCAAAACACAAATTGGATATAAAAACAACCATCATATATATTGAGCACAAATATAAGTTTACAAATATTCCCAAGTGAGGATTACACATTTAAGAAAACAAGAAATACAAAGAGATGAGTTAAAAGAGATAACCCTTGAAGAAAACCTCCTCCAAGTCCTCCATGAAACCCTAGCTCAAAATTGGTCCAAAGACCCTCCTTTCTCCTTGCAATCTACTCCTAAATGGGTGGATGATGGGTAGAAGATGAAGTGGGGAGCATCCATGGAGGAAAAACCTCCATGGATGCTCTTGGAAGCTTCTCTCTCTCTTATTAGGTGAAAGAAAATGAAGAAGAAAAAGAAGAGGAAGTGTGTGGGGAGTGGATTCTGTTGGGAGAGAAGAGAATAAGGTGATTATATAGTGTTGGGAGGTTAGGGCACGAATTGGGGATGAAAGGACGAAACTGTCCCTGAAATTCACCCAAAAAACAACTTTCTGGAGCTGATCGGCGGTTTCGTTCTGCGGCCTGGCCGCCGTTTGAAGTAGCTGTTTAGACCTGACGCCATTTTAGCATTTTAGTATCGTGCACCGTTACAGAAATGGGCATAACTTCCTGTAAAAAGCTCAGAATCGTAATCCGTAAAATGTTCTGGAAACTAGACTTCTGGGGCTTTCCGAATATATAAAGATATCAACATGATTCAATCTGAGGAGAAAGATATGACCCTTGCAAATTGACCATTCTAAACGCGTATATACAATTTCAGCCCTTTTTGCTCCATTTTGCCTCCCTAACTAATCTTTAAGCTCAAATACCTGTTGTAGGAAATATGTACCTACACAAGGCTCAAACAAAACATTATATACAAAAATACGCTTGAAAACGAGACAAATGATTGGAAATGGGGGACCTCAAATAGGTATAAAATAGTCCGATCAAATACCCCCAAACCAATCATTTGCTTGTCCTCGAGCAAAGCAAAGAGAACAAAAATATATACAACAAATAAAAACTTATAAGTAAATAAATAAAAATTAAAAATTAAAAATTAAGCTAGTCCACTTCTGTAGGAAACACAGTGGCACTTAGCATGTGCCACAAGCCTTTAAACCACTAGGCGATCCCTAGAGGATGAGTTATAGTCTCCTGACGGTTTACAGCTACGACACCCATAAACGTATACTCTGCAATAAAAGTTGAGATGCAAATCTGCGCATACCAAGCAAAGACTACACATGCATGCTAGAATCTCAAATATACCAATTAATAACAATGCATCACACAATGCAAGTATGCCAACACTTAGGATGTTTTCGGTTTACAAAACAACTACGCTCGTATGCCCAAGATAAAATTCTCCTCGACTCTAATCCTCACCGGATTTCAGTCATATTTTCACTCAGAACTTAGGCGCACTCTCTAGCAAACATATGTGATTTGGAGTTTCGGTATATGGAATCAAATATAATCACATATGAGTATTTTCCAATTACGCACATTTTCTGAAAATGGATCTCATGGAAGGAATTGAAATGCCACGAACGTGGAAAGACATGCATTGACTCGCATTCCCAAGATAGACTTCCTAAGAGATCAAATGAACTTTTCTTCAATTTTATTGGGGCCAAGGTGATTTGTGGTAGTGTTTGGGATGTAAGAGATGGTGGGAGCGAGAAGGATAAAGTTATTAACCATGCTAAGGTGTGTTTATACATTACACTTTATAACAAAATTAGCTCTATTACATATTTACAATACAAGCGACTAGGCTATAAAATTTACATTGAACTATTGTGCTACAATTGTACCCTTATTAGTGAGTAACTTTACCATCGAAGAACTAGGAGGCTTAAGTGTTTTATATTTCAACACTTATTCTATTTTTTTCTTTTTCTTTTTTTTTTTCTTTTCTTTTTGTAAACCTTTGCCTAGCACAATTTACATATATTTGCCTAAGTACACGTTTTTACAAAATTTAGAGCTAGCTTCTCCTAAGCTATACACCTCAACATGATCAATAACTAGGGAATGGATATGTGTTTGGCTTCAATTTGCAATGAATATAGGGGTATGGGAGTGTTTAGGCTATTTTAGTAGTTATGCACACACTCAAGCCCAAAATCATTTCTAAAAGTCCATCTAACAAGGGAATACAAGTTTCAACAAACAATCCACATGATGAAGTTCTATGGCAATCAATGCAAAATTGATGTACAATGAGATCACAATGAAGAAAAAAAAAATCGAAGAGTGTATAAGAGTAGAAACAAAACCCACAAACTTTCGTTATTTAGGCACAGTGTAGCTTACAGGTAGTCTCCACAATTTTCCTAGGATAAGCAAGCATAGAAGTCTCATCCACCTCAACATCAAAAGATTGGCACTGTACAAGCAAAATTAAGCGACGCACGGAGCTAAAAGTATGCAATGCATGTCTCTACCGACACGCAAAGAAAAACAACTCAACAAAAATGGACTATATTTCCAAAAAAATTTCAAAATTGATCGTTTTGTGCAGAGATTTGAAAATTTTCTAAACGTAACAAAAACAAAAACAAAAATAGACAACGAAGGTGTCCACATCCCCAAACCTAAACTCAACATTGTCCTCAATGTTGCTCAAATCATAAAATATGGACAACATTTAGCAAGATTCCGAGATGAGAACAAAAATAAAAAGCTAACAACAATACACAACAAATCTTAAGATCTAAGCACAATACAAATCCACTATTAGATCTAAACAAAAATAAAAATTACAAACACTACAAGCATAGCATTTTAAACATCAAGCCCATGGGCAATTCTGCCCAAATCAACAATTAATCCACAAGCACTCCATTTAAGCTCAAAATTTAGAGGATACCTCTTGTGGCTGCAACCAACGTGGCCATTGGTGGCGCTGCCGTTTCACTTGGGAGTTGTTGTGGTGCAATAAAAGCACTCTACCATTGTTCTCAAGAGTCGTGTGGTCCATCCGACCTGAAAATATCCTTTCCTTGCACAAACACAACTCAAAAACATCAAATGCATATACGTAAAGAAAAAAAAGAAACAAGTGATTATTTTCAACACATCTAAACATAATCTGCAAAGCAATTAAATCTAAACATTTATAGAACCTAAGCTAAAACAAGAAGCAATCAACGAATACGCCTCCCCGGCAACGATGCCATTTTGATACTCACTTTTTCCGTCGTTAAAAAATCACAAGGATCAAAAGATTATTTCATTTAAAAAGGGGTTTCCTACGCAATGTGCTCTAAACTAGCAAAAGACTAGTAAAGCGGCAAGCGAGGGTATCGTTCCACAGGGAGGTGTGATTCATCAACCATTTCAAGTTCTAGAGTTTATTGTAAACATGTAAATAAGAATGTGGAAAGGTGAGAGTGGTGTGTGTGAAATGTATGTACAATGCAGTGTGTGTGTGTGTGTGTAGAGAATGGATATGAAAATAAATAAAAACAAAGAGAATATGGAAGGGTGAGAATGGTGTTTAAAATGATAAATAAAATGGTGGATAGGAGAGATGCATGAAAATGGTCACACAAGGTTCAACAAGTTCACCATACATAAGTACACAAATAGTGGTTGTTAGACATTAAGGACATCCAATTTTAGTTAAAGGTTCGTTCTTGCCTCAATCCGGTTTATACCAATTCATAGAGCTAACGGTTGAAGAGTGTGTTGAGAACCTCTCAAACACGAAACCGCAACCGACATATGTGAACCAATTCTACAAACAAAACAACATTGATCCCCAATGATAGCCTCGTAATGTAAAATGGCAACGTGAAAGTCTAATGAATGTGGAAAGAGTAATTGTATCTCCGACCATAACTCAGCTAGAGCCCCTAGTGTGAGAGATAGCCAAAGACCAAAAATTGTAACTCTAACCATGACTCACCTAGAGCCCCTAGAGTGAGAAATAGCTAAAGTCCAATTGTTAACAAGAATAATGAACCAAACCCTTCTAATATGACAATTAATAGGTTCACCCACTCTTCTTAGCTAATTAGCCAAAACTATGCCCGGAGAGCCCCTCCAAAGGCACAATCCTAACTCTAAGTCACCCAAACCTATTCATGACATGCAATTTAGACCTTTCAAAGACATACACACACAAATGAGATATTTGATTACAACTACTCCTACAATTAAGTTAATCTACTCCTAATCCCATCCATGAACACATATCAATTTCCAATCATCAATAAACATGCATTTCAAGATAAGAGATATATTCAACAACAATCAAGAATGAATCAAAACACAAATTGGATATAAAAATAACCATCATATATATTGAGCACAAATATAAGCTTACAAATATTCCCAAGTGGGGATTACACATTTAAGAAAATAAGAAATACAAAGAGATGAGTTAAAAGAGATAACCCTTGAAGAAAACCTCCTCCAAGTCCTCCATGAAACCCTAGCTCAAAATTGGTCCAAAGATCGTCCTTTCTCCTTGCAATATACTCCTAAATGGGTGGATGATGGGTAGAAGATGAAGTGGGGAGCATCCATGGAGGAAAAACATCCATGGATGCTCTTGGAAGCTTCTCTCTCTCTTATTAGGTGAAAGAAAATGAAGAAGAAAAAGAAGAGGAAGTGTGTGGGGAGTGGATTCTGTTAGGAGAGAAGAGAATAAGGTGTTTATATAGTGTTGGGAGGTTAGGGCACGAATTGGGGATGAAAGGACGAAACTTCCCTGAAATTCGCCCAAAAAATGACTTTCTGGAGCTGATCGGCGGTTTCGTTCTGCGGCCTAGCTGCCGTTTGAAGTAGCCGATTAGACCTGATGCCATTTCAACATTTCAGCATTTCAGCATTTCAGCATTTCAGCGTCTCAGCATCGCACACCGTTACAGAAATGAGCATAACTTTCTACAAAAAGCTTGGAATCGTAATCCATAAACTGTTCTGGAAACTAGACTTCTGGGGCTTTCCGAATATATAAAGATATCAACGTGATTCGATCTGAGGAGAAAGATATGACCCTTGCAAGTTGACCATTCTGCACGTGTATATACAATTTCAGCCCTTTTTGCTCCATTTTGCCTCCCTAACTAATCTTTAAGCTCAAATACCTGTTGTAGGGAATATGTACCAACACAAGGCTAAAAAAAAAAACATTATATATAAAAATATGCTCGAAAACGAGACAAACGATCGGAAATGGGGGACCTCAAATAGGTATAAAATAGTCCGATCATAATCGTTTATACATATTTAGTGGATTCGAGGTTCAAGTGTGGCTCACTTACTAGCCCATGGTTTTTTCTGTGAGGGTTTTCGCGTAAATATCAAGTGTTATTTACATTCCGTACCATATTACATTTGCTATACTATATTGACTATTAGGGGCATTTTCGTAATCTTGACCATACACGAAAATTTAGTAAAATCGATTAAAATCTATTCACCCCCCTCTAGATTAATATTAAACACACCAAGTATTTGTTTTAATTGGTATCAGAGCGGGTTTCTAGAAATACTTAGGTGATCCTTTGCTCATTTTGGTGTGTTTTGCATTTTGTGTGATTTTTGATCATTCATACATTTGCATTCATTTCATTCATTCATAAACACTATGAGTAGAAATGGTGGAAATTGTGGTGGAAACGAGGGTGCTTCTAGCACAAGGCCTCCACTTCTTACCGGGTTGAATTATGCCTCTTGGAAAGGCAATATGGAGTCGTACATATGTCAAATACATGACCAGGCTTGGATGGCGGTTAAAGACGGCTACACATCACCCATGATGACTCCTACGGGTGGAGGAGAGGATGTGCTCAAGCCGAAGGCGCAATAGAGCGCGCAAGAGTTTGAGGCATCAAAATGGAATAGGAAAGCAATGCATGCCATCCTATGTGCAATGGACGAAAATCAATATAAATTGATTCAAAATACTAGGATAGCTAAGGAGGCATGGGACATCCTAGAGATTGCATATGAGGGAACCGAAGTGGTGAAGGACTCCAAGCTTCAAGTCCTCCAAACTCAATTCGAGATGCTTAAGATGGAGGAGAATGAGTGCTTCAACGATTTTGAGATCAAGTTGACGGACATAGTTAACCAAAGTCATCAACTTGGTGACCCATATTCGGATAAGAGAATCAAGCAAAAAATTATGAGATCTCTCCCCGATAGGTTTGAATCCAAGGTGACGGCTTTAGAGGAGAATAGCACATACAAGGATATGAAGCCGAGTAAGGTGATTAGAAGACTTCTAGCTTATGAGTCTAGGAAGGGTTCTACCTTTACACCTTCTAAAAAGCAAAAGGGTATTGCTTTGAAAGCCTCCAAAGTTGAGAAGGAGGAGAATGATGACTCGGACGAAGAAATGGCTTTGTTGATGAGAAGGTTCAAGAAGTTCTACAAGTCCGAGAAGAAGGGTTTCGGATCCAAGGGCCAAGACTTCAAGAAAAAGACTCCATTCAAGAAGTTTGAGCATAGGCAAGAGAAGACCGAAAAGAAAGGGGTCTGATGCTATGAGTATGGTGGCATAGGCCACTTTGCCCCCGAATATGCTAATCACATGAACAAGAAAAAGGGAAAAGTTATGGTCGCCATATGGAGTGGAAGTGATGACTCCAATGAGGGAGATGAGTCTTCGGATGATGAAGAGCTCATGGCTAACTTCATAGCCTTTGCCTCCTCTCACAAAAGCAAAGGTTCTAGTGAAGAAGAAAATGAGAGTCAAGAAGAAATTGACTCAAGTGATGATGGCTATTCATCTCACTCCACTAATGGAAAAGTGGACAAGATGGATCTTAGAGACTACATGGTCAAGTTTGAGAATTCAAGGTTAAAAAATAAGAGAGAAATTATGAGATTGAAGGAGGAAAACCTAAAGCTCTTAACACATATAGATCAATTAAGTGAAGAAGTAGTGAGATCCACATCGAATGAAGATAAGCTAAGAGAGGGGTTAGTCTTATATAAGAGGAATGAAGAAGGAACTTGATGAAGCTAAAGAGTCATTAACTAGGATGGCTTCTAGCACCAAGAAGCTTGACCACATACTTGGTGTTGGAAAGAGTTCGTGTGACAAGAAGGGTCTTGGGTATGAAGATTGCAAGGAGATCTCAACCTCTAACAAGACCGTGTTTGTCAAGAGCTTGGGCTACAAAGAAGCTTTACCGGTGTAAACTCCTAGGAAGAAAATTGATCTAGGACAATGTTCAAATAGTGCACAAGTGAAGGTGGCTCCAAGAAGGCAACCGTAAGCTCAACCTACAAGAACTCTTCAAGCTAACTCTTCTCAACCAATGGCTCACAAAGGAAAGGGACCAATCATGCAAGCTATACCTCGGAAGCAAGCTAGACCGGTTCAACAACGAAGATGGATTGAACCTACTCACCCACAAAGACATGGGAAAGCTCCTATGTAAACACAAGGACAAGGTATGATTCCTTATTTTATTCCTACATGTCATTTTTGTGGTTTTGATGGTCATATTAGATCAAGATGCTTTCGTTATATTAAAATGTGTAAAACTAGAAGCATGATTGAGAAGAAAAAGAAAAGAGCCATGATGCATGTTCCTAAGAATGATAATATTGATTTTATGATCCTAGGACATCTAGAGCCCATGTACCAAAGACCACAAGGAAAGAAAATGTGTTACCTATGTGGATTAGAAAGAATGAAAATGTATGACATGTTGCTCAAATTGCCTTAAAGGCTAATTCTTCTAATTTTTGGTATTTGGATAGTGGGTGCTTTAGGCACATGATGAGAAACAAAAGTTTCTTCGAGACTCTTGTCATGGAGGAAGGAGGATGTGTCACCTTTAGTGATGGATCTAAAAAAAGAGTCATAAGGAAATGAACCATTTCCATTCCCGGATTACCCTCATTATCCAATGCTTTATTTGTTGATAGCTTGAAAGCCAATTTGATAAGCATTTCACATCTTGATGATGAAGGATATTCTGTCTTGTTTAGTAAAGATGATTGCTCTATCCTTAAGCCTGATGGACAAACCTTATTGAAATGTATGAGATCTAGCAACAATTGCTATTGTCTTGAAGCTAGAATAGTCTCAAACAATGTGTCCATGGATGAGCAAATAGAGTTGTGGCATGAAAGACTTGGCCACATGAAGTTTAGGGATTTAAGAACCCTTGGAAAGTTCAATTGTGTGCGTGGCCTCCCTAAGCTTGGGAAGAAAGCCAACGGTGAAACAAATAATGCACGGTGTGTATAAAACTATCTAGAGGGGGTGAAAAAATTTTAATCGTTATTACCCAATTTTTGCATGAATGTCAATTTTACGAAAATGCCCCTCACTAGTCACAATAATATAACAAGTGTAATATGGTGCGAAATGTAAATAACATTTGATATTTACGTGGAAACCCTCACGGGTAAAACCACGGGCTGTTATGTGCGCCATACACGAACCTCGAATCCACTAATTAAAATGATTACAACCTAATCCCGGTTTAATGATCTAATCCTGATCAATAATCATCACAACTACCTAATCCCGGTATGAGTGGACCTAGTCCAATTGCTTGCGAATTAAGTAACCTAATCCCGGTCACAACACAAGACTTAATTATCTAAGAAGAGATAATATAACCTAAGTGAATATATAAAATATCCAAAAATGCAATTAGAGCTAGGTAACCCTATATGCTTATCTAGGATGATGATTTTGCAATTAATTCAATCATAGATATTAAAAGCTAGATGACATGTCAAATAGCTTAGCTAAACATAGATTATAAAAACCTAGATAGCTATCACAATACAACACTCAATCATGTCAACACACCAATCTCTATTTTGTATCTAGAATATATTCTAAGAGCATACAAATAATATAAGAGATGTCAATGATAAATAAAACACTAATTATGTAAGATAATAGTGAAGAACTTACCAAAGAGTGTGTGTTGACCAAAACTCATGCAAGCAAGCGTCCTAACTATGCTAGAAAATGCTTAGATGATGTTTAGATGCATATGAGGATGGTTTTTTTATTTGAGTGATCAAAGATGAGTTCTTGATGAAAAAGCTCTTTTTGAAAATGCTCACAATTAAAAATATGAGTTTTTTGAGTTATTAGAGGCGACCTAAAGTTGAAGCAATGTTTATATAGGTGTCCCAATTAATGAAACGCCGTTTTGAGAAAAACAGGGCAAACGCTACCATTACCGCTGCCTAAGCCACAGCGGTATCGACAGCGGTACATAAAAAATACATTAGGTATGAAACTGCTGTGGCAACTGCTGTGGCTTCCACAGCGGTTATGATAGCGGTAAGCACTATTCATGAAACCGCTGTCCAACCGCTACAAAAAAACCCACAGCGGTCGGAGTGATGCAAACAGAGCATCTCACCGCTACGGATACCGGTAGCGGTAGTGGCAGCGGTCTCCAGACCTCATGCCAAGCAAAAGCAAAGCTTTGCATCCTAATGCCTAAATGTCATGGTATTTCAATGTACAAGATGCAATCATTTAAGAACATGCATGAAGAGGTATAATTGATCATTAATGAGCACATAATAATAACACATACACAACATGCAAGAAAACGAACTATGCATGAGATGTGAGTGTGTGTGTGCAACTAATCTCTTCAAAGCAAATTAAACACATAGAAGTTTACCTTTGGTGCTTATCAAGATGAGGTCTTGAAAGGGCATTGATCTTGAATACTAATATCTAAGCTACCTTACAATGAACCCCAATTGTGGTTTGTCCACGAAATAAGCCAATCATGTAAATGAGTGATCGCGCTTCAAATGTTCACATTTAGCGCTCCCTTTCCCTATCTTTTGTGTTCGTTTCTGAGCACTTTTGTGTATATAATGTGTGTTTTAGTTATGTGCAGGTAAATATCCCATATAGAAGGTGTTTGTACCGAAAGTGGGCAAAATAGGGCAATTATGTGTGAAGAAGAGTTCCGGCGGTTTCCACCGCGGGAAAGAAGCCACGAAGCAGGGGAGAAAGAAGCCGTGGAGAAGAGCCAACTTGTTCAAGCCTTCTGGCTAGTTTGTGCCACTAGAAAGAGCTCTTAGGCTAGAACCCGCCAAAATCATGGCTAGTTTAGACCTTCTGGCTGGCTAGACATGTCTAGCGGAATGAACCCGCCGAAACTCTAGCTAGTTCGTGCGGCTAGACATTGCCCGCGGCATGAACCCGCTAGGATTTTGGCTAGTTCATGTGGCTAGATATGTCTCATAGCACGAACCCGCCAGACCCTTTCCGAGCTAAAATGATGATATTTTACAGGGGTAATTCGGTCTTTTCACACCCCATTCCTGCCCAAATTTGCCCAACTATATATACACCTCATTAGCTTCTCTTTCAAGTGTGACCAACCAACCAAAAACACCACCTAGAGCTTTTGCTCTTACACCACATAAGAGAGAGAGTAACTCCAAGCCTTCTATGGGGGATTTTCCTCCATGGAAAGCCTTCCATGGAGAGTAGATATGCAGAGATAGGAGGGCTTGTGTGCAAGCCATAGATGTTTATAGATAAGGAGAGCTTTGGAGGCTTGTCTTCAAGGGTAATCCTTTTGCTCATCTTTGTATTTCTATTGATGTGTAATTTCATTTGGGAATATTTGTAACCTACACTTATGTTGATATGTTTGTATTGTTCTTATGCTTTGATTTGGTATTGATTCATTCCTTAGATGTATATTGATTAAGCTCTTTTTGTGATATTCGTATGTATGGATGATTATGTGTTGATATGTATGATGGATGAGATTAGGAGTAGATTAACTAAATGATTAGGAGTAGTTGTAATCAAATATCGCATTTGTTTATATATGTTGGTGTATGATTTACTATGTATGTGTTTAGAATGATTAGAGAGATTGAGAGTTGAGATTGTGCTTGGGTAACCATTCCTTACATAATATTGGCTATTAGCTCTACGGAATGGAAATAGCTTATGTGTGCATAATTATGCCACTTTAGCTTTGGTTCATATGTTCTTGTGCTTAATGGGTCTAAACCCTAGACACGATCACTTTTCCGATTGGAGAGTGATGACATGATTTCGGTAATTCCCTAATCAAGAGAACGAACTCTTTACTGAATTAATTAGATTCACATATTAAACAATCGACATAAATTGCATATTGTGTTTGGTAATCCGATTTCCCATATGTGTTGCATATCTTGCTTATCTCCAAGCCACCTTTGTTTTCGTAGCTAGGGTGTCTTGCCTCTAGGAGTAGATTAACTTAATTAGGAGTAGATTAATTAGATAGCCAAGACACCCGGCTACATTTCTATCTTAGTTAATTAGTTTACATTTCCGTACACACACACACACACACACTTCCTTTTACATGCTTTAATAAACACTAGAACTAGATACCATTAACGGATCCGTCTCCCTGTGGAACGAGACCCTTGCTTACTTGCTATACTAGTCCTTTGACTCATTGCAATTGCGAGGTGATAAGAATAGAAATATCTTTTCTGACGGGTACAACGATGCTCGGTCAATGAGACCTTACAAATGGTGTTTGTGGACCTTGCCAACAAGGAAAATAAACCAAGAGCATGCACAAAAAAGGGCAAGTATCTCTCCACCAAGGAGCCCCTAGAGCTTCTCCATATGGATCTTATGGGTCCGATGCAAATTGAGAGTTTAGGTGGAAAGAGATACATTTTTGTTTGTGTTGATGATTTCTCTAGATTCACATGGACATATTTTCTTAGAGAAAAATCTGAAACTTTTGAGAAGTTTAAAATGCTTTGTACTAAAATACAAAATGAAATGAATTCGAACATTAAAAGCATTAAACAGATTAGAAGTGACCATGGGAGAGAGTTTGAGCATGTCCTCTTTGAAAGCTATTATAATAGCTTAGGGATCTCCCATGAGTTTTCGGCTCTTAGGACACCTCAACAAAATGGAGTTGTTGAGAGGAAAAATAGGGTCCTTCAAAAGATGGCCCGTGTGATGTTGCTTAGCAACAATGTCCTTAGGAACTTATGGGCCGAAGCTGTCAATACGGCTTGCTATATAGGGAATAGAGTTTTCCTAAGGCCCGGATCTAGGAATATCTTCTATGAGTTATGGAAAGGTAGGAAGCCGAATGTTAGTGTAAGGTCTCATTTATTTGATTGGCTTATTTCGTGGACAAACCACATGTTAGGGTTCATTGTAAGGGTAGCTTAGGTATTGGTGTTCTTGTTCAATGCCCTTTGAAGACCTCATCTCCGAAGGTAATTTCTATGTGCTTACTTGCATTGAAGAGATAGTTGCACACACTCATAACTCTTGCATATGTTTAAATCTTGTATGTTGTGTGTCTTATTTTTGTGCATTAATGTTCATTAACATCTCTTCTTGTATGCCTTTTTGATTGCATATTATATGTCTAAATGCCATGTCATGCATAGGCTTAGGAGTGCATTTTTGCAAAGAGTGCTATTCAAAGCGCTCTACAGAAGCGTTGTACGAAGAGTGCCCATCTAAGGCCTGAAGGAAACGGGATATGCGTTGTACATGTAAGTGCCTCTTTTTTTATTGGCGTATTTCGTTGGCAAAATCACAATGGGGTTCTATATGTAAGGATAGCCTAGGATGGAAGAAAACCTCATTGCATGATCAAGAGCTTCAAGGAAGGTAGATTTCTTGACTTACTCTACTTTGAAGAGATGTAGTTGCACACACACACAACACTTGCATAACTCTTACTTGTATGTTGTGTTTGAAGTTTTTGTGCATCATTGGGTATTTAAATCTCTCTTCTTACATCTTGTGATTATAATGGCATATCTAGTTAGGCTTAGGATGCATTTCTTTTGACCCTTGCACTTTTGTTTGTGTGCTTAAGGGAGTGTGTGCGCTGGTCATGCGCTGGTGTCACCAGCGCAACTAGTCCAGTGGACTACCGCTGGTCGTGCGCTGGTCTGCACCGGCGCTCTCCTCCAGCGCAACTCCTCCAGTAGGTTGTCGCTGTTGGTGCGCTGGTCGTCATCAGCGCAAGCTCCACCAGCGCATCTCGTCCAGAATGTTGCCGCTGGTCTTGCACCCTTGAGGCGCGCCACTCGTCGAGCGCCCTTGCCAGTTAAAGGGCATGCGCTGGTGAGTTGCGCTGGTCGTCCAGCGCTTCACCAGCGCAGCTGACGGGAATCTGAACCGTTTTTTTTCAAAAACGATGTCACTTCACTTGGATCCCATTTATATATGTCTTGATAGTCTTGGCTCGGTTTGTAGAGCAAAAATTACACTTTTGAGAGCATGGTTGAGTATCTTCAAGCCAAGGTATCAAGACTTCATCTTTAAGCTCCCAAATCACAAAACCCTTCATATTGCATCTTTCATTTATCATCTAGCATAATTCTAGGTTGATTTCATCTAGGGTTTTTAGTTTTGCTCACATGACTTGTATCTAGAACATCATTCTCATATCTATATGTTCTTGCTTTACAAGATAGCTTCTTTATCACTTGAATTGATTCAAGATTGCATCTTTATGACTTGACTTAGTTTCAAGATTGTTTTATTGTGGTTTGTGAGTTGTATTGTGATAGATAATGCATATAGGATTTTGGTTGCTTATTTAGTGTTGGTTTATGCATGTCATCTAGTAATATGATATCTAGGATTGTCTAACATGTTCATCCTTGCCTAGATAAGCTTAAAAATGTCTAACCTTGCATTTTTAGCATCTTGAGTATTTCACATATTCACCTTAGGTTGTGCTATCTCTTCACTTTAGAGACAAGTCTTGTATTTATCTCTTAGGTAGTTTGCAAGCAAGGGACTAGAGTCACTATTAAAGGCCCGCGGGTAGCAAAGACGGATTAGTAAATTTAGGTGTGATGTGGTCAACCTAATTTGTAATCGTATTTGCAAATAGTGGATTCGAGGTTCTCGTGTGGCGCACATAACAGCCCGTGGTTTTTCCCCGTGTGGGTTTCCACGTAAATATTATGTGTCCTCAAATTTCCGCACTTGTATGTTTTTTGTATATTGACTAGATTGGGGCTTTTTCGTAATTTGGACTAATCTCGAAAAATTGGGTAAAATTGTTTAAAATCTATTCACCCCCCCTCTAGATTACTTTAGGACACGTTTATTATTTATTTTCAGTACAGACCTGATCGATTTAATCGGTCGCTGTTGGGTCGCTGTACAAAGCGATGTACGTACAGCGACACTCTGTTTTCCCGAGAAGGCAGAGTTGTGGCGCTGTTCAGGGGCTGTATAGAAGCGCCGTTCGAACAGCGCCAATGAAGAATGTTCTTCATTTCCCAGGTAGGCGCTGTACAAGTCACTCTACATACAACGACCTGTACAATGCCCAATGCAAAAACAGGGGAACTTATTAAAACGCAACACTTTGACTTTGACCCCCTATATATATGCTTCTATGACTTTAGGTCACTTAAATGAGTTGTTTTTCAGATTTCGTACTTAGGATATTTTTCAAAACAAGAAAAATACACAAGAACTCACCTTTGATTACTTAAACACTATTTCCATTATCATCAATCATCATCTAGCATCATCTTTAATCATCTAGATATCATCTTACATGGATTCTTTATCACACTTTGCTTGGTAAGTTTTTCACTAATATCTTACATATTTTGTGTCTTTCTTTGCAATCAATCTCATTTATTACTTGTATGTTATTCATATATATCTTAGATACAAGTTTGAGATTAGTGTTTTGAATGTTTGAGAGTTGTATTGTGATAGCTTTCTAGGTTTGCATAATCTATGATTTGCTAAGCTTTTTGACATGTCACTTAGCTCTTGATATCTACGATTGTATTTCTTGATATATCATCATCCTAGATAAGCATATAGGGTTACCTAGCTCTTGTTGTATATTTGAGTATTTCATAAATTCACTTAGGTTGTATCATCTCTTTATTGAGAAGTAAGTCTTGTGTAGCTTCCGGGATTAGGTTGCATAAATCACAAGCAATTGGACTAGGTTCACTTATACTGGGATTAGATAGGTGTGTGATTACTTACCGGGATTAGGTTGTAATCGGTTTATACATTTAGTGGATTCGAGGTTCGAGTATGGCTCACTTATTAGCCCGTGGTTTTTCCCGTGAGGGTTTCCACGTAAATATCAAGTGTTATTTAATTTCCGCACCATATTACACTTGTTATACTATATTATCTATTAGGGGTATTTTCGTAATCTTGACAATACACGAATATTTGGTAAAATCGATTAAAATCTATTCACCCCCCCTCTAGATTAATATACTACACACCGTTAATTTGTTTCGATTGGTATCATAGCGGGTTCCTAAATATACTTAGGTGATCCTTGCTCATTTTGGTATGTTTTGCATTTTGTGTGATTTTTGATCATTCATACATTTGCATTCATTCATAAATACTATGAGTGAAAACGGTGGAAATGGTGGTGCCAACGAGGGTGCTTCTAGTACAAGGCCTCCACTTCTTACCGGGTTGAATTATGCCTCTTGGAAAGGCAAGATGGAGTCGTACATATGTCAAATCCATGACCGGGCTTGGATGGCGGTTGAAGACGGCTACACATCAACCATGATGACTCCTATGGGTGGAGGAGAGGATGTGCTCAAGCCTAAGGCACAATGGAACGCGCAAGAGTTTGAGGCATCAAAATGGAATAGGAAGGCGATGCATGCCATCCTATGTGCAATGGACGAAAATCAATATAAATTGATTCAAAATACTAGGATAGCTAAGGAGGCATGGGACATTCTAGAGATTTCACATGAGGGAACCGAAGTGGTGAAAGACTCCAAGCTTCAAGTCCTCCAAACTCAATTTGAGATGCTTAAGATGGAGGAGAATGAGTGCTTCAACGATTTCGAGATCAAGTTGATAGACATAGTTAACCAAAGTCATCAACTTGGTGACCCATATTCGGATAAGAGAATCAAGCAAAAGATTATGAGATCTCTCCCCGATAGGTTTGAATCTAAGGTGACGGCTTTAGAGGAGATTAACACTTACATGGATATGAAGCCGAGTGAGGTGATATGGAGGCTTCTAGCTTATGAATCTAGGAAGGGTCCTACCTCTACACCTCCTAAAAAGCAAAAGGGAATTGCTTTGAAAGCCTCCAAAGTTGAGAAGGAGGAGAATGATGACTCGGACAAAGAAATGGCTCTCTTGATGAGAAGGTTCAAGAAATTCTACAAGGTCGAGAAGAAAGGTTTCAGATCTAAGGGTCAAGACTTTAAGAAAAAGACTCCATTCAAGAAGTTTGAGCCTAGGCAAGAGAAGACCGAAAGGAAAGGGGTCCGATGCTATGAGTGTGGTGGCATAGGCCACTTTGCCCCCGAATGTGCTAAATACATTAACAAGAAAAAGAGGAAAGTTATGGTCACCACATGGAGTGGAAGTGATGACTCCATTGAGGGAGATGAGTCTTCGGATGATGAAGAGCTCATGGCTAACTTCATAGCTTTTGCCTTCTCTTACAAGAGCAAAGGTTCTAGTGAATAAGAGAATGAGAGTCAAGAGGAAATTGACTCAAGTGATGATGGCTATTCATCTCACTTCACTAATGGAAAAGTGGATAGGATGGAACTTAGAGACTACATGGTCAAGTTTGAGAATTCTAGGTTAAAAAACAAGAGAGAGATCATGAGATTGAAGGAAGAAAACCTCTAGCTCTCATCTCATATAGATCCATTAAGTGAAGAAGTAGTGAGATCCACATCTAATGAAAATAAGCTAAGAGAGGAGTTAGCCTTATCTAAGAGGAATGAAGAAGGTTTGAAGAGGGAGCTTGATGAAGCTAAAGAATCACTAGCTAGGATGGACTCTAGCACCAAGAAGCTTGACCATATACTTGGTGTTGGTAAGAGTCAGTGTGACAAAAGGGGTCTTAGGTATGAAGATGGTAAGAAGATCTCAACCTCTAACAAGACCGTGTTTGTCAAGAGCTTGGGCAACAAAGAAGCTTCACCGGTGAAAACTCCTAGGAAGAAAATTGATCTAGGACAATGTTCGAATAGTGCACAAGAATAAGGCAACCTCAAGCTCAACATTCAAGAGCCATTCAAGCCAACATTTCTCAACTTATGGCTCACAAAGGAAATGAACCAATCATACAAGCTAGAGCTCGGAAGCAAGCTAGACAGGTTCAACAACGAAGATGGATTGAACCTACTCAACCACAAAGACATGGGAAAGCTCCTATGTGCACACAAGGACAGGGTATGATTCCTTATTTTATTCATACATGTCACTTTTGTAGTTTTGATGGTCATATTAGACCAAGATGCTTTCGTTATATTAAAATGTGCAAAACTATAAGCATAATTGAGAAGAAAAAGAAAAGAGCCATGATGCATGTTCCTAGTAATGATAATATTTATTTGTATGATTCTAGGACATCTAGAGCCCATGTACCAAAGACCACTAGGAAAGAGAATGTTTTACCTAGGTGGATTAGGAAGAATGAAAATGTTTGCAATGTTGAACAAATTGCCTTAAAGGCTAATTCTTCTCATTTTTGGTATTTAGATAGTGGGTGCTCTAGGCACATGACGGGAAACAAGAGTTTCTTCGAGACTCTTGTCATGGAGGAAGGTGGAAGTGTCACCTTTGGTGATGGATCCAAGAAAAGTGTAAGAGGGAAAGGAACCATTTCCATTCCCGGATTACCTTCCTTGTCCAATGCTTTATTTGTTGATGGCCTAAAAGCCAATTTGATAAGCATTTCACATCTAAGTGATGAAGGACTTTCTGCCTTATTTTCTAAAAATGATTGCTCTATCCTATTGCCCAATGGACAAACCTTGTTGAAAGGTATGAGATCTAGCGACAATTGCTATTGTCTTGAAGCTAGAATAGTCTCAAACAATGTGCCCGTGGATGAGCAAATTGAGTTGTGGCATAAAAGACTTGGCCACATGAACTTTCGGGATTTACAAATCCTAGGCAAGTTCGATTGTGTGCGTGGCCTTCCCAAGCTTGTGAAGAAAGCCAATGGTGTTTGTGGACCTTGCAAACAAGGAAAACAAACCAAAGCCATGCATAAAAAGGGCAAGTATCTCTCCACTAAGGAGCCCCTAGAGCTTCTCTACATGGATCTTATGGGTCCTATGCAAACCGAGAGTTTATGTGGAAAGAGATACATTTTTGTTTGTATAGATGATTTCTCTAGGTTCACATGGACATATTTTCTTAGAGAAAAATCTAAAACTTTTGAGAAGTTTAAAATGCTTTGTACTAAAATACAAAATGAAATGAATTCTAACATTAAAAGCATTAAACAGATTAGAAGTGATCATGGGAGAGAGTTTAAGAATGCCCTCTTTGAAAGCTATTGCAATAGCTTAGGGATTTCCTATGAGTTTTTGGCTCCTAGGACACCTCAACAAAATGGAGTTGCTGAGAGGAAAAATATGGTCCTTCAAGAGATGGCCCGTGTGATGTTGCCTAGCAATAATGTCCCTAAGAACCTATGGGCCGAAGCCGTCAATACGGCTTGCTATATAGGGAATAGAGTTTTCCTAAGGCCCAGATCTAAGAATACCTCCTATGAGTTATGGAAAGGGAGGAAGCCAAATGTTAGCTACTTCCACACTTTTGGAAGCAAATGCTACATTTTGAATGACCGTGATCAACTTGGCAAGTTTGATGCTAAGAGTGATGAGGGTATATTTATTGGCTATGCCTTGAATAGTAGAGCCTATAGAGTTTTTAACTTGAAGACTCGAACCGTGATGGAATCATCCAATGTTGTCATTGATGATACTAGGCTTAAGTCTAATGACTATGAGGAGGAGGTAGTTTTAGATGATGATTCTCCTTTGGAGAAGGTTATGGAGACTCCCAATATTGGGACGTCCAACCTTGATGAAGAGGCCACTCAACCTCTTGATAGAGTTCCTCTCTTGGACTCTAATGAACCCACTCCATGGGTTAGAAGACTCCATAACAAAGTGGATGTTATTGGAGATGTGAATTAGGATGTTAGGACTAGGCGTCAAATAGCTAATCTCATTAGCTTTACATGCTACACATCTCAAATTGAACCCAAAAAGGTTGATAAAGCCTTAAATGATAAATTTTGAGTTCTTGCAATGCAAGAAGAGCTAAACCAATTCGAAAGGAATGAGGTTTAGACTCTAGTTCTTAGGCCTAAAAGCACACATGTTATAGGCACTAAGTGGATTTATAGGAACAAATCCAATGAGGAGGGCAACATAGTGCGAAACAAGGCTAGACTTGTAGCACAATGGTACTCTTAAATTGAGGGTATCGACTTTGAGGAGACATTTGCTCCCGTTGCCCGTTTAGAGTCCATTAGGCTTCTCTTGTCCATTTCTTGTGTGCACAAGTTCAAATTGCACTAAATGGACGTCAAGAGTGCCTTCCTAAATGGCTTCTTGCAAGAGGAAGTGTTTGTTGAACAACCCAAGGGGTTTGTGGATGCTCACCACCCCAACCATGTCTATCGCCTCAAGAAGGCTCTATATGGGTTGAAACATGCACCGAGGGCTTGGTATGAGCGCCTCACTCAATTTGTTGTTGACAATAACTACACAAGGGGTAGTGTTGACAAGACTCTATTCATCAAGAAAGACAATGATGAGCTCTTTATAGCTCAAATGTATGTTGATGATATAGTGTTTGGCTCCACCAACAACACCAAGGTCCAACAATTTGTTGATGTTATGTCTCATGAATTTGAGATGAGTCTTGTTGGTGAGCTAAGTTACTTCATAGGTTTGCAAATTAGGCAATTAGATGATAGGATCTTCATTACCCAAGCCAAATATGCCAAAAACCTAGTGAAGAAGTTTGGTCTAGAAAATGCCAAACATTGTGATACACCCATGAGTACCACTTTAAAGCTTAGCAAGGATGCTAGTGGAAAAAGTGTGGAACAAATTCTATATCAGGGCATGATAAGTAGCTTGCTTTATTTGACCGCAAGTAGGCCCGATATATCTTTTAGTGTGGGTGTGTGTGTGTGTGTGTGCTAGGTACCAAGCGAATCTTAAGGAGTCACATCTCTCTTCCGTAAAGAGAATCATTCGCTATGTGAATGGGACATCCAACTATGGGATTTGGTACTCGTTTGACACTAATGCTAGTCTTGTAGGCTTTAGTGATGCGGATTGGACAGGAAATTGCGATGATTGGAAAAGCACATCGGGCGATTGCTTCTTTCTAGGCAACAACTTGGTGTCTTGGTTTTGCAAGAAGCAAAACTCGATTTTCTTGTCCACGGCCGAGGCCGAGTACGTAGCCGTGGGGAGTGGATGCACACAACTCCTATGGATGAAGCAAATGCTAATAGACTACGGATTCAACCAAGGTACACTCACTCTCTTTTGTGATAATATGAGTGCCATTAATATTTCCAAGAATCCAGTGCAACATTCTAGAACTAAGCATATTAACATCCGCCATCATTTCATTAAAGAGCTTGTTGAAAATAAATGCATAGTACTTGAACATGTATGTACTAATGATCAACTTGCGGACTTATTTACTAAACCCTTAGATGCTACTCGATTTAAAACACTTAGCAGATCTGTTGGGATATGTCTTGTGGAGTGATGTATTTTATGATTGACCCCATATGGGAAACTCAAGCAAAGAGAGCTTTTTTTTGCATTCTTGTTACTGGCAAAAATTTGAAATATCTTATGCCTCTTCTTTTAATTGCTTGAGTAAGCTTGGTTGTACATATGTATATATGTTTTCAACTCAATACGTGTGAACCATGCTTGTTTACAATCCATGTCATATTTATGTTTAAACATGCATTTTTGGACTAGGAGATTTACATAGGAAGTATGCTTTGAATGACCTATAATTATCTCCATGACATGATGATTCTTTTATAACATGCTAATGTCAAATGAAAAAGCATGAAATTCATATGATATGCTCAAATGAAAAGCATGAATTGATGATTGCGTTCTTAAATTCAAAACTTGTGTGAAAAAGACTTATGAGACTCAAAATGAATAAAGGATCTTGTATTCGTTCAAAGGATATTATAATCCAAATGTCTCTCTTTCTTTATTGGTTGAACATGGCTACTATCATACGGATATCTTATCCGGAAAAATCAAATAGGGTGCAAAGTTGCTCATGCCATGTTTCGCTTATAAAGTTGGATATAGTTGCTTTTAAATTGTAATCAATGAAATCTCTATATCCTTTATTTTCTCATGACAATGGTGAAATTAGTTTGAATTCCTATTAGAAACCTTTGTCATTTGCTTTGCCAAATACCATTGTATTTTGGACTTGAATGCTACATGTCTTATATGCAAAACATGTTTGATTCACACATTTTCTTTAAATAAATCTCCTTGTTTCTCTTCAATTAATTGAGATGCATAAAGTGACTTATATGATTATGCAAATTTCTTGTATGCTACTATCTCTCTTTGCTAAAAGTGACCCGGTTGAGGACTACTCCTTTGCCTATATCATGACAAAAAGGGGGAGTAGAATGTGGTAAGGGGAGTTGCAAATTATAGTGGCAATTGTGCTTGTTGGGGAGACTGTTCATTGAGGGGGAATAACCCAATGAGGGGGAGCATTGCATTCACATACATTGCATGATATTGTATTTATTTTTCTTAATACAAATGCTTGTTTTAACTTCACATGATCATCTCACATACACTTGCTTTGGAAGTGTAATATTTTGTTTTAAAGGGTTGATAGTTCTACAAGAGATTGAAGACTTCAAGATTTTTACTTTTTTATATCTCTTTGTAATGTAGAATATCTTTGTTATCCCGTAGCTTAATGTATGTTGTGAGGATCTATGTTAGTGGTGGTTTTGTCACGAAATAGCCAAAGGGGGAGATTGTAAGGTCTCATTTATTTGATTGGCTTATTTCGTGGACAAACCACATGTTGGGGTTCATTGTAAGGGTAGCTTAGGTATTGGTGTTCTTGTTCAATGCCCTTTGAAGACCTCATCTTGATAAGCACCGAAGGTAATTTCTATATGCTTACTTGCATTGAAGAGATAGTTGCACACACTCACAACTCTTGCATATGTTTAAATCTTGTATGTTGTGTCTTATTTTTGTGCATTAATGTTCATTAACATCTCTTCTTGCATGCTTTTTTGATTGCATATTGTATGTCCAAATGCCATGTCATGAATAGGCTTAGGAATGCATTTTTGCAAAGGGCGCTGTTCAAAGCGCTCTACAGAAGCGCTGTACGAAGAGCGCCTATCTGAGGCTTGAAGGAAATGGAATAGGCGCTGTACAGACCTGATCGATTTAATCGGGTGCTGTACAGACCTGATCGATTTAATCGGGCGTACAAAGCATTGTACGTACAACAACACTCTGTTTTCCCGAGAAGCTAGAGTTGTGGCGCTGTTCAGGTGCTGTACAGAAGCGCTGTTTGAACATCGCCGTTTGAATAGCGCCAATGAAGAATGTTTTCATTTCCCAGGTAGACGCTATACAAGTCGCTCTACGTATAGCGACCTGTACAGCGCCCAAGGCAAAAGCAAGGGAACTTATTAAAACGCAACATTTTGACTTTGACTCCTTATATATATGCTTCTATGACTTTAGGTCACTCAAGTGAGTTGTTTTTCATATTCCATACTTAGGATATTTTTCAAAACAAGAAAAATACATAAGAACTCACCTTTGATTACTCAAACACTATTTCCATGATCATCAATCATCATCTAGCATCATCTTTGATCATCTAGATATCATCTTGCATGGATTTTTCATCACACTTTGCTTGGTAAGTTTTTCACTAATATCTTACATATTTTGTGTCTTTCTTTGCAATCAATCTCATTTATTATTTGTATGTTATTCATATATATCTTAGATACAAGTTTGAGATTAGTGTTTTGAATGTTTGAGAGTTGTATTGTGATAGCTTTCTATGTTTGCATAATCTATGATTTGCTAAGCTTTTTGACATGTCACTTAGCTCTTGATATCTAGGATTGTATTTCTTGATATATCATCATCCTAGATAAGCTTATATGGTTACCTAGCTCTTGTTGCATATTTGAGTATTTCATATATTCACTTAGGTTGTATCATCTCTTCATTGAGAAGTAAGTCTTGTGTAGCTTTCGGGATTAGGTTGTATAAATCACAAGTGATTGGACTAGGTTCACTTATACCGGGATTAGGTAAGTGTGTGATTACTTACCGGGATTAGGTTGTAATCGGTTTACACATTTAGTGGATTCGAGGTTCGAGTTGGGCTCACTTATTAGCCCGTAGTTTTTCCCGTGAGGGTTTCCACGTAAATATCAAGTGTTATTTAATTTCCGCACCTTATTACACTTGCTATACTATATTGTCTATTAGGGGTATTTTTGTAATCTTGACCATACACGAAAATTTGGTAAAATCGACTAAAATATATTCACCCCCCCCCCCCCCCCCCCCCCCCCCCCCCCCCCCCCCTCTAGATTAATATACTACACACTGTTAATTTGTTTCAGTTAGCTACTTCCATACCTTTGGAAGCAAATGCTACATTCTAAATGACTGTGATCAACTTGGCAAGTTTGATGCTAAGAGTGATGAGGGTATTTTTATTGGCTATGCCTTGAATAGTAGAGCCTATAGAGTTTTTAATTTGAAGACTTGAACCGTCATAGAATCATCCAATGTTGTCATTGATGATATAAGGCTCAAGTCTAATGACCATGAGGAGGAGGATATTTTAGATGTTGACTCTCCCTTGAAGAAGGTTGTGGAGACTACCAATGTTGGGACGTCCCATGGTGATGTTGAGGACACACAACCTATTGCTAGAGTTCCTCTTTTGAACTCTAAAGAACCCGCTCCATGGGTTAGACAACTCCATGATGAAAATGACATCATTGGAGAGGTTAATGAGGGTGTTAGAACTAGGCGTCAAATAGCTAATCTAATTAGCTACACATTCTACACCTCTCAAATAGAACCCAAAAAGGTTGATGAAGCCTTAAATGATGAATTTCGGGTTCTTGCCATGCAAGAAGAGCTAAGCCAATTCGAAAGGAATGAGGTTTGGACTCTAGTTCCTAGGCCTAAAAGCACACATGTCATAAGCACCAAGTGGATTTATAGGAACAAATCCGATGAGGACGGCAACATAGTGCGTAACAAGGCAAGACTTGTTGCACAAGGGTACTCTCAAATTGAGGGTATCGACTTTGAGGAGACACTTGCTCCCGTTGCCCGTTTAGAGTCCATTAGGCTTTTCTTGTCTATATCTTGTATTCACAAGTTCAAATTACACCAAATGGATGTCAATAGTGCCTTCCTAAATGGCTTCTTGCAAGAGGAAGTGTTTGTTGAACAACCCAAGGGGTTTGTGGATGCACACCACCACAACCATGTCTATCGCCCCAAAAAGGCTTTGTATGGGTTGAAATAAGCACCGAGGGCTTGGTATGAGTGCCTCACTCAATTTCTTGTTGATAATAACTACACAAGGGGTAGTGTTGAAAAGACTCTATTCATCAAGAAAGACAAGGATGAGCTCTTTATAGCTAAAATCTATGTTGATGATATAGTGTTTGACTCCACTAATAACAACAAAGTCCAATAATTTGTTGACGTTATGTCTCATGAATTTGAGATGAGTCTTGTTGGTAAGCTAAGTTACTTCCTAGGTTTGCAAATTAGACAATTAGATGATGGGATCTTCATTTCCCAAGCCAAATATGCCAAAAACCTAATGAAGAAGTTTGGTCTTGAAAATGCCAAACATTGTGATACACCCATGAGTACCACTTTGAAGCTTAGTAAGGATGCTAGTGGAAAAAGTGTGGAACAAACCCTATATCGGGGCATGATAGGTAGTTAGCTTTATTTGACCGCAAGTAGGCCCGATATCTCTTTTAGTGTGGGTGTGTGTGCTAGGTACCAAGCGGATCCTAAGGAGTCTCATCTCTCTTCCGTAAAGAGAATCATTCACTATGTGAATGGGACATTCAACTATGGGATTTGGTAATCTTTTAACACTAATGCTAGTCTTGTAGGTTTTAGTGATTCACATCGGGCGGTTGCTTCTTTCTAGGCAACAACTAGGTGTCTTGGTTTTGCAAGAAGCAAAACTCGATTTCCTTATCCACGGCCGAGGCCCAGTACATAGCCGCGAGGAGTGGATGCACACAACTCCTATGGATGAAGCAAATGCTAGTAGACTACAGATTCAACCAAGGTACACTCAATCTCTTTTGTGATAATATGAGTGCCATTAATATTTCCAAGAATCCGGTGCAACATTCTAGAACTAAGCATATTGACATCCGCCATCATTTCATTAGAGAGCTTGTTGAAAATAAATGCATAGTACTTGAACATGTAGGTACTAATGATCAACTTGCGGACTTATTTACTAAACCCTTAGATGCTACTCGATTTAAAACACTTAGTAGATCTATTGGGATATGTCTTGTGGAGTGATGTATTTTGTGATTGACCCCATATAGGGAACTCAAGCAAAGAGAGCTATTTTGCATTCTTGTTACTTGCAAAAATTTGAAATATCTTATGCCTTTTCTTTTAATTGCTTGAGTAAGCTTGGTTGCACATATGTATATATGTTTTCAATCAATAAATGTGAACCTTGCTTGTTTACAATCCATGCCATATTTATGTTCAAACATGCATTTTTGGACTAGGAGATTTTCATAGGAAGTATGATTTGAATGACCTACAGTTATCTCCATGACATGATGATTCTTAATTAACATGCCATTGACTTATGAAAAGCATGAAATTCATACAACATGCTCAAATAAAAAGCATGAATTGATGATTGCGTTCTTAAATGCAAAACTTGTGTGAAAAAGCTTATGAGACTTAAAATGAATAAATGATCATGTATCCGTTCAAAGGAATTTAAATTTAAAATGTCTCTATTTCTTTATTAGTTGAACATGGCTACTATCATACGTGTATCATTCCCGGAAAAATCAAATAGGGTGTAAAGTCGCTCATGCCATGTTTCGCGTATAAAGTTAGATATAGTTGCTCTTATTAAAATCAATGAAATCTCTATATCCTTGCTTCTCTCATGACAATGGTGAAATTGGTTTGAATTCCTATTATAAACCTTTGTCATTTGCTTTGCCAAATACCATTGTATTTTGGACTTGAATGCTACATGTCTTATATGCAAAGCATGTTTGATTCACACATTTTCTTTAAATAAATCTCTTTGTTTCTCTCCAATTAATTGAGATGCATAAAGTGACTTATATGATTATGCAAATTTCTTGTATGCTACTATCTCTCTTTGCTAGAAATGATCCATTTGGGGACTACTCCTTTGCCTATATCATGACAAAAAGGGGGAGTAGAATGTGGTAAGGGGAGTTGCAAATTATAGTGGCAATTGTGCTTGTTGGGGAGACTGTTCATTGAGGGGGAATAACCCAATGAGGGGGAGCATTGCATTCACATACATTGTATGATGTTGTACTTATTTTTTTTTAATATAAATGCTTGTTTTAACTTCACATGATCACCTCACATACACTTGCTTTGGAAGTGTAATTTTGTTTGTTTTGAAGGTTTGATAATTCTACAAGAGATTGAAGACTTGAAGTTTTATTTTCTTATCTCTTTGTAATGTAGAATTTCATTGCTATCCCGTAGCTTCAATTATGTTGTGAGGATCTATGTGAGTGGTGGTTTTGTCACGAAATAGCCAAAGGGGGAGATTGTAAGGTCTTATTTATTTGATTGTCTTATTTCGTGGACAAACCACAATTGGGGTTCTTTGTAAGGGTAGCTTAGGTATTGGTGTTCAAGTTTAATGCCCTTTGAAGACCTCATCATTGATAAGCACCGAAGGTAAAATTCTAAGTGCTTACTTGCTTTGAAGAGATAGTTACACACACTCACAACTCATGCATAGTGTTTAATTATTGTATATTGTGGGTCTTATATATGTGCATTAATGTTCATTAATCTCTATTCTTGCTTGTTTATATGATTGCATTTTGTATGTCCAAAGCCATGTCAATTAAAGCCTTAGGATTGCATACATTGTGTAAGGCGCTGTAAAAAGCGTTGTTCGTACAGTGTCTATCTGAGACTTGATGGAAATGGGTTTGGCGCTGTACAGACCTGATCGATTTTAATTGGTCGCTGTTGGGTCGTTGTACAAAGCGTGTTACGTACAACGACTCTCTGTTTTCCCGAGAGAACAGAGTTGTGGCGCTGTTCAGGCGCTGTACAAAAGCGCTGTTCGAACAGCGCCAATGAAGAATGTTCTTCATTTTCCAGGTAGGCGCTATACAAGTCGCTTTACGTACAGCGACCTGTACAGCGCCTAAGGCAATTTTTGTGTCACTTATCAAAACGCACAACTTTGACTTTGACACCCTATATATATATGCCTCTATGACTTTAAGTCACTCAAGAGAGTTCATATTCAGATTTCATACTTAGGATAGTTTTCAAAAGCAAGAAAAATTCCAAGAACTCAACTTTGATTACTCAAACACCTTTCTATGATTGACACGCCAAACCGGTTCTAAATTAACTACACTGAATTACGTTATTCTACCACGGTTACTCTAAGGGGCGCATGGGTGGTTCACCCTTCGCGAGTGTACGAGTCGTGTGAGCAGTAAAGGGTAACGAGTAAGGGTAGTCATTCCCACGAGGAATGGTTAGCTACGTGAGTCTAGGTTATCATTACTTATCTATTTCTAACTCCTAACAAGTTTACTAATTAATGTTATCTAAATCAATTATTCTAAGCTTGCAATTAACTAATGATTAAAGCTAGATTAAGACAATTAAGCTAGATTAAAGATGTTAGGGGATTGACTCATTCAAGTAACTACCATATCATTAATCAATCATTCATTTAACACATTCACAACATTCTAGAAGGCATGTATTTCATTTATCAATAATGTTAAGCACAAAATCCATCATCTAACACATAACCTATTATCATAGATAAGTGATTAAGAGAGGATTTAGGAATAGTGATGTAGAGATTTTCTAATTAACTCAAGTCATGAATTACTTAGAAACATCTCTATGAAATTGATAGTGGAACATTAATACATATTGTGGGACACTTTATGCATGAAATTAACTACCAAGTATGTACAATAAATGTATATGCAAGACATATTATCCACATATCATATAATTAGAGTTCAAAATACACACATACAAGCCTTAGAGAGTGAAGTAACACATAGATTGATTAAATCAATAGCATAATTACAAGAATTACATCAATCCCTTAACAAAAGAGTTTAGTTACACATAGAATTATATAAGCATGAAAATACAAAAGAAGAGCTAAACAAACCCATCCGGATTCGTTTCTTGCGCAAGAAGGCTCCTCCTAGCAATCCAAGCACAATATCCTTCTAGAGCAACTCCAAAGGATCAAGTCTAGGTAGCTCAAGGTGGTGTTTGGCTACCTAGAAAGTGATGGAAAATGATGAGAAAACTACACTAAAGTTGAGAGAGTTATTCTCTCTCTTAAAACTAAACTAAAGTCTAACTAAAAACTAATGGTAACTAATTGTTTTTAATGACTAAATGTAGTGTGTAGTATATGTGATGTATTAACTTACAAACTAAGATAGATAGAATAGATATTTTATCTAAGATAATTAAATAGAAAAATATCTCAAAATATATAAGTGGGAAGAGTTTTTGGGCAAGCTAATCTGATTGGAGAGCAAGTGGGACGAGCTGAATTTCTTCCAGGCATTCCGGCGATTTCATGCACTCTGGCCGGCGAGCTTATTCCCGCCGGTGTGAGGTCGCCACGAAAACGGAAGGTTTTCGGCGACTTCTAACCTTCAGGACTGCGGGCTTGTTCCCGCCACATGGAACCGCCGAGATTTGGCGAGTTTGGACGTGTTTGGGGCGAGAAAGAAGCCGCTGGAACGAAGCTTCCAAGCTTGGTTGGCCATGGTGGTTTGAAGACTTGGAGGAGTTGGTGGAGGAGAGAGAAATCACGTGCATGGAAGCCCGGAAATGGTGGCAAACGGACCGGAGAGGCGTCGGCCGGCGTTCTGGGAGGAGAAACGTCGAAAAAACCGTCGGAAAAGGGTCGGTTTACGTCGGGTCAACGTCGGGTCTGTTACCGGGTCAACGGGTCGTCAGGTCGGGTCACGCGGGTCAGCTCGACCCGTCTGGCTGAGGAAGACGATGACGTCATCGATGACGTCACGCTGACGTGAGCGAAGGCCTAAACGACGTCGTCCAGGGGCTGACGTGGCACTGTCTGCTGTGCTTTGACTGGCAAATATCACAATGTACCTCTGTATTCTTCCTTAATCACCACATCTGCAATAATTCCTCCAGAATTTCACTTTGACCCCTAATTCTCCCAAATTACGAATTTTCCCTCTTTTGCCCTGATTTCGCCACTTTTCTCCAATTTGGTCCAAAATACCCCTGATGAGCTGAAATACCTGCAAAACACTTATTTACAATATTAAATACTAAAAAGGGCTCGGAAAACGGTTACAAAAGCCAAGTAAGGGAGCGCTAAATGTAAACATTTGGAGCGCGATCAATGATCATCAATCATCATCTAGCATCATCCTTGATCATCTAGATATCATTTTGCATGGATTTTTCATCATACTTTGCTTGGTAAGTTTTTCACTTATATCTTACATATTTTGTGTCTTTCTTTGCAAGCAATCTCTTTTATCACTTGTATGTTATTCATATATATCTTAGATACAAGTTTGAGATTAGTGTTTTGAATGTTTAAGAGTTGTATTGTGATAGCTTTCTAGGTTTGTATAATTTATGATTAGCTAAGCTTTTTGACATGTCATCTAGCTTTTAATATCTAGGATTGAATTTATTGTAAAATCATCATCCTAGATAAGCATATAGGGTTACCTAGCTCTTTATGGCATTTTGGATATTTCATATATTCACATAGGCTTTTTATCTCTTCATTGAGAAGTAAGACTTGTGTAGCTTCCGGGATTAGGTTGCGTAAATCACAAGCAAATTGGACTATGTCCGTTTATACCGGGATTAGGTAGATATGTGATTATATACCGGGATTAGGTTGTAATCGTTTGTACACATTTAGTGGATTCGAGGTTCGAGTGTGGCTCACTTACTAGCTCGTGGTTTTTCCCGTGAGGGTTTCCGCGTAAATATCAAGTGTTATTTATATTCCACACCATATTACACTTGCTATACTATATTGACTATTATGAGCATTTTCGTAATCTTGACTATACACGAAAATTTGGTAAAATCGATTAAAATCTGTTCACCCCTTCTAGATTAATATTAAACACACCGAGTATTTGTTTCAGTGAGATTAAGAATGGTGGAGAAATGAGGTTTCTTGATTCACAAGAGTTGTCAAGAGTTGTCAAGAGTTAGCTTTAAAAGGGGAAAATAGTGATGAATTTATAGGCTTTTAAAATTAGGTATCGGGTGGTAAATTACCAAAACCCCCTAACCATGGCAAATTACCATTTAGTCCTTAAGAGGCGGGCATCTTGTAATTTTTCTCACCAATTAGAATTGAACAAAGGAGGGTAGCAGTTTGGCGTTCATGGCGACACTATGGCGACTCTGGGGCGACATAATCTAGAGCCAAAATCAACTCCCTGTCGCCATGGCGATATTGGAATGCAAACCGCGACGTCGATTTACGCGGTTTGGGAAAGTGGCGACAAAGGGCGACATGGGCGTGATTGAAAGGCTTGGATCCCGGCATTTTGGGTGACCGGAAAGGGACCGAATGGACTGCCATTGATCTCGCCATTGATTTGTGCTGGAAACCAGCCGGCGGTAGGTCAGAGATTGTTGGAACGGCGGCGGCTGCAAGATAGGGTTTAGGGCAATCATGGCTGTCGTGCGAAGCTCAAGGAAGAAGATGAAGTGGGTGTATTCAGCATTGAGTCTGGGTGCATGCAGCTGCATCTTCTTGTCTTTAATGGGGTGTACTTAGCAAAGGCTTGGGGTGCGCGCAACAGTTTCACTTTTGTCTCTTTTAGGGCGCGATTAGAAGTGAAATGGGGTGCGTTTAGAGGCTGCATATAAGCCTTATTGGGCCACTCATTAGGCTGCACGGTGGGCGCGGTAAGAAGTTGACGTGGGTGCTCTAAAAAGCCCACCATCATCTGTCAGCCAAAACGCACCATTTTGCTCTTAGTGACGTGGCGTGCTCTCCCGCCTTGCATGGCGAATTGCAATTAGGCCCCTGATCTCTTCCATATCTACGATAACTTCAATCTTCCTTCAATAATTACATTTTTATCCCTATCTCTCCAATATTACTTCAATGCCCTTGAACTCTGTAAATACCTGAAAACACTTAATTTATACAATTAAATCACATGATAATACCCGAGAATCAAAAAAAAGGAGAAGGAAATGAGGGCCAAAATCGTACCAATTTTGGTCTGATCAAAAACTCTCCAACTCCTATCTTTAGCAAGAATATCGAGCATACTCTTAGTATGCTCAGGTGCCTCATCGCACGACAGCTTATGATCCGCACCATTTACTTCTACATAGATTGGTTATACTCATCAATACTAAGGGTAACTTTAAAAGAAAAATTTTCTAAACGATAGTGGCAGTCAAATACTCACTATACCGGTTCCAAATACGCTAGTAGCGAAACTATGACTTCCCCAAGGACCATCAATTAGAGGACCTTTAGCAAAAAAAAGGTATCCTTCCAATATCGGTCGTTTGTTATAAGGTCAGGAATAAGTTGATGGTTTATAGACCTAGGTATCAGCATATAACGACCTTTATCACTTACGTGCTCCTTTAGGTAATAGTTATGCATGAGGCACCGCAGTCTAAACTGTTAGGTTTTTGGTTTGTCTTGGCATGTATTCCATATCAAAACAATGTTGTCTTGTAATGTTTAGTGGTCTAAGATTTGAAGATTCAAGACGTCAAAGAAAGACTTGGCCACAACTCATGCAAGATGCCGGCTTCAAAGAGAAATGTGCCTCATCGGTCTACAAAGGTATATAAGACCTCATTTCTCTTACAAGGCTAGGCAAACACACACATGACATCCATATGTGTCCTTTCATGGTTGAATATCATTTATATATCATTCTCACACACTTGGTAATGTATGCTCATGCATTAGCTTTAATTTGATAAACATTGTAATTTGCATGTTCTAGGACTATGTCTAGGAAATTGCATACGTGTGTGATTTTGTGTTATTTGTTTTCAAATCTTTTGTATTTTGGACTTGAACATGATCTCTTACGATTCCTTACTGAGTCTCAGTCATTTCGGTTACTCATTCATTAGGTTTCGAGTCCAAACAATGTAGCTACGCTACTTTTTGTTCTCATCCGTTGAGTTGTCTTCATCATCATTTTCCGAGATGAATTCTCAACCATTTGTCAAAGTTTCATAGTTTTCATTGTGCGTGAGGGAGTCACGATTCGTAATCCAAAGATGGATTCAAAATCAGAGTTCTGAGGCCCGTATACGGTCGAAGAACGCGAGCGATGCGCGGGAGAAGCAAGCAAGGCCAAGTGGCCAAGCGGCCAAGCTTGGCCCGTGTGGAGGCCGTGGGCCACACGGCAAGGGCAGGCCTCTGCCCCTGTATGGCACACGCGCCCCACATGGCCGGTGGGTGACGTGGCGCCCTCTGGTTGACCGATTTGCTCCCTTCTCTCTCTTCCTTTTAAACTCTCCAATTCCTTCCAATTCATTTTCAAGAAGAAAAAAAGATTGAAATCCCGTCAGATTTTCTCTCTAAGTTTTCTCATCTTCCAAACATCATAACTTTCTCATACGAAGTCAAAATTGAGTGATTCAAGTTGGAGATTGTTCGTAATCAAGTTCTCTACCTTTTCTAAGTGGTTTGGTAGCTGTTTGATTGACCTTTCTGGTGGTTACAGACAGAAAACCGAACCAGCTCAATAATTCAAGGTAATGTTCATATCTTTGAGATTTCTTCTTTTATAACTTTCAATTTGCTTAGGGTTTCTTCTTCTATATGCATGTGTATGTATGGTGAATGCTATTGAGAAAGATAGCTTCATAATCAATCTTAATCAAAAGTCTAATTAGAGACATATGTGAACTAGTTTCTTAGATTCTAGGTTTTTCACATGTTTGAGAGTTGTATTGTGATTAGATTGATATCTAGGATTATTTGTGACTTGATTGAATCATTTTATGATTAATAATCCTTGAAATGTGTTTTGATCATTTGATTGATAAAATCTAGGATTAATGCTCTTGTATGTGTATTTAGAAACAAATAGGATTTTAATTGATTATTCAATATATCCTTACTCTAATTGTTGGCTATAATATTCATTGAACACTTTTAGTGATTTTAGCATTTTTTGTGTATGTTGATAACATATTGAATTTGTGCTTCATGTATATGAATTGTTCAAGTGTTATTTGTGTGAATAAAACTATGAGTTTAATGTGTCAGGTGTTTTTCACATGCTCTAGGTTTTATTCAAATATTGCATCTAGACTTTTATTACTTGTGTTATCACATGTTTAGGTCTAGTTGTTCCATGGAATGTATTGATCACATGTTCTATATTGAATTGATTGTTTGCATCATTTGCATTCACATGATCACACTAGGAAGTCCTTGTAAAAGGCATGAAGTCTTGACTAGGACGAGGAGTCCGGATAGTCAAGCAAGGAAGTCTTGGTTAGGACGTGAGGTCCGAATAACCAAGCAAGAAGTCATGGCTAAAGTCGGGAGGACTCGGATAGTCATGCATGGGAGGCTCCCTAGAGGCATGAGTGCCTTGGATAGGGAGTTGGCTTGTATGTTGGTAGGTCTAGGCGTATGGATAGACATAGACTCCAAAAGAGTGGGGTACACGGGATGTGTATGTACTCTAGAGGAATTTCTAATCTTCCATCGATGTTGGTTTTGTATGTTGTCCAATATATGGTGGCTTCGCATCATTGAGGGATTTCATACTTTCCAATAGGGTTGGGTAGACATAGACTCCACTAGGTAGGTGAGCTAAAGATTGGTCACTTTGTGAAATTTCTAATTTACCATCCAATATATATAGTACCCAATAGTTGTAGTTCAACCCGTGAATGTTTCCTCCTTAAAGGTTTTACCACGTTAAAAAATCTCTTGTGTTAATTCTTCCTATCTCTATCTCTTATATTTGTATATGTGTATGTTGTTATCTTGTTGCATAATATTCACTTGTGATGTATATTGTAACAAGATTTTGTAAAGTGTGATTTGTGAACTTTAGTCTTTTGATCTTATTTGTAATTATAATTCTTTTGTATATTGTATTTCTTGTGTATAACATTATTTGATTTTACTTGTAATACATTGAACAAATATTGAAATACAAGTATTCTTTGATGTTGAGTTTATGTGTTCTTATACCTCATACAACTAATTGATATTCATAGACTATGCTTATATGCTTATCTTGTCTATGTATGAATTTATGGTTTATGTGTTGTATGTAAGGCTACCTTGAGGGACAAACGAAAGTTTGTTCAAGGAATTGAAAAAGGTGTAAAAACCTATTCACCCCCCTCCCCTCCAGGTATGCTTTAAGCTATTTAACTCCATTTGTATACTTTCACAAACTTCAACCCATGTCTCTCACAGAGAACAGTTAAACTCAAAAGTACCCTCTAACTGTTTGGCATCAACTGGCCAAAAGCGATGTCGTAGTACAACAACATACGTCGAGCCTAAGAAGAAACTGGGAATCTAAATCCAGACGGAGGATATACTTATAAAAACACATCCACCCGGGTACATCCCAATTCGTCCGTTCATGTTCATTCGGCATGCGTAATTCGATGGACTCAGGAATTCCATATGTCATCCGTAAACGACTCATGTCATTATCCGTAAGCACGCTTGCTGGACTATCATCTAGAATATTTAACGGACGACCTAAGATAGATGGCTCTGCGATATCTACGTACTCTGGAAATTCAACCCGCTCCGCAACGACGCGTACGACGCCTTGCTCTATCATACCAACTCTGTTGATATTTACAACAGTCGACTGGTCTATCATAGAAACTTGACGATTGACATCTCTAGCATTGCTGTCGGCTCCCCATTCAACTTCTTTGTCCGACTCACTGGGGGTCCATGTATAGCGTGGATCTGAGACTCTGTCGTCGCTCGACATGATATCTCCAAAAAAACTAACAAATGAAAAAAATTCACAAGTCAGGCACAAATTAAAGCGCTACAATCACAAACTATCAAACCCTAGGGTTTAAAGATCAAATCCTAGGGTTTTAAAAAAAAAAAAAAAAAAAAAAAAAAAAAAAAAACCAACAAAACCTAGAGATTACTCCAATCTTGTAAAGCTTCGGCTGTTCTAGGTCGAGCTGTCACTAACCTAGATATATATTCACGACTTAATGACATTCAAACAAAGCAAAATTTGCAAACACACCACATGGAAAAACACAGTATGGCATCGAATCAAATATTTCAGATACGATCATGAACACGATGAAGAACACAAAGTTTTTCCAGGCAAAGATATCAAAAACTTCAATCTATTTCCTATGGATTCATAGAAGTAAGTTTTCATGCTAAGCAAATAAAAAGAAATAAGCTTTTTTGCTAACCTTGAAGAAGATTGAGACTAAAACCGCTGGAAAATCGATTAAACACCAACGAAAATATGTGAATATCTTGCTAAAAAATGAAACTTTTCGACTGCTAAGTGTTCTCTCTAACACTCGTAAAAACGAGAAGTAAAACAACTTAATGGTCAAGTTTTGGTTTATAAACCAACACTTAACCACAAACGCCACGTGTCATAACCGTTGCGGTTATCTAATAACCACAGTTAGTTCAAAATTTAAAACCCAAAATAAATGCGCCAAAAACGAGGCATTATGTTAGCCATAGGAAACTGAACCACTTCAAGTCTCATTGATTGGACTTCCAACACTTAAGTGTACGAAGTTGTCTAACGACAACTCACCTCAAAGAACCATCATCAAAGTTGCTCGACACCTTGTCAATTCATCACCTAACTTGACGAAAGTGATTCTTTAAGAGACGTTCCTGATACCTCTCGAAACGACATTAAGTCAATTGCACGAAACGACTTGACTGATATCACTCTCTAAACTTGGTGATCCCACCTTTAAAGAGTGGGGGACAAATTGTGGTAGCCAAAAATGGTCCATGGGCCCAAAGATAAAAGGGCCCAAACGTAAAAAGGCCCAAATCGTTATACCAAAACTAGCCTAGGCCCACATGCTTCGGGTTGATCCAAGCATTGCATCTACAAGACTTGGCCTTGAAGACCAGGTCAAAAAATATAGGTTACAAGCCAGGTCAAAACGTCAGTTACAGCAAGAAGTAACAACTGATTCAAAATGAAGGAAATCCCTCCTTGAATCACGCCCACTAACTGATACTGATAAGGTGAATGTTGGAGGATCAGTTCTACATATAAATAACACTGATCAACCACAGAAAGCTCTCTCGAAAATTCCTAACTAAAGATAAAGCGTATAAGCGTCTTGAAGCTCTTGTAAGGTCTCACATTATTTTATTGCTTATTTCGTAGACAAACCACATTTGGGTTTTTGTAAGGGTAGATTAGGCTCTCAAAACCTCAAGAGAAGAAGCACTAAAGGTAATTTCTAGTGCTTATTTGCTTTGAAAAGATGTATTTGCACACACACACACACACAACACTTGCATATCTCTTATTCTTGAATGATGTGTGTTTGTATTATGTGTGCATTATTGATTATTTAATCTCTCTTCTTGCATAAGTATATTGATTGCATCTTGTGATTATAATGTCATATCATGTTGGTTTTAGGATGCATTTTATTTACCTTTTATCCCTTGCACCTTTGTATGGGAGCTTAAAAGGAATAGGCTGTGCGCTGGTCCACATGTGCCAGACCAGCGCAGCACACCAGTAGCAGCGTAGATCGCCCAGTGGTCTGTCGCTGGTCGTCTAGCGCAAGCACACCAGTGCAGAACGCCCAGTTCTCTGTCGCTGGTGTTGCACTTCTCCTACGCTGGTCGACTAACGCCTGTGCAAATTTTGCCTTTGCGTTGGTCGTGCGCTGGTCCACCAGCGTAGCACATCAGCGCACAATGCACAATCAGGTTCGATTTTTCAAAACGACTACACTTTACTTATGGCCTATATATATATATGTCTCTATGACTTTAGGTCACATTAGAGAGTTCAATATCAGATTTTATATTTAGGATATTTTTCAAAGCAAGAAAAATACACAAAGAACTCATCTTTAAACACTCAAAGCTAATTCTTTTTGCAATCAAATTTCATATTCCATCTTCTATGCCTACATAGGATGGATCTTGCATCATCACATCTACCTTGGTATGTTCTTCACTAATTTCATCTAACTTTAGTGTTTTTCATATTAAGATTTTTCTTTGATTACTTGTATGTTTTAGATCATATGCTAAATACAAGGTATAGATTATTTGTGATGAATTGATTGAGTGTTGTATCGTGATAGATATCTAGGTTTTTTATAATCTATGTTTATCTAAGCTTTTTGAGATGTCATCTAGCTATTGATATCTAGGATTGTATTAATTGTCATTTCTTCATCCTAAATAAGCATCTAAGGTTACCTAGCCTTGTTTGTTCTTTGAATATCATCATATATTCATTTAGGTCACTTTATCTCTTCATTGAGAAGTAAGACTTGTGTAGCTTCTGGGATTAGGTTGCGTAAACCACAAGCAATTGGACTAGGTTTACTTATACCGGAATTAGGTAGATGTGTGATTATATACCGGGATTAGGTTGTAATCTTTATACACATTTAATGGATTCGAGGTTCGAGTGTGGCACACTTATAACCTGTGGTTTTTCCCGTGAGGGTTTCCACGTAAATATCAATGTTATTTAATATTCCGCACATTTACACTTGCTATTTTATATTGACTAGTTAGGGGTATTTTCGTAATCTTGACCATACACGAAAATTGGATAAAATCGTATAAAATTTATTCACCCCCCTCTAGATTAATATTGAACACACCTTCAGAACTTTTAGCTCTGATCATATTTATTCTGGCCACCGGAATTCGATCTGATTCACATCCACGATTCATACTTACAATTGTTCAGCCCAAGCACACCTAAGGCTAATAATCTAACCCCATCTCCGTTATTCTCTTTATACTTGTTTCTCTGTTATTGTTCTTTTGCATTCGACCAAAAAGCTAACGAATTTTATTCGATAAGCCGACACTCGTATTGATCGATAGAGGAGACGACATCCACTATTCAATCAAGTTGTATTTGGCCTAACACAATCCGACCCAAATCCACATAATCGTAGTTCGACCCCCTACAATCATTTATCATAACAAATATAATAGCATTCACAATTTGCTAATATTAATTTGTATAAGACAAATTAATTGGCCTAATATAAATTAAGCCTTATATTTTGGCGATTTACTCCTAAGCCACCTCCTCCTAATAATCGACTAGGCATAATGCAAAGAGATGAGTATGAGCAGTGTACGACTTCATATAATGGCTAAATGTACATTATGTGCTACTATCTTCCGACGTTTGCATCAACAGCTGCAATGACGGAATGGAGTTGGCCCCTGCTGATATAATGATGTCTTCTAGATGAGATGTTTGCTATGACGTCCAGGACGACTAAGAGAGAGGCATGACTGCTTTTATGAATCGTCGGATAAACCGGGACAGGCTGTGAAGGATCACATGATGAAGTCCTAGCACATCTCAACATTGCTGACTACATGGCGCTGAGATATATGGTGAGACAAAAATTGATATGGTTTGTCAATTCATTGTCAGATTCCTTTGATCAGTTCAAATTGGACTACACTTTGAACAAAAAGGATACACCTTACAAGGCCTGATGCAAATATGTCAAAGTGCTGAAAAGATCCTTGTGAAAGCAAGGGTCAAGAGATTCATAGGGTTGGTAAAGTTTGCTACTGACTGTTAAACCGTCAAGGTCAAGAAACCAACGAAGAAAAAGCAACTTGGGCGTACCAAGAGGAGACCAAGAAAGTAACCAGATCAAAGTGAAATGCATCCTTTGTGGTGAAAAGGGACATTGGAAAGAAATTGCCCAAGTCCCAGAATAAGAAGGAAGAAGGTAATGTAATTATCTTGAAACTGTTTTCTGGCAGATTCTACTGATTCTTGGATCATAGACTCTGGAGCCACTAATCATGGTTTGTTATTCCTTGCAGGGGTTTCAAGAAAGGAGAAGGCTGAGTAAGAATGAAATCAATTTGCGCTTGGGCAATGGAACGTTAGTGTCTGCAAGTGCAGTGGGAGATATTAGAGTTTATTTGGATTCTAGAAGGCATTTAGATTTGATAGACGTTTATTATGTACCTCATTCAAGAGGAATTTAATTTCAGTTTCTTGTTTAAATAAATTTGGATATTCGGTTACTTTTAATAAAGTTTTTATTATTAGTAAGAATGACAAATTATTTGCCAGGTACATTGGGAAAATGGTCTATACTTCTTGCATAGAATATCTCTCACTCGTTAGACACAGAATTAACGGAACCTAATCATAAAAGAGTAAAATTATCAATAGATGAAACCACCTATGGCATTTACGCCTAGGTCATATTAACCTTAATAGGATTACAAGTTTGGTATGTGACGGACCTTAAGTGACTTAAAGGTGATGATCTACCAACTTGTGAATCTTGTTTGGAAGGTAAAATGACCAAAAGGGTCGTTCTCGGGCCAAAGGCGCAAGAGCCACTGAATGTTTAGGATTGATACACACTGATGTATGTGGTCCTATGAGCATTCAAGCTAGAGGTGGATATGAGTACTTCATCACTTTCACATTGATTACTCGAGATTTGGCTATGTGTATCTCATGCGACATAAGTCGGATGCTTTTGACATGTTCAAAGCATTCAAAGCTGAAGTAGAAATCAGCTTGAGAAAACATAAAAATCTTGAGATCTGATCGTGGTGGAGAATATCTATCTGGTGAGTTTCAGCAATATCTTATTGATAATGGAATAGTTTCTCAGTTTTCTGCACCAGGAACACCTCAACAGAATGGGGGGCAGAAAAGAGAAATAGAACTCTTTTGATATGGTTAGGTCTATGTTGAGTTATTCAACACTTCCTATTTCTTTTTGGGGATATGCTTTACAAACTGCTATATACATTCTAAACGATGTACCATCTAAGTCATTCCTCAAACACCGCATGAGTTGTGGACTGGGCGCAAGCCTAGTTTACAACACTTAAGGATATTTGGTTGTCCTGCGCATGTGTTAAAAGGAAAGACAGAAAAGATGGAGTCCCGTTCAGAAACATGTATATTTGTAGGGTATCCAAAAGAAACTAAAGGATTTATTTCTATAGTCCTTCAGATCTTAAAGTATTTGTTTCGACAAATGCTAAATTTCTGGAAAAGACTATATGAATGATTTTGTACCTAGAAGTAGAATTGTCCTGAATGAGATGTCAGGAGATATAATTCCACGAGAGTTACAAACCTAACCCAATTGTAAGTTCCGATCCAACACAAGATCAACAACCTACCATTCCTCGTCGTAGTGGGAGGTTTAGAACACAACCTGAAGATACATCGGTCTGGGAGAATCAGTGGAGAATCTCCCGGACGACGATGATCCCTACACGTATAAGGAAGCAATGGAGGATGTTGATAGTCGCCATTGGCAAAAGGCAATGCAATCTGAGATTGAATCTATGTTCGATAACAAAGTCTGGTCCCTTGTAGACTTGCCTAAAGGGATAAAACCCATTGGGTGCAAGTGGGTATACAAGAGGAAAAGAGGTATGGATGGAAAGTGGAAACCTTTAAAGCTAGATTGGTAGCTAAAGGGTATACACAGAAAGAAGGTATCGATTACGAGAAACCTTCTCTCCTGTGGCCATGCTTAAATCCATTAGGATACTCTTGTCCATCAGCATCTTTAGATCTAGAGATTGGCAAATGGACGTCAAGACAGCTTTCCTTAATGGAAGTCTTGACGAAAGCATCTACATGATGCAACCAGAAGGATTCATTGAAAAGGCCAAATGGAAAAGGTATGCAAGTTGCAGAAATCCATATATGGATTAAAGCAAGCATCCAGATCCTGGAACATAAGGTTCGATCAAGCTGTCAAAGGTTTTGGATTTATTCAGAATCCTGACGAACCTTGTGTATACAAAAGGATTAAGGGCGACAAGTTGGTTTTCCTGATTCTTTATATTGATGATATACTACTCATTGGAAACGATGTAGGTGTATTGACATCAATAAAAGAATGGTTAGCAAAACAATTTGATATGAAGGACTTAGAAGAAGCAAGTTTTATTCGAGGTATCCAAGTAATAAGGGATAGAAAGAATAAAATGATTGCATTATCCCAAGCTTCATACATAGATAAGATCTTGTCTAGGTTTTCCATGCAGGATTCCAAGAAAGGTATGTTACTTTTCAGACATGGAATCAAACTTTCTAAGGAACAAGTTCCTAAGAATGAGCATGAAGAGCAATTCATGAGTAGAGTTCCATATGCCTCAGTAGTTGGAAGTCTCATGTATGCAATGCTCTGCACTAGACCAGATATTTGTTTTGCTGTTGGCATAGTTAGCAGGTTTCAATCGAAACCTGGTCCTGATCACTGGACGACAGTCAAGCATATTTTCAAGTATCTTAAGAGAACGAGAGATAATATGCTTGTATACTATGGAGGGGATTTAATTCCCGTTGGGTATACAGATTCTGATTTCCAATTAGATTCTGACTCCAAAAAATCCACATCAGGGGCTGTGTTTACTATTGGAGGAGGAGTAGTCATATTGAGGAGTATCAAGCAATCTTGTATTGCTGATTCCACCATGGAAGCTGAGTATGTTGCTGCATGCGAGGCTGCCAAAGAGGCTGTTTGGCTCCGCCAATTCTTGATAGACTTGGAAGTGGTTCCTAGTGCGAATAAGCAGATCACTATCTACTGTGACAACAGTGGAGCAGTGGCTAATTCTAAAGAACCAAGAAGTCACAAGAGAGGAAAACACATTGAAAGAAAGTATCATCTTTTAAGGGAGATTGTTCAAAGGGGTGACGTGACGATTACCAAAATCGCGTCAGTAGAAAATCTAGCGGATCCCTTCACGAAGGCTCTACCTCAGAAGAGTTTCGATGTGCATCTAGAGAACATGGGCATGAGAGATATGACACATTTGCTATAGCGCAAGTGGGAGATTGTTAGGATTATGCTCAATAGCAAGAGCGTAATATTGTAATTGACAATCTTTTTCATATTAATAAAGTGATTTCTGGTTTAACAAATCTTATAGCATTTATAGTTTAATATTATAATTGTCAAAGTAAATAATCATAAGGTCTAAAGACTATGAGAAAAGAAAGAATTGTTCGTATATCTGGATATGTATGAGGTAGACACAATTCTTTAGTTAGTCTTGAATAATGTTCACAACTTAAGTCAAAGGTTGGGCACCTTTATCTTGTTAAAGTTGTAGAATTCTTTTGCTAGCATTTGAGTGGGATCAAATGAGATATGATGAGTCTAAAATCATCGGAGTGTCTTCGAGTAAAAGAATCTAGTGCACTAGGTGCATTGAACAGGATCACAATGAAAACCTTTATCTAGAACCGTCAATAGATAATAGTCTTTTCATTATCAGGACAATCGAAGAGTCTATCTTAATCCTGAGATAAATGATGGACTTATGGTTGCAAGTGATATCATTTGAGTTATCAATGAGTACGATTATATAGCATAGTCTATCCTCGATAGTTTTGTGATATTCATTTGTTAATCGATAGAGAACTTCATTTATAAATATGGACATCGTGGCTCCATTTATTAAATGACAGTATAATATCATCATATGGATGTTTTGAGGTAATTGGATATTAAATCTCAAAGTTGAGTTTTCGATAGTGACTATTGAAAACATGGCTTCTGGACAAGTCAAAATATCCAAGTTCAAAACGTGGTCATATGAGTAAATGTGGTAACTTGGAGAGTTATAGGCGGTCTATGAACTCTTGGCAATTACTGATATTAATCACGAGGATACACTATCTCCAACATGATTGTCTAGGGTATGAATGAGGAACATCTTCTTATTCTATCTTTATTTAAGAGTTCAATTTTAGCTCTTTAGTGGAATGAGTTAAAATTAATGGATCGGACCTAAGTGAATCATTTGTTGATTGTGATTAGGTTATGTCTATTGAAGCTTAAATTTGGATAGCCCGCCAAGATCCCCAATCCACACGGACTTGTATGGATCACTTGATATATTCTACCGGACCAATTTATAGATCCATCTAGAATTGCATTTAATATATTAAGAATATAATTTGCACATTATTTGTTTAATGGGCTGATCAATTATATTAATATATTAATGAAAGACATTTGGGCTTGTTTCTTTTAGTAAGAATGGGTCTGGTTCACATGTGGGCTTTTTATTTAAAGTCCAATGGATTAAATAAAATAAGGAAATAATATTTGGCTCATTTATTGTAAGTGGGGCGGCAAGGCTATATTTATAGTCAAAAATATTATTTTATTTTATTGTTTGATTAAATGAGAATTAATTAATTTATTAATTAATTATTTAATTAAGAAACAAAATATTTTTCTGATTAGGAAATATGTTTCCTAGAATTATACTATCAGTATACTAAAAGTAAAAAGACTTGTTTGGCAAGAAAATAAATAATTAATTTTATTTATTTAATCAAATAAGAAGTCTTTTTATTTAAGTCAATAAAAGAATAAAAATACTAATGAGTTGTATTAGGGTTAGGAGTCTAAAGTTGATGTGAATTAGGGTGCAACACAAATCCTTTTTGGTAGAGGAATTGCGGCAACCCTAATAGCATTAGAAGGTGATTTCGGCAACCCTAGTTGATAGAGAAGGAAAAATTCGGCCACCCTATATAAGAAATAATATAGGGTTCGGCCACCCTAAGTGTTTGACTGAATCAATTTCTTCTTCTTCTCATACTCATAGAAAAGTGTTTGATTATTCTACCAAGACAAAATAGTGAGAAGAGATTATTCTTTTGATGGTACACTAATTGCTTGTTCATCAATAAGCTTGTGTGTACAACATCGAATTAGGTTCACGCGAGTTTCGATCATTAGATTGAGAACTCAAAAGTGACCGGAATAATCTTTGTAGTCTTTTGGTTGTTTTGTGACTAACAAAAGAAAAAGAAAGTTTTGTTTGTCCATTCTCAGGTACGCAATTCAAAGAAAAGGGAGACCACGCTCCTAGGTGATTCACGTTCGTGCTAGGATTGAAGATCTTGCGGATTACCATCGACGTAAGTCAATCGGATCACGCGACAAAAGGTATTATACTTTTTGTTACTTTATATGTATGTTTAATTAATTTAAAGGGTTAAGGTTCATCAAAGGAAAAATTTTTAAATATACTAAATCTCTTTTTAGTCTCGCTTTCGCTGCGTGTATTACGATTTTTCCCTACAACATTTACAAGGAAAGAAAAAAATTTCCATTGATCAAACGGGGAGCCCAACCACCAATTATGGGCTAACATAATGTATATCAAGAAAAATAAATACATCAAGTCATGCAGTGTCCCCATCCTTCTTTTCTCCTGCTCCTTGGCCTGGGTCTACTACATTAGTACTCTAAACCCCTTTGGTCCTAGCAACTTCTGCATCAACTAAGACCTCTCCAGGTCCTAGTACTTTAGGCTCAGCAAGAGCCTCCACCTCCTCCCCTGGCTTGGTCCCAGTCTTAGCAGGGTCCTCTGTACCCCACATCTGATCATTTGGGTGGACGGTAGAATCAGGAATCACTCCCTCAATTGATCCTACGGGATCAGTGTTAAGCGAGATAGGTTCCTGAGGTCAGGGAGGATCCGGAGTGGCAGCAGTTGAAAGAGTATCTGCCTGGACTGGAGCAGCGCTTGAGAGCTTGGTAGCTTTGGCCAAAATCAGCTCCCGGTCCCACCCAAACATGGCCTTCAAGCCAAAAGAATGAGGAAAGGCACTATTAACCTCAAAGGAGGCGAAGAAGTACCCATCTTCAAAGGAGGAGCCCACTCTGGCCTCTTGAACCTGCAACATATCTCGCAGGAGATGATTTTCCTTCTGAAGCAGGGTCTTCTCATTTCTCAGACCCTCCCTCTCCTCGCGGCAGCGTAGTGATCTGAGAGTTTTTGTATCAAGTGATCACTTCAACCGTTCTGAATCTGCCAAGGCCTCATCCCTGCTCTTTTCAGCCTGGATCACGACTCTATTCAAGAAATCTATGATTCTTTCATAATGATCCAGCTCATTCTTGGCATCCTCCAGTTCAGCCCTAGCAGCAATAGCGGCCTCTCGGAAGGTTGTCACTTGTTGTTCCATGGCTAAGGTAAACTTAAATGCCTGCAAGATAAAAGAAAAAGACTGAATACTGTACCTCAGCAAAAAGAGCGGCTCCCCTTGAGACCATGATATCCCAAGGTACAGAAGTCTCAGCCAGCATGCTGCCGCCAGGGCATACCTTTGCAAATCGGGCTACCACCTCCTCATGGGTTCTATCCTGTGAATGTGGGCCAGATGGAATATCTGTAGAAGGATTGGCCACAGCACCAGCATCAGCATCCTTCTCCTTTTCCACCCTGAGTCGACGCCCGACAGGTCTAGCTGGAGTAGGAGGAAGATGAGAAGAAGTTACTTACGAGGGCCTCATGGTAGGAGCAGCTGGAATTTATTTTTGAACTTGAACAGGAGAGCCCCGGGCCTTGGTAGCTCTTGCAGCCATCTCAACCATAGTAGGGCACACCAAACCCAGGGTAGGAAGCGAAGTAGGAAGACTCAGTGAAAACCCTATTTAAGTCAGAGGAAGAGTTGTGGAAGGCTGGATGGACCCAGATGGGGCATTAGTACCGGTGGTAGGAGAAAAAGAAGAAGAAGAAGAAGAAGAAAAAGAAAAAGAAGAAGAAGAAGAAGCTGGAAGTGCTATTGGAAGTGTTATAGGAAGTGCTGCTGGAAGTGCTGTGGGAAATGCTACTGGAAGAACTGCTGAGGAAACTATTATGAAAGTACATAACAATAAACGCTCGGTGTGTTCTAAATATATATCTAGAGGGGGGTGAATAGATTTTAACTATTATTACCCAATTTTCGCATGTAAGTCAATTTTACGAAAATGCCCCTACTAGTCAAAAATACAAGCAAGTGTAATATAGTGCAGAATTTAAATAACACTTGATGTATACGTGGAAACCCAACCACTGGGAAAAACCACAGGCTGTTTAGTGCGCCACACTCGGACCTCGAAATCCACTAATCGAAATGGAGTTTACAACCTATGTAGACCTCCTCTAACACTCCGGTCAATAACCCCCCACTTCTACCACTCGGGCCTTTAAAAGTGGCTCTAGTCCTAATTGCTTGAGGCCTAAGCAACCTTAGCCTCAAGACTTAATTCTCTAAGAAGAGATTATGCAACCTATGTGAATATGTAAAATACTCAAAATGCAATTTAGAGCTAGGTTACTCTAAATGCTTACCTAGGATAATAATATGCAATTAATTCAATCATAGATATCAATAGCTAGATGACATGTCAAAATAGCTTAGCTAATCAAGATTAATCAAAAACCTAATTAGCTATCACAAAACAACACTCAATCAATTCATCACAATTAATTCTCTAATCTTGTATTTATCATATGATCAAAAACATACAAGTAAATAAAAGAGAATATGCTTGATAGTAAAATGCTAAAATAAGATGAAATTAATCAAAATCTTACCAAGCATGTTATGATGATGTAAACCCAATCATAGATGAATGCAAGATGAACTTTGATGCAAAAAAGGATTTGATTTGAGTGTTTAAAGGTGAGTTCTTGATTTGATTTTTTCTCAAAAATCTCTCTTTTAAGTTTAGGGTTCTAATAACTCAAAGAACTTGATCAGAGAATGAGAAAGTAAGATATTTATAGACATCAAGAATTGGGCATGTGAAAAGACAAGTTTGCCCCTGAAACGCACCGTTCGGCGGTTTCAATCGGTGGCCAGGCCGCCGATCACGACCGTCGAATTAAGCCCGTGAAGAACAGAGCATCAACGTCGGTTTCATTCGATGGTTTCGTGACCGCCGATCCAACCGCCGAATTAGACCGAGAGATTAAAATCGATCAGGTATGAACGGCGGTTTCGAATGGCGGTTGTGACCGCAGAATTGCTTCAGACCTGTCTGGACTGAAACGGCAGTTTCATTCGGTGGCCAGGCCGCCGATCATAACCGCCGATCACCAACAATGGTGAAAACCAAGGAGAAGCCAAGGGCATTCTCCGTGGGCGGTCTTCGCGTAAAACCAAGCACACATACGTGTGAGCACGGACGTTTCCGAACACTATCGGGAAACGAATTACTAAGCACATATACACACAACAAGATATAAAACAAAGTGCTAGTGTGTAAAGTGACATGTGAAGAGTATGCACACAAATGCAAGTATGCTAAGTGTGTGTGTGCTTACTAAATCTCTTCAAAGAAAAATCAAGCACAAGAAATTATACCTTTGGCGTGCTTGTCCCTTGAGGTCTTGAAAGGGCCTTCGAGCATGAAGTTCAAATACCTAAACTACCCTTACATTATCAATATATGGGAATCCTTACAATCTCCCCCTTTGGCTATTTCGTGACAAAATCACCACTCACATTGATTCCTCACAACATAATAGAAACTACAGGTCTACTATGATTTTCTACTTTACAAAGAGATATGTAAAAATAATCTTGAAGTCTTCAATCTCAAGTAAAACAATCAATCCCTGAAAGCAAAGTTTCTATACTTTCCAATTCAAGTAAAAAGTGAGATGAATCAAGTGAGAATTAGAACAAGCATTTGCATTCTAAGAATTTAAGCACAACTACAACATCATGTAATAATTGTGAATGCAATGCTCCCCCTCAATGGGTTACTCCCCCTCAATGTATTGTCTCCCCAACATGCATAATTGCAACTCCCCTTACCACCATTCTACTCCCCCTTTTTGTCATGATATAGGCAAAGGAGTAGTCCCCAACCGGGTCACTTAGCAAAGAGAGATGATAGCATTCAAGTCATTTGCATAATCATAAAATGCACTTTATGCAACTCTATCAATAGGAGAGAAACAAGGAGATTTATTTTTTAAAATAAATGTGTGAATCAAAACATGCTTTGCATACAAGACATGTAGCATTCAAGTCCAAAATACAATGGTATTTGGCAAAGCAAATGACAAAGGTTTCTAATAAGAATTCAAACCAATTTCACCAATGTCATGAGAGAAGCAAGGATATAGAGTTTTCATTAATTTTAATATATGAGCAACTATATCCATCTTTATAAGCCAAACATGTCATGAGCAACTTTGTACCCTATTTGATTTTTTCGGGAATGAAACCCGTATGATAGTAGACATGTTCAACAAATAAAGAAAGAGAGACTATTTGGAATATAAATTCCTTTAAACGGATACAAGATCCTTTATTCATTTTGAGTCTCATAAGCTTTTTCACACAAGTTTTGCATTTATAAATTGCAATCATCAATTCATGCTTTTTCAATTGAGCATGTCACTTGAATTTCATGCTTTTCAAATGTCATTTGCATGTTATAAAAACAATTCATGCTTTTCAATTTTAAGCATGTCATTAAGAATCATCATGTCATGGAGATAACTATAGGTCATTCATATCATACTTCCTATGTAAATCTCCTAGTCCAAAAATGCATGTTTGAACATAAATATGACATGGATTGTAGACAAGCATGGTTCACACTTATTGAATTGAAAACATATATACATATGTGCAACCAAGCTTACTTAAGCAATTAACAAAGAAGCATAAGATTTTTCAAATATTTGCATGCAACAAGTATGCATAAGCTCTCTTTGCTTGAGTTCCCCATATGGGGTCAATATCATCCTTCATCAATGAAGGTCATGAGGTCCTATGGACCTCCCAAGTCCATTTGACTTGGTTGAACTTATTTGAGACTTGTTAGTCTCATAGCAAGCGGGTTCATTTTTCCTTATCCACATAGATATGACATTTTTCTTCCTAGTGGACAATGGTTCAAGAGTACTAGAAATAATAGGATCACGAACATGAATATTTTCCTTCCTATTAGCATGCATTCTAGCTCTTGTCATTCTCTTTTCAATCATGCTTTTGATTCTACATAATTTAATGAAATGAAAGCAATTTGGTCTAATGTGACCATCAATACCACAAAAGTGACATGTAGGGATAAATTTAGAATTCATACCATGTCCTTGTGCATGCATAGGAGCCTTCCCATGACTTTGTGGTTGAGGGGGTTCAAATCTTCTTTGTTGTTGAACCGGTCTCGCTTGCTTCCTTGATCCATTTTGCATGATTGGCCTCTTCCCTTGATGAATATGAGCTTGAGGGAAGTTTGGTTGAGGAACTTTTTGAGCTTGAGGTTGTCTCCTAGGAGCTTCATTCACATGTGCACTTCTTGAGCATTGTCCTAGATCGATTTTCTTCCTAGGTGTGTGCACCGGTGAGGCTTCATTCTTGCCCAAACTCTTGACAAAGATGGTCTTGGTTGGAGTAGTGATCTCCTTGCTTACTTCATACCCAATACCTCTCTTGTCACAAGGGTTTTTTCCACTACCAAGAATGTGGTCAAGTTTCTTGGTGCTTGCAGTCATCCTAGTCAATGACTCTATAGCTTTAACAAGCTCTCTCTTCAACCCTTCTTCATTCCTCTTAGACATAGCTAGCTCATCCCTTAGCTTGTCTTCAATCTTCTTGGATGCCTCCACTTGTTTACTTAAGTGGTTATTGTGTGTTGAAAGTTCTAGATTTTCATCCTCTAAAATCTTCAATTTTCTATTGTTCTTCTTCAATGAACTTTCACACTTGACTATAAAGTCATTTACATCCATTTTCTCTACACTTCCATTTGTAGAGTTAGATGAGGAGTCATCTTCACTAGAGTTATCTCCTCCACTCTCCATCTCTCCTATGGAGTCATTTCTCTCATTAAGACCTTCACCTTGGTCTCTTGAGTCAATGAGAGCCATATCCCAATGAATAGCTTCGCCTATCACCTCTAGAGCTACTTCTTCATCTTTTTCTTCTATGGGATCACTAGTCAAGTCATTCTTACCAACAACTTTATCTTCTACACAAGTGGCCCCAAATGTCGTGTAGTCGATGGTAAGTTCATCATCACTTGATGACTTGTCTCCCTTTCCGGAGTCATCACTTTCGCTCCAAGTGGCGGCCATCACTTTTGCCATCTTGTTCTTCAAGTTCCCACAATTGGGTGAGATGTGACCTATACCACCACACTCATAGCATTGGACCCCTTTCTTTTCACTCTTCTCTTGTCTAGGCTCAAAATTCTTGAAGGGAGCCTTTTTCTTCAAGTCTTGGCCTTTGGATCCAAAGCCTTTCTTCTCGAACTTGACGAATTTCTTGAATCTTCTTAGCAACAATGCCATGTCTTCGTCCGAGTCACCTTTTTCCTCCTTCACAACCTTGGAAGCTTTCAAAGCAATTCCTTTTTGCTTTTTAGGAGGTGAAATGCTAAGAGTCTTCCTAGATTCATAGGCGAGGAGTCTTCCAATAACCTCGCTCGACTTCATGTCCTTATAAGTGCTATTTTCCTCTAAAGCCGTCACCTTTGATTCAAACCTAGCAGGGAGAGACCTCATAATTTTCTGCTTAACTCTCCTATCCGAATAAGGATCACCGAGTTGATGGCTTTGATTCACAATATCCATCAACTTGACTTCAAAGTCATTGAAGCACTCGTCCTCCTCCATCTTAAGCAACTCAAATTGCGTTTGAAGGACTTGTAGCTTGGAATCCTTAACCACATCGGTTCCTTCATGTGCAACCTCTAGGATATCCCATGCCTCCTTGGTTATCCTAGTGTTCTGAATCAGTTTGTATTGATTTTCATCCACTGCACATAGAAGAGCATGCATGCCTTCCTATTCCATTTTGAAGTCTCAAACTCTTCAGGTGACCACTGAGCCTTAGGCTTGAGTGCTTCTTCTCCACCACCCGTGGGAGTCATCATAGGATGTGCATACCCATCTTCAATAGCCATCCATGCCCTATCATGGATTTGGCACACGTACGCTTCCATCTTGCCTTTCCATGAGGCATAATTCACACCGGTGAGGAGAGGAGGCCGTGTGCTTGAAGCACCCTCATGGTTGCTACCGTATCCACTCATTGTATATAATGAGTGAATTCAAATGAATGCAAAATGTATGAATGAGCACAAATCACACAAATGCAAAACACACCTAAAATGAGCTAGAATCACCTAAGTATATCTAGGAACCCACTCTGATACCAATTGAAAGTACATAACAATAAACGCTCGGTGTGTTCTAAATATATATCTAGAGGGGGGGTGAATAGATTTTAACTATTATTACCCAATTTTCGCATGCAAGTCAATTTTACGAAAATGCCCTTACTAGTCAAAAATACAAGCAAGTGTAATATAGTGTGGAATTTAAATAACACTTAATGTATACGTGGAAACCCAACCACTAGGAAAAACCACGGGATGTTTAGTGCGCCACACTCGGATCTCGAAATCCACTAATCGAAATGGAGTTTACAACCTATGTAGACCTCGTCTAACACTCCGGTCAATAACCCCCCACTTCTACCACTCGGGCCTTTAAAAGTGGCTCTAGTCCTAATTGCTTAAGGCCTAAGCAACCATAGCCTCAAGACTTAATTCTCTAAGAAGAGATTATGCAACCTATATGAATATGTAAAATACTCAAAATGCAATTTAGAGCTAGGTTACTCTAAATGCTTACCTAGGATAATAATATGCAATTAATTCAATCATAAATATCAATAGCTAGATGACATGTCAAAATAGCTTAGCTAATCAAGATTAATCAAAAACCTAATTAGCTATCACAAAACAACACTCAATCAATTCATCACAATTAATTCTCTAATCTTGTATTTATCATATGATCAAAAACATACAAGTAAATAAAAGAGAATATGCTTGATAGTAAAATACTAAAATAAGATGAAATTAATCAAAATCTTACCAAGCATGTTGTGATGATGCAAACCCAATCATAGATGAATGCAAGATGAACTTTGATGCAAAAAAGGATTTGATTTGAGTGTTTAAAGGTGAGTTCTTGATTTGATTTTTTCCAAAAATCTCTCTTTGAAGTTTAGGGTTCTAATAACTCAAAGAACTTGATTAGAGAATGAGAAAGTAAGATATTTATAAACATCAAGAATTGGGCATGTGAAAAGACAAGTTTGCCCCTGAAACGCACCGTTCGGTGGTTTCAATCGGTGGCCAGGCCGCCGATCACGACCTCCGAATTGAGCCTTGTGAAGAACAAAGCATCAACGGCGATTTCATTCGATGGTTTCATGACCGCCGATCCAACCGCCGAATTAGACCGAGAGATTAAAATCGATCAGGTATGAACGGCGGTTTCGAACGGCGGTTGTGACCGCAGAATTGCTTCAGACCTGTCTGGAATGAAATGGCGGTTTCATTCGGCGGCCAGGCCGCCGATCATAAACGCCGATCACCAACAATGGTGAAAACCAAGGAGAAGCCAAGGGCATTCTACGTGGGCGGTCTTCACGTAAAACCAAGCACACATACGTGTGAGCGCGGACTTTTTCGAACACTATCGGGAAAAGAATTACTAAGCACATATACACACAACAAGATATAAAACAAAGTGCTAGTGTGTAAAGTGACATGTGAAGAGTATGCACACAAATGCAAGTATGCTAAGTGTGTGTGTGCTTGCTAAATCTCTTCAAAGAAAAATCAAGCACAAGAAATTATACCTTTGGCGTGCTTGTCCCTTGAGGTCTTGAAAGGGCCTTCAAGCATGAAGTTCAAACACCTAAACTACCCTTACATTATCAACTCCAACATGTGGTTTGTCCACGAAATAAGCCAATCAATATATGGGAATCCTTACATATCAAAAGGGTCAGTATACCAGGCAAAAAAGATGAATCAAGTAAGAAGTAAGGGGAAAGAAAACATACGCGAAAGAGCAATGGAGACCATGAGGTACCGGTCTACCCTGGCACCCTCAAAGGGATCACAAGCTGGATACTTCAGGTTAACGTACTTGTGAGCTACAATTCCCTCCAGGATACTCAGCGACTGCTTGGAAGGATTGCCCTTGCACTACTTATCCTTCCTAGTAAATTCAATAGGAACTGGATACTCAGTCCCGCCTATATGCATTGAGCTACCCCAATCTCCTCCTACCACGACCTATTCATCACGCCAGGTATTGGGAAACTTTGCATTGGCTCCAGGTATGAAGAGTTTCAAAGGATTTTTCGCCCTCAGGTAGAACTAACCCTTAGGACTTGGCGTCAGATTCTCCACTTAAAAGAAATACCGGATCTCATCAAAACCTGGTTCCCTCACAGTGTTATCCCACTCACACTACTCTTTTCAGAGCACCAGAAACTCAATAAGATGCCTCCAGAACCCCAATGAAATCTACAACGGAGCTAGTTTAAGAGCGTACAATACCCTGCAAAGAGTGGGGTGAAAGGGTAGCCTAACCTCGCATTCAAAAGCAGCAACATGGATAGGGCATTGGCCTTTAGGGGGAGAATACACGTCATAACCCCGATGTGGAAGAGTAAGGTAATGACTTCAGAAATCTGGTATTCCCTCCTCAATCGCGCTATGGTATCGACGGTACAGATAGAGTCGGGGACAATCCTGAGGTCATGGAAGAAAGAAAAGGGGCCAGATAGCACGACCAATGCGTCTCTGGTTGGGACACGTTCCTGTTCAACATCCTCGTCTTCCTCTTCATCAACAATTTGGACTGGGTTCTCGGGTCTATTGTTGAAACCAGATCCGATACGAAGGTGAAACAAATATTGCATGATGTGTATAAAACTATCTAGAGGGGGGTGAATAGATTTTAAATATATTACCCAATTTTTCGTGTAAAGTCAATATTACGAAATTACCCCAAACTAGATAAAGCAATAAATCAAGTGTAAAATGCGGAAATTAAATAACACTTAATTTTTAAGTGGAAACCCTTACGGGAAAAACCACGGGCTAATAAGTGAGCCACACTCAAACCTTGAATCCACTAAATGTATAAACCGATTACAACTTAATCCCGGTAAGTAATCACACACCTATCTAATCCCGGTATAAGTGGACCTAGTCCAATTGCTTACGAATTAAGCAACCTAATCCCGGTCACAACACAAGACTTAATTCTCTAAGAAGAGATAATAAAACCTATGTGAATATGAGAAATATTCAAAATGTAATTTAGAGCTAGGTTACTCTATATGCTTATCTAAGATGATGATTTTGCAATTAATTCAATCCTAGATATTAAAAGCTAGATGACATGTCAATAAGCTTAGCTAGACATAGATTATGAAAACCTAGATAGCTATCACAATACAACACTCAATCAAATCAACACAACAATCTCTATCTTGAATATTAGAATTTAATCTAAGAACAATCAAGTAACAAAAGAGATGCCATAATAAATAAAACATTAATTATATATGATAATAGTGAAGAACTTACCAAAGCAAGTGTGTTGATGAAAGACCCATGCAAGCAAGCATCCTAGATATGCTAGAAGATGCTAGATGAATTTTGATACATATGAATTTTGGTTTAAGTGTTTAAATGAGCAAACTTGATTGCTTTTTCTCACAAAAATCTCTCTTTTAAAAGTAGGGTTCTTGATGATTAAAGAGTCACATTCAGAACAAGAGAAAGTAATGTATTTATAGGCATGAAAAACAGAGCAGGTGAAAAGATAAGTTTGCCCCTAAAACGCACTGATCGGCGGTTTCAATCGGTGGCTAGGCCGCCGATTACAACCGCCGAATTGAGCCCGAGAAGAACAGGGCATCATCGGAGGTTTCATTCGGTGGTTTCGAAACCGCCGAACCAACCACAGAATCAAACCCAAGAGATTAAATTAATCAGGTATGATCGGCGGTTTCGAACGGCGGTTGTGGCCACCGATCATAACCGTAGAATTGCTCCAGAAGCCTCTAGACACAAACGGCGGTTTCATTCGGCAGCTAGGCCACCGATCATAATTTCCGTTTCACCAAAAGAGGTGAAACCAAAGGAGAAGCCAAGGGCATTCTCCGTAGGCAGACTTCGCGTAAAACCAAGCACATACTAGTGCATGCGCGAACGTTTCTGAACAATATCGGGAAACGAATTACAAAGCACATAAGCACACACAAAATACAAAATCAAAGTGCAAGTGTGAAATGTGACATGTGACATGTGAAGGGTATGCACACAAATGCAAGTATGCTAAGTATGTGTGTGCAATCTAAATCTCTTCAAAGAAAACTAAGCACTTAGAAATTTACCTTTGGTGCTTATTAATGATGAGGTCTTCGAAGGGCATTGAACTTGAACCTAATATCTAAGCTACCCTTACAATGAACCCCAATTGTGGTTTGTCCATGAAATAAGCCAATCAACAAATGAGACCTTCCAAAAGGTTCCTGCTGGAACGATGGCACCGGTCGGAAGGGTACTTTCAGCGACATCGTCTTCACCGTGTTCCCTCTTCTTCCCATTTGACTGGGAACTCTCAGCAGAATCAACCTTCTCCAGGCTAAGAAGGTCGTCAAGACTGTCAGTAGGGGTAGATGGGTTTGCCATTGAAGGAGAAGTAAGAAGAAAGAAGAACTCTATAAGTTCCTTAAGTTTTATTGGCTTATTTCGGTGACAAACCACATATGGGGTTTGATGTAAGGGTAGCTTAGGCTTTTGATGGTTGGTGCCTTGCACAACTAAGTCCCTCTCAAGACCTCAAGAGAAGAAGCACCAAAGGTAAATTTCTAAGTGCTTACTTACTTTGAAGAGATGTAGTTGCACACACTCACAACTCATGCATATCTTTAATACTTGTATGTTGTGCGTTTTTATATGTGTACATTTATGTTCATTAATATATCTTCATGCATGTTTATTTGATTGCATCTTGCTTGTTTTGCCTTAACATGTTTAGGCATTAGGATGCAAAGCCAATGAGATTTCGATGCCTTGGTTCGGTGGCCGGTGGCTGCAGAATCAGACCGTCAAATTGAAACCAATTAATCTGGTATCAAATCGGCGCCCTTGGATCGGCGTTAAAGGGCCGCATAACAAGGCCGCCGAATTCAGACCAGTGGGTCTGATTGTAATTCGACGCCCTTGTTCTGCAGGCAGGAAGCAGAATGAAGGCGCATAATCCTTGTCAGTGCGACTGTTGGGATTCGGCGTCATTGTTATGCGGTCACCGGCCACAGAACCAAGGGCGCAAAATTCCCTGTTTCTAGACACTTTTCCAAAACGATGTCACTTCATTTTGCCTCCCTATATATATGCCTCTTTGTCTTTAGGTCGAGTTCAAGAGTTCAAAAATTATATTTTTCCCTTAGAACATTTTTCAAGAGAAATATTTCACAAGAACTCACCTTTAAACACTTAAAGTCATTCCTTTGTGCATCAAAGTTCATCTAGCATCATCTATGACCATATAGGATGCATCCATGCATGGTTTTGCAACATCACTTCTTGCTTGGTAAGGTTTTCACTAATTTCATCTAATCTTAGTGTCTTTTTTAATAAGTCATCACTTTAATTACTTGTATGCTCTTAGAATACATTCTAGATACAAGATAGAGATTGTTTGTGATGTTTTGATTGAGTGTTGTACTGTGATAGCTATACCTAGGATTGTTTAATCTAAGTTAGCTAAGCTATATGCCATGTCATTTAGCAATTGATATCTAGGATTGATTTAATTGTCATCTTATAATCCTAGATAAGCACTTAGTGTTCCCTAGCTCTATTTGCATTTTGGATATCATACATATTCACATAGGCCATTTAATCTCTTCATTGAGAAGTAAGTCTTGTGGCTAAGGTAGCTTAGGCCTCAAGCAAATTAGACTAGGTTCACTTTTATAGGCCTGCTAGTAATAGTGGCGAGTTATAGACCGTGAGAGGTTGAGGTCAACCTAGGTTGTAAACGTCATTACAATTAGTGGATTCGAGGTTCGTGTGTGACGCACATAACAGCCCGTGGTTTTTCCTTGTTAAAGGTTTCCACGTAAAAATCAAGTGTTATTTAAATTCCGCACTTTACACTTGATTTATTGCTTTAACTAGATTGGGGTATTTTCGTAACATTGACTTATTGAGAAAATTGGTAATAATAGTTTAATATCTATTCACCCCCCCCCCCCCCCCCCCCCCCCCCCCCCCCCCCCCTCCAAATAGTTTTATGCACACCATGCATTATTAGTTTCAATTGGTATCAAAGCGGGTTCCTAGATATACTTAGGCGATCCTTGCTTATTTTGGTGTGTTTTGCATTTTGTGTGATTTTTGATCATTCATACATTTGCATTCATTTCATTCATTCATAAACACTATGTGTGGAAACGGTGGAAATGGTGGTGATAACGAAGGTGCTTATAGCACGAGGCCTCCACTTCTCACCGGGTTGAATTATGCCTCTTAGAAAGGCAAGATGAAGTCATATATTTGCCAAATTCATGACCAGACTTGGATGGTGATTAAAGACGGCTACACTTCACCGATGATGACTCCTACGGGTGGAGGAGAGGATGTACTCAAGCCTAAGGTGCAATGGAATGCGTAAGAGTTTGAGGCATCAAAATGGAATATGAAGGCAATGCATGCCATCCTATGTGCAATTGACGAGAATCAATATAAATTGATTCAAAACACTGGGATCGCGAAAGAGGCATGGGATATCCTAGAAATTGCACATTAGGGTACCAAAATGGTGAAGGATTCCAAGCTTCAAGTCCTCCAAACTCAATTCGAGTTGCTCAAGATGGAGGAGAACGAATGCTTCAATGACTTCAAGATCAAGTTGATGGATATTGTCAATCAAAGCCATCAACTCAGTGACCCATACTCGGATAGGAGAATCAAGTAGAAAATTATGAGATCTCTCCCCGAAAGGTTTGAATCAAAGATTATGGCTTTAGAAGAAAATAGTGGATATAAGGACATGAAGCCGAGTGAGGTGATAGGAAGACTCCTCGCCTATGAGTCTAGGAAGGTTCCTACCTCCACACCTCCGAAAAAGCAAAAAGGAATTGCTTTGAAAGCCTCCAAGGATGAGAAGGAGGAAAATGATGACTCAAATGAAGACTTTGCCTTGTTTGTGAAAAGGTTCAAGAAGTTTGTCAAGTTCGAGAAGAAGGGCTTTGGATCCAAAGGCCAAGACTTAAAGAAAAAGGGTCCCTTCAACAAGTTTGAGCCTAGGCAAAAGAAGACCGAAAGGAAATGGATCCAATGCTATGAGTGTGGTGGCATAGGACACTTCACCCTCGATTGTGCTAATCGCAAGGACAAGAAAAAGGGAAAGGTGATGACCGCCACTTGGAGTGGAAGTGATGACTCCGATGAGGGAGATGAGTCTTCGGATGATAAAGAACTCATGGCTAACTTCATAGCTTTTGCCTTTTCCCATAAGAGCAAAAATGTTAGTGAAAAAGAGGAAAATTACTCAAGTGAAGATGAGTCATCATCTAACTCCACAAATGGATATGTGGAGAAAATGGATCTTCATGACTACATCACTAAGTTTGAAAGCTCAAAGATAAAGAACAAGAGAGAGATTCGAAGGTTGAAAGAAGTAAACCTTGAGCTATCAACCCAAGTTGACCAATTAAGTGAAGAAGTAGTGAGATCCATGAAGAATGAAGATAAGCTAAGAGAGGAGTTAGTCATGTCTAAGAGGAATGAAGAAGGTTTGAAGAGGGAGCTTGAAGAAGCTAAAGGGTCATTGACTAGGATGGCTTCTAGCACCAAGAAGCTTAACCACATGCTTGGTGTTGGAAAGAATCCTTGTGACAAGAGAGGTCTTGGGTTTGAAGATGGCAAGAAGACCTCTACTCCCAACAAGATTGTGTTTGTCAAAAGCTTGAGTTACAAAAAAGCTTCACCGGTACAAACTCCTAGGAAGAAGATTGATCTAAGACAATGCTCAAATAGTGCACAAGTGAAGGTAGTGCCAAGAAGGCAACCTCAAGCTCAACCTATAAGAGCTCCCCAAGCCAACATTCCTCAACAATTGGTTCATCAAGGAAAGAGATCAATCATGCAAGCTCAACCGAGGAAGCAAGCTAGACCGGTTCAACAACGAAGAAGAAATGAACCGATGCAACCACAAAGACATGGGAAGGCTCCTATGCATGCACAAGGACATGGTATGATTCCTAACTTCATCCCTACATGTCATTATTGTCATATTGATGGTTATATTAGACCAAATTGCTTTCGTTATATCAAAATATGTAGAGTTAAAAGCATGATTGAAAAGAAAAAGAGTAGAGCCAAGATGCATGTTCTTAGGAATGATAAAACTAATTTGCATGATCCTAGGACATCTAGAGCCCAAGTACCTATGACCACTAGGAAAGATAGTGTTTCACCTAGGTGGATTAGAAGAGACGCTTATTTTTGCCATGTTGCTCAAATTGCCTTAAAGGCAAATTCTTCTAATTTTTGGTACTTAGATAGTGGGTGCTCTAGGCATATGACGAGAAATAAGAGTTTCTTTGAGACTCTTGTCATGGAGGAAGGAGAATATGTCACCTTTGGTGATGGATCTAAAAAGAGAGTTGTAGGAAAATGAACCATCTCCATTCCCAGATTACCCTCCCTATCCAATGCTTTATTTGTTGATGGCTTGAAAGCCAATTTGATAAGCATTTCTCATCTTAGTGATGAAGGATTTTCCGTCTTGTTTAGTAAAGATGATTGGTCAATCTTAAAGCCGGATGGACAAACCTTATTGAAAGGTATGAGATCTAGCGACAATTGTTATTGTCTTGAGGCTAGAGTTGTCTCTTGTAATATGTCCAAGGATGATCAAATAGAATTGTGGCATGAAAGACTTGGCCACATGAACTATCAAGATTTATGAATCTTAGATAAGTTCAATGTTGTGCGTGACCTTCCTAAGCTTGGGAAGAAAGCCAATGGTGTTTGTGGACCTTGCCAACAAGGGAAACAAACCAAGAGCATGCACAAAAATGGCAAGTATCTCTCCACCAAGGAGCCCCTAGAGCTTCTCCATATGGATGTTATGGATCCCATGCAAACCAAGAGTTTAGGTGGAAAGAGATACATTTTTGTTTGTGTAGATGATTTCTCTAGGTTCACATGGACATATTTTCTTAGAGAAAAATCCTAAACTTTTGATGAGTTTAAAATGCTTTGCATTAAACTTGAAAATGAAAAAGACTCTTAACATTAAAAGCATTAAACGGATTAGAAGTGACCATGGGAGAGAGTTTGAGAATGCCTACTTTGAAAGCTATTGCAATAGCTTAGGCATCTCCCATGAGTTTTCGGCTCCTAGGACACCTCAACAAAATGGAGTTGTTGAGAGAAAGAATAGGGTTCTTCAAGAGATGGCCGTGTGATGTTGCTTAGCAACAATGTCCCTATGAAGTATCTTTCCACCAATGAGCCCCTAGAGCTTCTCCATATGGATCTTATGGATCCCATGCAAACCGAGAGTTTAGGTGGAAAGAGATACATTTTTGTTTGTGTAAATGATTTCTCTAGGTTCACATGGACATATTTTCTTAGAGAAAAATCCTAAACTTTTGATGAGTTTAAAATGCTTTGCATTAAACTTGAAAATGAAAAAGACTCTTTACATTAAAAGCATTAAACGAATTAGAAGTGACCATGGGAGAGAGTTTGAGAATGCCTACTTTAAAAGCTATTGCAATAGCTTAGGCATCTCCCATGAGTTTTCGGCTCCTAGGACACCTCAACAAAATGGAGTTGTTGAGAGAAAGAATAGGATCCTTCAAGAGATGGCCCGTGTGATGTTGCTTAGCAACAATGTCCCTAGGAACCTTATGGCCAAAGCCATCAATACGGCTTGCTATATAGGAAATAGAGTCTTCCTAAGGCCCGGCACTAGGCAAACCTCCTATGAGTTATGGAGAGGTAGGAAGCCAAATGTTAGCTACTTCCACTCTTTTGGAAGCAAGTGCTACATTTTAAATGACCGTGATCAACTTGGCAAGTTTGATGCTAAGAGTGATGAGGGTATCTTTATTGACTATGCCTTGAATAATAAAGCCTATAGAGTTTTCAACTTAAAGACTCGAACCGTCATGGAATCATCTAATGTTATCATTGATGATACTAGGCTTAAGACTAATGACCATGAGGAGGAGGTTGCTTTAGATGATGACTCTCCCTTGGAGAAGGTTGTGGAGACTCATAATGTTAGGATGTCTAACCTTGATAAAGAGGACACACAACCTCTTGATAAAGTTCCTCTTTTGAACTCTAATGAACCCATTCCATGGGTTAGGAAACTCCATGATAAAGATGACATCATTGGAGAAGTGAATGAGGGTGTTAGAACTAGCCATCAAATAGCTAATCTCATTAGCCATACTTGCTACACCTCTCAAATGATACCCAAAAAGGTTGATGAAGCCTTAAATGATGAATTTTTGGTTCTTGCCATGCAAGAAGAGCTAAACCAATTCGAAAGGAATGAGGTTTGGACTCTAGTTCCTAGGCCTAAGAGCACTAATATCATAGATGTAGGGAAAAATACATATGGCGGAAGCGAAAAATAGTTTTAGTATAGTTTAAAATTTTTCCTTAAGATGAACCTTAACCCCTTAATTAATTAACATATAACTAAAAGTATCGTACCTTTGTCGTGTGATCCGATTGACGTTGCGTCGATGGTAATCTGTAAGATCTTCCAATCCAATCACGAACGTGAATCACCTAGGAGCATGGTCTCCATTTCTTTGAATTGTGTACCTGAGGATGGATAACAAAAACTTTTCTTTTTCGTTAGTCACAATAACTTCCAAGAGATAACAAAGAACGTTCTGGTCACTTTTTAATTCTCAATCTTTTGATAGAAATTCGAGTGAACCTAATTCGAAATTGCGCACAAACCCTTTTGATGTAAAAGCTACTAGTGCACTATCGAAATAAAAACGATCTCTTCTCTCTTTTCCTCTTGGTTGAATTCTCATACTAATCTCTAGAATTGGATTTATTTTTCAAGCAAAAGAAATAATTCTCTCTAGCAAGATCTATAGTGGCCGAATCCATAGTTACAAAAACTATGGTGGCTGAATCCATTGCTCAAAATATCCCTTATAGTTGCCGAATTCTATGATAGGAAATTATGTGGTGGCCGAATCCTCTTTTCAAAAAAATTTAGGGTTGGTCGAAATCTACCCACAAAAAGGACTCCTATCAATCTTTAGAATTCTAACCCTAATCTAACTCTTTTGTGTATTATCCTATTATGACTATATCAAAAGACTTCCTAATTTGACTAGATAAATAAATTCCTAATTTATCTACTTACCAAATAAAGTCTTTGATATTTATTATACTACTAACAATAGTATAACACTAAGAAACATATTTCCTAGTCAGAAAAAGATTTTGATTCTTAATTAAATAATTAATCAATTAATTAATTAATCTCCATTTAATCAAATAATAAAATAAAATAATATATTAGACTAAATCAATAGCCTTGCCGCCCAAGTGCACTCCACATGGGCTATATATTATTTTCCATTTTATTTAATCCATTGGACCTTAATAAAAAGCCCACATGTGAACTAGGCCCATTCTTACTAAAAGAAACAAGTCCACATGCCTTAATACAATTCTAGATGGACGCATAATTAGTCCGGTAGAATATATCAAGTGATCTATGCAAGTCTGTGTGGATTGGGGATCTTGGCAGGCTATCTAAATTTAAGCTTCAATAGACATAACCCAATCACAATCAACAAATGATTCACTTAGTTTCGATCTATTAATTTTAGTTCATTCCATTAAAGAACTAAAATTGCACTATTAAATAAAGATAGTATAAGTAAATGATTCTCATTCATACCCTAGACAATCTTATTTGAGATAGTGTATTCTCGTGAATAATATTAGTAATCGCCAAGAGCTCATAGACCGCCTATAGCTCTCCTAGTTACCATATTTACTCATATGACCATATTTTGAACTTGGATATTTTGACTTGTCCAGAAGCCATGTTTCAATTGACCCTATTGAAAACTCAACGTTAAGATTTAATATCCAATACCTCAAAACATCAATATGATAATATTATACTCTCATTTCATAAATGGAGCCACGATGTCCATATCTATAAATGAAGTCCTCTATCGATTAGCAAATGAATACCACCAAACTATCGAGGATAGACTATGCTATATACTCATACTCATTGATAGCTTAAATGATAACACTTGTAACCATAAGTCCATCATTTATCTCAGGATTAAGATAGACTCTCCGATTGTCCTCATAATGGAAAAAACTTTTATCTACTGACGGTTCTAGATAAAGTATTTCATTGTGATCCTGTTCAATGCACCCAGTGCACTAGATTCTTTTACTCAAAGACACTTTGATGATTTTAGACTCATCATAACACATTTGATCACACTCAAATGCTAGCAAAAAAATCTACAACTTTAACAAGATAAAAGTACCCAACCTTTACCTTAAGTTGTGAACATTATTCAAGACTAACTAAAGAATTGTGTCTACCTCATGCATATCTAGATGTACGAACAATTCTTCTTTTCTCATAGTCTTTTGACCTTATAATTATTTATTTTTGACAATTATAATAATTAAACTATAAATGTTATAAGACTTGTTAAACCAGAAATCACTTTATTAATATGAATATATTGTCAAAAACACTTTTACACTCTTGCTATTGAGCATAATCCTAACAATAGGCACTAAATGGATATATAGGAACAAATCAGATGAGGATGGCAACATTGTGCGTAACAAGGCAAGGCTTGTTGCACAAGGGTACTCTTAAATTGAGGGTATCGACTTTGATGAGACATTTGCTCCCGTTACCCGTTTAGAGTCCATTAGGCTTCTCTTGTCCATTTCTTGTGTGCACAAGTTCAAATTGCACCAAATGGATGTCAAGAGTGCCTTCCTCAATGGCTTCTTGCAAAAGGAAGTGTTTATTGAGCAACCCAAGGGATTCGTGGATGCACACCACCCCAACCATGTCTATCGCCTCAAAAAGGTTTTATATGGGTTGAAACAAGCACCGAGGGCTTGGTATGAGCACCTCACTCAATTTCTTGTTGACAATAACTACACAAGGGGTAGTGTTGACAAGACTCTATTCATCAAGAAAGAAAATGATGAGCTCTTTATAGCTCAAATATATGTTGATGATATAGTGTTTGGCTCCACCAATAACACCAAAGTCCAACAATTTGTTAATGTTATGTCTCATGAGTTTGAGATGAGTCTTGTTGGTAAGCCAAGTTACTTCATAGGTTTACAAATTAGGCAATTAAATGATGGGATTTTTATAACCCAAACTAAATATGCTAAAAACATAGTGAAGAAGTTTGGTCTTGAAAATGCCAAACATTGTGATACACCCATGAGTACCACTTTGAAGCTAAGCAAGGATGCTAGTGGTAAAAGTGTGGAACAAACTCTATATCAAGGCATGATTGGCAGCTTGCTTTATTTGACCGCAAGTAGGCCCGATATATCTTTTAGTGTAGGTGTCTGTGCTAGGTACCAAGCGGATCCTAAGGAGTCCCATCTCTCTTCCATAAAGAGAATCATTCGCTATGTGAATGGGACATCCAACTATGGGATTTGGTACTCTTTTGACACTAATGCTAGTCTAGTTGGCTTTAGTGATGCGGATTGGACAAGAAATTGTGATGCTAGGAAGAGCACATCGGGCGGTTGCTTTTTCCTAGGGAACAACTTGGTGTCTTGGTTTTGCAAGAAGCAAAATTCGATTTCCTTGTCCACGGCCGAAGCCAAGTACATTACCGCGGGGAGTGGATGCACACAACTCCTATGGATAAAGCAAATGCTAGTCGACTATGGATTCAATCAAGGTACTCTAACCCTCTTTTGTGATAATATGAGTGCTATTAATATTTCCAAGAATCCAGTACAACACTCTAGGACTAAGCATATTAACATCCGTCATCATTTCATAAGAGAACTAGTTGAGAACAAATGCATTGTACTTGAACATGTAGGTACAAATGATCAACTAGCCGATTTATTTACTAAACCCTTAGATGCAACTAGGTTTAAAACACTTAGTAGATCTATTGGGATATGTCTTGTGGATTGATGTTATTTCGTGATTGACCTCATATGGGGAACTCAAGCAAAAAGAGCAGTTGTATACTTGTTCCATGCAAAAATTTGAAAATTTTGTTGCTTCTTTATTAATTGCTTGAGTATCTTGGTTGCACATATGTTTATATGTTTTTTCTTCAATAAGTGTGAACCATGCTTTGATTGCAATCCATGTCTTATTTATGTTCAAACATGCATTTTTGGACTAGGAGATTCTCTTAGGAATTACTCTTTGAATGACCTATAATGATCTCCATGACATGATGATTCTTAAATGACATGCGTAAAATGTGAAAAGCATGAAATTCAAATGACATGCTCAAATGAAAAAGCATGAATTGATGATTGCAATTCTTAAATGCAAAACAATGTGTGAAAAGCTAATGAGACTCAAATGAATAAAGGATCTTGTATCCGTTCAAAGGATTTTAAAATCCAAATGTCTCTCCTTTATTGGTTGAACATGGCTACTATCATACGGGCATCTTACCCGAAAAAATCAAATAGGGTGCAAAGTCGCTCATGCCATGTTTTGCTTATAAAGTTGGATATAGTTACTCTAAAATTGAATTCAATAAATTTTCTATATCCTTGCTGATTCATGACAAATGGTAAAATTGGTTTGAATTCTTAAAGGAAACATTTATCATTTGCTTTGCCAAATACCATTGATTTTTGGATTTGAATGCAACATGTCTTGCATGCAAAACATCTTAATCACACATTTTCATAAAATAAATCTCTTTGTTTCTCTCCATTTAATTGAGTTGCATAAAGTGCTTTATATGATTATGCAAATGACTTGTATGCTACTATCTTTCTTTGCTACAAGTAACCCATTTGGAGGATACTCATTTGCCTATCTCATAACAAAAAGCGGGAGTAGTAGTGGTAAGGGAGATTGCTAATTGTAGTAGCAAATTCACATGATTGGGGAGATTTCATATTGAGGAAGGGTAACTCGTTGAGGGGGAGCATTGCATTACACATACATTGCATGATGTTGTGCTTAAATTCTTTAACTGCAAATGCTTGTTTTAATTTCACTTGATCACCTCAAATACACTTGCTTTGGAAAGTGTAATTTTTTTTTGTTTTGAAGGATTGATAGTTCTACAAGAGATTGAAGACTTGAAGTTTATTTTTTTTTCTCTTATCTCTTTGTAATGTAGAATATCTTTGTTGACCTTTAGTTTCAATTTTGTTGTGAGGATCAATGTGAGTGGTGGTTTTGTCACGAAATAGCCAAAGGGGGAGATTGTAAGTTCCTCAAGTTTTATTGGCTTATTTCAGTGACAAACCACATGTGGGGTTTGATGTAAAGGTAGCTCAGGCTTTTAATGGTTGGTGCCTTGCACAACCAAGTCCCTCTCAAGACCTCAAGAGAAGAAGCAACAAAGGTAAATTTCTAAGTGCTTACTTGCTTTGAAGAGATGTAGTTGCACACACTCACAACTCATGCATATCTTTAATACTTATATGTTGTGAGTTTTTTATATGTGTACATTTATGTTCATTAATATCTTTTCATGCATGTTTATTTGATTGCATCTTGCTTGTTTTGCCTTAACATGTTTAGGCATTAGGATGCAAAGCCAAGGGGATTTCAGCGCCCTGGTTCGGCGACCGGTGGCCGTAGAATCAGGCCACCAAATTGAGACCAGTTAATCTGGTATCAAATCGGCGCCCTTGGATTGGCATTAAGGGGCCGCATAACAAGGCCATCGAATTCATACTAGTGGGTCTGATTGTAATTCAACGCCCTTGTTCTGCAAGCAGGGCGTAAAATGAAGGTGCATAATCTTTGTCAGCGCGACTGTTGGGATTCGGCGCCCTTGTTATATGGTCATCGGCAGCAGAACCAAGGCCGTAAAATTCCCTGTTTCTGAACCCTTTTCCAAAATGTTGTCACTTCATTTTGACTCCCTATATATATGCCTCTTTGTCTTTAGGTCGATTTCAAGAGTTCAAAAATCATATTTTTCCCTTAGAACATTTTTCAAGAGAAACAATTCACAAGAACTCACCTTTAAACACTCAAAGTCATTCCTTTACGCATCAAAGTTCATCTAGCATCTTCTATGACCATATAGGATGCATCCATGCATGGTTTTGCAACATCACTTCTTGCTTGGTAAGGTTTTCACTAATTTCATCTAATCTTAGTGTCTTTCTTAACTAGTCATCTCTTTAATTACTTGTATGCTCTTAGAATACATTCTAGATACAAGATAGAGATTGTTTGTGATGCTTTGATTGAATGTTGTATTGTGGTAGCTATACCTAGGATTGTTTAATCTAAGTTAGCTAAGCTTTATGCCATGTCATTTAGCAATTGATATCTATGATTGATTTAATTGTCATCTTATAATCCTAGTTAAGCATTTAGTGTTCCCTAGCTATATTTGCATTTTTGATATCATACATATTCACATAGGCCATTTAATCTCTTCATTGAGAAGTAAGTCTTGTGGCTAAGGTTGCTTAGGCCTCAAGCAAATTGGACTAGGTCCACTTTTATAGGCATGCGGGTAGTAGTGGCGGGTTATAGACCATGAGAGGTTGAGGTCAACCTAGGTTGTAAACGTCATTGCAATTAGTGGATTTGAGGTTCGTGTGTGGTGCACATAACAGCCCGTGGTTTTCCTTGTTGAAGGTTTCCACGTAAAAATCAAGTGTTATTTAAATTCCGCACTTTACACTTGATTTATTGCTTTAACTAGATTGGGGTATTTTCGTAACATTGACTAATTGCGAAAATTGGTAATAATAGTTTAAAATTTATTCAACCGCCGCCCCCCCCCCCCCCCCCCCCCCCTCTAGATAGTTTTATACACACTGTGCATTATTAGTTTCAAACTCTGCTCTTAGAAGAGTTAAGGTTTGCTTTTTCAAAATTTGAAATCAGTATAAGTATGAGAAGAAGAAAGGGGGTTACTTATAGAAAGAAGTGGAAGGCTACCGGAAGAGAACATGACCTAATGATCGGAAACGTGGGTGTGGCGATTTCGAGGAATTCGTGCCCAAAACGGTCCTTTCAAACAAGCGGACCAGTCCTAGCCTTACATGTGGATCAGTCATTAAATACAAGCGTGCCAAAGAGGGATTTCCTCCTAAACAGTTGAAGTCAACCAAGCAAAAAGGGTAAAATCCTTCCTGTGTTCCAAGTATCCTGACCCCAACCCCAGCTATGTACCGGTATTTAAGTCAGAAGGGACTTCTGTTAACCGCCAAAAATGGCAGGGGTCCAAAAAAGAATTTTCCATCCATACCAAGACTATTTGAAGTAGAAAGACACTACATGAAGTATCCCGCTACCCCAAGAAGGAGCCAAACTGATACATCTAGACAGACTTGCTACGAAACCTGTAAGGATTCCCATATCTTGATTAGCTTATTGCATGGACAAACCACATATTGGGGATTCATTGTAAGGGTAGCTTAGGTATTGGTGTTCAAGTTAAATGCCCTTTGAAGACCTCATCATTGATAAGCACCAAAGGTAAATCTCTATATGCTTGATTTGCTTTGAAAAGATTTAGTGCACACACACACATTCCATGCATTTCCATACTTTGTGTATTTTGTGTGTCCGTATGTGTGTACATTCATGTTTATATAATATCTCTTCTTGCATATTTTGTTGATTGCATCTAGTAGTTCAAATGCCATGACATGATTAGAACTATGTTGCATTGTGTATGATTGGACGCTGTTCACCGGCCATACAGGCGCTCTTTGAACAGCGGTCCAAAAAGGAGAAAGAGCAAATTTGCTCTTAACCGCTCTACACCCGCTCTACGTAGAGCGGGTGAATAGCGATGCCACTAGTGATGTTTTTCACACCTGATGGTCCGCCCAAAAACCGCTCTACGAACAGCGGGTGAAGGGCGGCTCTCCAGACCCGAGAGCAACCGCCCCTAGGCCGCCTGAAATCTGCCTTACGTAGGGCGCTCACGAAGAACTTGGTTCTTCATTTCCCAGGTGAACTGCTGTTCATCCGCCCTACATAGAGCAGGTGAACAGCGGCTAAGGCATATTTTTGAAAAAATATACAAAACGGTGTCACTTCATTTTGGCACCTTATATATATGCCTCTTTCATTTTAGGTTGATTTGCTAAGTTCAAAATATCGTATATTTTCCTTAGAATATTTTTCAAGTGAAAAATTCTCAAGAACTCACCTTTAAACACTCAAAGACATTCCCTTGTTGATGCAGCAAGCAAAGACGATACGGCAAACAAAGGTTTGGATTTCATGGAGCGGAGGAATCGACTCAAAGACGAAGGGTGCGGAAAGAAGGAAGCAAAGACTCGGAATGGTTTTAACTGTCAGAATGGGCAAATTTCGGGGGGCTTTTCAGAGGCCAAACGAACTCCAAATCAACATTATAATATGTTTCCGGAAAGCGTAAGACGAGACCTACAAATGTTATGAAGACTCTGTCCTACGTAACAGATCACAACAGGCCCAAATTCGGCCATTTAGATTATTGCGCGAAGACTTGAGCTGGACAACAGCTGGACACTGTGAGCTAGACGAGATGATCAGGTCTAAACTTCGTGGACCTCTACAGAGGGCATATGGGATTGGATTGTCTATTATAATATATTTCCGGAAAGCCCAAGGCGAGCCCTACAAATGTTATGAAGACTCCGTCTTCTATAACGGGCTCCTGCATGTTCGAATTTGGCTGTTAAGTTTCGTGCGCGGCAAGACAATTGTTTCTTTAATTATTATTTCCAATTATCGTCATGATTTGATATGTTTATTTTATTTCCTTTTAGTTTATATGTAATTAGATTATTAATTATTTTATGATTTAATTTTATTAAATCAAATCCAATTTCCTTTTTAGATAGGTTTTTAATGTTTTAGGAGTCTTTTGATTTTAGGAGATTTGATATCTTTTCCATTTAGGATTCTTTCCCGTGTGTTTAGGATTTTCTTGTTAGTCAAGTTTTACAATTCTATTTAAGTAAATTGTATTAGGGTTTGAAAGACAGCTTTTGATTAATAAAAAATACAGAGAATGTTTCTCAACTATCCATTTATAACATCCTTCGTGCGCGAAGTCGATTATTGTATTTGAAGCCTAATATTCCGGTATTCGTGCGCGAATCAACGGAACGTTAGTAGGTTGTTTTCAATTTGTTTCTTGCAGGTTTTTCTCGACAGAGCTTCCGCTACATCACTTGTGCATCAAAGATCATCTTGCATCATCCATGCATGGTTTTGCTTCATCACAACATGTTTGGTAAGATTTTTACTAACTTCATTTTATTTTAGTATTTTTCCTATCAAGCCATCTCTTTAAATTACTTGTATGTTTTAAATCATATGCTAAATACAAGAATAGAGAATTGATTGTGATGAATTGATTGAGTGTTGTATTGTGATAGATATCTAGGTTTTTATAATCTATGTTTATCTAAGCTATTTGACATGTCATTTAGCTCTTGATATCTAGGATTGATTTAATTGTTATATCATCATCCTAGATAAGCATCTAAGGGTTCCCTAGCTTTGTTTGTTATTTAAATATTCATACATATTCACATAGGTTGCATTATCTCTTCATTGAGAATTAAGACTTGTGGCTAAAAGTGCTTAGGCCACAAGCAAATTGGACTAGAGCCACTTTTAAAGGCCCGCATGGTAGAAGTGGGGGGTTATTGACCGGAGTGTTAGACGAAGACTACATAGGTTGTAAACTCCATTTCAATTAGTGGATTTTGAGGTTCGAGTGGGGCGCACTAAACAGCCCGTGGTTTTTCCCAATGGTTAGGTTTCCACGTATACATCAAGTGTTATTTAATTTCCGCACCATATTACACTTGTTTGTATTTTTTACTAGTAGGTACATTTTCGTAAAATTGACATGTAAGCGAAAATTGGGTAAAATTAGAACACACCGAGCATTATTTATTGTTTCAAAACCAAATCAAGATCAGGAGCACCTGGATCCCCAAGTACCAGGAAACAGAGAGGTCAAGGTCCTAAGGACCCCGCTACTTCAACATCCAGGTACCCCGCAACTGCATTATCCGGTATCCCGGTACCCCGATACTCTGATACACAAGGAATATAGTTACTACGACCCAGCAAGATACATGGTATCCAGGTACCTCGACCCATCATAGAATCGGCCTATCAGGCAATGGAAGAACAAGATAAGAGGAAGGTGAAAGTAATACAAATAACGCTCGGTGTGTATGATAAATATATTTAAAGGGGGGGTGAATAGATTTTAACTATTATTACCCAATTTTCGCATGCAAGTCAATATTACGAAAATGCCCCTACTAGTCAAAAATACAAGAATGTGTAATATAGTACGGAATTTAAATAACACTTGATGTATACGTGGAAACCCAACCACTGGGAAAAACCACGGGCTGTTTAGTGTGCCACACTCGGACCTCGAAATCCACTAATTGAAATGGAGTTTACAACCTATGTAGACCTCGTCTAACACTCCGGTCAATAACCCCCCACTTCTACCACTCGGGCCTTTAAAAGTGGCTCTAGTCCAATTGCTTGAGGCCTAAGCAATCTTAGCCTCAAGACTTAATTCTCTATGAAGAGATTATGCAACCTATGTGAATATGTATAAATATTCAAATAACAAACAAGGCTAGGTAACCTTAGATGTTTATCTAGGATAATGATATAATCAATTAAATCAACCCTAGTTATCAATTGCTAAATGACATGTCAAATAGCTTAGCTAATCAAGATTAATCAAAAACCTAATTAGCTATCACAATATAACACTCAATCAATTCATCACAATTAATTCTCTATTCTTGTATTTATCATATGATCAAAAACATACAAGTAAATTAAAAGAGAATAGCTTGATAGTAAAAATACTAAAATAAGATGAACTTAATCAAAATCTTACCAAGCAAGTTGTGATGATGCAAACCCAATCATGGATGCATTCTATATAGTCATAGAATATGCAATATGAAATATGATGCAAAAAGGATTTGATTTGAGTGTTTAAAGGTGAGTTCTTGATTTGATTTTTTCTCAAAAATCTCTCTTTGAAGCTTAGGGTTCTAAGGACTCAAAGAACTTCATCAGAGAATAAGAAAGTAAGATATTTATAGACATCAAGAATTGGGCATGTGAAAAGACAATTTTGCCCCTGAAACGAACCAATCGGTGGTTTCATTAGGCGGCCAGGCCGCCGTTTACAACCGTCGAATTGAACCCGAGAAGAACAGGGGAACAACAGCGATTTCATTCAGCGATTCGAAACCGTCGATTAAACCACAGAATCAAACCCGAGAGATGTAAATCAATCAGGTATGAACAGCGGTTTCGAACGGCGGTCGGTGGCCACCGATCGTAACGGTAGAATCACTCGGACCTTTCTGGACTGAAACGGCGGTTTCAATTCGGTGGCCAGGCCTCCGATCAAACCGCCGATTCACCAGTGATGGTGAATCTAAAGGAGAAGCCAAGAGCATTCTCCGTGGGCGGTCTTCGCGTAAAACCAAGCACATTCTAGTGCATGCGCGGACGTTTCCGAACACTATCGAGAAACGAATTACTAAGCACATATACACACAACAAGATATCAAACAAAGTGCTAGTGTGTAAAGTGACATGTGAAGAGTATGCACACAAGAACAAGTATGCTAAGTGTTTGTGTGCTAACTAAATCTCTTCAAAGAAAACCAAGCACTAGAAATTATACCTTTGGCATGCTTGTCCCTTGAAGTCTTGAAAGGGCCTTGGAGCATGAAGTTCAATCACCTAAACTACCCTTACACAAACAACCCTAACAAGTGGTTTGTCCACAAAATAAGCCAATCAAGATATGGGAATCCTTACAATCTCCCCCTTTGGCTAGTTCGTGACAAAACCACCACTCACCTTGATTCCTCACAACATAATAGAAACTACGGGTCTACAATGATTTTCTACTTTACAAAGAGATATATAAAAATAATCTTGAAGTTTTCAATCTCAAGTAGAACAATCAATCCCTGAAAGCAAAGTTTCTATACTTTCCAATTCAAGAAAAATGTGAGATTTATCAAGTGAAAGCATAAACAAGCATTTGCATTCTAGAAATTTAAACACAACATCATGCAATGTATGATGAACGCAATGCTCCCCCTCAAAGGGTTACTCCCCCTCAATATATTGTCTCCCCAACATGCACAATTGCTACCACAATTTGCAACTCCCCTTACCACCATTCTACTCCCCTTTTTTGTCATGATATAGGCAAAGGAGTAGTCCCCAACCGGGTCACTTAGCAAAGAGAGATAGTAGCATAATATATACTTGCATAATCATATAATCCACTTTATGCAACTCAATCAATTGGAGAGAAACAAGGAGATTTATTTAAAATAAATGTGTGAATCAAAACATGCTTTGCATACAAGACATGTAGCATTCAAGTCCAAAATACAATGGTATTTGGCAAAGCAAATGACAAAGGTTTTTAATAAGAATTCAAACCAATTTCACCAATATCATGAGAGAAGCAAGGATATAGAGTTTTCATTGATTTTAATATATGAGCAACTATATCCATCTTTATAAGCCAAACATGTCATGAGCAACTTTGCACTCTATTTGATTTTTCCGGGAATGAAACCCGTATGATAGTAGACATGTTCAACTAATAAAGAAAGAGAGACAATTTGGAATATAAATTCCTTTGAACGGATACAAGATCCTTTATTCATTTAGAGTCTCATAAGCTTTTTCACACAAGTTTTGCATTTAAAAATTGCAATCATCAATTCATGCTTTTTCATTTGAGCATGTCATTTGAATTTCATGCTTTTCATATGTCATTAGCATGTTATAAAAACAACTCATGCTTTTCAATTTTTAAGCATGTCATTAAGAATTATCATATCATGGAGATAACTAGGTCATTCATATCATACTTCCTATGTAAATCTCCTAGTCCAAAAATGCATGTTTGAACATAAATATGACATGGATTGTAGACAAGCATGGTTCACACTTATTGAATTGAAAACATATGTACATATGTGCAACCAAGCTTACTCAAGCAATCAACAAAGAAGCATAAGATTTTTCGAATATTTGCATGCAATAAGTATGCAATAGCTCTCTTTGCTTGAGTTCCCCATATGGGGTCAATCACTATCCTTCATCAATGAAGGTCATGAGGTCCTATAGACCTCCCAAGTCCATTTGACTTGGTTGAACCTATTTGAGACTTGTTAGTCTCATAGTAAGCGGGTTCATTTTTTCTTATCCACATAGATATGACATTTTTCTTCTTAGTGGTCAATGGTTCAAGAGTTCTAGAAATAATAGGATCATGAACATGAATATTTTCCTTCCTATTAGCATGCATTCTAGCTCTTGTCATTCTCTTTTCAATCATGCTTTTGATTCTACATAATTTAATTAAATGAAAGCAATTTGGTCTAATGTGACCATTAATACCACAAAAGTGACATGTAGGGATAAATTTAGAATTCATACCATGTCCTTGTGCATGCATAGGAGCCTTCCCATGACTTTGTGGTTAAGCGGGTTCAAATATTCTTTGTTGTTGAACCGGTCTAGCTTGCTTCCTTGATCCATTTTGCATGATTGGCCTCTTCCCTTGATGAATTTGAGCGTGAGGGAAGTTAGGTTGAGGAACTTTTTGAGCTTGAGGTTGTCTCCTTGGAGCTTCCTTCACTTGTGCACTTCTTGAACATTGTCCTAGATCAATTTTCTTCCTAGGAGTGTGCACTGGCGAGGCTTCTATCTTGCTCAAACTCTTGACAAAGATGGTCTTGGTTGGAGTAGTGATCTCCTTGCTTTCTTCATACCCAATATCTCTCTTGTCACAAGGGTTCTTTCCACTACCAAGAATGTGGTCAAGTTTCTTGGTGCTTGTAGTCATCCTAGTCAATGACTCTATAGCTTCATCAAGCTCTCTCTTCAACCCTTCTTCATTCCTCTTAGACAAAGCTAGCCCATCCCTTAGCTTGTCTTCAATCATCTTGGATGCCTCCACTTGTTTACTTAAGTGGTCATTGTGTGTTAAAAGCTCTAGATTTTCATCCTCTAAAATCTTCAACTTTCTATTGTTCTTCTTCAATGAACTTTCACACTTGACTATAAAGTCATTAACATCCATTTTCTCTACACTTCCATTTTTAGAGTTAGATGAGGAGTTATCTTCACTTGAGTCATCTCCTCCACTCTCCTTCTCACTAATGGAGTCATTTTTCTCATTAAGACATTCACCTTGGTCTCTTGAGTCAATAAGAGCCATATCCCAATGAGTAGCTTCGCCTATCACCTCTAGAGCTACTTCTTCATCTTTTTCTTCTATGGGATCATTAATCAAGTCATTCTTACCAACAACTTTATCTTCTACACAAGTGGCCCTAAATGCCGTGTAGTCAATGGTAAGCTCATCATCACTTGATAACTTGTCTCCCTTTCCGGAGTCATCACTTTCACTCCAAGTGGCGGCCATCACTTTTGCCATCTTATTCTTCAAATTCCCACAATCGAGTAAGATGTGTCCTATACCGCCACACTCATAACATTGGACCAAAACTCTTGAAGGGAGCCTTTTTCTTCAAGTCTTGGCCTTTGGATCCAAAGCCCTTCTTCTCGAACTTGACGAATTTCTTGAATCTTCTAAGCAATAATGCCGTGTCTTCGTCTGAGTCACCTTTTTCCTCCTTCTCAACCTTGGAAGCTTTCAAAGCAATCCCTTTTTTCTTTTTATGAGGTGAAATACTAGGAGCCTTCCTAGATTCATAGGTGAGGAGTCTTCCAATTACCTCGCTCCGCTTCATGTCCTTATAAGTGTTATTCTCCTCTAAAGCTGTCACTTTTGCTTCTAACCTGGCGGGGAGAGACCTCATAATTTTATGCTTGACTCTTATATCCGTATAAGGGTCACTGAGTTGATGGCTTTGATTGACGATATCCATCAACTTGACTTCAAAGTCATTGAAGCATTCGTCCTCCTCCATCTTGAGCAACTCAAATTGCATTTGAAGGACTTGAAGCTTGGAATCCTTGACAACATCGGTTCCTTTATGTGCAACCTCTAGGATATCCCATGCCTCCTTGGCTATCCTAGTGTTTTGAATCAGTTTGTATTGATTTTCATCCACTGCACATAGAAGAGCGTGCCAAGCCGTCCTATTCCATTTTCAAGTCTCAAACTCTTCAGTGGACCACTAAGCCTTAGGCTTGAGTACTTCTTCTCCACCACCCGTGGGAGTCATCTTAGGAGCCATATACCCATCTTCAATTGTCATCCATGCCCTATCATGGATTTGACACAAGTATGCCTCCATCTTGCCTTTCCATGAGGCATAATTCACACCGGTGAGGAGAGGAGGTCGTGTACTTGACGCACCCTCTTGGTTGCCACCGTATCCACTCATTGTATAATGAATGAATTCAAATGAATGCAAAATATATGAATGAGCAAAAATCACACAAATCCAAAACACACCAAAAATGAGCTAGGATCACCTAAGTATATCTAGGAACCCGCTCTGATACCAATTGAAAGTAATATAAATAACGCTCGGTGTGTATGATAAATATATCTAGAGGGGGGGTGAATAGATTTTAACTATTATTACCCAATTTTCGCATGCAAGTCAATATTACGAAAATGCCCCTACTAGTCAAAAATACAAGCAAGTGTAATATAGTGCGGAATTTAAATAACACTTGATGTATACGTGGGAACCCAACCACTGGGAAAAACCACGGGCTGTTTAGTGCGCCACACTCGGACCTCGAAATCCACTAATTGAAATGGAGTTTACAACCTATGTAGACCTCGTCTAACACTCCGGTCAATAACCCCCCCACTTCTACCACTCGGGCCTTTAAAAGTGGCTCTAGTCTAATTGCTTGAGGCCTAAGCAATCTTAGCCTCAAGACTTAATTCTCTATGAAGAGATTATGCAACCTATGTGAATATGTATAAATATTCAAATAACAAACAAGGCTAGGTAACCTTAGATGTTTATCTAGGATGATGATATAATCAATTAAATCAACCCTAGATATCAATTGCTAAATGACATGTCAAATAGCTTAGCTAATCAAGATTAATCAAAAACCTAATTAGCTATCACAATATAACACTCAATCAATTCATCACAATTAATTCTCTATTCTTGTATTTATCATATGATCAAAAACATACAAGTAAATTAAAAGAGAATAGCTTGATAGTAAAAATACTAAAATAAGATGAACTTAATCAAAATCTTACCAAGCAAGTTGTGATGATGCAAACCCAATCATGGATGCATTCTATATAGTCATAGAAGATGCAATATGAAATATGATGCAAAAAGGATTTGATTTGAGTGTTTAAAGGTGAGTTCTTGATTTGATTTTTTCTCAAAAATCTCTCTTTGAAGTTTAGGGTTCTAAGGACTCAAAGAACTTAATCAGAGAATGAGAAAGTAAGATATTTATAGACATCAAGAATTGGGCATGTGAAAAGACAATTTTGCCCCTGAAACGCATCAATCGGCGGTTTCATTCGACGGCCTGGCCACCGTTTACAATCGCCAAATTGAACCCGAGAAGAACAGGGAAACAACGGCGGTTTCAAAACCGTCGATTAAACCGCAGAATCAAACCCGAGAGATGTAAATCGATCAGGTATGAACGGCGGTTTCGAACGGCGGTCGGTGGCCACCGATCGTAACCATAGAATCACTCCAGACCTTTCTGGACTGAAACGGCGGTTTTAATTCGGTGGCCAGGCCTCCGATCAAACCGCCGATTCACCAGTGATGGTGAATCTAAAAGAGAAGCCAAGAGCATTCTCCGTGGGCGGTCTTCGCGTAAAACCAAGCAAATTCTAGTGCATGCGCGAACGTTTCTGAACACTATCGGGAAACGAATTACTAAGCACATAAACACACAATAAGATATCAAACAAAGTGCTAGTGTGTAAAGTGACATGTGAAGAGTATGCACACAAGAACAAGTATGCTAAGTGTGTGTGTGTGTGCTAACTAAATCTCTTCAAAGAAAACCAAGCACTAGAAATTATACCTTTGGCGTGCTTGTCCCTTGAGGTCTTGAAAGGGCCTTCGAGCATGAAGTTCAATCACCTAAACTACCCTTACACAAACAATCCCAACAAGTGGTTTGTCCATGAAATAAGCCAATCAAGAAATGGGAATCCTTATAGAAGGCTATCAAGGAAGAAATGGACCGGTACACCAAAATAAAGCTCCAAGTAAGACGGTATACGCCAACATTTAAACACGAGGAAAGTTGACTTCTCCCACCACCTTTAAAGCTCCGCTTTGAATGGGATTAATCAACCCTGTCAAGATCACCAAAGAAAGAAACGAAATCACTTGATTATGGGAATCATTCCCGCACCTGGAATTAAGCCACCATTAACGTCCCATTGATTGCTTAATTGATCAATCGATTATCAGAATGATGGGCAAGAAACAGGACCCATAAATGAGAGAAGACTCTCGATTGAGAGGGGATCGAAAATCAGAGGGTCGACCTACACTTTACAGTTTTTTCCACTTATCGGCTAGCATGAGATCGCCATCGCCAATTGTGTCTGAAAACTTCACACCAAAACTTCCTATAAGTCATCGTTTATATTGTTTCATTGTATCACTCAAATAGTAGATCATGAAATTTCTCACGGTGTGTTCTAAATATTAATCTAGAGGGGGGTGAATAGATTTTAATCGTTATTACCCAATTTTCGTATGTATGTCAATTTTACGAAAATGCCCATAACTAGTCACAATAATATAACAAGTGTAATAAGGTGCGGAATGTAAATAACACTTGATATTTACGTGGAAACCCTCACGGGAAAAACCACGGGCTGTTATGTGCGCCACACACGAACCTCGAATCCACTAATTGAAATGATTACAACCTAATCCCGATTTAATGATCTAATCCCGATAAATAATCATCACAACTACCTAATCCTGGTATAAGTGGACCTAGTCCAATTGCTTACGAATTAGGTAACCTAATCCCGGTCACAACACAAGACTTAATTCTCTAAGAAGAGAAAATACAATCTAAGTGAATATATGAAATATCCAAAAATGCAATTGGAGCTAGGTAACCCTATATGCTTATCTAGGATGATGTTTTTTCAATTAATTCAATCGTAGATATCAAGAGCTAAATGACATGTCATAAAGCTTAGCTAATCAAAGATTAAACAACCTAGATATAGCTATCAAAATACAACACTCAATCATGTCAACACAACAATCTCTATTTTGTATCTAGAATATATTCTAAGAACATACAAATAATATAAGAGATGTCAATGATAAATAAAACACTAATTATATATATTAATAGTGAAGAACTTACCAAAGAATGTGTGTTGACCAAAACACATGCAAGTAAGCATCCTAACTATGCTAGAAAATGCTAGATGATATTTTGATGCATATGAGAATGGTTTTTAAGTGTTAAAAATGTGTTCTTGATTTGATTTTCTCTCAAATGTCTCTCTTTGAAGTTTAGGGTTCTCAAAGTTAAAGAACATTGATTCAGAAAATGAGAAAGTGTGATATTTATAGACATCAAGAACAGGGCATGTGAAAAGATAATTTTGCCCCTAAAACGCACCGATCTGCGGTTTCAATCAAAGGCTAGGCCACCGATTACAACCGCTGAATTGAGCCCGAGAAGAACAGAGCATCATCGGCGGTTTCAAAACCGCCGAACCAACCGTAGAATCAAACCCGAGAGATTAAATCAATCAGGTATGATCGGCGGTTTCGAATGGCGGTCGTGGCCGCCAATCTTAACCGTAGAATTGCTCCAGACAATTCTAGACACAAACGACGGTTTCATTCGGCGGCCAGGCCGCCGATCCCAACAGAGGTGAAAACTAAGGAGAAGCCAAGGGCATTCTCCGTAGGCGGTCTTCGCGTAAAACCAAACACATTCTAGTGCATGCGCGGACGTTTCCGAATAATATCGGGAAACGAATTACTAGACATATATACACACAACAAGATATATCAATCAAAGTGCTAGTGTGTAAAGTGACATGTGAAGAGTATGCACACAAATGCAAGTATGCTAAGTGTGTGTGTATGCATTCTAAGTCTCTTCAAAGGAAACTAAACACTAGAAGTATACCTTTGGAGTGCTTGTCCCTTGAGGTCTTGGAAGGGCCTTCGAGCTTGAAGTTCAATCACCTAAACTACCCTTATACAAAAAACCCCAACACATGGTTTGTCCACGAAATAAGCCAATCAAAGAATGGGAATCCTTACAGATCATTTATCAATAAAACAATGTTATTTTCTCCATTTCAATTGTTATTCTATGTTAATAGGAATTTGACCCCATTAGCATTTTTCCCACTAACATATAAATATATATATATACTAAATGGTATTAAGATAATATTTGTGAAAATTTAGTTGTAAAAAAATATTATATTAAAATAATTTATTGAAGAAAGTATAGAAGAACTATTAAGATATAAGTTTTTTAAAGATACAAATAGAGAGGGTGTGTATTAGAAGTGAAAAAACTTTAGATGAAACACAAAGGAAATATTTCTTGTTGGGACTCAAGTTGGAGATAGAGATAAAGATATGGTAAGAGATGCTATAATAACACGTGGCTAAAATTATAACTTCGTTGTAGTTACTTATTGGAGAAAATCTTCAATGTGCATTGGGTGCATTGTTGAGTTGTACACCCAGCTACTTAGGATGAAACATGTAGGTGCCACATATTTTTCCTGCCACATGTCTCATCTTTAGTGGTCGCCTACATGTTTCATCCTAAGTAGCCGAGTGCACAACTCAACATTGCACCACATGCATTGAAGATTTTCTCCATTTGTTGAGACCTTATATCAACTCTAAATTCCGTGTCCTCCAATCAGTGAATAACACGTGGCTAAACATTATAACTTCGTCCTTTGACTTTTTGTACAACGAAAAATTAATTATCGTTGATACGAGTAAAAATCCGAATAGAATCCCTACAAAAGAGAATAAATTTGGTACCAGAGTAGGGATGTCAATGAGTCATTTTGGGACGAGGTAGGTTCCCTCGTACTCGCCCTTGCCCCCACACTCGTATGGGGGAAACAAGGGCTGATGTAGTTAAGATCAGTTTGGTACCAGAGTAGGGATGTCAATGAGTCATTTTGGGACGAGGTAGGTTCCCTCGTACTCGCCCTTGCCCCCACACTCGTATGGGGGAAACAAGGGTTGATGTGTTAAGATCAGTTTGGTTTTCTGACAAAACCTTATTTGACTTGCATAAACTCATTTTCATTTTATTTTTTTTAATCAAATTGACTTGTAAAAACAGGTTTTCTCAATCTGACTCGAACTTCATTTTTTCAGTTCAATTTAGTTTAATACAGTTCAGACCTTTTAGTATAATGAACAATTTTTAAAATTTATTATTTTTAATTATTAGTAAAATTTTGTTTAAAAACAAATCTAGAAAAAGAAAATTGAAAACTGAGAAATGAAAAAGAAAAAGAAAATAGAAAATGAAAAAAGAAAAGAAAAGAATAAGCTGGAAAAATGGAAAATAAAAATTGGAAAAATAAAGATTAAAACAAAGTACAACCAGAAAATAGGATAGTATATTGCATTTATCTATAATGTACGGTTTGTCTTTTTACGTCATCTAATAAAATTTACAATACAACATTTATTTTCCTTACTTTTGAGTGATGTTATTAACAATCCATCAAATATCTTTATATATTTTATTTAAAAATAAAAAAATAAAAATTGTTAATGGCAATTTAAACCTTAATCAAAATTACTAAAGAGGACAATAAAAATTCTAAAGACACTACTAACTAATATTTTAAACTTCAACCTTATTTTTCTTCCTCTTTAGTGTATTACATACCCTAGAAATCTAGAATATATTCTTATTTTTTCCCAAATATTTTTTCAATAATGAATGATATGCAACTAGAAACAAATTATAATTCTAAAGTGATGGAGAATGATTTGATTTGCAGATTTTTTGTTTGAAGAATTTAGGTGGCCATAAGCATCGTTTGCTAATTTTATATTGTTTAACTGACTATGAAATGAATAGTATGGCTGTACGGGTACCCCTTTTGCTATGAATGTTCGTCTAAAAATCATCTAGTTGAATTCTTCTGGATCATGATTCATGACTGCTTGTATAGTTGTATGTTATCTCATTTTTAGTTTTTATAAATCTCCTTAATTATTATGTTTAGTTGATTTACCAAACATCTGTCTACTAGATTTTGTTTTTGTTTTTTTTTTCAATTGATTATTTCTTAAACTACAGCAATCCCAAACATAACCTTGGAATACTTAATAACTCCAGTTTTTTGGCCAAGTACTTAATAACACAGCTTAATTACCAAACATTCACTTCATAAAAACAAAAACCTATAACAAATAAACAATCCCAAACTGACGAGTCCGATCCTTGGAAGTTGGAACATCATTCATATACTACCACAATTCTCATAAATTAAACACAGTTCAATGCACGAGATTTATGGCGATTCGCAACAGATGTTTTGATAAACACTAAATTTTGCACATGAAAGCATCATCTGTAGCACAATAAATCCTATCAATGGCACGAGCTTCCTCATACATAGAGTAGATAATTAGTTTGAAAATACAAAATCACAATTTTATTAATAAGAGAAAAGGGTAGAGACAACAGAAAAACCAAAAAAAGATTAAAAAAAAAAAAAAAAAAATAGAAGAAGGAAACGTAAAACTTTTGTTAGCGTTTTACTGGGCAATAATTTTTGTACATTTTGGCACATATATTAGAGGATGATTCTAAAATTTTACTGGTAAACATAATTGAACACAGACAGATATCCAGCAGCAAATCACATCCGTTCCTCATCAAGCATGCCGAAAATTCCTATAAAGTGTAAACACAAAATAGACCGATCATCATCAAAGCATTTATACTTATAACAGCCAAGACATAATGGCTTATTGATGAAATCATATTATATGAAGAAAAACTGCATCACTATTCACTATATGCATTACCAAAGAAACTTAAAAAAATTAATGGATCTACCGCTATTATAGTTCAATTTTATTTTTATTTTTTGTTGAAAATACTAAAGTTCAATTTTTAATTTACACATTCTGCAACAACAAGATTGGTAATGCATACTGTTGGAGGGATTTTTTCAACACATACCATGCAAGCTGAGTAGTACAGCTTCCTGTGAAGTAGGTCACTGGTCTCTAGCATTCTAAAGCGTATGTCTGCACCTGCATTTAGTAAGACAAATCATTACCCTATTTTTTTATATATATATATATTTTCTGAGATAAGTAAAAAAAAAAAAAAAAAAAAAAAAACTATCATATGACTAGACTATCAGAGATATCAACCATCTAAAGATACTAGACATTGCTAAAACATTTTTAAAGAGTTTTTTCATGATAATAATGAATAATGACTGATATAGGGGAAATAAAACAGAGAATCTAGATTGATTAAAAATACTCAAATACTGGATAGCTATCACTTTTCATAGCCCAAATTTGAGATAATGGCATTATCACCTCTCCAGGTTTTTCCGTTATGCTCATTAGAAATGGGATTAGAAACATTGAATGAGAAGTTTAAAGTAATTAAATGTATTAAATACTTGAAGAGTCCATCATCTGTTGTACAGACAGCTAAATGATCAGATAGGTCAAAGAAATTTTGGTAGGAAAACACTCATCCAAACACCAAAAGATTATGCTGTAACCTTGCTTGTCATTCTACCTCAGCCATGTTTTCTGCAGTAAAGTAATTCGGTCCACTGCAGTTTGCATCATATGCACCATCATATTGAAGGACCCTAAGTTTCCCTTCCTGCATTTTACAGCAAAATTGTTTCTCAATTCAATGAATCTAGAAGGATAAAGTGAAAAATCATCACGTGAGCAGTGAGCACATCAAATGCAGACCTTGGTTCCGTAAACAAGACCGCCACCGGCAAAAGGGTGAAAGCAAGCAACATTGACCTCATCCTCTGCACTAGGAAGCACTCTCACAAGTTCCATATCCGAAACTCTGTAAACCTGAATAACAAAGACAGATTATTTGACTTTAGATTCCATTATCACTAATAACAAGGGGAGATCTAAGAAGCATTATAGTTGATTTATCCAATGATACTTATTCAATAAACAAACAACGGAATGCTAAAATTCCCTTTTCTTTTCTTCTTACAAAGAGTTTGCTTTGCTAAGACAATCCCCAATGAAATATGTCTTTTCAAGGCAAAACCAAAAGATCTATCACTTTAAAACTCAAAGAAGAATAAAAAAAAACCCTGGAATAATATCACTTAGAAAAGAACTAGGAAAGCAATTAGGAAGAATAGGCAAGCAACTCTGCATCTTGTCTACAGGATATTGTCCAAGAATAAATGAATTAAGTTGCTACAGTAGCTAAATCAGGTGTGATGAACAGAATGGTATACTTGAAGTCGATTAAATCCCTGAATTGCTCCCTATTAAATGGGGGTTATAGCAACCGCAAGTGTAGATGACTGAAATAAACTCCAGATAAGTTTCCAGGATACAACTAGGTACATGTCAAATGTCAATTCAACTCATGAGTCTCAACTCCTCAAGTGGAAATAACAATAAGTAATTAATTACAATTACAGTACCCTACAACGCAAAATCATACACCTTCATAGTTTTATCAACCAAGCAACCTGCTTAAACCATTTCCAGAGAATTCAATTTTCTAATGGAGCTCAAATAAACAAATGATCCCATGCCAACTTGATACAGCGTAACAGTATTAGAAGAAGAATATAGGGACCACAAAGCAGATATCAGAAAATCCCACTATATGTAACATAAAAACTATTTCCAGACCCGGTCATCAATTATTTCAGTCCTTACTATTAATATAATTTCCATGTGCACCTAAAACTTACTGCAAGTAAATATCAATATACATCAATACTAAAAATACAGGCAAATCCAAGCCCATTGGTACAATCATATCTTGTATCGTCTGCATCTTATCTTGTCTTCACTGTAACATTAGTGAGTACAACTAGGTTTAACACCACATCCCTCAGCGAGCTCAACATCCAAATTTCATTTTGAAATATTCTTACCCATTTATCTCAACTTCTTTTCTTTAACTGTAATAATGATAAAAGCTCACAGCAGTCTGAAATAAAATCAAAACCTCCACTTTCTTTCACAAATTGGGCATACATCAACAAGGGGCAGTCTTTATGTATAAAAATAATAGGAAAAAAACAATAATAGGAATTTTTACCTCCAGAACAGTGTAAATAGGTGATGTTGTTTCCCCATCAATGACAATGCTTTTAAGAAGAGAACCGTGACGCCGCCCATAAGCAAGTAATATATGCTCAGAGGTGGGAGAAAACTGCATGTGCAGTATAAAATATGTAAGTATCCTGTATACCCCGGCAAATTTGTATGGGTTTGGATATTAATGCAAGCAAATAATGATCCATTATACTCCGACAATGATTTGAACATACAAAAAGTTACTTTTCTCAAAACATCAATTTCTACACACACTATCTCTCCAAATCACAGTATCTAAAGTATCAAATAGAACTTAATTCTAGAGTCCTCAAAACTCTAAATATTGAGAAGAAGAAAAAAAAAATCCACCCGAGAAGCATGGTTAACTCTTCTCCTCTGGTCCTGCTTCCCCGAAAGGTAAGTTTCAAAAGACATAAATAAGATTGCAATTATGGCGGACAATGCGTCAATGCCAACACCTAAATAAACAGATGCAACAAAACCCCGTTTATCCATTAAAATTAACCAACCTGGATTGAAGTCAAACAATGAGCAGCTCTAATTGCCCTTGATGCGAGCACTGAACCAAAACTATACCAATAAAAATGAACCTTGTTACAATATGCATCCATCAAATTAAAGACTATAAAAAAAAGGTAAGAGTTCAGGGCAAGTGTAGTTGACGGGATTGAACTTACGTTGACTCCTCCAGGGAGTATATACGAAGCTCATACATGACTTGGTGTGCTGAGATTGGGTGCCGAGTAGGGGATGTTGCAGCCCCAGTCTCTTGATGGACTAATGTTTGTAATCCTGTATCAGCTTCTGTGCAAGGAAGCACACAAGCAACACATGCAGCTAAAAATCTCCCACAAGGTGAAAAATGGGCACCCATTTCACTGCAAACACAATAAAGACTCAACAATGCTACAATGTAAACATAATGACCAGGCACATTTAGTTTATCTGGGCAACCCCAAGAATAAGGTCAAGCCAAGTTTTAATACATATAATTTATAACTCAAGAACATATTTGTAGATCTAGAATATTAAATGTCATATTTGTCGGCACACAATACATTTTCTGATAAAATGATAGAAAAACACAATTTCCAGCTTAATGCCAATAAATAACGTTGCGACTCGAGAATCAAACCATAGAAACAAGATACTAAAACTTTTACCTACAAAGGACTGCATGTGGTATCGTCAAACAGCATCTTTCAGCATTAAGCGGGGCACAAGGATTTTTAATATCATGTGACCATACTCTGAGCTTCACAGTGCAAGGCAATTCTGCAGCTGCTGCGGCAGCCAATGACGTGGCAAGTTCAGACTGAATTCTACTTATAATGGGTTGTGTATCAGTACCATCATGTAGGGTACTAGTGGAAGCAGCAGCTTCTCCAGATTCTGGTACAGAAAAGCGGGAGTGTGGAATCTGATACCGCCCAGATCTTCCAAGAACCCCGGATATGTTGATGCTGCCAGGCGCTGCTAAAGAAGCCGCTGAAGCCTCTGAATTATAAGTAGACTGCTGAGAAGTTGAGGAAGAAGCCAAATGTTGAGCTGAATGATCACGGCCACTACCATTAAGAGGAAGCATTGAGTGGACACCAGCTTGGCTTTGACCCATTAGCCATCCTTGCAAGAATGGTAGCTCCCAACAAGTTGGATCTCTAAAGGGTAAAAATTGCTGAAGTTGCCCAAATTCAGTGACACTTGGTCGACTAACAATGTTTGGAGGTATTCCCCTCATTGCGCCGCCAAGAATTTCTACGTTAGAAGCGGCACTCGGTTGGCTTCGCCCTGCTGGCTGCATCTCATCAGTATCCATAGCATCCACTCTAGAGTCAGAGGCGGCAGTTTCTATCCCAACAGGGAAAGAATTATTTTCTGCACCAGGATATGAGCCAGAAGGAATTACAGGAATTGTCTCCATGGGAGACACCGCATTATTGTGCTGGTTAGCTACATTTGCATTTTGAAACTGTGTTGAAGCAGCTGACTCCACTTCCATGTTACTTGAACCAACAGGCCTATTGGCATGATGCAAATCTTCTCTCGAATCATCCATGGGAAAAGAAGGCACAAACAAGAAAGGTAAGGACATGAGAGGTAGTTCAGCAGCCAAACTAGTACGGTCATTGGATTGAGCATTTGTCACAAAAACAGCAGGAGGAGGATATCGCAAGTAACCCTGAGATGTTGCTCGTGCCATTGAGGAATCTGAAGAGTCAATATCATTCACCTGCATATCAGTCCAATAATGTAATCTATATGATATAACAAGTAAATAATTAATTAAACACCCGTTGGATAATTCACCTCAGCAGTCAAGAGAAATGGAGCAGCATGTGGATGAAAATGCACAGCTCGCAACGACCGCCTTGTCTTTAGCACAATTGACGGTGATGAGGCATCCCCTCTGTTGTTGTAGTGCCATATGTACAACTGAAACACCATTTCAACTGTCAATGCAATGAAATGTACAAGGGGAAAAACCTTCAAGCAAGATAGCACTATGTAAGAAATCTGAAGACATGATTTACCACCTTGTGACCTGAAGCAACAGCAAGGAGTTCCCCTTCAGCATGGAAAGCAATGGAAGCAATAGGACGATCTGCAGAAGGAAAACTACAGCAATCAGATCCATCGCATCATGGCAATAAGAAAAGCACAGTCAAAAATATAGAAAACACTACTGCAGAAGTAACTGAAGAAAGAGTCAGAATAACATTACAGAAATCACGAGATCCTATACACTCCGATGTGTTTGCATCCCATAAGCGAACTTCATGATCCAAGCTCCCACTTGCAAGTATTTCAGGACGTAATGGATGAAACCTAACCTGTAAATGCTCCATTAGCACTAGAACAAGGAAAACATTATTTAATTACATCATTAGCATTTCACATTATGGGCACTGAATTTGCTTCAAAAGCCTTTGAGGGGTACACACAAGAACATCGGTACAAGTACAAAAAGGATACCCCATTAGTCTCTCAACCTTACATAGACATTTGGTGGCTGTTAAAATTCCATATTTGTTTATATTTTTTATGTTTTAGAAAAGTGGTTTATATATTGATGGCTAATTTTACAACCCAAAAGTCAACTCTCAGATCCTGGCATCCATTATATATATGCACTTTTCTCTTACTTTTATATTTTCAATATGGGATTCATCCCATCTTATTTTTCTCAAGCTTCACATGTGGGTGTGATGTCTAATGGTGCCACAAAGACACATACTCTACCCCAAAACCTATCCAAAGCACACAGACTACTATTTAGACCAAGCATTTTGTCACTATACTTAATTTGTGAGCCACTATGTTCTCATGGCAGAAAGTCTCAAACCAAGAGAAAAAGGTATCAACAGTCTTCTATTCAGTATAATGCCATAAATATATCAAAATATTGAAAATAACTTCATATAACTCTCTGCAAAGTCATTATGATAGACTTATTCACATTGTTTGAAACTTTCATTTATATTCTTCGCAAGATATCAATTTTACAGTAAGGATTTCATAAAAGATGTAGCATAAATTACCTACAGAGATGTTATAGCATGAATAAGAAGAAAGCAAGAAAATTTCAGTACAAAGTCGCAAAATTCAAAACTTACCACCCAAGGAGTCCTCCGATGACCGGTCAACACCTTTAAGCAGTTTCCAGTTTGGCAATCAATTATCTTTACAGTGTGATCACCACTGCAAGTATCAAAATAGAATGAGTTTAAAATGCAATTACATGCATGAATTAGAACAATAAAAACAAACGAAAATGAAAACTTACTGCGTAGAAGCAAGTGTTCGTCCGTCAGGACTAAATGCTGCTGCAATAGTTGACCTAGGAGGAGGCACCAAAGGACAATACTTTGCGGATAAATGCCGCAATGATTCTGCCTCAACCCTAGAAAAGAATTTTAAAAAAAATAATAAAAAATAAAAATAAAAAATCAATATTAATGGTTTCCTAAAAATTGAAATTTAACAGACCTCACAACACAAGATAATTGTACAAAAAAAAAAAATCCACATTTTCAAATAACATTCATCCATTAAAGACACAAACCCAACTAGGATCTCTCCCCTTCAACTCCCTAGCTAAAACATTAATAAGAAAACAAAAAAGGAAACTTCAAAGGTTAAAGGTTAAATTATAGGCAGTAAGATGTGCATAAATTTTAAAACAGAAAGTGATCTCATCTACTACCATGAAATAAGGCCTCGTCTTGCATCCCTAGCTGATTTGATACTGGGCCGACAAGCATCCGATCTAGAAGCTTCCCCCCACTTCCTCTTCTGCACGGTTCTTGTTCTCGGTGAAATCTCTCTCTGCGCTAACAAATGCGAAACATTTCTACCACTGGAATGTATAAAGAACGACATAGTCAGAGAGAATAATCAATCAACCCAAATTAACCAAACAAAAAAATGCATCAAATTTTCAAAATTTTCAAAATCCGATTCAGAAATCATGGTCATTGGCGTCATCACATCATTCTAAGAATCAACGTAATTCAACAAACTCTGAAAGGGAAATTGATTCGAATAATTTTGAAATAAGAATATGAACAAGAGAATTAATTCCAAATTATGCAATATGGAAATCGGACCTGTGGTGCAGATGGTTGGACGGTTGAGATCGGAGCGAATTTCGATCGAGCGGCGAGGGAAGTCCCGTCATTGCTCTAACAAAACGTCATAAGCGAGATAGAAACAAGACGAAAAATTGAAGGAGAGAATTCAAAAGAAGGAAACCCTAAATTGACGAATTAGGTGCCGATCTCAGAGGAGCGGTGAAATTGGGGGAAAGCCAAAAGCGGAGGTGGAAACTGCTAAGCCAGTTCAGGGGAAATATTACAATGATACATTTTAATGATTTCTCTCTCTTTCTTTGTGTCAACGAATTTTCCAACCTTCTCTTATGGTTTATGATTTGACCGAAATGACCTTCTTGGCGTGAAGAAGGGACCCGACTCTCTTGCGAATGGGCCTTAGACCCCTGACCACACCTCCTAAATTCTTTTCTTCTTAAACAAAGCCTTAAGCCTCCATTTTTTTATATGAAATTGTTTTTTTTTTTACATTTAAGAATATTTTAGGAGCACGTCTCTCCTCAATATTTATAAATCAAAAGAAATCATGTAGGAGGGGGGAACTAAAAGTTCACTTTCAAGCATGATTCCCAACAAATTTTAGTAAATAATGTAATCATAAATTAGGAATTAAGTTTCATTTATCAGGATGAGGATCTCTGATAAGTAAAAGCAACCCATAAAGTGAACTACATAGATAGTCGTCCTTATAAGGGTATTAATTAAAGTTTTAAAAGTTTTGATGAAGACTTTCAAATATAATTTGATTTTTTGAAACCAAAATAGTCGTGACCACATAATTTGTGTTTACAAAAAGTAGAAAGATATGATAGCACTATAGCAGCATCCGTCATCCGTGAAGAAAGAATATTCGGTTAGCTTTGGGAGCCTGAGCAGCCCAAAAGGCCCAGCCTGAGCCCACTCAAATTTAAATATCCTCTTAAACTACATTCCACATTCCACATACACCTTTTAAGGAAAAAGAATTGAAACAACTCAACTGGGGATTTACACAAGAAAATGTGCATCAAAATTGGACATCAGAGGCATACAAGGAAAAGCCACTTGCAGACCAAGTTATAAATGAATAAAAATTGCAAAATGAACAGAAGTTATATTTACAACCAACTACAAAATCTATTCAAATGGAACTTTTGTTGGATTGGCTTGGTCCCCATATACGGATTGATTGATCGTCACTAGCTGATGCCAACATCTGAGGCCTTTTAGGATTCCAGCTCACACAGTTCACCGTCATTAAATGTCCAGTCAAAACTTCAATGGGCTTAGTGTTTCGTTTATTCCAGATGTAGACCTGATAAGATAAGATGTAAAATTCAAACTTGCTGAATGGTGAAGACAGGCACCAATTTAGAACAGACATCTACTTTCCCTTTTACAAATACTATCCACATGAACATCTTTCTAATACAAGGATGCAGTATCCAAACCAAAAGAGCAGAAATGAACGTAGGTCCAGCTGCATGTTTACAAATTCTTAATACAGAAAAACGGGAATGCCCATGAAGCCAAGAATTAAGAAAAAGCATACCTGAGAATTTTCACTGCCACTGGCAATAAATGAACTATCCAACCCACCAAAGCAGGACCGTATCACGTACTTGTTTTGCTGGTGGCCTGTATACTTTAATGGCTTTTCCAATTTTCCAGCAATATCCCACAAATGGATCTCTTGGCTGTTTAAGTTAACAATAAAGAACTTACTATCCACGGATACTGAGAGGGAAGTGATTGGATGCTCCTCAGAGATGACCCTCTCAGCATTTGTCCCCAAATTGAGTACTCGTATCTCTTTATCGGATAAGACACTGATAAGAATTTTGCCATCTGGAGTCACAGCAAGATCCAAAACTTTGGGCATTCGTGTTCCCCTCCAAGCTTTTATCTCGTTCCCATCACAGTCCCACATGAAGATGCCTTTTTCAGGGTCAGAACTGCCACACACTAGTCGCTTTGAGTCAGGAAACCAAGCACATGAGCTGACAATGAAGCCATGTTCCCCAAATGTATGCTTGCATATACCTGTTTCCACATTCCAAAGCTTAAGAACTTCCAGATTTCCACAAGTAAGCAACTTTGTATCATCGGGGCTCCATGCAACAAATGATACTGGGTTTTGGTGGCTTCTGAGTGTGTGTTTCAATGTCAGTACACTGTCTTCCCCAACCTACCAGAAAAATTACATAAACGGAACCGCAGAACAAATTACTTTTCAAGTTCATGTGGTAATTTTAACATCAACTCCATGTGACATGCATATGTAAGTTTCAACGCAACAGGCAACAGCATCCATATATATATATATATATTTCAACACCTGTTTTGTGCTTTATAAATCCAAAAGCAAGCAATTGCGGGGGGTGTATGGTATCATTTTCATATCCCCATTTTCATTTTGATTCTTAAAAATTCATTTTTAATGTGTGGTTACGCTTTTCAAAAACATAAACATAAGCACGGAAAACAAGGTTTTCACTTTTGTTGTACAAGTATCAGAATCGCCTAAAACGTCTATTTGGTGTTTTTTGTAGAACAAGTATCATAAACGCCTAAGATGTCTATTTGATGCTTTGGTTGTTTCGCCTAAGACATCTATTTGTTGTTTTGGTTGTAACCAAAACAACAAATAGATGTCTTACGCGTTTATGATACTTGTTCTACAAAAAAAAACACCAAATAGACGTTTTAGGCGATTCTGATACTTGTACAGCAAAAGTGAAACTGTTTTTGCTATAATATTGTTACAGTATGGTTCACTCTCTCTTTCTCTTGCTCTCTTTCTCTCACTCCCTAATGAGTTGTCTTGTGGCCTTTAAATATTTAAAATATATTTTCTTTTCCGGTTAAAACTTAAATTGAAACCGAAAAAATCAAATTAACTGTTAATTGAAAAAAAATAGTTCCTTACACGTTAAAAACACGTTATTTATTTAAAACTTTACAATATCTTAAAATAATTTTTCAAAATATTTTTACCAAACAAGTCTTTTTCTCATTTTATAATTTTGTTCAAAAAAGTAAATTAAAAAATTAAAAATCATATCAAACGCACCCGGAATAATTACATTTCGGTGTAAGAACATTGAATAATAACTATGTATTTGTCTTCAAAGTCTCAAAAATATTAATTTTTGATTGGTTAGACAAAGAAATAAATTTAAAATATATAAAGATATATAAATATACAGCACTTATCAGGTATACCTGAGAATATTATCGTGCGGTTTCACTAACCGAGAATTAATTTTAAAAAAATTTACAATATTTCTCGGTAGAGAGAATTAGTGAAACTGCACGATAATATTCTTAGGTATACCTGACCTGACAATTTATATATATATAAACTTTATTTCATGTTCATTTTTATGAATGATTTTAGAAAAAGCATGTTGAAAAACAATACCAGATGTACTCTAATGTATTTGCTTTATAAATAAACATGTTCAATAAGGTATTTGGAAAAACTAGATTTAAAACACAAAATTCATGCTGCTAAATCTAATATTAAACTAATCCTCTTTTACATTTTTTAGAACATGATTTAGAAGAACCAAAAAACCTACTCTTCTACTTCGCTATACTAGTACCAAAACATTTTCCCTTTTTTACTTTTTAGAACTCAGTTTTCAAATTACACTGCCAAATATATTCTTTAGATCTTGAAAATGTAAAATCTAATTTCTCGCTTTCATTTTGTAGAATATTTTTTCTAAAAAAATTAAAATAAATTGCAAAAAATTACCGAACTGGCACCAAATAACTTTTAATATCAATAGAGAACAACTTCCCATGGTTCCTTAAATTTGTTTTAGATCCACAATATGTAGCTCTTGACCTTTTTATTTATTTATTTATTTGTTCACTACATGAAATATTTCAAATAACGAAGCAATATTTAGAATTCAGCTCTAGTACTGTGAAAGCACAATACCTCAAATATGTGTTTATAGGTGCTTGTAAGTTATCAAATTTTATAGGCAACAATTCTATAATAGGAGCATCGATAAGAAATTTGACTTAATCTTCTAAGTAGGCAATGTCACAATGTAACATATGAACCATACCTTCCATATGATGGCTGTGCAATCACTTGATGAAGAGGCTAAGTACTCCCCATTATTAGAAAATTGTACAAACCACACTTCATTCTTATGCTCAGTCAATATCTGCAACAGTAGGAAACCACAAGGATTGCATATAGATCTTAAATATACACAACACCAAGAAGGTGGGCAATCAAAACAGGCAATTTGTACATCATGGTTTAAATATTATTTCGCAGGTTTATACTTGGTAACAATTTACCTATACTGTAAATAAGTGCAATTATCTAGAAGCATAACCATGGACACTTTTGTTAATTCCCAATCAACGTAAGTGCATATAATAATAATACATACCAATTCCAAGTACTGCTCTATTAGACCCAGAATTTGGAAAATATTCTTGTTAAAGTAACCAGCTCAAAGCCAATATTTTAAAATGTCCACGACACAGCACACTGTAATTTTAGGATATTTACTCGCACAGTTGTCGCCAATCTAAACTGTGAAAATATATTGTTTTCAGTTCATTCCTTCGTTCTAGCTAGGGTTAACTATTCAGAAAAATGATACTATGAATTACCGGGTTTAAGAAGGAAAGATAAGGGGGCTGTTTTATGTGTGTGAAAGCATGTATGTCTCTTATATACGTTGACATAAGAGAAACTGTCTCCTACATACTAAAAATTCCTTACTTCATGGCAATTCCTAATTTTGTAAGTGTAGCATGAGTATTAAAGCAGTTTCCACTTTCCAGATACGACTTGAAGACATCACAGTAAAACATTCAGATGCTGAATTAATATAAGGTATCCAATAGAGCAATCAGAAATAGTTCACGTACAAATGTACAATAAAACAAAATAAATATAGAAAAGCATTCCATGTAATAATTGATACCAACAGGTGATTGAGTGTGTGCATGGGTGTGGGATGGGAAGAGGGAAAAAAACCTTCAGTTGCTACATTCATCAGAGCAGTAACCAATTTAACAGCAGCACGAAGCATACCTGAACTGTCTCTGTTGGGATCAGATCTCTGTCACAGCAATGATCCACGTAAAGTGAAACAGCACCTGATGAATTGTGATACAAACATGAATCAATCTGTGATGAAACAGCAGTTTCAACGAGATGTTCCAACCTCCTTGCAGGTACTGTGATTGGTGGAGGAAGCAATTTTTCCAACTCCACCAACAATCTTTTTCGTAACTCACTAATAGCATCCTTATCTATTTTACCCAACTCCATTTCCTCCAACCAAAGGATACTAGAAGCAAGTTTGTGAACCTTCTCCTTGCTCATTCGGAATGAAGGAACTTGTTTCCTCAAAACATTCAACGCCAAACAGTCATCTCCACTATTCAAGTATTCCAATAAACACTGCTTGAATACCAGAAACATCACCGAAGCTCTTATATCTTCCTTCAAATCCATAATTGCATTAAGGGTATGAACACATCCATCCCAATTTCCATTAAATACCTGCAATTCCAACTCCTTTAAATCCACAGATTTGTATAATATACCGGACTCGGATTCCAAACAAGAAGCCGACTTTTTGTAGCCTAATGAATATAAGCACTGAAGTACAACTCTCACAAATTCATGCCTCCTTATTATACCTCTCGGACCAATCATTGTAGAAGAATTCTCCATGGACGTGGTATTTCGGCAAATTTTACAAAAAATTTGTTAACTTTCTTGTCCTCTATGCTCAAGAATTACCATTTTTATTAGTACCCATGAATTTCCTGTTCTAAAAATAACTCAAACGCGCATCAAAATTTTCTGAAATCAAACCCCAAAATTTCTATATACCAAAAAAATAACAAATACCCAGAAGCTGAATTATTAGCTCAATGGACAGAACCATCAAAATAGCAGAGAACGTATCAGCAGCCAGCCAAAACACCTGAAAATTGATAGTTCAGCACAGAAAACAATGATACCTACAATTTATGGAATTTTGAGCTCAAAAATCAAATATACCCAGAAGTCACTAACAGCCAAAAAAAAAAAAAAAAAACCCAAAGAAGCCTCTAATACACTGACCCACTTAACTTAAAAAACCTGATACCAAAACTTACAACCAGATACTTCGCTACAACAGAACTTCGAAAAGAGAACAATAAAAAAAAAAACGCTATAACATGACGGAAGCATAAACAAATACAGATTTCATAAACTAGCATGAGCAAACAGGTACGTGTTGGAAGTATGTTGAAAAAGCTACGAGGAAAGAAGAGATAGAGAAAGATGGTGACCTTGGAGACATAATTTGTTGGAGAAGATTGGTGCAGTGGCACTGGCAGTGACGATGAATTTGTTGGAGAACAACACTTGCGTAATTGACAATGAATCTATAAATGAGCTTTTGCTATTGTAAAGGATCCCAATTACAAAATTTGCCGGCTTCGACTTGTAATTTCTACGCTGTCGTTTCCTACCACTGACTACACGCCGTCGTTTCCAGTTTTGTAATGTCGATTCCGGAATCTGGTCAAAGGTCATCACTTTTTTGGGTAATTACTAAATAGGTCCCAGATGTTTATCTTACTCTCCATAGTTTGGGAATTTTAAGTTTTTGACCGAAATGGTCCCATGTAGGGGTGTGTTGGATCCAATTCAGTGGAATCCATTGGATCCGATCTCATCCATTGGATTTGAGGACATGATTGGTTTGGATTTGATCCTAAATTTTGAAATACATTGGATTGGTTCGAATCTTTGATTTCCATATGAAAATCCGTCAAATTCGTCAAATCCGCCAAAATATAAGGCTTAATTTATATTAGGCCAATTAATTTTGTCTTATACAAATTAATATTAAGCAAATTGTGAATGCTATTATATTTTGTTATGATAAATGATTGTAGGGGGTCGAACTACGAATTATGTGGATTTGGTCGGATTGTGTTAGGCCAAATACAACTTGATTGAATAGTGGATGTCGTCTCCTCTATCGATCAATACGAGTGTCGGCTTATCGAATAAAATTCGTTAGCTTTTTGGTCGAATGCAAAAGAACAATAACAGAGAAACAAGTATAAAGAGAATAACGGAGATGGGGTTAGATTATTAGCCTTAGGTGTGCTTGGGCTGAACAATTGTAAGTATGAATCGTGGATGTGAATCAGATCGAATTCCGGTGGCCAGAATAAATATGATCAGAGCTAAAAGTTCTGAAGGTGTGTTCAATATTAATCTAGAGGGGGGTGAATAAATTTTATACGATTTTATCCAATTTTCGTGTATGGTCAAGATTACGAAAATACCCCTAACTAGTCAATATAAAATAGCAAGTGTAAAATGTGCGGAATATTAAATAACACTTGATATTTACGTGGAAACCCTCACGGGAAAAACCACAGGTTAATAAGTGTGCCACACTCGAACCTCGAATCCATTAAATGTGTATAAACGATTACAACCTAATCCCGGTATATAATCACACATCTACCTAATTCCGGTATAAGTAAACCTAGTCCAATTGCTTGTGGTTTACGCAACCTAATCCCAGAAGCTACACAAGTCTTACTTCTCAATGAAGAGATAAAGTGACCTAAATGAATATATGATGATATTCAAAGAACAAACAAGGCTAGGTAACCTTAGATGCTTATTTAGGATGAAGAAATGACAATTAATACAATCCTAGATATCAATAGCTAGATGACATCTCAAAAAGCTTAGATAAACATAGATTATAAAAAACCTAGATATCTATCACGATACAACACTCAATCAATTCATCACAAATAATCTATACCTTGTATTTAGCATATGATCTAAAGACATACAAGTAATCAAAGAAAAATCTTAATATGAAAAACACTAAAGTTAGATGAAATTAGTGAAGAACATACCAAGGTAGATGTGATGATGCAAGATCCATCCTATGTAGGCATAGAAGATGGAATATGAAATTTGATTGCAAAAAGAATTAGCTTTGAGTGTTTAAAGATGAGTTCTTTGTGTATTTTTCTTGCTTTGAAAAATATCCTAAATATAAAATCTGATATTGAACTCTCTAATGTGACCTAAAGTCATAGAGACATATATATATATAGGCCATAAGTAAAGTGTAGTCGTTTTGAAAAATCGAACCTGATTGTGCATTGTGCGCTGATGTGCTACGCTGGTGGACCAGCGCACGACCAACGCAAAGGCAAAATTTGCACAGGCGTTAGTCGACCAGCGTAGGAGAAGTGCAACACCAGCGACAGAGAACTGGGCGTTCTGCACTGGTGTGCTTGCGCTAGACGACCAGCGACAGACCACTGGGCGATCTACGCTGCTACTGGTGTGCTGCGCTGGTCTGGCACATGTGGACCAGCGCACAGCCTATTCCTTTTAAGCTCCCATACAAAGGTGCAAGGGATAAAAGGTAAATAAAATGCATCCTAAAACCAACATGATATGACATTATAATCACAAGATGCAATCAATATACTTATGCAAGAAGAGAGATTAAATAATCAATAATGCACACATAATACAAACACACAATCATTCAAGAATAAGAGATATGCAAGTGTTGTGTGTGTGTGTGTGTGCAAATACATCTTTTCAAAGCAAATTAAGCACTAGAAATTTACCTTTAGTGCTTCTTCTCTTGAGGTTTTGAGAGCCTAATCTACCCTTACAAAAACCCAAAATGTGGTTTGTCTACGAAATAAGCCAATAAATAATGTGAGACCTTACAAGAGCTTCAAGACGCTTATACGCTTTATCTTTAGTTAGGAATTTTCGAGAGAGCTTTCTGTGGTTGATCAGTGTTATTTATATGTAGAACTGATCCTCCAACATTCACCTTATCAGTATCAGTTAGTGGGCGTGATTCAAGGAGGGATTTCCTTCATTTTGAATCAGTTGTTACTTCTTGCTGTAACTGACGTTTTGACCTGGCTTGTAACCTATATTTTTTGACCTGGTCTTCAAGGCCAAGTCTTGTAGATGCAATGCTTGGATCAACCCGAAGCATGTGGGCCTAGGCTAGTTTTGGTATAACGATTTGGGCCTTTTTACGTTTGGGCCCTTTTATCTTTGGGCCCATGGACCATTTTTGGCTACCACAATTTGTCCCCCACTCTTTAAAGGTGGGATCACCAAGTTTAGAGAGTGATATCAGTCAAGTCGTTTCGTGCAATTGACTTAATGTCGTTTCGAGAGGTATCAAGAACGTCTCTTAAGGAATCACTTTCGTCAAGTTAGGTGATGAATTGACAAGGTGTCGAGCAACTTTGATGATGGTTCTTTGAGGTGAGTTGTCGTTAGACAACTTCGTACACTTAAGTGTTGGAAGTCCAATCAATGAGACTTGAAGTGGTTCAGTTTCCTATGGCTAACATAATGCCTCGTTTTTGGCGCATTTATTTTGGGTTTTAAATTTTGAACTAACTGTGGTTATTAGATAACCGCAACGGTTATGACACGTGGCGTTTGTGGTTAAGTGTTGGTTTATAAACCAAAACTTGACCATTAAGTTGTTTTACTTCTCGTTTTTACGAGTGTTAGAGAGAACACTTAGCAGTCGAAAAGTTTCATTTTTTAGCAAGATATTCACATATTTTCGTTGGTGTTTAATCGATTTTCCAGCGGTTTTAGTCTCAATCTTCTTCAAGGTTAGCAAAAAGCTTATTTCTTTTTATTTGCTTAGCATGAAAACTTACTTCTATGAATCCATAGGAAATAGATTGAAGTTTTTGATATCTTTGCCTGGAAAAACTTTGTGTTCTTCATCGTGTTCATGATCGTATCTGAAATATTTGATTCGATGCCATACTGTGTTTTTCCATGTGGTGTGTTTGCAAATTTTGCTTTGTTTGAATGTCATTAAGTCGTGAATATATATCTAGGTTAGTGACAGCTCGACCTAGAACAGCCGAAGCTTTACAAGATTGGAGTAATCTCTAGGTTTTGTTGTTTTTTTTTTTTTTTTTTTTTTTTTTTTTTTTGTAAAAACCCTAGGATTTGATCTTTAAACCCTAGGGTTTGATAGTTTGTGATTGTAGCGCTTTAATTTGTGCCTGACTTGTGAATTTTTTTCATTTGTTAGTTTTTTTGGAGATATCATGTCGAGCGACGACAGAGTCTCAGATCCATGCTATACATGGACCCCCAGTGAGTCGGACAAAGAAGTTGAATGGGGAGCCGACAACAATGCTAGAGATGTCAATCGTCAAGTTTCTATGATAGACCAGTCGACTGTTGTAAATACCAACAAAGTTGGTATGTTAGAGCAAGGCGTCGTACGCGACGTTGCGGAGCGGGTTGAATTTCCAGAGTACGTAGATATCGCAGAGCCATCTATCTTAGGTCGTCCGTTAAATATTCTAGATGATAGTCCAGCAAGCGTGCTTACGGATAATGACATGAGTCGTTTACGGATGACATATGGAATTCCTGAGTCCATCGAATTACGCATGCCGAATGAACATGAACGGACGAATTGGGATGTACCCGGGTGGATGTGTTTTTATAAGTATATCCTCCGTCTGGATTTAGATTCCCAGTTTCTTCTTAGGCTCGACGTATGTTGTTGTACTACGACATCGCTTTTGGCCAGTTGATGCCAAACAGTTAGAGGGTACTTTTGAGTTTAACTGTTCTCTGTGAGAGACATGGGTTGAAGTTTGTGAAAGTATACAAATGGAGTTAAATAGCTTAAAGCATACCTGGAGGGGAGGGGGGTGAATAGGTTTTTACACCTTTTTCAATTCCTTGAACAAACTTTCGTTTGTCCCTCAAGGTAGCCTTACATACAACACATAAACCATAAATTCATACATAGACAAGATAAGCATATAAGCATATAAGCATAGTCTATGAATATCAATTAGTTGTATGAGGTATAAGAACACATAAACTCAACATCAAAGAATACTTGTATTTCAATATTTGTTCAATGTATTACAAGTAAAATCAAATAATGTTATACACAAGAAATACAATATACAAAAGAATTATAATTACAAATAAGATCAAAAGACTAAAGTTCACAAATCACACTTTACAAAATCTTGTTACAATATACATCACAAGTGAATATTATGCAACAAGATAACAACATACACATATACAAATATAAGAGATAGAGATAGGAAGAATTAACACAAGAGATTTTTTAACGTGGTAAAACCTTTAAGGAGGAAACATTCACGGGTTGAACTACAACCATTGGGTACTATATATATTGGATGGTAAATTAGAAATTTCACAAAGTGACCAATCTTTAGCTCACCTACCTAGTGGAGTCTATGTCTACCCAACCCTATTGGAAAGTATGAAATCCCTCAATGATGCGAAGCCACCATATATTGGACAACATACAAAACCAACATCGATGGAAGATTAGAAATTCCTCTAGAGTACATACACATCCCGTGTACCCCACTCTTTTGGAGTCTATGTCTATCCATACGCCTAGACCTACCAACATACAAGCCAACTCCCTATCCAAGGCACTCATGCCTCTAGGGAGCCTCCCATGCATGACTATCCGAGTCCTCCCGACTTTAGCCATGACTTCTTGCTTGGTTATTCGGACCTCACGTCCTAACCAAGACTTCCTTGCTTGACTATCCGGACTCCTCGTCCTAGTCAAGACTTCATGCCTTTTACAAGGACTTCCTAGTGTGATCATGTGAATGCAAATGATGCAAACAATCAATTCAATATAGAACATGTGATCAATACATTCCATGGAACAACTAGACCTAAACATGTGATAACACAAGTAATAAAAGTCTAGATGCAATATTTGAATAAAAACCTAGAGCATGTGAAAAACACCTGACACATTAAACTCATAGTTTTATTCACACAAATAACACTTGAACAATTCATATACATGAAGCACAAATTCAATATGTTATCAACATACACAAAAAATGCTAAAATCACTAAAAGTGTTCAATGAATATTATAGCCAACAATTAGAGTAAGGATATATTGAATAATCAATTAAAATCCTATTTGTTTCTAAATACACATACAAGAGCATTAATCCTAGATTTTATCAATCAAATGATCAAAACACATTTCAAGGATTATTAATCATAAAATGATTCAATCAAGTCACAAATAATCCTAGATATCAATCTAATCACAATACAACTCTCAAACATGTGAAAAACCTAGAATCTAAGAAACTAGTTCACATATGTCTCTAATTAGACTTTTGATTAAGATTGATTATGAAGCTATCTTTCTCAATAGCATTCACCATACATACACATGCATATAGAAGAAGAAACCCTAAGCAAATTGAAAGTTATAAAAGAAGAAATCTCAAAGATATGAACATTACCTTGAATTATTGAGCTGGTTCGGTTTTCTGTCTGTAACCACCAGAAAGGTCAATCAAACAGCTACCAAACCACTTAGAAAAGGTAGAGAACTTGATTACGAACAATCTCCAACTTGAATCACTCAATTTTGACTTCGTATGAGAAAGTTATGATGTTTGGAAGATGAGAAAACTTAGAGAGAAAATCTGACGGGATTTCAATCTTTTTTTCTTCTTGAAAATGAATTGGAAGGAATTGGAGAGTTTAAAAGGAAGAGAGAGAAGGGAGCAAATCGGTCAACCAGAGGGCGCCACGTCACCCACCGGCCATGTGGGGCGCGTGTGCCATACGGGGGCAGAGGCCTGCCCTTGCCGTGTGGCCCACGGCCTCCACACGTGGCCAAGCTTGGCCGCTTGGCCACTTGGCCTTGCTTGCTTCTCACGCGCATCGCTCGCGTTCTTCGACCGTATACGGGCCTCAGAACTCTGATTTTGAATCCGTCTTTGGATTACGAATCGTGACTCCCTCACGCACAATGAAAACTATGAAACTTTGACAAATGGTTGAGAATTCATCTCAGAAAACGATGATGAAGACAACTCAACGAATGAGAACAAAAAGTAGCGTAGCTACATTGTTTGGACTCGAAACCTAATGAATGAGTAACCGAAATGACTGAGACTCAGTAAGGAATCGTAAGAGATCATGTTCAAGTCCAAGTCCAAAATACAAAAAATTTGAAAACAAATAACACAAAATCACACACGTATGCAATTTCCTAGACATAGTCCTAGAACATGCAAATTACAATGTTTATCAAATTAAAGCTAATGCATGAGCATACATTACCAAGTGTGTGAGAATGATATATAAATGATATTCAACCATGAAAGGACACATATGGATGTCATGTGTGTGTTTGCCTAGCCTTGTAAGAGAAATGAGGTCTTATATACCTTTGTAGACCGATGAGGCACATTTCTCTTTGAAGCCGGCATCTTGCATGAGTTGTGGCCAAGTCTTTCTTTGACGTCTTGAATCTTCAAATCTTAGACCACTAAACATTACAAGACAACATTGTTTTGATATGGAATACATGCCAAGACAAACCAAAAACCTAACAGTTTAGACTGCGGTGCCTCATGCATAACTATTACCTAAAGGAGCACGTAAGTGATAAAGGTCGTTATATGCTGATACCTAGGTCTATAAACCATCAACTTATTCCTGACCTTATAACAAACGACCGATATTGGAAGGATACCTTCTTTTTTGCTAAAGGTCCTCTAATTGATGGTCCTTGGGGGAAGTCATAGTTTCGCTACTAGCGTATTTGGAACCGGTATAGTGAGTATTTGACTGCCACTATCGTTTAGAAAATTTTTCTTTTAAAGTTACCCTTAGTATTGATGAGTATAACCAATCTATGTAGAAGTAAATGGTGCGGATCATAAGCTGTCGTGCGATGAGGCACCTGAGCATACTAAGAGTATGCTCGATATTCTTGCTAAAGATAGGAGTTGGAGAGTTTTTGATCAGACCAAAATTGGTACGATTTTGGCCCTCATTTCCTTCTCCTTTTTTTTGATTCTCGGGTATTATCATGTGATTTAATTGTATAAATTAAGTGTTTTCAGGTATTTACAGAGTTCAAGGGCATTGAAGTAATATTGGAGAGATAGGGATAAAAATGTAATTATTGAAGGAAGATTGAAGTTATCGTAGATATGGAAGAGATCAGGGGCCTAATTGCAATTCGCCATGCATGGCGGGAGAGCACGCCACGTCACTAAGAGCAAAATGGTGCGTTTTGGCTGACAGATGATGGTGGGCTTTTTAGAGCACCCACGTCAACTTCTTACCGCGCCCACCGTGCAGCCTAATGAGTGGCCCAATAAGGCTTATATGCAGCCTCTAAACGCACCCCATTTCACTTCTAATCGCGCCCTAAAAGAGACAAAAGTGAAACTGTTGCGCGCACCCCAAGCCTTTGCTAAGTACACCCCATTAAAGACAAGAAGATGCAGCTGCATTGCACCCAGACTCAATGCTGAATACACCCACTTCATCTTCTTCCTTGAGCTTCGCACGACAGCCATGATTGCCCTAAACCCTATCTTGCAGCCGCCGCCGTTCCAACAATCTCTGACCTACCGCCGGCTGGTTTCCAGCACAAATCAATGGCGAGATCAATGGCAGTCCATTCGGTCCCTTTCCGGTCACCCAAAATGCAGGGATCCAAGCCTTTCAATCACGCCCATGTCGCCCTTTGTCGCCACTTTCCCAAACCGCGTAAATCGACGTCGCGGTTTGCATTCCAATATCGCCATGGCGACAGGGAGTTGATTTTGGCTCTAGATTATGTCGCCCCAGAGTCGCCATAGTGTCGCCATGAACGCCAAACTGCTACCCTCCTTTGTTCAATTCTAATTGGTGAGAAAAATTACAAGATGCCCGCCTCTTAAGGACTAAATGGTAATTTGCCATGGTTAGGGGGTTTTGGTAATTTACCACCCGATACCTAATTTTAAAAGCCTATAAATTCATCACTATTTTCCCCTTTTAAAGCTAACTCTTGACAACTCTTGTGAATCAAGAAACCTCATTTCTCCACCATTCTTAATCCCACTGAAACAAATACTCGGTGTGTTTAATATTAATCTAGAAGGGGTGAACAGATTTTAATCGATTTTACCAAATTTTCGTGTATAGTCAAGATTACGAAAATGCTCATAATAGTCAATATAGTATAGCAAGTGTAATATGGTGTGGAATATAAATAACACTTGATATTTACGCGGAAACCCTCACGGGAAAAACCACGAGCTAGTAAGTGAGCCACACTCGAACCTCGAATCCACTAAATGTGTACAAACGATTACAACCTAATCCCGGTATATAATCACATATCTACCTAATCCCGGTATAAACGGACATAGTCCAATTTGCTTGTGATTTACGCAACCTAATCCCGGAAGCTACACAAGTCTTACTTCTCAATGAAGAGATAAAAAGCCTATGTGAATATATGAAATATCCAAAATGCCATAAAGAGCTAGGTAACCCTATATGCTTATCTAGGATGATGATTTTACAATAAATTCAATCCTAGATATTAAAAGCTAGATGACATGTCAAAAAGCTTAGCTAATCATAAATTATACAAACCTAGAAAGCTATCACAATACAACTCTTAAACATTCAAAACACTAATCTCAAACTTGTATCTAAGATATATATGAATAACATACAAGTGATAAAAGAGATTGCTTGCAAAGAAAGACACAAAATATGTAAGATATAAGTGAAAAACTTACCAAGCAAAGTATGATGAAAAATCCATGCAAAATGATATCTAGATGATCAAGGATGATGCTAGATGATGATTGATGATCATTGATCGAGCTCCAAATGTTTACATTTAGCGCTCCCTTACTTGGCTTTTGTAACCGTTTTCCGAGCCCTTTTTGGTATTTAATATTGTAAATAAGTGTTTTTTAGGTATTTCAGCTCATCAGGGGTATTTTGGACCAAACTGGAGAAAAGTAGCAAAATCGGGGCAAAAGAGGGCAAATATGTCATTTGGGAGAATGAGGGGTCAAAGTGGAATGCTGGAGGAATTATTACATATTTGGTGATTACAGAAGAATACAAGGATACATTTTGATATTTGCCAGTCAAAGCACAGCAGACAGTGCCACGTCAGCCCCTGGACGACGTCGTTTAGGCCTTCGCTCACGTCAGCGTGACGTCATCGTCTTCTTCAGCCAGACGGGTCGAGCTGACCCGCGTGACCTGACCCCGATGACCCGTTGACCTGGTAACAGGCCCGACGTTAACCCGACGTAAACCAGCCCTTTTCCAACGGTTTTTCCGACGGTTCTCCGCCCAGAAAGCCGGCCGACGCCTCTGCGGTCCGTTTTCCGCCATTTCCGGGCTTCCATGCACGTGATTTCTCTCTCCTCCACCAACTCCTCCAAGTCTTCAAACCACCATGGCCAACCAAGCTTGGAAGCTTCGTTCCAGCGGCTTCTTTCTCGCCCCAAACACGTCCAAACTCGCCAAATCTCGGCGGTTCCATGTGGCGGGAACAAGCCCGCAGTCCCGAAGGTTAGAAGTCACCGAAAACCTTCTGTTTTCGTGGCGACCTCACACTGGCGGGAATAAGCTCGCCGGCCAGAGTGCATGAAGTCGCCGGAATGCCTGGAAGAAATTCAGCTCGTCCCACTTGCTCTCCAATCAGATTAGCTTGCCCAATAACTCTTCCCACTTAGATATTTTGAGATATTTTTATATTTAATTATCTTAGATAAAATATCTATTCTATCTATCTTAGTTTGTAAGTTAATACATCACATATACTACACACTACATTTAGTCATTAAAAACAATTAGTTACCATTAGTTTTTAGTTAGACTTTAGTTTAGTTTTAAGAGGGAGAATAACTCTCTCAACTTTAGTGTAGTTTTCTCATCATTTTCCATCACTTTCTAGGTAGCCAAACACCACCTTGAGTTACCTAGACTTGATCCTTTGGAGTTGCTCTAGAAGGATATTGTGCTTGGATTGCTAGGAGGAGCCTTCTTGCGCAAGAAACGAATCCGGATGGGTTTGTTTAGCTCTTCTTTTGTATTTTCATGCTTATATAATTCTATGTGTAACTAAACTCTTTTGTTAAGGGATTGATGTAATTCTTGTAATTATACTATTGATTTAATCAATCAATTTGTTATTTCACTCTTTAAGGCTTGTATGTGTGTATTATGAACTTTAATTATACGATATGTGGATAATATGTCTTGCATATACATTTATTGTACATACTTGGTAGTTAATTTCATGCATAAAGTGTCCCACAATATGTATTAATGTTCCACTATCAATTTCATAGAGATGTTTCTAAGTAATTCATGACTTGAGTTAATTAGAAAATCTCTACATCACTATTCCTAAATCCTCTCTTAATCACTTATCTATGATAATAGGTTATGTGTTAGATGATGGATTTTGTGCTTAACATTATTGATAAATGAAATACATGCCTTCTAGAATGTTGTGAATGTGTTAAATGAATGATTGATTAATGATATGGTAGTTACTTGAATGAGTCAATCCCCTAACATCTTTAATTTAGCTTAATTGTCTTAATCTAGCTTTAATCATTAGTTAATTGCAAGCTTAGAATAATTGATTTAGATAACATTAATTAGTAAACTTGTTAGGAGTTAGAAATAGATAAGTAATGATAACCTAGACTCACGTAGCTAACCATTCCTCGTGGGAATGACTACCCTTACTCGTTACCCTTTACTGCTCACACGACTCGTACACTTGCGAAGGGTGAACCACCCATGCGCCCCTTAGAGTAACCGTGGTAGAATAAGCGTAATTCAGTGTAGTTAATTTAGAACCGGTTTGGCGTGTCAATCATAGAAAGGTGTTTGAGTAATCAAAGTTGAGTTCTTGGAATTTTTCTTGCTTTTGAAAACTATCCTAAGTATGAAATCTGAATATGAACTCTCTTGAGTGACCTAAAGTCATAGAGGCATATATATATAGGGTGTCAAAGTCAAAGTTGTGCGTTTTGATAAGTGACACAAAAATTGCCTTAGGCGCTGTACAGGTCGCTGTACGTAAAGCGACTTGTATAGCGCCTACCTGGAAAATGAAGAACATTCTTCATTGGCGCTGTTCGAACAGCGCTTTTGTACAGCGCCTGAACAGCGCTTTTGTACAGCGCCTGAACAGTGCCACAACTCTGTTCTCTCGGGAAAACAGAGAGTCGTTGTACGTAACACGCTTTGTACAACGACCCAACAGCGACCAATTAAAATCGATCAGGTCTGTACAGCGCCAAACCCATTCCATCAAGTCTCAGATAGACACTGTACGAACAACGCTTTTTACAGCGCCTTACACAATGTATGCAATCCTAAGGCTTTAATTGACATGGCTTTGGACATACAAAATGCAATCATATAAACAAGCAAGAATAGAGATTAATGAACATTAATGCACATATATAAGACCCACAATATACAATAATTAAACACTATGCATGAGTTGTGAGTGTGTGTAACTATCTCTTCAAAGCAAGTAAGCACTTAGAATTTTACCTTCGGTGCTTATCAATGATGAGGTCTTCAAAGGGCATTAAACTTGAACACCAATACCTAAGCTACCCTTACAAAGAACCCCAATTGTGGTTTGTCCACGAAATAAGACAATCAAATAAATAAGACCTTACAATCTCCCCCTTTGGCTATTTCGTGACAAAACCACCACTCACATAGATCCTCACAACATAATTGAAGCTACGGGATAGCAATGAAATTCTACATTACAAAGAGATAAGAAAATAAAACTTCAAGTCTTCAATCTCTTGTAGAATTATCAAACCTTCAAAACAAAAAATTACACTTTCCAAAGCAAGTGTATGTGAGATGATCAAGTGAAAATAAAACAAGCATTTGCATTTATGACTTTAAGCACAACATCATGCAATGTATGTGTATGCAATGCTCCCCCTCAAAGGGTTACTCCCCCTCAATGAATAGTCTCCCCAACATGCACAATTGCCACTATAATTTGCAACTCCCCCTACTTCCCCTTTTTGTCATGATATAGGCAAATGAGTAGTCCCTAACTGGGCATTTCTAGCAAAGAGAGATAGTAGCATACAAGAAATTTGCATAATCATATAAGTCACTTTATGCATCTCAATTAATTGGAGAGAAACAAGGAGATTTATATAAAGAAAATGTGTGAATCAAACATGCTTTGCATACAAGACATGTAGCATTCAAGTCCAAAATACAATGGTATTTGGCAAAGCAAATGACAAAGGTTTCTAAAAAGAATTCAAACCAATTTCACCAATGTCATGAGAGAAGTAAGGATATAGATTTTTTTTATTGATTTTAATATGAGAGCAACTATATCCAACTTTATAAGCGAAACATGGCATGAGCGACTTTTTGCACCCTATTTGATTTTTCCGGGTGAGAAACCCGTATGATAGTAGCCATGTTCAACTAATAAAAAAAGAGAGACATTTGGATTATAAAATCCTTTGAACGGATACATGATCCTTTATTCATTTTGAGTCTCATAAACTTTTTCACACAAGTTTTGCATTTAAGAACGCAATCATCAATTCATGCTATTCATTTGAGCATGTTGTATGAATTTCATGCTTTTCATAAGTCAATGGCATGTTAATTAAGAATCATCATGTCATGGAGATAACTGTAGGTCATTCAAATCATACTTCCTATGAAAATCTCCTAGTCCAAAAATGCATGTTTGAACATAAATATGGCATGGATTGTAAACAAGCAAGGTTCACATTTATTGATTGAAAACATATATACATATGTGCAACCAAGCTTACTCAAGCAATTAAAAGAAAAGGCATAAGATATTTCAAATTTTTGCAAGTAACAAGAATGCAAAATAGCTCTCTTTGCTTGAGTTCCCTATATGGGGTCAATCACAAAATACATCACTCCACAAGACATATCCCAATAGATCTACTAAGTGTTTTAAATCGAGTGGCATCTAAGGGTTTAGTAAATAAGTCCGCAAGTTGATCATTAGTACCTACATGTTCAAGTACTATGCATTTATTTTCAACAAGCTCTCTAATGAAATGATGGCGGATGTCAATATGCTTAGTTCTAGAATGTTGCACCGGATTCTTGGAAATATTAATGGCACTCATATTATCACAAAAGAGATTGAGTGTACCTTGGTTGAATCTGTAGTCTACTAGCATTTGCTTCATCCATAGGAGTTGTGTGCATCCACTCCTCGCGGCTATGTACTGGGCCTCTGCCGTGGATAAGGAAATCGAGTTTTGCTTCTTGCAAAACCAAGACACCTAGTTGTTGCCTAGAAAGAAGCAACCGCCCGATGTGAATCACTAAAACCTACAAGACTAGCATTAGTGTCAAAAGAGTACCAAATCCCATAGTTGGATGTCCCATTCACATAGTGAATGATTCTCTTTACGGAAGAGAGATGGGACTCCTTAGGATCCGCTTGGTACCTAGCACACACACCCACACTAAAAGAGATATCGGGCCTACTTGCGGTCAAATAAAGCTAACTACCTATCATGCCCCGATATAGGGTTTGTTCCACACTTTTTCCACTAGCATCCTTGCTTAGCTTCAAAGTGGTACTCATGGGTGTATCACAATGTTTGGCATTTTCAAGACCAAACTTCTTCATTAGGTTTTTGGCATATTTGGTTTGGGAAATGAAGATCCCATCATCTAATTGCCTAATTTGCAAACCTAGGAAGTAACTTAGCTTACCAACAAGACTCATCTCAAATTCATGAGACATAACGTCAACAAATTATTGGACTTTGTTGTTATTAGTGGAGTCAAACACTATATCATCAACATAGATTTTAGCTATAAAGAGCTCATCCTTGTCTTTCTTGATGAATAGAGTCTTTTCAACACTACCCCTTGTGTAGTTATTATCAACAAGAAATTGAGTGAGGCACTCATACCAAGCCCTCAGTGCTTATTTCAACCCATACAAAGCCTTTTTGGGGCGATAGACATGGTTGTGGTGGTGTGCATCCACAAACCCCTTGGGTTGTTCAACAAACACTTCCTCTTGCAAGAAGCCATTTAGGAAGGCACTATTGACATCCATTTGGTGTAATTTGAACTTGTGAATACAAGATATGGACAAGAGAAGCCTAATGGACTCTAAACGGGCAACGGGAGCAAGTGTCTCCTCAAAGTCGATACCCTCAATTTGAGAGTACCCTTGTGCAACAAGTCTTGCCTTGTTACGCACTATGTTGCCATCCTCATCGGATTTGTTCCTATAAATCCACTTGGTGCCTATGACATGTGTGCTTTTAGGCCTAGGAACTAGAGTCCAAACCTCATTCCTTTCGAATTGGTTTAGCTCTTCTTGCATGGCAAGAACCCAAAATTCATCATTTAAGGCTTCATCAACCTTTTTGGGTTCTATTTGAGAGGTGTAGCATGTGTAGCTAATTAGATTAGCTATTTGACGCCTAGTTCTAACACCCTCATTAACCTCTCCAATGATGTCATTTTCATCATGGAGTTGTCTAACCCATGGAGCGGGTTCTTTAGAGTTCAAAAGAGGAACTCTAGCAATAGGTTGTGTGTCCTCAACATCACCATGGGACGTCCCAACATTGGGAGTCTCCACAACCTTCTCCAAGGGAGAGTCAACATCTAAAATATCCTCTTCCTCATGGTCATTAGACTTGAGCCTTGTATCATCAATGACAACATTGGATGATTCCATGACGGTTCGAGTCTTCAAATTGAAAACTCTATAGGCTCTACTATTTAAGGCATAGCCAATAAAAATACCCTCATCACTCTTAGCATCAAACTTGCCAAGTTGATCACGGTCATTTAGAATGTAGCATTTTCTTCCAAAGGTGTGGAAGTAGCTAACTGAAACAAATTAACAGTGTGTAGTATATTAATCTAGAGGGGAGGGAGGGGGGGGGGTGAATATATTTTAGTCGATTTTACCAAATTTTCGTGTATGGTCAAGATTACAAAAATACCCCTAATAGACAATATAGTATAGCAAGTGTAATAAGGTGCGGAAATTAAATAACACTTGATATTTACGTGGAAACCCTCACGGGAAAAACCACGGGCTAATAAGTGAGCCACACTCGAACCTCGAATCCACTAAATGTGTAAACCGATTACAACCTAATCCCGGTAAGTAATCACACACTTACCTAATCCCGGTATAAGTGAACCTAGTCCAATCACTTGTGATTTATACAACCTAATCCCAAAAGCTACACAAGACTTACTTCTCAATGAAGAGATGATACAACCTAAGTGAATATATGAAATACTCAAATATGCAACAAGAGCTAGGTAACCATATAAGCTTATCTAGGATGATGATATATCAAGAAATACAATCCTAGATATCAAGAGCTAAGTGACATGTCAAAAAGCTTAGCAAATCATAGATTATGCAAACATAGAAAGCTATCACAATACAACTCTCAAACATTCAAAACACTAATCTCAAACTTGTATCTAAGATATATATGAATAACATAAAAATAATAAATAAGATTGATTGCAAAGAAAGACACAAAATATGTAAGATATTAGTGAAAAACTTACCAAGCAAAGTGTGATGAAAAATCCATGCAAGATGATATCTAGATGATCAAAGATGATGCTAGATGATGATTGATGATCATGGAAATAGTGTTTGAGTAATCAAAGGTGAGTTCTTATGTATTTTTCTTGTTTTGAAAAATATCCTAAGTATGGAATATGAAAAACAACTCACTTGAGTGACCTAAAGTCATAGAAGCATATATATAAGGGGTTAAAGTCAAAATGTTGCGTTTTAATAAGTTCCCTTGCTTTTGCCTTGGGCGTTGTACAGGTCGCTATACGTAGAGCGACTTGTATAGCGTCTACCTGGGAAATGAAAACATTCTTCATTGGCGCTATTCAAACGGCGATGTTCAAACAGCGCTTCTATACAGCACCTGAACAGCGCCACAACTCTAGCTTCTCGGGAAAACAGAGTGTTGTTGTACGTACAATGCTTTGTACGCCCGATTAAATCGATCAGGTCTGTACAGCACCCGATTAAATCGATCAGGTCTGTACAGCGCCTATTCCATTTCCTTCAAGCCTCAGATAGGCGCTCTTCGTACAGCGCTTCTGTAGAGCGCCATTTGCAAAAATGCATTCCTAAGCCTATTCATGACATGGCATTTGGACATACAATATGCAATCAAAAAAGCATGCAATAAGAGATGTTAATGAACATTAATGCACAAAAATAAGACACAACATACAAGATTTAAACATATGCAAGAGTTGTGAGTGTGTGCAACTATCTCTTCAATGCAAGTAAGCATATAGAAATTACCTTCGGTGCTTATCAAGATGAGGTCTTCAAAGGGCATTGAACAAGAACACCAATACCTAAGCTACCCTTACAATGAACCCCAACATGTGGTTTGTCCACGAAATAAGCCAATCAAATAAATGAGACCTTACAATCTCCCCCTTTGGCTATTTCGTGACAAAACCATCACTAACATAGATCCTCACAACATACATTAAGCTACGGGATAACAAAGATATTCTACATTACAAAGAGATATAAAAAAGTAAAAATCTTGAAGTCTTCAATCTCTTGTAGAACTATCAACCCTTCAAAACAAAATATTACACTTCCAAAGCAAGTGTATGTGAGATGATCATGTGAAGTTAAAACAAGCATTTGTATTAAGAAAAATAAATACAATATCATGCAATGTATGTGAATGCAATGCTCCCCCTCATTGGGTTATTCCCCCTCAATGAACAGTCTCCCCAACAAGCACAATTGCCACTATAATTTGCAACTCCCCTTACCACATTCTACTCCCCCTTTTTGTCATGATATAGGCAAATGAGTAGTCCTCAACTAGGTCACTTCTAGCAAAGAGAGATAGTAGCATACAAGAAATTTGCATAATCATATAAGTCACTTTATGCATCTCAATTAATTGAAGAGAAACAAGGAGATTTATTTAAAGAAAATGTGTGAATCAAACATGTTTTGCATATAAGACATGTAGCATTCAAGTCCAAAATACAATGGTATTTGGCAAAGCAAATGACAAAGGTTTCTAATAGGAATTCAAACTAATTTCACCATTGTCATGAGAAAATAAAGAATATAGAGATTTCATTGATTACAATTTAAAAGCAACTATATCCAACTTTATAAGCGAAACATGGCATGAGCGACTTTGCACCCTATTTGATTTTTCCGGATAAGATATCCGTATGATAGTAGCCATGTTTAATAAATATAGAAAGAGAGACATTTGGATATTTAGATCCTTTGAACGGATACAAGATCCTTTATTCATTTTGAGTCTCATAAGTCTTTTTCAAACAAGTTTTGCATTCAAGAATGCAATCATCAATTCATGCTTTTCATTTGAGCATATCATATGAATTTCAAGCTTTTTCATTTGACATAAGCATATTATAAAAGAATCATCATGTCATGGAGATAATTATAGGTCATTCAAAGCATACTTCCTATGTAAATCTCCTAGTCCAAAAATGCATGTTTGAACATAAATATGACATGGATTGTAAACAAGCAAGGTTAACACTTATTGAATTGAAAACATATATACATATGTGCAACCAAGCTTACTCAAGCAATTAAAAGAAGAAGCATAAGATATTTCAAATTTTTTTGGCAAGTGACAAGAATGCAATATAGCTCTCTTTGCTTGAGTTCCCCATATGAGGTCAATCACAAAACACATCACTCCACAAGACATATCCCAATAGATCTACTAAGTGTTTTAAATCGAGTAGCATCTAAGGGTTTAGTAAATAAGTCCGCAAGTTGATCATTAGTACATACATGTTCAAGTACTATGCATTTATTTTCAACAAGCTCTTTAATGAAATGATGGCGGATGTTAATATGCTTAGTTCTAGAATGTTGCACTGGATTCTTGGAAATATTAATGGCACTCATGTTATCATAAAAGAGAGTGAGAGTACCTTGGTTGAATCCGTAGTCTACTAGCATTTGTATCATCCATAGGAGTTGTGTGCATCCACTCCCCACGGCTACGTACTCAGCCTCGGCCGTGGACAAGAAAATCGAGTTTTGCTTCTTGCAAAACCAAGACACCAAGTTGTTGCCTAGAAAGAAGCAATCGCCCGATGTGCTTTTCCAATCATCGCAATTTCCTGTCCAATCCGCATCACTAAAGCCTACAAGACTAGCATTAGTGTCAAACGAGTACCAAATCCCATAGTTGGATGTCCCATTCACATAGCGAATGATTCTCTTTACGGAAGAGAGATGTGACTCCTTAAGATTCGCTTGGTACCTAGCACACACACACACACACACACCCACACTAAAAGATATATCGGGCCTACTTGCGGTCAAATAAAGCAAGCTACTTATCATGCCCTGATATAGAGTTTGTTCCACACTTTTTCCACTAGCATCCTTGCTAAGCTTTAAAGTGGTACTCATGGGTGTATCACAATGTTTGGCATTTTCTAGACCAAACTTCTTCACTAGGTTTTTGGCATATTTGGCTTGGGTAATGAAGATCCTATCATCTAATTGCCTAATTTGCAAACCTATAAAGTAACTTAGCTCACCAACAAGACTCATCTCAAATTCATGAGACATAACATCAACAAATTGTTGGACCTTGGTGTTGTTGGTGGAGCCAAACACTATATCATCAACATAAATTTGAGCTATAAAGAGTTCATCATTGTCTTTCTTGATGAATAGAGTCTTGTCAACACTACCCCTTGTGTAGTTATTGTCAACAACAAATTGAGTGAGGCGCTCATACCAAGCCCTCGGTGCATGTTTCAACCCATATAGAGCCTTCTTGAGGCGATAGAAAGCAAGTAAATTACAATTGTTTAGGAATACAAGATCTTCAAGTGGCCATCAACCATACGCTCATCCCTCGGCTGCCCCCCATAGGCGTGCACACCCCACAACCCCACAAAGGGGCTGCCGTGCGCAACCCATGAGAGCATATAGGGTTGCCGTGCGTAGCCCACCATGATTTGGGCTTGCCATGCGCAACCCAATCACTACAAGAAAATAGGGGCTTAGTTGACAGTTAAAAACTGTCAAGAATGGAATTCTTGACAGTTTTTAAAACTGTCAAGGAAGCCCCTGTCAAGGAAAGTAATGACAGTTTTCCTTGACAGTTTTTAACTGTCAAGAGTGTTGACAGTTTTTAACTGTCAAGAGTTATATTTATTTATTTTTTAAAAAAATTTCATTATTTAATAGTTAATTGTAATATTTAATTAAATAATATTTTTTATATTTATAATAACCACCTCACTCATTGCCACCGGCCACCCATCACCAGAGCACCGCCGCCGGCCACCACCCGCCGGAGTACCGCCGCCATCCTCGTCGGAGCACCGCCGCCAACCATCGTCGTTGGTCTCAAGTTCAAGTCCTTTACCACTTGACTACTTCCCCTTATATGTTACAATTGTACAATATTTATATATAAACTATATAAGTTTTAGAAATAAAAAATATTTTTCAACTAATCAAAATTCTAATTTTCACAACAGACATATATTTAAAAATATTTATTAAAACTTTTAATGAAATTATATTTTTTTTAAACATATATAATTGAATTATTGGTCAATACTCTATGGTCACGTTTGGTTATATGGTGGAATGATAATCGGAATGGTAATGGGAATGAGAATGCAAAGGAAAGGAAAACTAAGTTTTTGTTTGGTTGGAACTTTAGAATTAGTTTCTGAATTAGTATTATTTTGTTTGGTTAACAATGGAATGGAATAGAGTTAACTGTATTTTGACCAAAATACCCCTAATTATGAATGTATAATAACATGATATATTATGGATAATAATAATAAAATATAAAAGTATATTAAATAATTATATATAATATATAATATAAAATATATAATATGTATTATATATAATATATAGATATATATTAATTATATTATATAATACATATATTATATAATATTATATATGTTTATATATTGTTATATATATATAATAATAATAATAATAATATATATAAATATAATTATAATATATTATTTTTGGAAATGAGCTGAGGTTATTTTTGTAATGGAGTTGGGGCATATGAGGGTATTTATGGAATATAAATTTTAGTTTGGAATGGAATGTCTTTCCATTGGTTTTTGGATGGAATGTCCATTCCACCAAAAAGGTGGAATCCCCATTCTAAAGGAATCACCATTCCATTGCATTTTAACAAACTAATTAAACGAATGGAATGCCTTTCTTTCCATTCCATCCAACCAAGCATGGCATATACGAGACTCGTGATATCAGTTGTAAACTTGTAATAAGCATGATTTTGAATACAACTTTTACTACATGGGAGATATTTCTCAACATGCATCTTATAATGTAATGAACAAATGTAAGACTTAGATTACTAATTTATATGGGTAATTGGATTATTAACGTGTCTCTTAGTATGAAACAACAGGGTGCAAAATAAATAAACAATTTTTTTAAAATTATTTTTTTGAATTTTTTAAAAGTAAATGATTTAAAAGTAAATTTATTAAATTTAAAATTTTACTTTTCCAATATCGGTTTGTCCAAAAACCGATATCTTACTGTAAAATAAATCCATATCGGGATTTTGTTTGGTGTTAAAAATATGAAGTAAAAGTTTAAAAAAATTATTAAAGATAATTTTTTTTTTTATATATTATGAATGTTTTATAATATAACATATATATATCTTACTGTAAAATAAATCCATATCGGGATTTTGTTTGGTGTTGAAAATATGAAGTAAAAGTTTAAAAAAATTATTAAAGACAAAAAAAAATTTATATATTATGAATGTTTTAAAATATATAATATAATATAATATAATATATAATATATAATATATATTTATTATACATATATATTATATTATATTATACAATATATATAATAATATATTTATATAATATAAATACATAATATATATTATTTAATAAATATATAATATATATTATTTAATATAATAATATATAATATTTATATATTATATAAATATTATAAATATATATTATTATTATATTATTAGATGTGATTTAATTTGCTATAAATATATATATTATATTATATATTATATAAATATTATAAATATATATTATTATATTCATATATATTATATTATAAAACATTCATAATATATAATTTTTTTTTTATCTTTAATAATTTTTTTAAACTTTTACTTCCTATTTTCAACACCAAACAAAATCTTGATATTGATTTATTTTACAGTAAGATATCGGTTTTTGGGCAAACCGATATTGGATAAGTAAAATTTTTAATTTAATAAATTTACTTTTAAATCATTTACTTTAAAAATATTCAAAAAAATAATTTTTAAAAAATTGTTTATTTATTTTTGCACTCTTTTGTTTCATACTAAGAGACACGTTAATAATGTAATTACCCATATAAATTAGTAATCCAAATCTTACATTTGTTCATTAAATTACAAGATGCATGTTGAGAAATATCTCCTCTGTAATGAGAGTTGTATTCCAAATCATGCTTATTATAATTGATGTCACAAGTCTCCTATAGACCATGTTTGGTTGGATGGAATGGAATTGAAAGAAAGCCATTCCATTCGTTTGGTTTGTTAAGATGCAATGGAATAGTGATTCCAATGGAATAGTGATTCCATTGGAATAGAGATTCGACTATTTTGGTTGAATGAGCATTCTATCCAAAAACCAATGGAATGCCCTTCCATTCCAAACTAATATTTTTATTCCATAAATACCCTCATATGCCCCAACTCTATTCCAAAAATACTCTCATTTCCAAAAATAATATATTATTATTATATATTATATTAATGATATATATATATATTATTATATATATTATTATAATGTATAAAACGATATATAAACAAATATAATATAATATATATTATTATAATGTATAAAATGATATATAAACATATATAATATAATATATTTATATATTATATTATTATTATTATTTATATTATATATATTATACTATTATATATTATATTATATTATATAGTATATGTAATATTAATATATTAATATATATGTATTATATTATTAATATTATATATATTATATTATATTATATATATTATATATATTATATTATTATATATATATTTATAATATATATATATTATTATATGTATTATATATTATATATATTATATATTACTATATTAAATAATATATATTATATATTTACATTATATTAATACAGAAATTCTATTATCAGTTCGAACTGACAAAAGTTATATCAGTTCCTTGCATGTGGGCCACTGGATTTAAATACTTTGACCTGGCTGTATGCACTTGTCAGTCAAAGTATTTAAATCCAGTGGCCCACATACAAGGAACTGATATAACTTTTGTCAGTTCGAACTGATAATAGAAAGACTGTATATTAATAATATATAAAAAAAATGTTAGTTATGTGTTGACAGTTTTTAACTGTCAACAAACAAATATATTTTTATATATTATATTATCATATATTATATTATTATAAACATATATAATATAATATATTATATATTATATATTTAATATATATGTATTATATTAAAATGTTGGTTATTTGTTGACAGTTAAAAACTGTCAACAATCCTTGACAGTTAAAAACTGTCAACAAACCTAAAAACTGTCAAGGATTGTTGACAGTTAAAAACTGTCAACAAATAACTGTCAATAATGCCCTATTTTCTTGTAGTGAATCCATTCCTAGGGTGCGCACGGTGTTCGTTCTTGATTCTGGTTGCTTCCTTTTTTTCATGTCTTCGAATCTTCAATACCCGAATACATTACAGCAGTATATAAACTAATATAATACTGCAGTATTTATTTATTTATTTATTTATTTTTATCACTGCAGTAATTTTTTACAATAAAAAACTGCACCTAAATTTAATACAATAAAAAAACTGCACATAATATTAATACACTAAAATAAAAAAATAGCAACTACCAAGAAGAAATTATGGCGATGATAGACCACCCTTCTTGTTACAAACCCGAAACAAAAATTACATTGAAATTCTAGGACCAAAATCGAGCAACAACAATCCACATAAAAACATATATAAATCCATACATACACATGTAATTATATATGCGAATACCTAGAGTGCCATATCTTTCTAAACATGCATAATCACAATAAAAAGAAATAGATTCACGTATATATACGTTAATTAATTAAAAGGGTACAACCAGACTCTGATACCAATTGTAGGGAAAAATCGTAGTACACGCAGCGGAAGCGAGACTAAAAAGAGATTTAGTATATTTAAAAATTTTTCCTTTGATGAACCTTAACCCTTTAAATTAATTAAACATACATATAAAGTAACAAAAAGTATAATACCTTTTGTCGCGTGATCCGATTGACTTACGTCGATGGTAATCCGCAAGATCTTCAATCCTAGCACGAACGTGAATCACCTAGGAACGTGGTCTTCCTTTTCTTTGAATTGCGTACCTGAGAATGGACAAACAAAACTTTCTTTTTCTTTTGTTAGTCACAAAACAACCAAAAGACTACAAAGATTATTCCGTCACTTTTGAGTTCTCAATCTAATGATCGAAACTCGCGTGAACCTAATTCGATGTTGTACATACAAGCTTATTGATGAACAAGCAATTAGTGTACCATCAAAAGAATAATCTCTTCTCACTATTTTGTCTTGGTAGAATAATCAAACACTTTTCTATGAGTATGAGAAGAAGAAGAAATTGATTCAGTCAAACACTTAGGGTGGCCGAACCCTATATTATTTCTTATATAGGGTGGCCGAATTTTTCCTTCTCTATCAACTAGGGTTGCCGAAATCACCTTCTAATGCTATTAGGGTTGCCGCAATTCCTCTACCAAAAAGGATTTGTGTTGCACCCTAATTCACATCAACTTTAGACTCCTAACCCTAATACAACTCATTAGTATTTTTATTCTTTTATTGACTTAAATAAAAAGATTTCTTATTTGATTAAATAAATAAAATTAATTATTTATTTTCTTACCAAACAAGTCTTTTTACTTTTAGTATATTGATAGTATAATTCTAGGAAACATATTTCCTAATCAGAAAAAGATTTTGTTTCTTAATTAATTAATTCTCATTTAATCAAACAATAAAATAAAATAATATTTTTGACTATGTATATAGCCTTGCCGCCCCACTTACAATAAATGGGCCAAATATTATTTCCTTATTTTATTTAATCTATTGGACTTTAAATAAAAAGCCCACATGTGAACCAGACCCATTCTTACTAAAAGAAACAAGCCCACATGTCTTTCATTAATATATTAATATAATTGATCAGCCCATTAAACAAATAATGTGTAAATTATATTCTTAATATATTAAATGCAATTCTAGATGGACCCATAAATTAGTCCGGTAGAATATATCAAGTGATCCATGCAAGTCCGTGTGAATTAGGGATCTTGGCGGGCTATCTAAATTTAAGCTTCAATAGACATAACCTAATCACAATCAACAAATGATTCACTTAGGTCCGATCCATTAATTTTAACTCATTCCACTAAAGAGCTAAAATTGAACTCTTAAATAAAGATAGAACAAGAAGATGTTACTCATTCATACCCTAGACAATCATGTTGGAGATAGTGTATCCTCGTGATTAATATCAGTAATCGCCAAGAGTTCATAGACCGCCTATAATTCTCCAAGTTACCATATTTACTCATATGACCACGTTTTGAACTTGGATATTTTGACTTGTCCAGAAACCATGTTTTCAATAGTCACTATCGAAAACTCAACGTTGAGATTTAATATCCAATTACCTCAAAACATCCATATGATGATATTATACTCTCATTTAATAAATGGAGCCACGATGTTCATATCTATAAATGAAGTCCTCTATCGATTAACAAATGAATATCACCAAACTATCGAGGATAGACTATGCTATATAATCGTACTCATTGATAACTCAAATGATATCACTTGCAACCATAAGTCCATCATTTATCTCAGGATTAAGATAGACTCTCCGATTGTCCTGATAATGAAAAGACTATTATCTATTGACGGTTCTAGATAAAGGTTTTCATTGTGATCCTGTTCAATGCACCTAGTGCACTAGATTCTTTTACTCGAAGACACTCCGATGATTTTAGACTCATCATATCTCATTTGATCCCACTCAAATGCTAGCAAAAGAATTCTACAACTTTAACAAGATAAAGGTGCCCAACCTTTAACTTAAGTTGTGAACATAATTCAAAATTAACTAAAGAATTGTGTCTACCTCATACATATCCAGATATACGAACAATTCTTCTTTTCTCATAGTCTTTAGACCTTATGATTATTTACTTTGACAATTATAATATTAAACTATAAATGCTATAAGATTTGTTAAACTAGAAATCACTTTATTAATATGAAAAAGATTGTCAATTACAATATTACGCTCTTGCTATTGAGCATAATCCTAACAAATGTACTGTCTTACTTGTTCACAGTAGACCTTGGTAGGACTTGATGCTCGAATGCTTGCCCATAACTCAAATAAAACTTACCTGAATACTAGCAGTGCCTGGTGTTTGCATGCTTGTCCCATAATCTGGATAGGACACGGTTGAGGTGTTAATGTTGATCAAGTCTTGGTACTCGGATATTTGTCAGTGGTATCCTGGCAGGCAGGCAGTCCTCTTGTAAGATTTGATAAAAATTCTACAAGTAATTTGCATCAAGCTTCGTCTGATCCTGAGAAAAGACTGATTCCTATTGGTGACCAAAGTTGCTCGACACCCAGGATTCGGATAGTGTGAATCAAAGTACTAGGTACTTCTTGCATAGGAGATTTTGATTTTTAACCAACAGGTAGTTCACCAAGGCTAGTTCTTGATTCTCACAAGGTGAATTAGGGTACCAGGTAATCCTGCCTAAGGAATCCTGGCCCCAAGGCGAACTGATCCTGGTAGGCATCTAAGGCCATTTTAGCATCCTCACCCAAGGAATCCCGATACTCTGGTGAAAATGCATTCAAAAGGAGTCCGGGAACTGGGTATCTTCACTTTCTAGAGTCCCGGTACTCAGATGAGATATACACTTATATAAATATGCATTTAAATGAGTTTGGGGTACCTGGCATTCCCATAGGTATGGAATCCTAGTAGTTAGTCGATATCATAGGCAAGTCTCGGTTGCCAAAAAGAATGCCCATAATTCCAAAAAAAGTTTGCATGCCAAAAAGAACGCTAGAAAGCCAAAAAGAGCGCTAGAAAGCCAAAAAGAAAGTTTGCTCGCCAAAAAGAACGCCTAAAAGCCAAAAAGAACGTCTGTAAACTAAAAAGCACTCTTGCGTTCAAAAAAGCACTCTTGCGTTCAAAAAAGCATGCCCAAAAGCCAAAAAGAAAGTTTGCTTGTCAAAAAGAATGCCTGAAAGCCAAAAAGAACGTTTGGAAACTAACAAGGACGCTCGAGAACTAAAAAGCAATCTCGCTTTCAAAAAAGCATGTCCGCATGCCAAAAAGAAAGTTTTCATGCCAAAAAGAATGCCCGAAAGCCAAAAAGAAAGTTTGCATGCCAAAAAGAATGCCCAAAAGCCAAAAAGAAAGTTCTCTTGCCAAAAAGAACAACCGAAAGCAAAAAAGAATATTCGAGAACTAAAAAGCACTCTCGCATTCAAAAAAGCACTCCCACGTTCAAAAAAGCACTCCCACATGCCAAAAAGAAAGTTTGCCGGCCAAAAAGAAAGTTTGCTTGGAAAAAAGAATGCTCGAAAGCCAAAAATAATGTCTGGAAACAAAAAAGAATGCTTGAGAACTAAAAAGCACTCTCGCATTCAGAAAAGCAAGCCCGCATGCCAAAAATAAAGTTTGCTTTTCAAAAAGAACCCCCGAAAGCCAAAAAGAAAGTTTGTAAACTAAAAAGCACGCTTGAGAACGAAAAAGCACTCTCTCGTTCAAAAAAGCATGCATGCATGCCAAAAATAAAATAAGCATGCATGCATGCCAAAAATAAAATTTGCTTGCCAAAAAGAACGCCTGAAAGCCAAAAAGAACGCCTGAAAGCCAAAAAGAATGTCTAGAAACAAAAAAGCACGCTCGAGAACTAAAAAGCACTCTCGTGTTTAAAACAGCATGCCCGCATGCCAAAAATATCGCAAGAAAGCCAAAAAGAAAATTTCCTTACCAAAAAGAACGCCTGAAAGCCATAAAGAACGTCTGGAAACTAAAAGTACGCTCGAGAACTAAAAAGCACTATCGCGTTCAAAAAACATGCCCGCATGCCAAAAATAAAGTTTGCTTGCCAAAAAGAACGTCTGAAAGCCAAAAAGAACGTCTGGAAACTAAAAAGCAAGCTCGAGAACTAAAAAGTACTCTCGTGTTCAAAAAATCTTGCATGAAAGCCAAAAAGAAAGTTTACTTGCAAAAAAAAACGCCCGAAAGCCAAAAAGAACATATGGAAACTAAAAAGTACGCTTGAGAACTAAAAAGCACTCTCGCGTTCAAACAAGCATGCCCAAAAGCCAAAAAGAAAGTTTACTTGCCAAAAAGAACGCCCGAAAGCCAAAAAGAACGTTTGTAAACTAAAAAGGGCGCTCGAGAACTAAAAAGCACTCCCGCATTCAAAAAAGCATGCCCGCATGCCAAAGAAAGTTTGCATGCCAAAAAGAACGTTTGAAAGCCAAAAAGAAAGTTTACTTGCCAAAAAGAACGCTTGAAAGCCAAAAATAAAGTTCCCTTGCCAAAAAGAACACCCGAAAGCCAAAAAGAACGGCTGGACTCTAGCATTCATAAAAGCATGCCCACATGCTGAAAAAAAATTTGCTTGCCAAAAAGAACAAAAGAAAAAAAAAAAGAATGTCTGGAAACTAAAAACCACGCTTGAGAACTAAAAAGCACTCTCGCGTTCAAAAAAGCATGCCTGCATGCCAAAAAGAAAGTTTGATTTCAAAAAAGAACACCCGAAAGCCAAAAAGTAAGAAGGTCTAGAAACTAAAAAGCACGCTCGAGAACTAAAAAGCGCTCTCGCGTTCAAAAAAGCATGCCCGCATGCCATAAAGAAAGTTTGATTGCCAAAAAGAACGCCTGAAAGCCAAAAGGAAAGTTTGCATGCCAAAAAGAATGCCCAAAAGCCAAAAAGAAAGTTCCCTTGCCAAAAAGAACAACAGAAAGCCAAAAAGAACGCCTGGAAACTATAAAGCACGCTCAAGAACTTAAAAGCACTCTCACGTTCAAAAAAGCACTTGCACTTGCGAAAAAAAAAGTTTGCAAGCCAAAAAGAGCGCCCGAAAGACGAAAAGAAAGTTTGCTTGGAAAAAAGAATACCTGAAAGCCAAAAAGAATGTCTTGAAACAAAAAAGAACGCTAGAGAACTAAAAAGCACTCTCGCGTTCAAAAAACATGCCCGCATGCCAAAAAGAAAGTTTGCTTGCCAAAAAGAACATCTGAAAGCCAAAAAGAACGTCTGGAAACTAAAAAGTACGCTCGAGAACTAAAAAGCACTCTCACATCCAAAAAATCATGCATGAAAGCCAAAAAGAAAGTTTGTTGGCAATAAAGAACGCCCGAAAGCCAAAAAGAACATCTAGAAACTAAAAAGCATGATCGAGAACTAAAAAGCACTCTCGCGTTCAAAAAAACATTCCCACATGCCAAAAAGAATGTTTACCGGCCAAAAAGAACGCTCGAAAGCCGAAAAGAACGTCTAGAAACTAAAAAGCACGCTCGAGAACTAAAAAGCACTCTCATGTTGAAAAAAGCATTCCCACATGCCAAAAAGAAAGTTTGTCGGCCAAAAAGAACGCTCGAAAGCTAAAAAGAAAGTTTACTTGCCAAAAAGAACGCTTGAAAGCCAAAAATAAAGTTCCCTTGCCAAAAATAACACCCGAAAGCCAAAAAGAACGTCTGGAAACGAAAAAGCACTCTCGCATTCATTAAAGCATGCCCACATGCTGAAAAAAAAATTTGCTTGCCAAAAAGAACGCCCGAAAGCTAAAAAGAATGTCTGGAAACTAAAAAGCACGCTCGAGAACTAAAAAACACTCTCGCGTTCAAAAAAGCATGCCTGCATGCCAAAAAGAAAGTTGGATTTCAAAAAAGAACACCTGAAAGCCAAAAAGTAAAAAGGTCTAGAAACTAAAAAGCATGCTCGAGAACTAAAAAGCACTCTCGCGTTCAAAAAAGCATGCCCGCATGCCATAAAGAAAGTTTGATTGCCAAAAAGAGCGCCCGAAAGCCAAAAGGAAAGTTTGCATGCCAAAAAGAATACCCAAAAGCCAAAAAGAAAGTTCCCTTGCCAAAAAGAACAATAGAAAGCCAAAAAAGAATGCCTGGAAACTATAAAGCACGTTCGAGAACTTAAAAGCACTTCGCGTTCAAAAAAGCACTCCCACTTGCGAAAAAGAAAGTTTGCAAGCCAAAAAGAGTGCCCGAAAGCCGAAAAAAAAAGTTTGCTTGGAAAAAAGAATGCTCGAAAGCCAAAAAGAATGTCTTGAAACAAAAAAGAACACTCGAGAACTAAAAAGCACTCTCACGTTTAGAAAAACATGCCCGCATGCCAAAAAGAAAGTCTGTAAACTAAAAAGCATGCTCGAGAACTGAAAAGCACTCTCACGTTCAAAAACACATGCCCGCATGCCCGCATGCCCGCATGCCAAAAATAAAATTTACTTGCCAAAAAGAACGCCCGAAAGCCAAAAAGAACGTCTGAAAATAAAAAAGCACGCTCGAGAACTAAAAAGCACTCTCGCGTTCAAAACAGCATGCCCCTATGCCAAAAATAAAATTTGCTTGCCAAAAAGAATGCCTGGAATCAAAAAAGCACGCTCAAGAACTAAAAAGCACTCTCGCGTTCAAAACAGCATGCCCGCATGCCAAAAAGAACTCAAAAAAGCAAAAAAGAAATTTTGCTTGCCAAAAAGAACGCCCGAAAGCCATGAAGAACGTCTAGAAACTAAAAAGTACGCTCGAGAACTAAAAAGCACTCTTGCATTCAAAAAAGTATGCCTGCATGCCAAAAAGAAAGTTTGCATGCCAAAAAGAACGCCGAAAAGCAAAAAAGAAAGTTCCCAAGCCAAAAAGAACACCCAAAAGCCAAAAAGAACGTATGGAAACTAAAAAGCACTCTCGAGAACTAAAAAACACTCTCGCATTCAGAAAAGCATGGCCGCATGCCAAAATGAAAGTTTGCTTGCCAAAATGAATGCCTGAAAGCCAAAAAGAACGTTTGGAAACTAAAAAGCATGCTCGAGAACTAAAATGCACTCTCGCGTTCAAAAAAGCATGCCCAAAAGCCAAAAAGAAAGTTTACTTGCCAAAAAAAATGCCCGAAAGCCAAAAAGAACATCTGGAAACTAAAAAGTACGCTCGAGAACTAAAAAACACTCTCGCGTTCAAAAAAGCATGCCTAAAAGCCAAAAAGAAAGTTTGCTTGCCAAAAAGAATGTCCGAAAGCCAAAAAGAATGTCTAGAAACTAAAAAGGAAAGCTCGAGAACTAAAAAGCACTCTCGCATTCAAAAAAGCATGCCCGCATGCCAGAAATAAAGTTTGCATGCAAACAAAAATGCCCGAAAGCCAAAAAGAAAGTTTGCATGCCAAAAAGAACGCCCAAAAGCCAAAAAGAATGTTCTCTTGCCAAAAAGAACACCCGAAAGTCAAAAAGAACATCTGGAAACTAAAAAGCACTCTCGAGAACTAAAAAGCACTCTCGCATTCAGAAAAACATGCCCGCATGCCAAAAAGAAAGTTTGCTTGCCAAAAAGAACGCCCGAAAGCCAAAAAGAACGTTTGGAAACTAAAAAGCACGCTCAAAAACTAAAAAGCACTCTCGCGTTCAAAAAAACATGCCCGCATGCCAAAAAGAAAGTTTGCTTTCCAAAAAGAACGCCCGAACGTCTGGAAACTAAAAAGCACGCTCAAGAACTAAAAAGCATGCTCAAGAACTAAAAAGCACTCTCACGTTCAAAAAAGCTTGCCCGCATTGTTAGGATTATGCTCAATAGCAAGAGTGTAATAGTGTTTTTGACAATCTATTCATATTAATAAAGTGGTTTCTGGTTTAACAAGTCTTATAGCATTTCTAGTTTAATTGTTATAATTGTCAAAAGTAAATAATCATAAGGTCAAAAGACTATGAGAAAAGAAGAATTGTTCGTACATCCGGATATGTATGAGGTAGACACAATTCTTTAGTTAGTCTTAAATAATGTTCACAACTTAAAGTAAATGTTGGCCACCTTTATCTTGTTAAAGTTGTAGATTCTTTTGCTAACATTTGAGTGGGATAAAATGTGTTATGATGAGTCTAAAATCATCAAAATGTCTTTGAGTAAAAGAATCTAGAGCACTGGTTGCATTGAATAGGATCACAATGAAATACTTTATCTAGAACTGTCAGTAGATAAAAGTTTTTTCATTATGAGGACAATCGGAGAGTCTATCTTAATCCTAAGATAAATGATGGACTTATGGTTATAAGTATTATCATTTGAGCTATCAATGAGTACGATTATATAGCATAGTCTATCCTCGATAGTTTGGTGGTATTCATTTGCTAATCGATAGAGGACGTCATTTATAGATTTGGACATCGTGACTCCTGTTAGGTTTATAGTTTGTGTTGGCATGTATTCCATATCAAAACGTGTTTCTTTTGTAATGTTTAGTGGTCCATATGTTGAAGATTTAAGAAGACGAAGAAAGTCTTGGCCACAATTCATGCAAGATGCCGGCTTTAAAGAGATATGTGCTTCATTGATCATCAAAGGTAATATAAGACCTCATATCTCTTACAAGACTAGGCACACACACACACACATAAAATCCTTGTGTGTTCCTTCATGGTTAAACATCATTTATATATCACTTTCACACACTTGATAATATATGCTCATGCATTTATACTATCTTGACAAACTTTGCTTATTGCATGTTCTAGGACTATGTCTAGGAAATAGCATATGTGTGTGTCTTTGTGTTTGTATTTTTCTATATTTTTGTATTTGGACTTGAATATGCTCTATTATGATTCCTTATTAAGTTTTGGTTGTTTTGGTTACTCATTCACTTAGTTTCGAGTCCAAACGATGTAGCTACACTACTTTTTGTTCTCATTCGTTGAGTTGACTTCATCGTCGTTTTCCGAGATGATTTCTCAACCATTTTTCAAAGTTTCATAGTTTTTGTTATGCGTGAGGGAGTCACGATTAGTAATCCAAAAATAGATTCAAAATCGGAGTTCGGATTCCCAAGATACGGCTGAAGAACGTGAGGGAGCGCGCGAGAGGAGAGTGTGGCCAAAGGCCACATTGCCCAAGCCATGTGGGAGCCGTGGGACCCACGGCCAGAGGACCTCTCTGGTCCCGTGTGGCCCACGCGTCCCCCACGGGGATGGGTGACATGGCCATCTCTAATTGGCCCAAAAATTCTCTCTCTCTCCTCCTTTTAAATCCCTTCCATTCCCTCCAATTCATTTCAAGAAGAAAAAGTCTAGAATCCCGTCAGAAATTTTCTCTCCAATTTTCTAACCTTCCAAACACCATAACTTCCTCATACGAAGTCAGAATTGAGTGATTCAAGTTGGAGATCATTCGTAATCAAGTCCTCTACCTTTTCCAAGTGGTTTGGCAGCTGTTTGATTGATTGTTCTGGTGGTTCTACACAGAAAACCTAACCAGCTCGTGAATCCAAGGTATTGGTCTTATCTTTGGGATTTCTTCTTTTATAGCCTTCAATTTGCTTGGGGTTTCTTCTTCTATATATACTTGTATGTTTGGTGAATGCTATTGAGAAAGATAGCTTCACAATCAATCCTAATCAAAAGTCTATTTAAAGACATTTGTGAACTAGTTTCCATGATTCTAGGTTTTTCACATGATTGTGAGTTGTATTGTGATTAGGTTGATATCTTAGGTTGTTTGTGACTCAATTGAATCAATTTTGTGATAAATGACCTTGAGATTTGTTTTGATCCTTTGATTGATGAAATCTCGGATTATTGTATTTGTATGTGTTTTAGAGCAATCTAGGTTTTAATTGATTTATATCTTAAATCCTTGCTCTATATTTTTGGCTAGAATATTGATTGATTTAATCTCATGTCTCCAGCATTTTATTGTATGTTTATAGCATCTTGAACTTGTACTTCATGAATATATTTTGTTCAAGTGTTGTATGTGTGAATGAGACTTTGAGCTTATGTGTTTGGTGTTTACACATGCTTTAGGTTTTATTCTTGTATTTTGCATCTAGACTTTTATTACTTGTGATATCACATGTTTATGTCTATTTGTACCATGGAATGTATTGATCACATGTTCTATGTTGGATTGGTTGTTTGCATCATTTGCATTCATATGATCACACTAGGAAGTCCTTGTAAAAGGCATGAAGTCTTGGTTAGAGTCGGGATGACTCAGATAGCCAAGCAAGAAGACTTGTCTAGAGTCGGGAGGACTCGGATAGGCAAGCAAGAAGTCATGGCTAGAGTCGGGAGGACTCGGATAGTCATGCATGGGAGGCTCCCTAGAGGCATGAGTGCTTTGGATAGGGAGTTGGCTATTATATTGGTAGGCCTAGGCGTATGGTTAGACATAGACTCCAAAAGAGTGGGGTACACAAGAGGTGTATGCACTCTTGAAGAATTTCTAATCTTCCATCGATGTTGGTTTTGTGTGTTGTCCAATATATGGTGGTTTCGCATCATTAAGGGATTTCATACTTTCCAATAGGGTTGGGTAGACTTAGACTCTACTAGGTTGGGTGAGCTAAAGATTGGTCACTTTGTGGATTCTCTATTTTTATCATCCTATATATATAGTACCCTAATGGTTGTATTTCAACCCTTGGATGTTTCCTCATTGGAGGTTTTACCACGTTAAAAAAAAATCTCTTGTGTTAATTCTTCTTATCTCTATCTTTTATATTTTATTTGTGTATGTTATTATCTTGGTTCATATTATTCACTTGTGATGTATAGTGAAGCAAGTATTTGTAAAGTGTGATTTGTGGATTCATTCTTTTGATCATTTTTTCATATATATGATTCTTTTGTATATTGTAATTTTTGTATAGTGATGTTTGATCACTCTTGTAACTCATTAAACATCTATTGAAATACAAGTATTCTTTGTTGTTGCGTTTATTTGTTATTATACCTCACACAACTAGGTGATATACATAGACCTTGTTCACATGATTATATTCTCATATTGTCTATGTATGTCTTTCTTGGTTTATTTTGTTGGGCGATCTATGAGCTTTTGACGATTATTGATATTATTCAAGAGGATACACTATCTCTAATAAGATTATCTAGGGTATGAATGAGAATCATTTACTTATTTTATCTTTATTTAAGAGTGCAATTTTAGTTCTTTAGTGGAATGAACTAAAATTAATAGATTGAACCTAAGTGAATCATTTGTTGATTGTGATTGGGTTATGTCTATTGAAGCTTAAATTTAGATAGCCCGCCAAGATCCCCAATCCACACGGACTTGCATGGATCACTTGATATATTCTACCGGACTAATTATGAGTCCATCTAGAATTGTATTAAGGCATGTGGACTTGTTTCTTATAGTAAGAATGGGCCTAGTTCACATGTGGGCTTTTTATTAAGGTCTAATGGATTAAATAAAATGGAAAATAATATATAGCCCATGTGGAGTGCACTTGGGCGGCAAGGCTATTGATTTAGTCTAATATATTATTTTATTTTATTATTTGATTAAATGGAGATTAATTTATTGATTGATTAATTATTTAATTAAGAATCAAAATCTTTTTCTGACTAGGAAATATGTTTCTTTATAATAAATATCAAAGACTTTATTTGGTAAGTAGATAAATAAATTCTTTATTTATCTAGTCAAATTAGGAAGTCTTTTGATATAGTCATAATAGGATAATACACTAAAGAGTTAGATTAGGGTTAGGATTTTAAAGATTGATAGGAGTCCTTTTTGTGGGTAGATTTCGGCCAACCCTAAATCCTTTTGAAAAGAGGATTCGGCTACCACATAATTTCCTACTGTAGAATTTGGCAACTCTAAGGGATTTTTTGAGCAATGGATTCGGCCACCATAGTTTTTGCAACAATGGATTCGGCCACCATAGATCTTGCTAGAGAGAATTATTTCTTTTGCTTGAAAAATAAATCCAATTCTAGAGATTAGTGTGAGAATTCGGCCAAGAGGAAAAGAGAGAAGAGATCGTTCTTATTTCGATAGTGCACTAGTAGCTTTTACATCAAAAGGCTTTGTGCACAATTTCGAATTAGGTTCACGTGAATTTCGATCAAAGGATTGAGAATTCAAAAGTGACCGGAACGTTCTTTGTTATCTCTTGGAAGTTATTATGACTAACGAAAAAGAAAAGTTCTTGTTATTCATCCTCAGGTACACAATTCAAAGAAAAGGAGACCACACTCCTAGGTGATTCACGTTCATGATTGGATTGGAAGATCTTGCGGATTACCATCGACGCAACGTTATTCTGATCACGCGACAAAGGTGCGATACTTTTAGTTATATGTTAATTAATTAAGGGGTTAAGGTTCATCTTAAGGAAAAATTTTAAACTATACTAAAACTATTTTTCACTTCCACCGCGTGTATTTTTCCCTACACGCATGCCAAAAAGAAAATTTGCATGACAAAAAGAATGCTCGAAAGCCAAAAAGAAACTTTGCTTGCCAAAAAGAACGCCCGAATGCCAAAAAGAATATCTGGGAATTAAAATGCACACTCGAGAACTAAAAAAGCACTCTCATGTTCAAAAAAACATGCCCAAAAGACAAAAAGAAAGTTTGCTTGCTAAAATGAATGCCCGAAAGCCAAAAAGAACGTCTGTAAACTAAAAAGGATACTCGAGAACTAAAAAACACTCTCGCATTCAAAAAAGCATGCCCGCACCAAAAAGAAAGTTTGCATGTAAAAAAAAAACCCGAAAGCCAAAAAGAAAGACTGCATGCCAAAAATAATGCCTGAAATCCGAAAAGAAAGTTTGTGTGCCAAAAAGAATGCCCAAAAGCCCAAAAGCCAAAAAGATAGTTCCCTTGCCAAAAAGAACACCCGTAAGCCAAAAAGATCGTCTGGAAACTAAAAAGCACGCTCGAGAACTAAAAAGCACTCTTGTGTTCAAAAAAACATTCCCACATGCCAAAAAGAAAGTTTACCAGCCAAAGAGAACGCCTGAAAGCCAAAAAGAAAGTTTGCTTGCAAAAAAGAATGCTCGAAAGCCATAAAGAACTTCTAGAAACTAAAAAGCACGCTTGAGAACTAAAAAGCACTCTCGCGTTAAGAAATGCATGCCCGCATGTCAAAAAGAAAGTTTGCTTACTAAAAAGAATGCACGAAAGCCAAAAAGAAAGTCTGTAAACTAAAACGCATGCTCGAGAACTAAAAAGCACTCTCGTGTTCAAAAAAGCATGCTCACATGCCAAAAATAAAATTTGTTTGCCAAAAATAATGCTCGAAAGCCAAAAAGAACGTTTGGAAAGTAAAAAGCACGCTCGAGAACTAAAAAGCACTCTCGCGTTCAAAAAAGCATGCCCAAATTCCAAAAAGAACGCACGAAAGCCAAAAAGAAATTTTGCTTGCAAAAAAATACACCTGAAAGCCATAAAGAACATATGGAAACTAAAAAGTACTCTCGAGAACTAAAAAGCACTCTCACGTTCAAAAAACATATTCGCAAGCTAAAAAGAAAGTTAGCTTGCCAAAAAGAACACCCGAAAGCCAAAAAGAACATCTGGAAACTAAAAAGCACGCTTGAGAACTAAAAAACACTCTCGCGTTCAAAAACGCATGTATGAAAGCCAAAAAGAAAGTTTGCTTGCCAGAAAAAATGCTCGAAAGCCAAAAAGAATGTCTAGAAACTAAAAAGCACGCTCAAGAACTAAAGAGCACTCTCGTGTTCAAAAAAGCATAACCGCATGCCAAAAAGAAAGTTTGCATGCCAAAAAGAACGCTCGATAGCCAAAAAGAAAGTTGCCAAAAAGAACTCCCGAAAGTCAAAAAGAACGTCCGGAAACTACAGAGCACACTCGAGAATTAAAAAGCATGCCCGTAAGCCAAAATGAATGTTTGCATGCCAAAAAGAACGCTTGAAAACCAAAAAGAAAGTTTGCTTGCCAAAAAGAAAGCTCGAAAGCCAAAAAGAACGTCTGAAAACTATAAAGAACGCTCGAAAACTAAAAAGCACTCTCACGCTCAAAAAAGCATGCATGCATGCCAAAAAGAAAGTTTGCATGCCTAAAATAACGCCTGAAAGCCAAAAAGAAAGTTTACATGCCAAAAAGAACGCCTGAATGCCAAAAAGAATGTATGGAAATTAAAAAGCACGCTCGAGAACTAAAAAACATTCTTGCATTCAAAAAAGCATGCCTGCATGCCAAAAAGAAAGTTTGCATGCCAAAACGAAGCCCGAAAGCCAAAAAGAACATCTGGAAACTAAAAAACCACGCTCAAGAACTAAAAAGCATTCTCGCGTTCAAAAAAGTATGCCCGCATGCCAAAAAGAAAGTTTGCATGCTAAAACGAACGCTCGAAAGCCAAAAAGAAAGTTTGCTTGCTAAAATGAACGATCGAAAGCCAAAAAGAACGTCTGGAAACTAAAAAGCACACTCGAGAACTAAAAAGCACACTCGAGAACTAAAAAGCATGCTCGCATGCCAAAAAGAAAGTTTGCATGCCAAAAATTACATCCGAAAGCCAAAAAGAACGACTGGAAACTTAAAAGCACACTCGAGAACTAAAAAGCACTCTCGCGTTCAAAAAAGCATACCTATATGCCAAAAAGAAAGTTTACATGCAAAAAGAATACCCAAAAGACAAAAAGAAAGTTTACTTTCCAAAAAGAACGCCCGAAAGCCAAAAAGAACGTCCGATAGCCAAACAGAAAATTTGCATCCCAAAAAGAACGCTTGAAAGCCAAAAAGAACGTCTGGAAGCTAAAAAACACACTCGAGAACTAAAAAGCACTCTCGTGTTCAAAAAAGTATGCCCGCATGCCAAGAAGAAAGTTTGCATGCCAAAAAGAACGCCCGAAAGCCAAAAAGAAAGTTTGCTTGCCAAAAAAAAAAAACGTTTGGAAACTAAAAACCACACTCGAGAACTAAAAAGCGCTCTCGCTTTCAAAAAACCATGCCCGCAAGCCAAAAAGAAAGTTTGCGTGCCAAAAAGAACGTTTGAAAGCCAAAAAGAAAGTTTACGTGTAAAAAAAAATGCCTAAAAGCCAAAAAGAACGTCTAGAAACTATAAAGCATGCCCGAATGCCAAAACCAAAGTTTGCATGCCAAAAAGATCGCTCGAAAGCGAAAAATAAAGTTTGCTTGCCAAAAGAATGCCTGAAAGCCAAAAAGAATGCCTAGAAACTAAAAATCACTCTTGAGAACTAAAAAGCACTCTTGCGTTCAAAAAACGCATGCCTGCATGCTAAAAAGAATGTTTGCATGCCAAAAAGAATGCCAGAAAGCCAAAAAGAAAGTTTGCTTGCCGAAAAGAACACCCGAAAGCCAAAAAGAACGTCTGGAAACTACAAAGCATGCCCGAATGCCAAAAACAAAGTTTGCATACCAAAAAGATCGCCCGAAAGCCAAAAAGAACGCCTGAAAGCCAAAAAGAACACCTGGAAACTAAAAATCACTCTCAAGAACTAAAAAGCACTCTTGCATTCAAAAAAGCATTCCCGCATTCCAAAAAGAATGTTTGCATGCCAAAAAGAACACCAGAAAGTCAAAAAGAAAGTTTGCTTGCCAAAAAGAACGCCCGAAAGCCAAAAAGAACGTCTGGAAACTAAAAAGCATGCTCGAGTACTAAAAAGCACTCTCGCGTTCAAAAAAGCATGCCCACATGCCAAAAAACAAAGTTTGCATGCCAAAATGAACACTTGAAAGCCAAAAAGAATGCTCGAAAGCCAAAAAGAACGTCAGGAAACTAAAAAGCATGCTTGAGAACTAAAATCACTCTCGCTTTAAAAAAAGCATGCCCGCATGCAAAAAAGAAAGTTTGCATGCCAAAAAGAACGCCTAATAACCAAAAAGAAAGTGTTAACGGAAAATTGTCACTAGTAGGAATTTCCAATTAACAATTCTTATGACCGTAATCGAGGTAGGTCATGGTCAAAGAGGTACCACGTAGTTTGATACCTATGAGTACTCGGTAAAACAACTAAAATACAACGATGATGAATCAAAATATAATGTCAGTAGAGAACATATATAACTCAGTTTATTGATAATAAACATTTAATGGGAATACAATGGAGATTTTCAGTTATCATAATAGGAGGGTTAAAACATAGTTGGCGATAGAGATGGTGATGTAGATCTCGTGCATGTCGATAAGTGGAAAAGAAAACTGTAGGGTTTTGGACTCAAGTTGCCTTCCCTTTTCTGTCTAGTCTCATGTTATATATATACGTCTTATTACTTGTTGTGCACTCCCCTAAATTCGGTCCAATGACCTAGTGATTTGCGGGACGTTCCGTAGTGATTGGCGAGAAGATCGTAGGATTGATTGAAGGAATCAAGTGATCCCTTTTTTGGCGGAATTTGACAGAGTTAACTTTGCTTTCAAGTAAAACTCTTGAGTGGCGGGAATGAATCAATTTCCTTTGTTATTTAAATGTCGATGTCTCATTGTCCTTCTTTGTGGCTTGATCTTGGCGTACCTTATCTTACCTTGATATTCTGTTAATCTGATACTCTTACTGCTTGGTTTGCCGGCTCTAGGAGGGATCGAGGTACATAGGCATCCCATTTCCTACTGGATCATGGTATCAGTGTATCGGGGTATCGGGATACCAGGTTAGTGTGGTAGCGAGATACAAGGATTTCATAGTAGTGGAGTCCTTAGGAACTTGGCTTCTGTGTTTCCTGGTACCTTAGAGCCTAGGAGCCCTTATCTTGATTTGGATTGGTAGAAGGCGTACCTGGTCACTTTAGTGGCGAGGTACCAGGATGCTCTTCTATGATGCCTTTCTATCTCAAATATTCTCCAGTGTGGATAGAAAATTCTTCTTTGAACCCTTGCCATTTTTGGCGGTTAACCGAAGTCCCCCCTGACTTGAACACCAGTACCTTGCTGGGGTTGGAGTTAGGATACTAGCATACATGAAGGATTTTCCTCATCCTATCTAGCTAGTTTCCACTGTCTTGGAGGAAATCCTCCTTCAACACGCCTATAATAAATAAGCAATACACGTGTCTAGCCATGAGTGGTCCGCTTATTTGAATGGGCCGTTTTTTGGCACGATTTTCTTGAAATTGACTCTTGCACATTTTCAATCATTAATTACGGTTTCCTTGCCTATTTCGGTAACCGTCTACTTCCTTTTATAAATAAACCGACCTTCTTTCCTTCTTTCCACACCGATTTCAAATTTCAAAACTAAACCTAGCTTTCTCTTTCTAAGCTCTTTTTTTTTTAGCAATCTTCCGAACTTCCTTCTTCTTTTTTACTTCTTCCATGGCGTCTTCATCAAACCTTCCTCCAACTTCACAAGACCCTCATCCAACTTAACCAAACCCTCCTAACAGCCTCAATGACCTCCTAGATATGGAGAAGGTCGATTCAGAGGAGAGCTCTCAATTGACGAGGGGGAAAAAGATAGGTCGTGAGGAAGGCGATATTGCTGTTGGCAGCAATTCATCTTAGCGCCACTGTTTAACCAGGAATCCCAAAATCGGGTCAGGCTTCAACAACAAACCCGAGAACCTGGTTCAAATCATCGATAAGGGGAACGACGAGGATGTTGAAGATGATGGGGATGCTACTCCGGCTGTTGATTCTACCGGAGTGCTTACTGGTCCTCTCTCTTCCTTCCATAATGGTAGGATTGTCCCAGATTCCATTTGCACTGTCGACACCCTGGCTCGCCTGAGAGGGGATTACAAGATTCCTGATTCTATTACTCTTTCTCTCCCTCATCGGGGTTATGACGTGTATAACCCTCCTCCAGGTCTTTTTCTCATTCATGTAGTTGCCTTCGAGTGTGGGGTCAGATTACCTCTTCATCCCACCCTTCGTAGGGCGCTTGTTACTCTTAAGCTTGCCCTCTTACAAATCTCACCGGGGTTCTGGAAGCACTTGACGAGGTTCTTGGTGCTTTGGAAGGAGCAGTGTGAGAAGGATGATATGGCGAGGGAACCAGGCTTCGACGAGCTCCGGTATATCTTCCAGTAGCGAACTTGGCGCCCAGGGGCCAGTTTTATTTGAGGGTGTCTAACAAGATGAAGTTCATCATACCCGAGGCAAACAACAAGTATAACCAGACTTGGAAAGATGAATGGATTGTAGTAGAGGGAGATTTGTTAGGATTATGCTCAATAGTAAGAGTGTAATATTGTTTTTGACAATCTTTTCATATTAATAAAGTGATTTCTGTTTTAACAAATCTTATAGCATTTATAGTTTAATTATTATAATTGTCAAAAGTAAAATAATCATAAGGTCAAAAGACTATGAGAAAAGAAGAATTGTTCGTACATCTGGATATGTATGAGGTAAACACAATTTTTTAGTTAGTCTTGAATAATGTTCACAACTTAAGGTAAATGTTGGGCACCTTCATCTTGTCAAAGTTGTAGATTCTTTTGCTGGCATTTGAGTGGGATCAAATGTGTTATGATGAGTCTAAAATCATCAAAGAGGTTTTGAGTAAAAGAATCTAGTGCACTATGATCAGACCAAAATTGGTACAATTTGTAAATTGTGAAGAAGGAATGAAGTTATCGTAATTATATGAGAGAGCAGGGGACCCAATTGTAATTTGCCAAGCAAAGCAGCCAGACGCTCCACGACAGCTAAAGGAAACGATGCATTTTGATGGGGTGTTTGGGCTTCTAAGTGCAGCCCAAATAATTGCTAAACGCGCCCCTAATGAAGACAGCACAAGCGTGGCCCAAATGACCATGTGCAACCTCTGATTGCACCCCAAGGCAGTGCTAAGCGCACCCCAAAAAAGAAAAAGCCCACGCCACCCACTCTAATTAAACGGTGAGTTTCATACTACTAGCGTGCACCCCATGCCTTTTCTAAGTGCACCCCGATAGAGACAAAGCATCAAAGACTGATTGCACCCCAGTTGGCTACTGAATGCACCCTGTCTTCTTCAATTCATCTTCTTTTTCCTCGCGTGCAGACTTCCATGGCAGCCCTTAAACCCTAGCTTGCCGCCGCCTGAAGTCCACCTTTTTCGACCTACCACCGATCGATTCCGGTGCCAAAACAGTGGCCATGTCAGCGGTAAATCGATCGCAACAATTCTGGTGCCCCAAAACCCCGAGATGTTCGCCACCTCTCCATGCCTACGCCTCCCCTTTGTTGCCCTCACATGCAAACCACGACAAAATTGTCACCATGGCGACAGGGAGTTGATTTTGGCTCCAGTTGTGTCGCTCCAGTGTCACTCCAAGTGTCGCCATGAACATAGGTAGCGACCTCTTCTCTGTCAATGGCTGATTGGGTGGGAAAATTACATAATGACTCCCTCTTTTGGACTAAATGGTAATTTGTCGTGTATGAGGGGTGTTTTGGTAATTTACCACCCGTGACCTAAAATGAAAACCCTATAAATTCATCACCATTTTCCCTTTTTAAACAACTCTTGACCATTCTTGACAACCAAGAAACCTCCTTTCTACCATTCCTAATCCCTCCACTTCTCTTCTACCTAAACTAAACATCTAGATTACATTCCCCAAATCATTCCTTTATTCCCATCTTCTCCACATATCTCCTTAGTCACTTCCCATTTGACTCCACCTATCTAGACACATCCTCATCATCCACTCTTTGCACAAGGAGCATCAAAGGCAAGGAAATGATCAAGCTTACAAAAGGAGACCCAAGGGTGATTTCCTAATCTTTTACTTGCCTTCCCTTTGATTGTAATATGTGTAACTAAATCCCCTTTCTAGGGTTTTGATGTGAGAACATTTGGATTGGATTTTGCTTGAGCTTTAATATATATATAATCTCTATTTGTGTTCTATTCATTTTATAACTAGATTCTATGCATTATATAATTGACATGTATGCCCACTAGTTGATTATACTCTTGTTTAGGATAATTTGTTTTATAATCTTGATTGGATTGACAACCTTGATGGATTGAGAACATAGTGACTAGGATAGATCGTCGGAGGGTATATCAATCGCGATTATCTAAACCGTTAATTGTAAGAAACTGATCCCGCCGTGACCCCTATCTCCTTAATCGGTTAGGCATTGTAGTGGGAAGTTGTTTAGGGTTCATAGTGATGGTCTAAACACATTCTAGAAATCAATTGGTTAACATTTGTGAGATTGGTTCACTAAGGTAGCTTGAGAAGCACTTCCTGTAATCCACTTGTGATCCCATTAATTCCCTAGCAATTCTCTTCATTGTTTATCCCATATATCTCTTATCTAGATTTCTATCTTATTTTATTAGGTTTATTAGGTTTATTTTACATGTATGTTTGATGGCTTGACAAACCATTCAACCATCCATTGCTTATGTTTTATTTTATTGCATTTATGAATTGTTAATTTATTTAACTATTACTCTAATTCCCGGTGGAACGAATCCCACTTGCCACTTTACTAATTTTACATCTAAGTGGTGAAATCGGTTTTCAACATAAACACATTTTAAAACATCATTTTGTTGAGTACACAACGATGACTCATCACGCTAGGTGCATTGAATAGGATCACAATGTGATGAGCCATCGTTGTTACTCAACAAAATGATATTTTAAAATGTGTTCGTGTTGTAAACCGATTTCACCACTTAGATAGAAAATTAGTAAAGTGGCAAGTAGGATTCGTTCCACAGGGAATTAGAGTGATAGTTGAATAAATTAACAATTCATAAATGCGATAAAATAAAACATGCAATGGATGGTTGAATGGTTTGTCAAGCCATCAAACATGCATGTAAAATAAACCTAATAAAACTAATAAAATAGATAGAAATCTAGATAAGAGATATATGGAATAAACAATTAAGGGAATTGCTAGGGAATTAATGGGATCACAAGTGGATTATGAGAAGTGCTTCTCAAGCTACCTTAGTGAACCAACCTCATAAATGTTAACCAATTGATTTCTAGGATGTGTTTAGACCATTACTATGAACCCTAAACAACTTTCCACTGCAATGCCTAACCGATTAAGGAGAGGGGGTCACGGCGGGATCGGTTTGTTACAATTAACGGTTTAAATAATCGCGGTTGATATACCCCCCGATGATCTATCCCACTCACTATGTTCTCAATCCATCAAGGTTGTCAATCCAATCAAGATTATATAACAAATTATCCTAAGCAAGAGTATAATCAATTAGTGGATATACATGTCAATTATATAATGCATAGAATCTAATTATAAAATGAATAGAACACAAATAGAGATTAAATATATATTAGCTTAAGCAAAACCCAATCCAAATGTTCTCACATAAAAAACCCTAGAAAGGGGGTTTAATTACACATATTACAATCAAAGGGAAGGCAAGTAAAAGATTAGGAAATCGCCATTGGGTCTCCTTTTGTAAGTGTTGTATATATAATTTCGCCAAGCAGCCACGTCATCAAAGGAGTCAATAAATGCCGAGGAACAGGTTGCCACGCCACTCATTGACTAGGCCAAAGAAGAAAACGTGGACCGATCAGCATATCAAGTCAAATGAATCAAAGATGTGTTCGCCAGAGCTAGATATGTACTCGCCAAAGATAGAAGCATAGTCGCCAAAGGGTAAAACCCAGGAGGGGAGATGTTCGCCACATCTGTATGCTGGGCACAAACCGACTTGACTGAAACGTGAAAATAAACCCTAACTCCCAGAAGACCCATGGGAACAAGGAGCCGCAGAAAAGGAAGGGGCCGAAAGCATAGATCCGTATCTGTTACAACATGGGAATCCGAGTACAAATCAAAAAGGAAATCCTACCTCCAACAGGACAGGATCGCGTAGTAACCCTAGATTATCATGTATAAATAGAACCACCTATCCCACGATGAGGGGGTCGAATAATAACCAATAGAGAGAAAAGCAATAATTCTGGAGATTTGAGTGTGTAATCGAAACAAATAAACTATAGTGATATTTTCTTGTCCTCCGGGACGCCGTGGTTTTTTCCCATTCAAGGGTTTTCCACGTAAATTGGTCTCTTGCATGCATTGAATTTCTTTCTTAACTGACGATACTTTTGATTTAATTGTTGGTTGTGTGGTAATCCAAATTTCACCGTCAACAGTAAGCTTGATCCTTTCCTTGCCTTTGATGCTCCTTGTGCAAAGAGTGGATGATGAGGATGTGTCTAGATAGGTGGAGTCAAATGGGAAGTGACTAAGGAGATATGTGGAGAAGATGGGAAGAAATGAATGATTTGGGGAAGGAAATCTAGATATTTAGCTTAGGTAGGAGAGGAGAGGAGTGGAGGGATTAAGAATAGTAGAAATGAGGTTTCTTAGTTGTCAAGAATGGCCAAGAGTTGTTTAAAAAGGGAAATTAGTGATGAATTTATAGGATTTTCAAATTACGCCTCGGGTGGTAAATTACCAAAACACCCCTCTTGCATGGCAAATTACCATTTAGTCCATAAGAGGGGTGCATATTGTAATTTCCCCACCCAATCAGTTTTGGACAAAGAGGAGGTCGCGGTTTGTCTTCGATGGTGACACTAGGGCAACCCCAAATGGCGACTAAATCTTGGCCAAAAACACTCCTTGTCGCCATGGCGACATCGAAATGCAAACTGCGACATCGATTTTCGCGGTTTGGTGGTGGTTTGGGAAAGTGGCGACAAAAGGGAGAAGAGGCGTTATTGGGTGGTTACGGATTCTGGCCGATTGGGGCACCGAAACTGGACCGAATTCACAGCTGTTGACTTCACCGTCGGTTTGGCAAGAAATCCGACCGACGGTAGCTTGTTTTTCGGCGTTGAACTGCGGCGGCGCGATTAGGGCGTGGTTGCCATGGCTAATGCGAGGAAGAAGAAGAGAGGTTGAAGATGATGGGGTGTCCTTAGCAGTAAGGTGGGGTGCAAACAGCGTTTTCTTCTTTGCCTCTAATGGCGCTCGTTCAGCAAAGAACAGGGGTGCATTCAAAGGCTGATTGCCATGCTTGCACTGTCTTCTTTGGGGTGCAATTAGAGGCAAACTGGGGTGCGTTTAGAGGCTGCATAGGTTAGGGCCACCTGTGGGGTGCAATCAGTGGCCCATTTATCCTTCTAAACGCACCGTTTAGATGACGTGGCGCTAATTGCTGTTTTGCTTGGCGAATTGCAATTAGGCCCCTGATCTTTTCAATATTTGCGGTCATCTTCAATCTTCCTTTTCCATAATTACATTTTTGCCCCTATTTCTCCAATATTACTTCAATGCCCCTGAACTCTGAAAATACCTGAAAACACTTAATTTATACAATTAAATCATGGGATAATGCCCAAGAATCAAGCATAAAGAGATGGAAGTGAGGGCCAAAATTGTACCAATTTTGGACCGATCACAATGAAATACTTTATCTAACAACCGTCAGTGGATAAAAGTTTTCATTATGAGGACAATCGGAGAGTATATCTTAATCCTAAGATAAATAATGGACTTATGGTTGCAAGTGTTATCATTTGAGCTATCAATGAGTACAATTATATAGCATAGTCTATCCTCGATAGTTTGGTGGTATTCATTTGTTATTCGATAGAGGACTTCATTTATAGACATGGACATCGTGGCTCCATTTATTAAATGAGAGTATAATATTATCATATGAATGTTTTGAGGTATTGGATATTAAATCTTAACGTTGAGTTTTCAATTGTTTCTATTGAGACGTGGCTTCTGGACAAGTCAAAATATCCAAGTTCAAAACGTGATCATATGAGTAAATTTGGGAACTAGGAGAGCTATAGGCGGTCTATGAGCTCTTGGCGATTACTGATATTATTCACGAGGATACATTTTCTCCAATAAGATTGTCTAGGGTATGAATGAGAATCATTTACTTATTCTATCTTTATTTAAAAGTTCAATTTTAGTTCTTTAGTGGAATGAACTAAAATTAATAGATCGAACCTAAGTGAATCATTTGTTGATTGTGATTGGGTTATGTCTTTTGAAGCTTAAATTTAGATAGCCCACCAAAATCCCCAATCCACACGGACTTGCATGGATCACTTGATATATCTACCGGACTAATTATGGGTCCATCTAGAATTGTATTAAGGCATGTGAGCTTATTTTTTTAAATAAGAATGGGCCTAGTTCACATGTGGGCTTTTTATTAAGGTCCAATGGATTAAATAAAATAAAATAAATAATATATGGCCCATGTACGGTACTTGGGCGGCAAGGCTATTATATTAGTCTAATATAATATTTTATTTTATTATTTGATTAAATAGAGATTAATTAATTAATTAATTAAAAATCAAAATAATTTTCTGACTAGGAAATATGTTTCTTAGTGTTATACTATTGTTAGTAGTATAATGAGAATCAAAGACTTTATTTGATAAGAAGATAAATAAAAGTATTTATTTAATTAATCAAATTAGGAAGTTATTGATATAATCACAATTGAATAAATCATTAAAGAGTTGGATTAGGGTTTGGATTCTAAAGAATGATAAGAGTATGGGTGAAACACAAATCCTCTTATAGTGAGGATTTTGGCCACCTTCTAGAATTCCTATCATAGGATTCGGCCAACTGATCGGACCAAAATTGGTATGATTTTGGCCCTCATTTACTTCTCTTTATGCTTGATTCTCGGGCATTTTCCTGTTATTTAATGGTATAAATTAAGTGTTTTCAGGTATTTACAGAGTTCAGGGGCATTGAAGTAATATTAGAGAAATAGGGGCAAAAGTGTAAATTCTGAAGAAGGTTTGAAGTTATTTCGAATATGGAAGAATATAGGGGAGCATTGTGTAATTTGCCATGCAATTCAGCAAACAGCGCCACGTCATGCAAAGCTAAACCGTGCGTTTTGGGATAATGGGCCTCTGATTGCACCCCAAGACAGTGCTAAGCGCACCCTAAAAGAGAAGCAGCCCACGCACATAAGTGAAACGGTGCGCTTTGAAATGGGTGTGGCTTCTAAGCGCACCCCACATCACCGCTAAGTACACCCCATTAAAGAGAAAAGAAGAAGCAGCGGATTGCACCCCAGTTCACTACTGAATGGCCCCTTATCTTCTATTCATCTTCTTCCTTGCGTGTAGACCAAACCCTCAAGCAAAAACCCTAAGCCGCTGCTGCCGCCTCAATGACGTCAGAAACCAAGCTATCTCTGGCCGATTTCCAGCCTAAAAGAATGGCGACCTCAATGGCTCACCGGTCATTCCACTTCCCGGCACTCCATCGGTCGGAATCCGATCTCCTACATTCACGGCCAAATGCCGCTATTTGTCACCTCCTCGTGTTGCCATTTGTCCTTCGTTGTCGCCACGGCAATTGGGAGTGATTTAGGCACCAGTTGTGTCGCCATTTGGGGTCGCCCTAGGTGTCACCATTGAACACAAACCGCGACCCATCTCTGTCAAACTTTGATTGGGTGTGAAAATTACGTAATGCACCCCTCTTGAGGACTAAATGGTAATTTACCATGGTCAGGGGTGTTTTGGTAATTTGCCACCCGAGACCTAATTTGAAAATCCTATAAATTTATCACTATTTTACAACTCTTGGCATTCTTGACAACCAAAAAACCTCATTTCTACCATTCCTAATCCCTCTACTTCTCTCCTACCTAAGCTAAATATCTAGATTACCTTCCCTAAATCATTCCTTTCTTCCCATCTTCTCCACAAATCTCCCTAGTCACTTCCCATTTGACTCCACCTATCTAGACACATCCTCATCATCCACTCTTTGCACAAGGAGCATCAAAGGCAAGGAAATGATCAAGCTTACAAAAGGAGACCCAAGGGTGATTTCCTAAACTTTTACTTGCCTTCCCTTTGATTATAATATGTGCAATTAAACCCCCTTTTCTAGGGTTTTTATGTGAGAACATTTGGATTGGGTTTTGCTTAAGCTTTAATATATATTTAATCTCTATTTGTGTTTTATTAATTTTATAACTAGATTCTATGCATTATATGATTGACATGTATTTATACTCTTGCTTAGGATAATTTGTTATATAATCTTGATTGGATTGACAAACTTGATAGATTAAGAACATAGTGAGTGGGATAGATCGTCGGAGGGTATATTGATCGGACTATTTTATACCTATTTGAGGTCCCCCATTTCTAATCGTTTGTCTCGTTTTTGAGCGTATTTTTGTATATAATGTTTTGTTTGAGCCTTGTGTAGGTACATATTTCTTACAATAAGGTTTTGAGCTTAAAGATTAGTTTGGGAGGTAAAATGAGCAAAAAACGGAAGAAATTGTATATGCTCGTGCAGAATGGTCAACTTGTAGAGATCATATCTTTCTCCTTAGATCGAATCACATTGATATTTTTATATCTTCGAAAAGCCCCGGAAGTCTAGTTTCCAGAACATTTTACGGATTACGATTTCGAGCTTTCTACAGGAAGTTATGCCCATTTCCGTAACGGTGCACGATGCTGAAATGTTGAAACGCTGTCAGGTCTAAACGGCGGCCTGGCCGCCAAAAAAAACCGTCGAATCACTCCAGAAAGTCATTTTTTGGGTGAATTTCAGGGACAGATTCGTCCATTCACCCCAACCTTCAGCCCTAACCTCCCAACACTATATAAACACCTTATTCTCTTCTCTCCCAAGAGAATACACTCCCCACACACTTCCTCCTCCTCCTCTTCTTCTTCTTCTTCATTTTCTTCCACCTAATAAGAGAGAGATAAGCTTTTTCCTCCATGGATGCTCCCCACTTCATCTTCTACCCATCATCCACCCATTTAGGAGTAGATTGCAAGGAGAAAGGAGGGTCTTTGGACCAATTTCGAGCTAGGGTTTCATGGAGGACTTGGAGGAGGTTTTATTCAAGGGTTGTCTCCTTTAACTCATCTCTTTGTATTTCTTGTTTTCTTAAATGTGTAATCCCCACTTGGGAATATTTGTAAACCTATTTTGTGCTCAATATATATGTTGGTTGTTTTTATATCTAATTTGTGTTTTGATTCACTCTTGTTATTTATTGATGTATCTCTTATCTTGAAATGCATGTTTATGGATGATTGGAAATTGATATGTGTTCATGGATGGGATTATGAGTAGATTAACATAATTGTAGGAGTAGTTGTAATTAAATATCCCATTTGTGTGTGTATGTCTTTGGAAGGTTGAAATTGCATGTTATGAAAGGGTTTGAGTGACTTAGAGTTAGGATTGTGCCTTTGGAGGGGCTCTCCAGGTATAGTTTTGGCTAATTAGCTAGGAAGAGTGGGTGAACCTATTAATTGCCATATTATAAGGGTTTGGTTCATTGTTCTTGTTAACAATTGGACTTTAGCTATTTCTCACTCTAGGGGCTCTAAGTGAGTCATAGTTAGAGTTACAATTATTGGTCTTTGGCTATCTCTCACACTAAAGGCTTTAGGTGAGTTATAGTCGGAGATACAATCACTCTTTCCACATTCATTAGACTTTCACGTTGCCATTTTACATTACGAATCTATCATTGAGGCTCAATGTAGTTTTGTTTGTAGAATCGGTTCACATATGTTGGTTGCAGTTTCATGTTTGAGAGGTTCTCAACACACTCTTCAACTGTTAGCTCTATGAATGGGTATAAATCGGATTGAGGCAAGAACGGACCCTTAACTAAAATTGGATGTCCTTTATGTCTAACAACCAACTATTTGTGCACTTATGTATGGTGAACTTGTTGAACCTTGTGTGACCATTTTCATGCATCTCTCATATCCACCATTTTATTTATCATTTTAAACACCATTCTCACCCTTCCATATTCTCTTTGTTTTTATTTATTTTCATATCCATTCTCTACACACACACACCGCATTGTACATATATTTCACACACACCACTCTCACCTTTCCATATTCTTATTTACATGCTTACAATAAACTCTAGAACTTGAAATGGTTGATGAATCACACCTCCCTGCGAAACGATACCCTTGCTTGCCGCTTTACTAGTCTTTTGCTAGTTTAGAGCACATTGCGTAGGAAACCCCTTTTTAAATGAAACAAATCTTTTGATCCTCACATTCTTTCAACGACGGAAAAAGCGAGTATCATATATCAACCGCGATTATCTAAACCGTTAATTATAACAAACCGATCCCGCGGTGACCCCCTCTTTTTAATCGGTTAGGCATTGCAGTGGGAAGTTGTTTATGGTTCATAGTGATGGTCTAAACACATTCTAGAAATCAATTGGTTAACATTTGTGAGATTGGCTCACTAAGGTAGCTTGAGAAGCACTTCCCGTAATCCACTTGTGATCCCATTAATTCCATAGCAATTCCCTTAATTGTTTATCCCATATATCTCTTATCTAGATTTCTATCTTATTTTATTAGGTTTATTAGGTTTATTTTACATGTATGTTTGATGGCTTGACAAACCATTCAACCATCCATTGCTTATGTTTTATTTTATCGCATTTATGAATTGTTAATTTATTCAATTATTACTCTAATTCCCTATGTAACGAATCCTACTTGCCACTTTACTAATTTTACATCTAAGTGGTGAAATTGGTTTTCAACACGAACACATTTTAAAATATCATTTTGTTGAGTACCAACGACGGCTCATCACCAACCCTAATTAAAAGCAAGAGGGAATTCGGCCACCTTAATTGCTAGGTCTTTGGCTTGAGAGTTATTTTCTTTTGCTTGAAAAATAAAATCCAACTCTTAGACATAGTGAGAATTCGACCAAGAGCAAATAGAGAGAAGAATTGTTTTATTTCGATAGTGAACTAGTAAGCCTTTACATCAAAAGGTTTTGTGTACAACTTCGAATTAGGTTCACATGAGTTTCAATCAAAAGATTGATAATTCACAAGTGACCGAACGTTTTTCATTTTTGCTCTGAGAAGGTTATTGTGACTAACGAAAAAGAAAAAGGTTTTTGTTATCCATCTTCAGGTACACAATTCAAAAAGAGGGAGCCCACACTCCTAGGTGATTCACGTTCATGATTGGATTGGAAGATCTTGTGGATTATCATCGACGCAATGCCAATCGGATCACGCGACAAAGGTACGATACTTTTATTATATATTAATTAATCAATGGTTAAGGTTCATCTTTAAAAGGAATATTTTTTGAAATATACTAAACCTATTTTAGTCTCACTTTCGCTGCGTGCACATGTTTTTCCCTACAAAATTGGGGCCACTCAGTACATATCGAGGGAACTGAGTATCCGGTCCCTACCAAGTTCACCAAGAGGGACAAGTGGGACAAGGGGACAATCTCACCAGAGTCCTGATCGTGCCACAAAAGTACCTATTTTATGCCCCTATTTCCTATTACTTTGTACTTATTTCTCGGGTAAAATTGGGTATTTAATAGTTTAAATAAGTGTTTCAGGTAAATAGAGGAATTCAGGGGCATTGTTGTCATTTTGGACATATCAGGGGTGAAAGTGAAATATTCGAGACATTATTGAATATTCTGTGATTAAGGGAAAGATCAAGGGGAGCTGATTGTAAATTGCCAGCCAAAGCACGTAAAAGGATGCCACGTCATAAGTGGGACGACGTCGTTTTGGGCTTCTTCTGCGTGCGTCATGCTAACGTCAGATTGTCATCAACCTTCAACAAAACCAACCCAACCTATGTATGACCAGGTTGATCCGGTTCAGACCCGGCCATTGACTCGACCCGACCATTTTTAGCCATTTTCGGTGGTTTTTCCGACTGTTTTTTACCCAGATTGGTAGCTCTCATCCCGACGGTCACAATGGACCCATTTCCAGGCCCCCATGCACACATTTTCCCTATCCTCCAAGTCTCCAAATTTCCATGGCCATGCAACCTTCAAGCTCACCACCTACACCTTCTTTCCAGTAAACCAGATGTTCCAAACATGCGGAACCTCCGCAACTTCATACAGAAAGAAAGAACCCGCGAAGTAGAGGGACTGAACTCGCGGCCAACTTCCAAAATCCAACCCCGAGTTTAGCCGGAGAGAACAAACCAGCGAACCTGGTGTTCTGAACACGTGAGACGACTGACTTAGGAGGTTATTAACGTCCAAACCTTGCCCAAACCTTTTCCTCTATAAATATACATCTTTTGTCACCTAAAACACAATCCCTAAACTCCTAAAATCACACAAATACCTTAAAATAGCTTAGAATAACCTTGAACCTCACTAAAGAACACCCATCTCACCTTAGCTAGTAATTAGACTTTGGTTACATGTTGATTTCGAGCTTGGGAAGAACAAAAGGAGCTTGATCTATTGTGAAGACTTCACCAAGATATTGGGTTGTCTATTTTTCTCTCTTATTTCTTTTAGCTTGTTATTATATGTGTAACTAAACCTTTGATGTTGGGATTTGGTGTACTTGTAATATTATCTATGAGATTGGTTGATTATCTATGTTTGAGCTTCAATTTATGTATATGTTGATTTAATTAACCAATTGATTGACATGTAATACAATTTAGATCATACATGAATGACTATTGATGTATGGGTCTTTATTCAAGGTTTAAGACCAACCTATGTGCTTAATTGAAATCAACTTATTAATTGGGTGATTGCACTTGGAATACCAATTTCCTAACATCTCATTTCCCATACCAACTCACTCTCATTATCACTCTTGCATGACCATTGCATTAGTTGGTAATTAGTTAAGCTAGTTAGTGTAATTTAGATAATTGTAGTTGGATTTAGTGTAACATAGTTGTAATTCGATTAATGCCATCTTAGTGTAATCTTAGCCTATTAGTTAGTTAATTGCTTGTGACCATCCTCCATTTACTTTTCTTGCATGTAATTAGTGTATTTATTGTATATACCATCTAAGACTAGAACCGATTTAAGGTACCATACCTCATTGTGGGAACGAACCGTACTTACTGCTACACGATCGTAACGATCCGTGCACTTACAGATAAACAAGCACGCATATATATTTTAGAACTATCAGAAGTGTGTCAAGTTTTTGGCACCGCTGCTGGGGAGACGTAGCGTTACCTTTTGTTAGTTTTAGTCTTATTTTAACTTTCGTATTTTTATTTTTACTTTTTATTGTTCATAATCTATCTTGTTCGAATTGATTCTTGTTTAGTTTATTTGGTTGTTCAGGATTCCAAATCAACATGGAAAGGAGTAACTCGGATTTAGTCACTCAAATGTCCGACTTAAATAGGAAAGTGAGTACTTTCATGTCACACTTTAGGCAGTCACTGACTACAGTTTATCCACCTTTTGGGTGGAATGGACACACAGACTTTGGTCCGCAAGGATAGCAATGGCCGGGGGAAGCAGAAGTACCATCCATGTATCCGTATGAACACTACAACCATCAAGGTAGATATAATCAAGAGAGGCAAGACCACTAATGGGGCAACTTTGATGTTGAAGCTTACCAACATGCCACTGACCAACGATTTCTCGACCTAGAAAAACACGTAGAAAGGTGTGCAATTTGGTTGGCACAATGTGGGGAAAACTTCCAAGAGCAAGACAACCAAGAAGCTTATCGACGAGACGTTAACCATCGGTTGCTTGACTTTGAAGAACACATAGAATGGTTAGGAGCTTAGTTAGCACAATATTTGGAAGGCTTCCTAGAGCAAAAAGAAATAGAAGAACCTCCAAGACTCCACAAATCGACCAACCCTTTTGTTAACCAAAAATTGTCACCGGGGTGAAATTTTCAATTAACGGTTTATAAGGGACCCGGATCGGGATAGATCTGGGCTAGCGGGATACCTAGTAGCACGATACCCCACTGGTTCCTATAGATCGACTAAGCGTGCAGTACAATAATAGCAAGATAAGAAAGATTCTGATATATAGTAGAAGGTGGACTGGCCTAGGGGGAAAAAGCATCACGTAGGATCATATGCTGAAAAACCCCTAGGTAGTATCCGGTGGAGAGAGATCTTTTATATATTTATGAATAGGGCGTGCTCCGGAGAGCTTACATAAGTAGGAGAATAACACAACATAAGTGCTCTAGAGAGCTTACAATAATAGGCGGGCTAGGTCCTTTTCTCTAATTAGTAGAAAAGAAGAAGAAGCAGAAGATGATCCCGGTTGGGGAAGAAGCTGTAAGTCTTTTTTGGAAGAAGAAGAGGCCCTTACTCAATAGAGAGCTTTGTCATATTTATAGGTTCTAATTCTTATTGCCCACTCCATCAATTTAGTCAATCAATCCACAATTATAGGAACACTGATTTGGCATTGATTGAGTTGAATATTGTCTCATTAATGGCGTTGTGAATGGCCATTAAAGAGTTGACTATATTCATTAATGGCGTTTGATTATCTCCATTAATAGGGTTGACTATCTCCATTAATGGCGTTGTGAATGGCCGGAGAGGTCAACCTTCCTTGTATTTGAATGCTGGCGCATACTGTCCTTCTTGTAGCATGATTCTGGTCTTCCTTGGTAATCTGACAGACAGTGTATTAAGACCTCCCTTGTTGACACCTTCTATGTTAGGTGGTTGGGAGGTGCTTGGAGGATCGGTCTAGGCAGGAAACATGATACGGAGTATCGAGTGCGGGATACCGGGTACCAGGTGTGGGGTACTGAGTACTAGGTGTGGGGTACCGGGTACCAAGTACGGGGTACGAGGTACGAGGTACCGGGTACCAAGTATGGGGTACGGGGTACGGGGTACAGGGTATGGGGTACCAAGTGCGGGCAACTGGGTACCAGGATACCAATGTGGCGCGACATCAAGATACTGTGTATCATGGATCATGCGGTAGCGGGGTACCGAGATAGTGTGGTAGCGGGATCCTTAGGATCCTGGGTTCATTCTTTCATCAATCAAACGACTTTGACATGGATGGAAAATTCTTCTTTGGACCCTTGCCAAAAAAGGTGGTTAACACCTTTCTTTTGTCTCACTGTTGGAGGAATCAAATCGGTGGATTCCTCAAGTAGCTCAGAATGCGACCTTGGTGATGTTTTGCTAAGGGTTGTAGAAAAGCTAAGTGCAGAAAAGGAAAGCAAAGAGGTTGAGAAACCAGAGGAATCCTTAAAGACCGTAGATGATTACTTTGATGAGCTTTTGCTTATATTGGATGAAGATTTCGAAGTTGATAGTGGAGGTAAAGAAGAAATGGGAGTAGAGGTTGCCCAAGAGAACAAGGAATTGATAAGTCAAAATAAGGACTTAGTATTTGATGAGGTCGTTTGTGCACATCAAAACAGTGTTGTTTACAAGTAAAACTGGTAACAATAGTCAAATTGCCACAGGTCGTTTGATCAGCTAGTCAACTAAAGAAATTGAAGACTAGTTGAATTTGTGCGTGTTTCGGTCTTAGAAGTATGTTTCGGACTGCTCAGGCAGTTCAAGTGGTTTCAGGCTGACTCTTATGCCTGAAACAAAAAGGGAAGAAAGACGTTAGCGGAGAGCCGATGAGTGGTTGGCTTTAGTTCTCCGACACCTAAGTCAGTATTGAGTTTGAGAGATAAATCTGAATACCATGGCAAGACTGAAATGTGTAAATTGAATGTCCCCTTGAATATGAGGTTTGATCTCATTTTATACTGGAGGAAACGTGTCCGAGTATCCATACTTAAATGTTTAATCGACACTAGGATGCTAGTTGGGCAGCCGAAAGCCTATCTGACACTTGATTTTTGGGTTGGTCGAATGTCTGGCTGACACGTTTTCAAATTGATGTTGCCGCACCGTTGGTTGATAGACACATAAGCCCACTTGGTAGGTTGAGTGTTGTCAAACCGAATATTGGCCCTTCGAAATCTAAACCATGGTCCTCGTTCATTGTATGGCTTGTCGGAAATGTGTTTCTCGATGAGACTATCTGTCAAGTGGATATTCTTCGGACCGTCTTGCTTCTTGGCACCGACCTGGTATTTGGGCTTTGGACTTGGGATGGCTTTTGGGTTTCGACCCAAGTTGGAACCTTCGGTTTCTACCTAAGTCTGGCTTTCGAATTTCGACCTAATACAAGGTCTGGTCGACTTTGTGATATGGGATGAGATGGCCTTTTTTAGGCTCTTGCGTATAGGAATTATTTTATTACTATAATGGCCTCGTGGTAGCAGGCCCATATTTTGGGTATAACATCAGCCTCTAGACGTGGCATGGTTCCGGTCCGGTTTTGGTTCCAGTCCGGTTTTGATTTCGGTTCTGGTTCCGGTTTCAAGGTTTGGTGGAACCAAAATCGGAACCGGCTATATATCGGTTCTGATTCCAGTTTCGGAACCACTGGTTCCGATTCCGGTTCCATAGGAACCGACTATTTTCAACCTTTGTTTATTAAAAAAAAAAAAAAAAAAAATTTTACCTAAAAGTCAATACCCACTATGCCACTCACTGTCTCACTCAGGTCTTGTCTCCCACTCTACGTCTCTACCTCTCAATCTCTAAAATACATCTCTCTCACAATTCACAAATCAATTGGAACACATAATCACAAATCTTCATCTCTCTCAAGTCTCAAGACTCTCAACCCAGATCTTCATCACTTTCTCCTCCCAAATCAACCCAAATCAACCCAAATCAACCTTGTCCCAGATTTGGATCGATCATCATCATCTTCTTTCTTCTTCTTCTTATTTCTTCTTCGTCTTCCACAGATTTGTCACGCGTCAATCTGTTTTCGTCTCCTTGGCACCTTGCTTGGATCGATCGAGAGAGGGGGATGAGACTGGTCGACTGGGGGTGGTGCCGTGGTGGTCGCCGGTCGGTGTGATTTGTTTGTGGTGGTGGGTGATGGGTTTGTGGTGGTGGCTGGTGGGTCATGAGAGAGATCAGAGGGTTTGTGTTGTGCCTTTGTGAGTTTATGGTAGAGAGAGAGATGAGACTTGAGAGATATCTGGATTCTAGACCATCTGATCTTGTTCCACGAATTTAAAAAAAAAAACCAAAAACATATGAACTGCCGGTTCGAACTAGAACCGAAACCGTCGGTTCCAGTCCAGTTCGAACCGGGCGGTTCCGTGAAAACCGAAACCGATCTCCTCCGATTTAGGTTCCGGTTCCTGAATCGAAACTGGATTTTTGGTTTTGATTTCGGTTCCAATTCTTGTTTTTACGGTTTCGATTCCCCTCTGGTTCCACGGTTCGAACCGAAACCTTGCCAGGTCTATCAGCGTCCAGTCTTGTTAGATAATCTTTTCAAAAATGTTTTTTCTTGGAAGACTTTATATAACCCAAAATCTTTGTGTTTGTCGTGACGACCTCCTGGTCAACCGAGGCATGCTTTTCGTTGGGCAACCGTCTTATTGCCCAAAGTTTTATCTTCGTCAGACAATCGTTTATTTTTCTGACGCTTGATTTTCATCATACGACTACTTGGTTGCTTGATATGTGTTTTTCCGTCCAACATCACCTCCTCATCGGGTTGTCATATTTATCAAGTGGATTCCCTTCTGATCGCCTTGCTTTTTGGCACTAACATGGTATTTGGGCTTCGACCTGACCTAGTAGGTACCTGGTTTGGCGAAAACCAACTTTCCGTTAGGTAGATACATTTTGGCTGAAACTGAATTTTCATTGGGAACATAACCTCTGTCCGAAACCACCTTTTCGTTGGGAAGACACCTACTGGCTGAAACCATCTTTTCGTTGGGAAGACACCTTCTGGTCGACCCATTTTGGCCAAAACCAACTTTTCGTTGGGAAGACACCTTTTGGACGAAACCAACTTTTTGTTAGGAAGAAACCTTCTGGCCGACCGCTTTTGGCCAACCGCTTTTCATTGGGAAGACATCTTCTGGCTGACCCATTTTGGCCGAAACCAAGTTTTTGTTGGGAAGAAACCTTTTGGCCGACCACTTTTCGTTGGGAAGACATCTTTTGGCCGACCCATTTTGGTCGAAACCAACTTTTCGTTAGGAAGACACCCTTTAGACGAAACCAACTTTTCGTTTGGAAGATAACTTCTGGTCGACCACTTTTGGCCGACCACTTTTCGTTGGGAAGACATCTTCTGGCCGACCCATTTTAGCTGAAACCAACTTTTTGTTGGGAAAAAACCTTCTGACCGACCGCTTTTGGCCGACCACTTTTCGTTGGGAAAACATCTTCTAGCAGACCTATTTTGGCCGAAACCAACTTTTTGTTGGGAAGACATCTTCTAGCCGATCCATTTTGGCCGAAACCAACTTTTTATTGGGAAGAAACCTTTTGGCTACCGCTTTTGGCTGACCATATTTCGTTGGGAAGACATCTTCTGGCCGACCTATTTTGGCTGAAATCAACTTTTCATTGGGAAGACACCTTTTGGCCGACCCATTTTAGCCGAAACCAACTTTTTGTTAGGAAGACACCCTTTAGACGAAACCAACTTTTCGTTGGGAAGATACCTTCTAGCCAAAACCAACTTTTCGTTGATTTTTATCTGACTATTCAAATGGTTTTTTAGCTTTTCCTTGACTACTCTGACGATTTTATATTACTCAGTTTTTAATCTGATCAACCTTTAATCATTGTAAGTCGAATCTAGTCAACTGAGTTAATACTTCATCTTTTCCTCGACTACTTTGATGGTTTTTTGGCTTTTGGTTATGATCCAATTTAGCCATAACCTTCATAAGTCAAATTTGTTCGACCAAGTTAAAACTTAATCTTTTCCCCGACTACTCTGACGATTTTATAGTACTCGGTTTTACTCCGATCAACCTTTAATCGTCATAAGTCGGATCTAGTCGACTTAGTTAATACTCTGTCTTTTCCTCGACTACTCTAATGGTTTTTTAGCTTTTGGTTATGATCCAATTTAGCCATAACCTTCGTAAGTCAAATTTGTTCGACCAAGTTGAAACTTAATCTTTTCCCCGTCTACTCTGACGATTTTATCGTACTCGGTTTTAGTCTAATCAACCTTTAATCATCGTAAGTTGGATCTGGACCATTTCGGCCATTTACACTATTATGATAGTTGAGAGTCTCAGTTTATTCTAAATAAGAACTTCATTGATGGTCTGAATGTTAAAGGATAACATTGCTGAGAGCTATCACGTTAATGCTCGGATGGCTTACAAAAGATAATGCCTAAAAGGCTTAAAAGATGTAGAATTCTCTTCACTTGTAATCGTTCCTCAAATATTGGGTGAGCTATGATTTCGGCCATTAGCCTTGCTATTCCGACCACTTTGTACGTTCTTTTGCTCTACCCCTCTTGAGAAGTTTGTCCCTCTAGTCAGTTTTTTCTGTTTCCACCGTTTCGGTTTCAGACTCTTCTCCCTTTTCGAGTTGAGAGCCATGAACTAAAAATTCTCATTGGGCTACTTCTTCCTCTTCGGCCAGAGCATACTCGGCCGTTATATCGACTAGCTCTGGGTAGTTGCTTGGTCGATGTCGTCTTAACTGGAAGGAGAATGACCCACTCTTGAGGCCGTTGGTGAAAGCATTGATGGGCGCGATGTGGCTAAAGTCTTCCACCCTGACCACTTCTTTATTAAAACAAGCTAGGTAGTCTCGGATTGCTTCGCCCTCTCCCTGTTTTAGGGATGACAAATGAGATAGCGACTTCTTCCGTTGGAGGCTCCCCATAAATTGTTGAGTGAATGCTTGACTGAGTTGGTCGAAATTGTTAATGCTATTCCGAGGTAGTTGTCTGAACCAACTCCCTGCTAAGTCTCCGAATGTGATTGGGAACGCTTGACACAAGATGCGGTCATCCCTAGTTTGAGTTGCCATTAGTGTGACGAAACGGCTAACATGTTCTATTGGGTCCCGTTCCTCCGTGTATTGTTCGACGTTCGACATTCTGAAATTCCTCGCGAATGGCTTTCTTAGCACTTCCTCCGTGAATGGGCCAAAATGACTACCATGCAAACGTTTTGCTCCTTGGTTATCCAAGAAATCTTTTTCCATTCTCTTCATGTCGTCTCTTATCTTTCGCATTTCTACAACAATTCCTCCTTCATTTTTTGTAAGGCTTCTAGAATTGAGACGTCGACATGCATAGGGGTTCTCCCTATTCTTTAAGGCTCTCTTCCTTTTAGAGAAGGATTTATTATATCGAGTAGAGGTTTTTACCTTTTTGGAGCTTTGGTTGTGCCATCCTTAATGTCGCCCCTATGAGTTGCTTTCGTCCTCATCTGACATAACAATTGTCCTTTGGCTTTTTCATTTTTTCCGAGTAGACTGGGAGCTTACTTTGTCCACGTCTGACCCAAAGGTTGTCCTTCGGATATTTCGTTTTGTCCGAGTAGACTGGGAACTTGCTTCGTTCGCGTCTGACCCGAGGGTTGTCTTTCGGATTTTTTGTTTTTTTCTAGTAGGCTGGGAACTAACTTCGTCCGTGTCTAACCCGAGGGTTGTCCTTCAGATTTTTTATTTTTTCCGAGTAGACTGGGAGCTCACTTCGTCCGTGTAGTGTCGATATGAGTGTGGTTTCGTAGGCTCTCCCATGATTGCTTTTCCCTTGTCGGTCTTTGCTCCCATGAGGGAGTTGTTAACTTGTACATTGTATTGAGCCAATACTATCTGGCTCTTTGGAGTCCGATAGATAGGGGAGGGGAATTGGAAATTTCCCCCCATGATCTCCAGGAGCTTATGGAGATGATAATTTGCTTTCCGTAATGATCGTTCCGAAAGGCCCAGGTTCAAATGTGGAGTTTGGATGTCTTGTGGGGTATCAAGGTTTTGTAATCCAGATGTTTGTGAGGTTTCGGTAGCTTGGCCAGCCCGTAAAACCTATATGATCCCCATCGGTTTGAACTGGTGGATTCATGGGCTTAGTTTCTCAAGATTTCCTCAGAGTTAAGTAACAGCCCCCTCCTTCTAGCGCCAATTGTTTACAAGTAAAACTAGTAACAATAGTCAAATTGCCACGTAGGTCGTTTGATCAGCTAGTCAACTAAAGAAATTGAAGACTAGTTGAATTTGTGCGTGTTTCGGTCTTAGAAGTATGTTTCGGACTGCTCGGGTAGTTCCGGTGGTTTCGGGCTGACTCTTATGCCTGAAACAAAAAGGGAAGAAAGACGTTAGCGGAGAGCCGATGAGTGGTTGGCTTTAGTTCTCCGATGCCTAAGTCAGTATTGAGTTTGAGAGATAAATCTGAAGTTTCAGCCAAATATGAACTCTTGAGTTATGGAAGGGTAAGAAGCCAAATGTTAGCTACTTCATTCCTCAAACTCTTGACAAACACGGTCTTGTTAGAGGTTGAGATCTTCTTGCCATCTCTATACCCAAGACCCCTCTTGTCACATGGACTCTTTCCAACACCAAGCATATGGTCAAGCTTCTTGGTGCTAGAATCCATCCTAGTCATAGACTCGCTTACTTCTTTAAGCTCCCTCTTTAGACTTTCTTCATTCCTCCTAGATAAGACTAACTCCTCTCTTAGCTTATCTTCCGTCTTCTTGAATTTTTCCACTTGTTCACTTAAGTGGTCATTTTGAGATGAAAGCTCAAGATTTTCTTCTCTCAACATCTTGATCTTTCTTGTGCTTTTGATTGCTAAATCATTAAACTCGGCATGGTATTTAGCAAGCACATTTTTCTCCATAAAACCATTTATGGAGTTAGAAGAGGAATCACTTTCTTCTTCACTTGAGTCATTTTCCTCTTGACTCATTTCCTCTATCTCACTAGCACTTTTGCTTTTATGGGAGGAGGCAAAAGCTAGGAGGTTAGCCATGAGCTCTTCATCACTTGAAGACTCATCTCCCTCAATAGAGTCATCACTACTACTACTCCATGTGGCGGCCATCACTTTACCTTTCTTCTTGTCATTGTGATTAGCACATTCGGGGGCAAAGTGACCTATGCCACCACATTTGAAGCATCGGACCCTTTTCCTTTCGGTCTTCTCTTTCCTAGGCTCAAACTTGTTATAGGAACCTTTTTTCTTGTAGTTTTGACCTTTGGAACCAAAGTCCTTTTTCCCGAACTTCATAACCCTCTTGAATCTCTTCACAAATAATGCAAGGTCTTCGTCCGAGTCATTCTTCTTTGCCTCCTTTTCATCCTTGGAGGTTTTCAAAGCAATTCCTTTTTGCTTTTTAGGAGGTGTGGAGATAGGACCCTTCCTAGACTCATAAGCTAGAAGTCTCCCAATCACCTCACTCGGCTTCATATCCTCATATCCACTATTTTCTTCTAAAGCCGTTACTTTTGATTCAAACCTATCCGGAAGAGATCTCATAATCTTTTGCTTGATTCTCCTATCCGAATATGGATCACCAAGTTGATGACTTTGATTGACTATGTCCATCAACTTGATCTCGAAGTCGTTGAAGCACTCATTCTCCTCCATCTTAAGCATCTCGAATTGAGTTTGGAGGACTTGAAGCTTAGAGTCCTTCACCACTTCGGTTTCCTCATGTGCAATCTCTAGGATGTCCCAAGCCTCCTTAGCTATCCAAGTATTTTGAATCAATTTGTATTGATTTTCGTCCATAGCACATAAGATGGCATGCATCGCCTTCCTATTCCACTTTGAAGCCTCAAACTCTTGCGCGTTCCATTGCGCCTTAGGCTTCAATACTTCTTCTCCTCCACCACCGGGAGTCATCTTGGGTAGATCATATCCGTCTTCCACCGCCATCCATGCACGGTCATGAATTTGGCATATGTAGGATTCCATCGTCCATTTCCATTGGGAATAGTTCAATCCGGTAAGAAGTGGAGGCCTTGTGCTAGAAGCACCCTCGTTGCCACCACCATTTCCACCGTTTCCACTCATAGTGTTTATGAATGAATGAAATGAATGCAAATGTATGAATGATCAAAAATCACACAAAATGCAAAACACACCAAAATAAGCAAGGATCTCCTATGTATATCTAGGAACCCGCTCTGATACCAATTGAAACAAATTATAGCACGGTGTGTATAAAACTATCTAGAGGGGGGGGGGGGGGGTGAATAGATTTTAAGCTTATTACCCAATTTTTCGTGTTTAGTCAAGATCCATCTTGTCCATTTTTCCATTAGTGGAGTGAGATGAATAGCCATAATCACTTGAGTCAATTTCTTCTTGACTCTCATTTTCTTCTTCACTAGAACCTTTGCTTTTGTGAGAGGAGGCAAAGGCTATGAAGTTAGCAATGAGCTCTTCGTCATCCGAAGACTCATCTCCCTCATTAGAGTCATCACTTCCACTCCATGTGGCGGCCATCACTTTCCCCTTTTTCTTGTTAATGTGATTAGCACATTCGGGGGCAAAGTTGCCTATCCCACCACATTCATAGCAACGGATCCCTTTCCTTTCGGTCTTCTCTTGCCTAGGCTCAAACTTCTTGAATAGAGTCTTTTTCTTGAAGTCTTGACTATTGGATCCGAAACCCTTCTTCTCGGACTTGTAGAATTTCTTGAACCTTCTCATCAACAAGGCCATTTCTTCGTCTGAGTCATCATTCTTCTCCTTCACATCTTTGGAGGCTTTCAAAGCAATTCACTACAAGAAAATTATGCCTTTCTTGACAGTTAAAAACAGTCAAGAAAGGCTTCCTTGACAGTTTTAAAAACTGTCAATGAAGCCAATGTCAAGAATTACCTTGACAGTTTTTTAACTGTCAAGAATATATATTTTTTTAAATTTTTTTTTATATATTTACACATAATCCGACAGCCGGACCACCACCACCCACCCCCCGCCGGCCGGTCGTCGGACCGCCACACCACTGGCCGTCGGATCATCGCCGGCCAGCCGACTGGTTGCCGGACCTCCACCACACCACCGCCCGCCGCCGTCGCCACCACCACCTATGATAGTAATAACAATTAAATGTTAGTAGTGGGAGTTGAACTTGAGACCTTAAAGTCTATATAGTTGAGTTTTTGGTCAATACTCTATGGTCACGTTTGGTTACATGGTGGAATGGTAATGGGAATGAAAATGAGAATGCAAAGGAAAGAAAAACTAAGTTTTTGTTTGGTTGGAACTTTAGAATTAGTCTCTGAATCAGTATTATTTTGTTTTGTTAACAAAATAATGAAATTGAGTTAATTGTATTTTGATCAAAATACCCCTAATTATGAATGTATAATAGCATCATATATTATGGATAATAATAATAAAATATAAAAGTATATTACATATATAATTATATATTATTTAATATAATATGATACCACGCCGTGGGCAGGGAGCCTTAAACTGTAAACATGTGTCCAAAATTTTTTCCCCAAAAGCGCCTATCCGTCGGCTGGACAGGGTACTTCATAGAGGAACACCATGAAAACAGATAAGGACCTTAAGCCAATGGAACCAAAATCCTTTTCTGATGTGCAGGATCCTTCAATTAAAGGCAAGCACAAAGCATACTTGGATCATTACAGTCTATGATTCCCAGACCATTTAGAAAAGAAAGGAGGATTTAGAAAGCCATAGAAAGAAAACACACTGGAAATGGTTATATATCGGTTGATGATTTTTTACAAGAAGAGGAGGGTCTCTTTTATAGGCAGGAGAGACCGAAAACAAACAAACAACAAACAGTGCCATGCGAAACAGGTGGCAGGCAGCATGATTACAAAGTCGGTTGAAGTGCCGATTCACTATTACAATACTCGAAGTAAAAGCATAAGTAAAACACATCGAAAAACTTTACATAATTAAAGCATAAGCCATGAGTTATGGGGTGTCCAGATTGCATGTAGCATGGTTGTCATCATCAGAATCTTGGGCTCCACATATCAGGCAGGGCTATGTGCTGAAACTGAAAGGGTCTTGGGAGTCAATCATGTGACTTTGGACTGAGAGGGGATCTTCCGGATCACCAGATTGTCTAAGGACATTAGGATTGATGTAGTGTTCATCAGTGAAGTCATTATTGGCGTTGCAGAGGAAATTCAACAGAGAAATTTGAATGGTCTTTGGATACCATTTTGGGTAGTCATAAGTGGTGTGCCATTCATAGCTGATATTCATAGTCCATAACAACTTTTTGTGAGGATTGTATCGATATGGACGGTGTAAGACCCAAATGCATTGAACGGCTTCTGCTTCATGTTTGGTGAGTTTCCACAAATTGTAATTACCCATTAGGTTGAGGAGGTCTCGATTCCAAATGTCAAGGGGATTGAACCATTGGAGGAAAGTCCATAGGAGAGAACAGCGTAGTCTGGGATCATTGAGGTATGTTGACATAGCCTGTAAAGGGAAAACAAAAGCAAAGTGATGTAGAACAGACAAGCACCATAAATACCAAAGAAGGTCTTGAGAGAAATAGTGATATGGTGGCATGATGAAAGGATCAAGAAAGGGTCTGTTAGGGTTGGAGACGTCACATTGGACACATTGGGTTTGGATTCTGGAACGATAAATTGGGAGATAGTTCCTGGCGAAATGTGTGATTTGGTCAAGAGAAGGTGTATGACCATGAGGGATAGAAATCTGTAATTCTGGAGGAAAATCTCTGACAGGTGGGTTCGATGGTGATGGTGATGTAGAGGATGAGGATGAGGATGAGGCTGAGGAGGTCATGAAGACAAGGGGGATTTTCTTCACGGAGGAGAGTAGATGGACCGTGGATGGTCGTGAAAGCATATCTGCGATTATACTATGATGACCTTTCACGTGCCTAACAGTGAAGTCATAGCAAGCAAACCAATCTTTCAATCTAAGGAGCTAGGGATTAGGAGGAATCTTATTTCGAAATTCAAGAACTTTAGGAAAAGAGGAGTTGTCCATTTCCACAGTAAAGTTCTGTGTCCGCAAGTAGAAGTCAAATTTTTGGATACCGTGTTTGACAGCAATGATCTCTTTGTAGACCGTGTGGTAATGTGTCTGGGAACTTTTGAATTGTCCACTAGCGTGTCCACAATAGGACCGGATACCTTGTCGTTCTTCAAGGAGGATAGCACCCCAGTGAGAATCACTAGCATCTGTCTGGAGGATAAGGTGACCGTCAGAGGGAATAGTAAGAGCTGGAGGTGATTGGGACAGTTTCTTTAGTTCAGTAACAGCATAGGTATGGGCCTGTGACCATGGAGGAGGAGACTTTTTTAGCATTTGAGAAAGGACCGAGGTGTGTCGGCTGACCTGGGGGAGGAAGTCTCTGATAAAATTGATAATGCCAAGGAACTGTTGGACTTGTTTAGTGGTCAGGTTCGAATCTGGGAAGTCAAGGAGTTGTGAGGCAATATGAGGACCTGGACAGTATTTACCGTGAGAAATTTTCATGCCAAGGAATTCAATTTGAGTTTGACCAAGTGAACTTTTTTTGTTGGATAGCATAATACCATGTTGGTCGATGAGAGTGAGGAACTGTGCAAGAAGCTGAGAATGAGAGGTTTCAGAGGAAGAAAAAAGGAGAATATCATCCACGTATATGAGAGCGGAATAAAGGATAGGGTGGAAGATCCGGGTAACAGCTTTTTGGAATAGAGATGGAGCTGTTTTGAGACCGAAGGGTAAAACTTTCCATTGGTATTGGGCATTGGGAAGATAGAAAGCTGTTTTGTATCTGTCACTGGGATGTATACCGATTTGCCAGAAAGCACCTTTGAGGTCAAATTTAGAGAAGATGGTTGCTTTGGAGAGCTGGGCAAATAATGTATTCGTCCTAGGAACTGGGAATTTGTCATCTCGTAAGAAGAGATTTAATGGCTTGTAGTCAATGACAAGTCTCTTTTTTCCATGACGTAATTCAGACCTTTTCTCTACATAAAAGGCTTGACAGACCCATGGAGAGGAAGTGGGCTCAATGAGGCCTTGTTGAAGTAATGTATCACATTCATCTTGGGCCAATCGTAAGTCAGATGGAGACATCCCTGAGTGGGTGGCTTTGGTAGGATTGACGTCTTCATTCAGCTTGAAAGGGAGATGGATGAAGAAGTCAGGATTTTTCCATAAAGGGGTTGGATGATGGAAGTCTGAGTGGCTTTCTACGCAAAACCGTAGCAGTTTCCGTTGGATATGCTGGAAAGTCGGGTGAATTTCGGATAGGAGGAATATCTTTGGGAGAAGAGTAAAAGGTTTAAAATCTCTTTTGTAACGGATACCGTTAGGGAGAATTCGGAGGGCTCCACACTTGCTGTAGACATCCCATCCAATAAGGATATCCTTGTCTGGGAGAGGAGTGCCAAGGATTCGGGTCCAATAGGTGAAAGAGGGGAACAGTTTGATACCAATTTTGGACTTTGATATCAGGTGAGTAGCAAAAATCTGGCCATCGGCAGCTCTGAAATGTCGGATGAGTGGAGTCCATGCATGGGCTGGAAGGACTTTGGGGTTCATCATGGAGGTGTGAGCACCAGTGTCAAAGTAGGCAATAACATTGATAGGTTTAGAGTATTTGGTGTCAAGAATTTGGACGTGGGCTTGTGGTCCAGTTGGGTCAGTAGATGGAAGTGGCTTGGCTATTTGGGCTTGGAAGACATCTGGGGTGTCCTCACCACCTGAGGAATAGTAGTGGACAGTATCAAGATCTGAATTCGGGGCACCAGTGTCATGAATGACGAAGACTGTGTCGTCAGTAACTTCGTCTTGTTCTGAGAAGACGGATTCAACATCAGCATCGGAAGGAATAGAATCTGCAAGTTGAGTTATCTGTTGGACAAGTTTAGCAGACTTGATTTTCTTGTTCGGACAACGTCTCGCATAGTGGCCCGGTTGTCCACAAATGTAACATTTGGTGGATTTGTTCTTTCCACGCCTAACTTTTCGTCTGAAGGATCTGAATCTGTTGGAATTCTTTTTGTCTTTGAAATGTCGGGGTTTAAAGTGGTGTTTCTTTTTTGTCTTGCAGGTGCACTGGTCCGTAGATTTGCATTTAATCTGGAGTGATGGTTGGCGGCATTGAGACTCATATTTCTTTCCTTCTTTGATCATTTTGGAGAAGACTTTCTGAGTTGCACAGAGCTTTTCAAGGGAGGTGAGGGTGAACATGTGGATTTCACCAAGGGTAATGTCCGGCATAGTTCTGCCGGAAGATTCTATTTTTCTGTGGAGCTCATCTTGAAGGTCTGAAGGAAGGGAATTGAGGTAGACGTGTTTAAGGCTGGGATCATTGATACCACTAAGGACATGGTATCATTCTGACATCCGGGAATAGTGGTGCTGGATGTCTTTCTTTTTTAGAGAACAACATTTCATTTCAAAAAATTCTTGTTTTGTCTGAGTATGAAAATGTGTAGGATCACCAAGGAATTCTTTGAAAATAAGGCCCATGGCCTGGGAGGCCGAGTCAGCACGGACGAATTGAAGTTGCCTGTATTCTCCGAGAGCTTGGTACCAGTCTCTGAGAGAACCAGTGAATCGTGATACAAATTCACGGAGAGCCGATTCAAGATCATGTTCAGGTTTTGAAAGCTGGAGATCAAGCCAGGCGCTCATTTCTGAAATCTTTTTTCTCCATGTGTCTGGAGAGGCATTGTCAAGAGTAAACCAGGGGCCATTAGTAGGCCTTGCCGACGTAGGATGGGTCGGAAGGGGATTATCAGCAGGTTCTTCAACATATGGAATGTTGGAAGATTCATCAGGAGATTCATATGTACGGGTGGAAGGCTGAGGATCAGTCCTGGAAGCCATGAGAGTTTGGCGGAATTCTTCTGCCAATTCAAGTTCTGGTTCTGGAGATAGTTCTGTGTCATCCGAGAACTGTGTAGACTTGAGGGAATGAACATCAGAATCTTCGTCGGAGTGAAAATGACGATGTATTGAAGCATGTAGGACAGGGTCAAATGGGTCCAATACAGGCTGTTTCTCCTTCTTGGAAGAAGATGGTGTGGGATCTTGTTTGGACCGGGTTGGTTGTGACCTTAAGGGAGGATATCGTTTGAATAATTCTCCAGTGGATTTGAAGAATTGTGAGTCATCAGGGGGAGGAGGAGAATATGGTGGAGATGTAGAAAAGAGAGAATGAGTATAAGGCTTGTGGTAAGAGGAGATAGAAGCAGATTGTAACTTATCTTTGTTCATTTGTTCTAGCTGAGCCTTGAGCTGTCTGATTTCTCTTTCTTTTTGGTTGAAATCTGGACCAATGTATCCTTGGTTGATGTAGCTATGTAGATCACTGTCTAGTTTGGCAATGCGACCCTGAAGATCAGAGTACATATCTCTGAAGACTTTGTCCATAGATAAGAAACGTTGGTCTTGTGTTTTGACACGGTTGTTAACCTTGTCAATCTTTTGATCAATGGAGAAGAGAACTTTATTTTGAGCTTCTGCATATTGAGTGTGCCAATTGAGGACTTGTTCTGCTTGAGATGGTTTTTTGAATGTACCATCAGGTTGGACTTCAGAGGTTTGGATATAAGGTTTGAAGTGAAGATTCTTGTCAGAAATAGACCTGGGTTCTAAAGATGGGAAGTTAGCATCGTATTTGGACGCCATGAAACAAGGGATCGGTTGTGGAATAGGAGGCTGATGCTGGACATCAGGAAGGAGGCCTTCAGATCGAAGGATCTGTAGTGCTCGGTCATAGATGGGCAAGGGCTTGTGTTTGACGGGGTGAAGACCTATCCAAGGTTTGAATGACCTGTCAGGTTTTTGTGGTTTGATGGCTGGTTTGCAAGGGATGGAAAAAGCCGAAAGGCATTCTCTGCAATCACAGTTAGGATCACACATTGTAGGGTCATTATCCCAAATGAAGTGGCCATTGATTTTGTCAGTGAAGATAGGAGAACCGTCAGCTTCAAAGCTGTGGATAGGGATATCATCTTCAGTGGTGACTAGTTTGATCAAAAGAGCTTAGAAAATGGGAGGAGCTGTCGGGGGAACGCTAGAAGAAGCATTGGTGACAGGTTTGAAAGTTGTTAAGATGAAACCATCCTCTTGTCTTTTGTGGGAGGACTCAGATGCGATGACTGGAGTGGTGTTTTGGATGGCTTTTTCGTAGTTGGATATCCATTCCAAAGGCATAATTTCAAGAAGTTTTTCTTTAGGAAGCTGCTTTGGGATCTGAATGATAGTGGGGATATCATTTTCTCTTTCTGCCTTGATGAAGAGGGTATCACCGGTATGGCCGGGGATGGGAAGATCAAGGGCATGATCCTGGAGGCGGTAAGCGATCTGGTGGTGAAGAGTAGCCATGAAGGAATCTGGTTGCATATCTGCACCAGTGATCTGGATCTGAACTTTAAGGCAGGTGTGTAGATTTGGATCCCGAAGGGGGATGTTGAAATTCGGGTAGTAAGTCAGGGAGATACTACCAGCATGAAGGGTGGATAAGCAAGTACCAATGACTGCTTGCTCATAGCTTTTGTAGATGGTGTTGAGTAAAGCTATCTTTGCAGTGACTGGAATACCTTTTCGTCCATGGAGAGTGAGAATAAGGCGTATAGCACCAATGTGAAGGTGAGAGTAGCCTTCATTGATCCAGTGGTCGATCATAGATTGACCAATCTCAAGGTCAACATATTGTTCAGCAGGCGAAGAAGGGATGAGACAGTTATCAAGCCCTGTAGACTGAATGTATTCTTTAACTGGAAGAGGCCTGTGTGAAACTAGACGAGTCATGTGGGAGACCATAGACTTGTGTCTTTTGAAAATATTGTAGGGGTTGAGCAGAGGGACAGAAGTGTCTGTGATCTGGGCATTTTGAGGAATATGAGAATATTCTACTAAATTTTCTATCCTACTAGAAAGAGTACGACGTATGGAAGAGGTAGGGGAGATAGATAAAGAGGAAGATAATCTGGGAGGAGTAAGGTTGGTACTGTTAGCCATAGGGAAGAGAGAACCTTTCTAAATGAAGCTGAAGAATCAAGATAGACTAACTCAGTCACTCTGGACTCCAGAGAACGAGGCTCTGGACTCCAAGCTCTTTTGATCAAACCAGTCACCACTGAAGATGATATCCCTATCCACAGCTTTGAAGCTGACGGTTCTCCTATCTTCACTGACAAAATCAACGGCCACTTCATTTGGGATAATGACCCTACAATGTGTGATCCTAACTGTGATTGCAGAGAATGCCTTTCGGCTTTTTCCATCCCTTGCAAACCAGCCATCAAACCACAAAAACCTGACAGGTCATTCAAACCTTGGATAGGTCTTCACCCCGTCAAACACAAGCCCTTGCCCATCTATGACCGAGCACTACAGATCCTTCGATCTGAAGGCCTCCTTCCTGATGACCAGCATCAGCCTCCAATTCCACAACCGATCCCTTGTTTCATGGCGTCCAAATACGATGCTAACTTCCCACCTCTAGAACCCAGGTCTATTTCTGACAAGAATCTTCACTTCAAACCTTATATCCAAACCTCTGAAGTCCAACCTGATGGTACATTCAAAAAACCATCTCAAGCAGAACAAGTCCTCAATTGGCACACTCAATATGCAGAAGCTCAAAATAAAGTTCTCTTCTCCGTTGATCAAAAGATTGACAAGGTTAACAACCGTGTCAAAACACAAGACCAACGTTTCTTATCTATGGACAAAGTCTTCAGAGATATGTACTCTGATCTTCAGGGTCACATTGCCAAACTAGATAGTGATCTACATAGCTATATCAACCAAGGATACATTGGTCCAGATTTCAACCAAAAAGAAAGAGAAATCAGACAGCTCAAGGCTCAGCTAGAACAAATGAACAAAGATAAGTTACAATCTGCTTCTATCTCCTCTTACCACAAGCCTTATACTCGTTCTCTCTTTTCTACATCTCCACCATATTCTCCTCCTCCCCCTGATGACTCACAATTCTTCAAATCCACTGGAGAATTATTCAAATGATATCCTCCCTTAAGGTCACAACCAACCCGGTCCAAACAAGATCCCACACCATCTTCTTCCAAGAAGGAGAAACAGCCTGTATTGGACCCATTTGACCCTGTCCTACATGCTTCAATACATCGTCATTTTCACTCCAACGAAGATTCTGATGTTCATTCCCTCCAGTCTACACAGTTCTCAGATGACACAGAACTATCTCTAGAACCAGAACCTGAATTGGCAGAAGAATTCCGCCAAACTCTCATGGCTTCCAGGACTGATCCTCAGCCTTCCACCCGTACATATGAATCTCCTTATGAATCTTCCAACATTCCATATGTTGAAGAACCTGCTGATAATCCCCTTCCGACCCATCCTACGTCGGCAAGGCCTACTAATGGCCCCTGGTTTACTCTTGACAATGCCTCTCCAGACACATGGAGAAAAAAGATTTCAAAAATGAGCGCCTGGCTTGATCTCCAGCTTTCAAAACCTGAACATGATCTTGAATCGGCTCTCCGTGAATTTGTATCACGATTCACTGGTTCTCTCAGAGATTGGTACCAAGCTCTCAGAGAATACAGGCAACTTCAATTCGTCCGTGCTGACTCGGCCTCCCAGGCCATGGGCCTTATTTTCAAAGAATTCCTTGGTGATCCTACACATTTTCATACTCAGACAAAACAAGAATTTTTTGAAATGAAATGTTGTTCTCTAAAAAAGAAAGACATCCAGCACCACTATTCCTGGATGTCAGAACGATACCATGTCCTTGGTGGTATCAATGACCCCAGCCTTAAACACGTCTACCTCAATTCCCTTCCTTCAGACCTTCAAGATGAGCTCCACAGAAAAATAGAATCTTCCGGCAGAACTATGCCGGACATTACCCTTGGTGAAATCCACATGTTCACCCTCACCTCCCTTGAAAAGCTCTGTGCAACTCAGAAAGTCTTCTCCAAAATGATCAAAGAAGGAAAGAAATATGAGTCTCAATGCCGCCAACCATCACTCCAGATTAAATGCAAATCTACGGACCAGTGCACCTGCAAGACAAAAAAGAAACACCACTTTAAACCCCGACATTTCAAAGACAAAAAGAATTCCAACAGATTCAGATCCTTCAGACGAAAAGTTAGGCGTGGAAAGAACAAATCCACCAAATGTTACATTTGTGGACAACCGGGCCACTATGCGAGACGTTGTCCGAACAAGAAAATCAAGTCTGTTAAACTTGTCCAACAGATAACTCAACTTGCAGATTCTATTCCTTCCGATGCTGATGTTGAATCCGTCTTCTCAGAACAAGACGAAGTTACTGACGACACAGTCTTCGTCATTCATGACACTGGTGCCCCGAATTCAGATCCTGATACTGTCCACTACTATTCCTCAGGTGGTGAGGACACCCCAGATGTCTTCCAAGCCCAAATAGCCAAGCCACTTCCATCTACTGACCCAACTGGACCACAAGCCCACGTCCAAATTCTTGACACCAAATACTCTAAACCTATCAATGTTATTGCCTACTTTGACACTGGTGCTCACACCTCCATGATGAACCCCAAAGTCCTTCCAGCCCATGCATGGACTCCACTCATCCGACATTTCAGAGCTGCCGATGGCCAGATTTTTGCTACTCACCTGATATCAAAGTCCAAAATTGGTATCAAACTGTTCCCCTCTTTCACCTATTGGACCCGAATCCTTGGCACTCCTCTCCCAGACAAGGATATCCTTATTGGATGGGATGTCTACAGCAAGTGTGGAGCCCTCCGAATTCTCCCTAACGGTATCCGTTACAAAAGAGATTTTAAACCTTTTACTCTTCTCCCAAAGATATTCCCCCTATCCGAAATTCACCCGACTTTCCAGCATATCCAACGGAAACTGCTACGGTTTTGCGTAGAAAGCCACTCAGACTTCCATCATCCAACCCCTTTATGGAAAAATCTTGACTTCTTCATCCATCTCCCTTTCAAGCTGAATGAAGACGTCAATCCTACCAAAGCCACCCACTCAGGAATGTCTCCATCTGACTTACGATTGGCCCAAGATGAATGTGATACATTACTTCAACAAGGCCTCATTGAGCCCACTTCCTCTCCATGGGCCTGTCAAGCCTTTTATGTAGAGAAAAGGTCTGAATTACGTCGTGGAAAAAAGAGACTTGTCATTGACTACAAGCCATTAAATCTCTTCTTACGAGATGACAAATTCCCAGTTCCTAGGACGAATACATTATTTGCCCAGCTCTCCAAAGCAACCATCTTCTCTAAATTTGACCTCAAAGGTGCTTTCTGGCAAATCGGTATACATCCCAATGATAGATACAAAACAGCTTTCTATCTTCCCAATGCCCAATACCAATGGAAAGTTTTACCCTTCGGTCTCAAAATAGCTCCATCTCTGTTCCAAAAAGCCGTTACCCGGATCTTCCACCCTATCCTTTATTCCGCTCTCATATACGTGGATAATATTCTCCTTTTTTCTTCCTCTGAAACCTCTCATTCTCAGCTTCTTGCACAGTTCCTCACTCTCATCGACCAACATGGTATTATGCTATCCAACAATAAAAGTTCACTTGGTCAAACTCATATTGAATTCCTTGGCATGAAAATTTCTCACGGTAAATACTGTCCAGGTCCTCATATTGCCTCACAACTTCTTGACTTCCCAGATTCGAACCTGACCACTAAACAAGTCCAACAGTTCCTTGGCATTATCAATTTTATCAGAGACTTCCTCCCCCAGGTCAGCCGACACACCTCGGTCCTTTCTCAAATGCTAAAAAAGTCTCATCCTCCATGGTCACAAGCCCATACCTATACTGTCACTGAACTAAAGAAACTGTCCCAATCACCTCCAGCTCTTACTATTCCCTCTAACGGTCACCTTATCCTCTAGACAGATGCTAGTGATTCTCACTGGGGTGCTATCCTCCTTGAAGAACGACAAGGTATCCGGTCCTATTGTGGACACGCTAATGGACAATTCAAAAGTTCCCAGACACATTACCACACGGTCTACAAAGAGATCATTGCTGTCAAACACGGTATCCAAAAATTTGACTTCTACTTACGGACACAGAACTTTACTGTGGAAATGGACAACTCCTCTTTTCCTAAAGTTCTTGAATTTCGAAATAAGATTCCTCCTAATCCCCAGCTCCTCAGATTGAAAGATTGGTTTGCCCGCTATAACTTCACTGTTAGGCACGTGAAAGGTCATCATAATATAATCGCAGATATGCTTTCACGACCATCCACGGTCCATCTACTCTCCTCCGTGAAGAAAATCCCCCTTGTCTTCATGACCTCCTCAGCCTCATCCTCTACATCACCATCACCATCACCATTGAACCCACCTGTCAGAGATTTTCCTCCAGAATTACAGATTTCTATCCCTCATGGTCATACACCTTCTCTTGACCAAATCACACATTTCGCCAGGAACTATCTCCCAATTTATCGTTCCAGAATCCAAACCCAAGGTGTCCAATGTGACGTCTCCAACCCTAACAGACCCTTTCTTGATCCTTTCATCATGCCACCATATCACTATTTCTCTCAAGACCTTCTTTGGTATTTATGGTGCTTGTCTGTTCTACATCACTTTGCTTTTGTTTTCCCTTTACAGGCTATGTCAACATACCTCAATGATCCCAGACTACGCTGTTCTCTCCTATGGACTTTCCTCCAATGGTTCAATCCCCTTGACATTTGGAATCGAGACCTCCTCAACCTAATGGGTAATTACAATTTGTGGAAACTCACCAAACATGAAGCAGAAGCCGTTCAATGCATTTGGGTCTTACACCGTCCATATCGATACAATCCTCACAAAAAGTTGTTATGGACTTTGAATATCAGCTATGAATGGCACACCACTTATGACTACCCAAAATGGTATCCAAAGACCATTCAAATTTCTCTGTTGAATTTCCTCTGCAACGCCAATAATGACTTCACTGATGAACACTACATCATTCCTAATGTCCCTAGACAATCTGGTGATCCGGAAGATCCCCTCTCAGTCCAAAGTCACATGATTGACTCCCAAGACCCTTTCAGTTTCAGCACATGGCCCTGCCTGATATGTGGAGCCCAAGATTCTGATGATGACAACCATGCTACATGTAATCTGGACACCCCATAACTCATGGCTTATGCTTTAATTATGTAAAGTTTTTCGGTGTGTTTTACTTATGCTTTTACTTCGAGTATTGTAATAGTGAATCGGCACTTCAACCGACTTTGTAATCATGCTGCCTGCCACCTGTTTCGCATGGCACTGTTTGTTGTTTGTTTGTTTTCGGTCTCTCCTGCCTATAAAAGAGACCCTCCTCTTCTTGTAAAAAATCATCAACCGATATATAACCATTTCCAGTGTGTTTTCTTTCTATGGCTTTCTAAATCCTCCTTTCTTTTCTAAATGGTCTGGGAATCATAGACTGTAATGATCCAAGTATGCTCTGTGCTTGCCTTTAATTAAAGGATCCTGCACATCAGAAAAGGATTTTGGTTCCATTGGCTTAAGGTCCTTATCTGTTTTCATGGTGTTCCTCTATGAAGTACCCTGTCCAGCCGACGGATAGGCACTTTTGGGGAAAATTTTTGGACACATGTTTACAGTTTAAGGCTCCTTGCCCACGGCGTGGTATCATATTATATTAAATAATATATAATTATATATGTAATATACTTTTATATTTTATTATTATTATCCATAATATATGATGCTATTATACATTCATAATTAGGGGTATTTTGATCAAAATACAATTAACTCAATTTCATTATTTTGTTAACAAAACAAAATAATACTGATTCAGAGACTAATTCTAAAGTTCCAACCAAACAAAAACTTAGTTTTTCTTTCCTTTGCATTCTCATTTTCATTCCCATTACCATTCCACCATGTAACCAAACGTGACCATAGAGTATTGACCAAAAACTCAACTATATAGACTTTAAGGTCTCAAGTTCAACTCCCACTACTAACATTTAATTGTTATTACTATCATAGGTGGTGGTGGCGACGGCGGCGGGCGGTGGTGTGGTGGAGGTCCGGCGACCAGTCGGCTGGCCGACGGTGATCCGAAGGCCAGTGGTGTGGCGGTCCGACGACCGGCCGGCGGGGGGGTGGTGGTGGTCTGGCTGTCGGATTGTGTGTAAATATTATAAAAAAAAATTAAAAATATATATATTCTTGACAGTTAAAAAACTGTCAAGAATCCTTGACAGTTAAAAACTGTCAAGGTAATTCTTGACATTGGCTTCATTGACAGTTTTTAAAACTGTCAAGGAAGCCTTTCTTGACAGTTTTTAACTGTCAAGAAAGGCATAATTTTCTTGTAGTGAATTGCTTTGAAAGCCTCCAAAGATGTGAAGGAGAAGAATGATGACTCAGACGAAGAAATGGCCTTGTTGATGAGAAGGTTCAAGAAATTCTACAAGTCCGAGAAGAAGGGTTTCGGATCCAATAGTCAAGACTTCAAGAAAAAGACTCTATTCAAGAAGTTTGAGCCTAGGCAAGAGAAGACCGAAAGGAAAGGGATCCGTTGCTATGAATGTGGTGGGATAGGCAACTTTGCCCCCGAATGTGCTAATCACATTAACAAGAAAAAGGGGAAAGTGATGGCCGCCACATGGAGTGGAAGTGATGACTCTAATGAGGGAGATGAGTCTTCGGATGACGAAGAGCTCATTGCTAACTTCATAGCCTTTGCCTCCTCTCACAAAAGCAAAGGTTCTAGTGAAGAAGAAAATGAGAGTCAAGAAGAAATTGACTCAAGTGATTATGGCTATTCATCTCACTCCACTAATGGAAAAATGGACAAGATTGATCTTAGAGACTACATGGTCAAGTTTGAGAATTCAAGGTTAATAAACAAGAGAGAAATTATGAGATTGAAGGAGGAAAACCTAGAGCTCTCAACACATATAGATCAATTAAGTGAAGAAGTAGTGAAATCCACATCGAATGAAGATAAGCTAAGAGAGGAGTTAGTCTTATCTAAGAGGAATGAAGAAGGTTTGAAGAGGGAGCTTGATGAAGCTAAAGAATCATTAGCTAGGATGGCTTCTAGCACCAAGAAGCTTGACCATATACTTGGTGTTAGATAGAGTCTGTGTGAAAAGAGGGGTCTTGGGTATGAAGATGGTAAGGAGAACTCAACCTTTAACAAGATCGTGTTTGTCAAGAGCTTGGGCAACAAAAAAGCTTCACTGGTGCAAACTCCTAGGAAGAAAATTGATCTAGGACAATGTTCGAATAGTGCACAAGTGAAGGTAGCTCCAAGAAGGCAATCTCAAGCTCAACTTACAAGAACTCTTCAAGCTAACTCTTATCAACCAATGACTCACAAAGGAAAGGGACCAATCATGCAAGCTATACCTCGAAAGCAAGCTAGACCGGTTCAACAACGAAGACGGATTGAACCCACTCAACCACAAAGACATGGGAAAGCTCCTATGTACACACAAGGACAAGATATGATTCCTTATTTTATTCCTACATGTCATTTTTGTGGTTTTGATGGTCATATTAGACTAAGATGCTTTCGTTATATTAAAATGTGCAAAACTAGAAGCATGATTGAGAAGAAAAAGAAAAGAGCCATGATGCATGTTCCTAGGAATGATAAGACTAATTTGCATGATCCTAGGACTTTTAGAGCCCAAGTACCAAAGACCACTAGGAAAGAGAATGTTTTACCTAGGTGGATTAGGAAGAATGAAAATGTTTGCCATGTTGCACAAATTTCCTTAAAGGCTAATTCTTCTAATTTTTGGTATTTAGATAGTGGGTGCTCTAGGCACATGACGGGAAACAAGAGTTTCTTCGAGACTCTTGTCATGGAGGAAGGAGGATGTGTCACCTTTGGTGATGAATCCAAAAAGAAAGTTGTACGGAAAGGAACCATTTCCATTCCCGGATTACTCTCATTATCCAATGCTTTATTTGTTGATGGCTTGAAGGCCAATTTGATAAGTATTTCACATCCACATTTTAGTGATGAAGGATATTCTGTCTTGTTTAGTAAAGATGATTGCTCTATCCTTAAGCCCGATGGACAAACCTTGTTGAAAGGTATGAGATCTAGCGACAATTGCTATTGTCTTGAAGCTAGAATAGTCTCAAACAATGTGTCCATGGATGAGCAAATAGAGTTGTGGCATGAAAGACTTGGCCACATGAACTTTGGAGATTTAAGAACCCTTGGAAAGTTCAATTGTGTGCGTTGCCTCCCTAAGCTTAGGAAGAAAGCCAATGGTGTTTGTGGACCTTGCCAACAAGGAAAACAAACCAAGAGCATGCACAAAAAAAGGCAAGTATCTCTCCACCAAGGAGCCCCTAGAGCTTCTCCACATGGATCTTATGGGTCCGATGCAAATCGAGAGTTTAGGTGGAAAGAGATACATTTATGTTTGTGTAGATGATTTCACTAGGTTCACATGGACATATTTTCTTAGAGAAAAATCCAAAACTTTTGAAAAGTTTAAAATGCTTTGTACTAAAATATAAAATGAAATGAATTCTAACATTAAAAGCATTAAACGGATTATAAGTGATCATGGGAGAGAGTTTGAGAATGCCCTCTTTGAAAGCTATTGCAATAGCTTAGGGATCTCCCATGGGTTTTCGACTCCTAGGACACCTCAACAAAATGGAGAGAGGAAGAATAAGGTCCTTCAAGAGATGGCCCGTGTGATATTGCTTAGCAACAATGTCCCTAGGAACCTATGGGCCGAAGCTGATAATACGGCTTGCTATATAAGGAATAGAGTTTTCCTAAGGCCCGGATCTAGGAATACCTCCTATGAGTTATGGAAAGGTAGGAAGCCAAATGTTAGCTACTTACACACATTTGGAAACAAATGCTACATTTTGAATGACCGTGATCAACTTGGCAAGTTTGATGCTAAGAGTGATGAGAGTATATTTATTGGCTATGCCTTAAATAGTAGAGCCTATAAAGTTTTCAACTTGAAGACTTGAACCGTCATGGAATCATCCAATGTTGTCATTGATGATACAAGGCTCAAGTCTAATAACCATGAGAAGGAGGTAGTTTTAAATGATGACTCTCCTTTGGAGAATGTTGTGGAGACTCCCAAAGTTGGGACGTCCAATGGTAATAATGAGGACACAAAACCTCTTAATAAAGTTCCTCTCTTAGACTCTAATGAACCCGCTCCATGGGTTAAAAGACTCCATAACAAAGATGATGTTATTGGAGATGTGAATGAGGGTGTTAAGACTAGGCATCAAATAGCTAATCTCATTAGCTTTACATGCTACACCTCTCAAATAGAACCTAAAAAGGTTGATGAAGCCTTAAATGATGAATTTTGGGTTCTTGCCATGCAAGAAGAGCTAAACCAATTCGAAAGGAATGAAGTTTGGACTCTAGTTCCTAGGCCTAAAAGCACAAATGTCATAGGCACCAAGTGGATTTATAGGAACAAATCCGATGAGGATGGCAACATAGTGCGGAATAAGGCTAGACTTGTAGCACAAGGATACTCTCAAATTGAGGGTATCGACTTTGAAGAGACATTTGCTCTCGTTGCCTGTTTAGAGTCCATTGGGCTTCTCTTGTCCATATCTTGTATTCACAAGTTCAAATTACACCAAATGGACGTCAAGAGTGCCTTCCTCAATGGCTTCTTGCAAGAGGAAGTGTTTGTTGAACAACCCAAGGGGTTTGTGGATACACAACACCCCAACCATGTCTATCATCTCAAAAAGGCGTTATATGGGTTGAAACAAGCACCGAGGGCTTGGTATGAGCGCCTCACTCAATTTCTTGTTGACAATGACTACACAAGGGGTAGTGTTGACAATACCTTGTTCGTCAAGAGAAACAAAGATGAGTTATTTATAGCTCAAATCTATGTTGATGACATTGTATTTGGCTCTACCAACAACACCAAAGTCCAACAATTTGTTGATGTTATGTCTCATGAATTTGAGATGAGTCTTGTTGGTGAGCTTAGTTACTTCCTAGGTTTGCAAATTAGGCAATTAGATGATGGGGTTTTTATTACCCAAGCCAAATATGCCAAAAACCTAGTGAAGAAGTTTGGTCTTGAAAATGCCAAACATTATGATACACCCATGAGTACCACTTTGAAGCTTAGCAAGGATGCAAGCGGAAAAAGTGTGGAACAAACTCTATATCGAGGCATGATAGGTAGCTTGCTTTATTTGACCGTAAGTAGGCCTGATATCTCTTTTAGTGCGGGTGTGTGTGCTAGATACCAAGCAGATCCTAAGGAGTCCCATCTCTCTTCCGTTAAGAGAATCATTCGCTATGTGAATGGGACATCCAACTACGGGATTTGGTACTCATTTGACACTAATGCTAGTCTTGTAGGCTTTAGTGATGCGGATTGGGCAGGAAATTGCGATGATAGGAACAGCACATCGGGCAGTTGCTTCTTTCTAGGCAACAACTTGGTATCTTAGTTCTGTAAGAAGCAAAACTCGATTTTCTTGTCCACGGCCGAGGCCGAGTACATAGCCGCGGGGAGTGGATGCACACAACTCCTATGAATGAAGCAAATGCTAGTAGACTACGAATTCAACCAAGGTACACTCACTCTCTTTTGTGATAATATGAGTGCCATTAATATTTCAAAGAATCTGGTGCAACATTCTAGAACTAAACATATTGACATCCATCATCATTTCATTAGAGAGCTTATTGAAAATAAATGCATAATACTTGAACATGTAGGTACTAATGATCAACTTGTGGACCTATTTACTAAACCCTTAGATGCTACTCGATTTAAAACACTTAGTAGATCTATTGGGATATGTCTTGTGGAATGATGTATTTTGTGATTGACCTCATATGGGGAACTCAAGCAAAGAGAGCTATTTTGCATACTTGTCACTTGCAAAAAATTTGAAATATCTTATGCTTCCTTTTTAATTGTTTGCGTAAGCTTGGTTGTGCATATGTATATATGCTTTCAATACAATAAGTGTGAACCATGCTTTATTTACAATCCATGTCATATTTATGTTCAAACATGCATTTTTAGACTAAGAGATCTACATAGGAAGTATGATTTGAATGACCTATAATTATCTCCATGACATGATGATTCTTGTATAACATGCTAATGTCAATTGAAAAGGCATGAAATTCATATAACATGCTCAAATGAAAAAGCATGAATTGATGATTGCATATTCTTAAAATGCAAAACTTGTGTGAAAAAGCTTATAAGACTCAAAATGAATAAAGGATCTTGTATCTGTTCAAAGGAATTTAAATTCCAAATGTCTCTCTTTCTTTATTAGTTGAACATGGTTACTATCATACGGGTTTCTCACCCGGAAAAATCAAATAGGGTGCAAAGTCGCTCATACCATGTTTTGCTTATAAAGTTGGATATAGTTGCTCTTTTATTGAAAACAATAAAATCTCTATATCTTTGCTTCTCCCATGACAATGGTGAAATTGGTTTGAATTCTTATTAGAAACCTTTGTCATTTACTTTGCCAAATACCATTGTATTTGGACTTGAATGCTAAATGTCTTGTATGCAAAGCATGTTTGATTCACACATTGTCTTTAAATAAATCTCCTTGTTTCTCTCCAATTAATTGGGATGCATAAAGTGACTTATATGATTATGCAAATATCTTGTATGCTACTATCTCTCTTTGCTAAGAGGTGACCCTTTTGGGAACTACTCCTTTGCCTATATCATGACAAAAAGAGGGAGTAGAATGGTGGTAAAGGGAGTTGCAAATTGTAGTAGCAATTGTGCATGTTAGGGAGAATATACATTGAGGGGGAGCATTGCATTGCACATTCATTTCATAATGTTGCATGTTTTCTTAATTGAAAAATTCTATATACAAATGCTTGTTTTATTTTCACTTGATCATCTCACATACACTTGCTTTGGAAGTGTAATATTTTTTTTTAAAGGATTGATAGTTCTACAAGAGATTGAAGACTTGAAGTTGTTTACTTTTTAATATCTGTTTGTAATGTAGAATATCTTTGTTAATCCCGTAGCTTCAATTTTTTTTTGTAAGGATCATGTGAGTGGTGGTTTTGTCACGAAATAGCCAAAGGGGGAGATTGTAAGGTCTCATTTATTGATTGGCTCATTTCGTGGACAAACCACAATTGGGGTTCATTGTAAGGGTAGCTTAGATATTAGGTTCAAGTTCAATACCCTTTAAAGACCTCATCATTGATAAGCACCGAAGGTAAATTTCTAAGTGCTTAGTTTTCTTTAAAGAGATATAGATTGCACACACACACTTAGCATACTTTCATTTGTGTGCATACTCTTCACATGTCACATTTCACACTTGCACTTTGATTTTGTATTTTGTGTGTGCTTATGTGCCTTGTAATTCGTTTCCCGATATTATTCGGAAACGTCCGCACATGCACTAGTATGTGCTTGGTTTTGCGTGAAGTCTGCCTACGGAGAATGCCCTTAGCTTCTCCTTTGGTTTCACCTCTTTTGGTGAAACGGTAGTTATGATCGGCGCCCTGGCCACCAAATGAAATCGCCGTTTGTGTCCAGAGGCTTCTGGATCAATTCTGCTGTTATGATCGGCGGCCACGACTACCGTTCAAAACCGCCGATCATACCTGAATGATTTAATCTCTCGGGTTTGATTCTGCGGTTGGTTCGGCGGTTTCGAAACCACCGAATGAAACCGCTGATGATGCCCTGTTCTTCTCGGGCTCAATTCAACGGTTGTAATCGGTGGCCTGGCCGCCCATTGAAACAGCCGATCAGTGCGTTTCACGGGCAAACTTATCTTTTCACCTGCTCTGTTTTTCATGCCTATAAATACATCACTTTCTCTTATTCTGAATGTGACTCTTTAATCATCAAGAACCCTACTTTTAAAAGAGAGATTTTTGTGAGAAAAAGCAATCAAGTTTGCTCATTTAAACACTCAAACCAAAATTCATATGCATCAAAATTCATCTAGCATCTTCTAGCATATCTAGGATGCTTGCTTGCATGAGTCTTTCATCAACACACTTGCTTTGATAAGTTCTTCACTATTATCATATATAATTAGTGTTTTATTTATTATGGCATCTCTTTTATTACTTGATTGTTCTTAGATTAAATTCTTATTTTCAAGATAGAGATTGTTGTGTTGATTTGATTGAGTGTTGTATTATGATAGCTATCTAGGTTTCCATAATCTATGTTTAGCTAAGCTAATTGACATGTGCATTTTGAATATTTCTCATATTCACTTAGGTTTTATTATCTCTTCTTAGAGAATTAAGTCTTGTGTTGTAACCGGGATTAGGTTGCTTAATTCGCAAGCAATTGGACTAGGTCCACTTATACCGGGATTAGGTAGGTGTGTGATTACTTACCGGGATTAGGTTGTAATCGGTTTACACACTTGGTGGATTCGAGGTTCGAGTCTGGCTCACTTATTAGCCCATGGTTTTTTTCCCGTGAAGGTTTCCATGTAAAAATCAAGTGTTATTTAATTTCCGTATTTTACACTTGATTTATTGCTTTATCTAGTTTGGGGTAATTTCGTAATATTGACTATACACGAAAAATTGGGTATTGGGTAATATCTTTAAAATCTATTCACCCCCCCCCCCCTAGATAGTTTTATACACACAGTGCAATATTTGTTTCATAGTGTTTAGTCTAGCACTCTTTGCATTTGTGCATCATTATTGCCATATTCACTTAGACTTTTTAATTCTCTTCAAGAGTCAAAGTCTTGTGGCTTCTAGGTGGAGTTGCACAAGCATTGTACTAGCTCCTCTGTAAAAGGCCTATGGGTAGATTAGGAGGTGCTCACTTTAGAGTGTAACCTTCTCTTCATATAGAGGTTGTCTAGGGTTGGACTAGGTTCACTTTTAAAGGCCTGCAGGTAGTAGTGGTGGGTTATAGACCGTGAGAGGTTGAGGTCAACCTAGGTTGTAAACACCATTACAATTAGTGGATTCAAGGTTTGTGTGTGGCGCACATAATAGCCCGTGATTTTTCCCTGTTGAGGGTTTCCACGTAAAAATCAAGTGTTCGTTAATTTTCGCACTTTACACTTGATTTTTTTTGTTGTGTGTTTGGGTTTTCATATGTTAACATTGACTAATCGAAAATTTGGTAATAATCGAATAACAACCCATTCACCCCCCCCCCCTATCTAGGTTGTTTAGACACACGTAATATATATTTTCATACAGTAAATAGGCCATTGGCACCCGTTTGGGTAGTCAAAAAGAGTGTGCTCCCTAATCCGGTCAAACCTCCTTTGGTTGACCATGTCTATCTTTGAGTGCATTGCACCCGTTTTAAATTTAGTTTTAATATTTTTTGCATTTTTGTTATTTAGTATTGGTTTTGGGTGATATTTGGTTTATAATGCATGAAAATTTGTTGATTGTGGTATTTTGTGCAGGGAAGATAAGGATCAGAATCCACTGCATGTGCCTGGGTAACAGTGTGGGTCACTAACCCGCACTTTGGGTAAGCAGAGAGCATCAGGTAATATAGTGCGGGTCAAGTGCGGGTCACCAACCGCACTCCACCCGCACTCTGAACACATGATATATATATCCCATGTCATTTTCATTAGGGCTCCACCACATTCCAACAAGGCAAAAACCTCCCCACTTCTCTTTTCACTGTCTACAAACCCTAAGGTATCCCTTGTGCCCCACGTTTCAATTTTTGGACAACCAAGGTATGAAATCTTTCTCTAATTTTGTTTACATGTTATTATAATTGTGATTTTCATCTTTTCTCTCTATGATTCTCTCTATATATGCATGAACTCCATTGGTTATGGATGGGTCACGAATTTATGCCATTCTTTTTGCTTATTTATAATGCATGTAGGGAGTATCTTGTGATTGCATGTTGAAGGAATTGGGTTTAGATAGTGTTGTCATTTTCACTCACATGAATGTAATCTCAAAATTTGGGGTTTTTGAATGAGGTTTAAGTAACTTTGAAAGTGGAATGATAAATTATTGATTAATTGTGTTTGAGAAGTGTTTGAAATTAATTTGGATATCAAGTTGTGTATGTTGGTGTGATGGTGAGCATGAATGTGATGATATTTTGGTTTTAAATGCGCTGAAAAACTAGAAACGAGTTACAGTGCGGGTCACTGACCCGCACTCCACCCGCACTCTATCAATCAGGGCCAAATCTGTTGCTTTGAAATTTTTTACGTGATCTCTAGTTCCTTGATAAGATGTCCTCTTAATTGTATTGTCTTTCTTGTACAAATGTCAAGGAGAACCAGGAGGACTGCTAAACAAGTAGGTCAAGGTTTTGGGAGAGGGCAAAGGAGGGCATCTCAAGTGCCTCCTTGTGTCAGACACAATGAATTTGATGTCCACATGGAATATTTCGGATGGTGTGACATTGTGGTAGAGAGAGGATTAGCATTAGAAGAGCTAGCAAACACTCCTATACCTCGAGTAGTTGAAAGGAAGGGGTGGGAAACTTTCGCTAGCTCCCCTCCTCTATATTGCAGAAGAGTAGTGGAGGAGTTCTATGCTGCATTGGTACCGGAATATTTTCAGCAATATGGCTCTGTATTAGTCCGAGGAGTGGAAGTGCATATGACAATAGCTGACATCAATAAGTACTATAAGACCGAGCTTCCAGAGGATCCAAAGGCTATGGGAAGGCTCCGTAATGGGTGACTTGGAATGACCTTTTCCTGACACAGAATGTGGAGTTCGCCAATGAATTAGTGATCAAACCAATGGAGTTTTGGGTGGCCCCAGACTACTGTATAAAGCACACCAACTTGAAGTTGGAATTGGGTTTTTGGCACGTCTTCATCTCTCACTCCCTGATTCTTAGGAAGCATAGGACCTAAGTTAATTTCAATGCTGCCATGTTCCTTTATTGCATCCTTCATGAGCAGTTGGTGGACATTGGTTATTTGGTCAAGAGGGAGATACTCGAACTTGGGAGCATAAGGGTGGACAAGCAACCTCTCATATTCTCTAGCCTGATCACCGCTTTCTGTAAGGAGGCAGGGGTAGATTTCAGGGACGATCTTTTTGATAGTGGTATAGGGCCTGTTGACAAGGCCACATGGAACAACCAATTGAGAGAACGGGACCCTTCCGGAGTCAAAGTCAGAGTCAGAGTCAGAACTGAGAGGAAGAAACCTAGTCGAGGGGCAAGCACAAGTAGACAGGCTAAGGAGGTTCCAGAACAAATGGGGTTCAGACAGGATGATATGGAGTATAATCAAATTCCCCCACCTCCGTAAGAATCTTCTAAGGAAAATCCCTGGCAGACTTTGCTTAAAAGTCTGGCGAGCCTTAGGACTGATGTTCTAGAGAACAGGAAGCAAATTGTTGATAGTAGTGTAGAGACCATTAGATGCTTTGCAGATGTGTGGGATAACCTCACTGACATGAGAGAGGCGATCAGTCTCCCATCTTATCCAAGGAAGAAGAAGAGGGCTACCCCTTTCTCACCACCTTCAGGAGGCCCAACCAATGACCCGTAAACGGTAGAGCTCTAGGCAGATTGTAATCGTTTTTACAAATAGTGGATTTGAGGACCGTGTATGGCTGGAAGGATAGCCCGTGAGTTTTTCCCAGTTGTGGGTTTCTCACGTAAATCAATCAACGTGTCATTTATTGTTTTCCGCACTTTAATTACGTTGATTGTTATTCATTGTATTGGGTAATTTTTATAATATTGACTAATAGACACACGTGTATATATTTTCAGTTGGTATCAAAGCAGGTTCTTAGACATACTTCGGTGATCCTTGCTCTTGCTTGTGTATGTCTTGTATTTTGTGCATCTCTTTTGTTGAATTCATTTGCATACATCTACCCAAACACAATGAGTGGTTTTGAGATGAGTAGAGAGGGAGCTTCTAGCATAAGACCTCCATTGCTCCATAGTGACAATTACTCCTCATGGAAGGGGAAGATGGAGTAATATCTTTTAGCAATTGATGACAAGGTCTTGATGATAATTGAAGATGGGTATTCTCCACCCACCAAGAATCTTGAAAATGGAAGCACTATTTCCAAGCTGAAGTCAGAATGGAGTGCTCAAAATTTCGAAGCCTCCAAGTGGAACAACAAGGTGATACACGCCATTTTTTGTGCCATGGATGACAACCAATACAAGTTTATCCAAATTACTAAGAATGCTCATTAAGCATGGAAGATTCTTGAGATGGCATATGAGGGGACGGACACGGTCAAGGACTCTAAACTTCAAATGTTGCAAGTCAAGTTCGAGACCATCAAAATAAAAGAAGATGAGTGCTTCAATGACTTCCAAATCAAGTTGATAGACATTGTCAACCAAAGCCATCAACTTGGGGATCCCTACTCTAACATGAGGATCAAGCAAAAGATCATGAGATCTCTTCCCAAAAGGTTTGAATCAAAAGTGATCGATATATAGGAGAATAGTGAGTATAAAAAAATAAAGCCAAGTGAGGTTATTAGGAAGTTGTTGGCTTATAAGGCAATGAAGCTAACTTCTCAACCCAAAAAGCAAACGGGGTTTGCCTTGAGGACAAACAAGGATGAGAAGAGATATAGTGACTCCGATGAGAAGATGGCTCTCACCGTGAGGAGATTCAAGAAATGTTTAAAGCTTGAGAAGAAAGGTTTTAACTCAAGTGGTAATGACTTCAAGAAGAAGATCGGATTTAAGAACGGTAAAGATAGCCAAGACAAGCCTTCGAGGAAAGGTATTCAGTGCTACGAATGTGGGGGAATCGGGCACATCTCACCAAAATGTGGTAACTTGAAGGATAAGAAGAAATGAAAGGCAATGGCCACCACTTCAAGTGAGAGTGATAACACTGAAGATGATGATGACACTTCGAGTGATGAAAAGGATGGTCAAATTTATAGCGTTTGCTAACTCTCACAAGCAGGACAACAAAGTGAAAGTTGTTGAAGAAAGTCCCTCAAGCATGAATGATTGTGAGAAGAACTACTTTGCCTTTCCGGTCTTCTGTCATGAAGATATTCAAGCCTTCACCAAAATTCTTAAAGGACCCAAGAATGGTGACTTGAAGAGTAGAGACCAAAGATATGAGCCATGAAAGCTAGATTGAGAGAAGCTATCATTAAAGATATGAGCCATGAAAGCACAAGTGGAAGAAGCTTCGATCAAGAAAGTACAAGCTTCGAAAACTCTAATAATAGTATGATTGACTATCAAGAGTTTATTGACTTTCTTCAAAAGTGTTTGAAGAAGAAGAAAGATGAAGTCTTAAGGTTGAATGAAGATAATCTCTAACTTAGAACTAAGGTGTCTCACTTGGATGAGGAAGTGACACTTGTCAAAGTGAATGAATTTAGGTTAGAGAATAAGCTTGGAGAGGCAAGAAATACTCTTGCTATATTGACTTCAGGATTAGAGAAGCTTAACCACATGTTGAGCATTGGCAAGATGCCTAGTGACAAGAAAGGGCTTGGCTTTGTAGATGATAAGTCCACGCCTTCCTCGAACAAGACAACTTTTGTGAAGAAATTTGTTCCTAAGTTGCCTCCTCCATCACAACATCCTAGGAGGAAGATTGAACTTGGAGAGTCATTCAAGAGTGGCCAAATGAAGATGCCAACAAAGAGTGAAGCTCAACCTCAACATCCAAGAGCTCCATATCCATGTTTTCCTCAACCAAGGTTTAACCAACCAAGAAGGCAAGCTAACCCGATTCAACAAAGGAAGCAACCCAACCCGGTTCAACAACAAAGAAGGATAGAACCGGTTCAACACCAAAGGCGACTTCAAATGCATGACAAGGCTCAAATGACCTCACAAGGATATGGTATGACTCCTCATTTTATACCTACTTGTCATTTTTGTAGTGTTGATGGGCATATAAGGCCAAATTGCTTTAGGTATATTAAGAAATGTAGAGTTGAGAGCATGATGGAAAGAAATAGGCTCAGAAGAGCCAATATGCATGTGCCTAAGAAATCTAAAGTCAATAATCCTAGGAATTCGAGTAACATGCTAACTATGACCACTAGGAATAAAAATGTGCCACCTAGGTGGATTAGAAAAAGGTAAGCCCACATGCTATTGTGCCAATATGATACCCGTAGATATAACTAGGTCCAATGGATTTAGTAGGTTTATAGGGGTTCATGCCCTTCACTGACTTGGTTGGGTAATTGACCCCATATGGGGAGCTCAAGCAAAGAGGGTGAACTTGCATTCTTGTCACATGCAAAAATTTGATCAACTTTATGCTCTTTCATTAATTGCTTGAGATTCTTGGTTGCACATATGCTTATATGGTATTTTTATTCAATAAGTGTGAACCATGGCTTTGTTTGTAATCCATGTCACATTTATGTTCAAACATGCATTTTTGGACTATAATTGATTGGAAAGTACATTTGAATGACCCATAATTTATCTCCATGACATGTGAACTTGATTTTTATGACATGCTTAAAATGATATGCATGAAATGTTTTTGATTGCTCTAATTTAAATGTAAATGTGTGTGAATGCAATTGACAAGACTAAACTCAATAAGGATCTTGTATTCATTCAATCAATAAGGATGTCTCATCCAATTTAGTATTGTCTCTCTTCTTAAAGGTTTAGCAAGACTACTATCATACGGATAATCTATCCGGAAAAATCAAATAGGATCTTTGTAATCCATGTCTTGTTTTACCTTTAAGGTTTGATATAGTTGCTTATGCTTTATAAAATCTTTGGAAACTATATCTTGTTGCTAATGACAAAAGGGTACAAATTGGTTTGAATTCTTGTAGAAAATCTTTTGATGTTTACTTTGCCAAATACCATTGCTTGAACTTTAATGTTATTTGTCTTGCATTCAAAGCAACAATTTCACACATTCTCTTCAAAATAAATCTCCTTGCTTCTCTCCCAATTATTTAAGTTGCATAAAGTTCTTGTATATAACTATGCAAATGTTTTGTGTGCTACTATCTCTTTTTGCTAAAAACGACCCGGTTGGGGATGCTACTTTGCCTTTCTCATGACAAAAGGGAGAGGGGGGGAGGTAATGTGTAGAAAAGATAAGGGAGTTTTAGTAGTTTATTGCATGTTAGGGAGAATTGCTTATTGAGGGGGAGTAACCCATTTAGGGTGAGCATTGCATTGCACTTCATCATGTTGCTTGTTTTCTTTAATGAAAATGCTTATACTTATTTTTTCACTTGATCACCTCACATACATTTGCCTTGGAAAGTGTAGCTATCATGTGTTTACAGGGTTGCTTATTCTACAAGAGATTGAAGACTTGAAGATCTAGATTTTAGGTATCTCTTTGTAATGTACAATAACATTTTGTTGACCATAGTTTTTTTTTTTTTTTTTTTTTTTTTTTTTTTTTTTTTTTTGTAAGGATCAATTGTGAGTGGTGGTTTTGTCATGAAATAGCCAAAATGGGAGATTGTAAGCTTCTTATATTTTGATTGGCTTATTTCGTTGACAAACCACATTTGGGGATGAATTTGTAATATGTAGCTTAGGTCCTCATTGGCAAGCTTCCAAGTATCTCCGTGACTTCAAGAGCAAGAGCGAAAGGTAAATCGATTGACTTGCCTCTTGAAGAGATTAGTTGCACACACACACACTTTTCATGCATGTTTTATTCTCTTGCATTTGTGTTTAAAATTCTCATATGTGTGTTCTTCACCTCCCACACGTGTACCTTGTTGTTATAATCTATGTGTGGTTTTGTGTGTTGTAATTCGTTTCTTGATGCTTGATTGGAAACGTCCGCGCATGCACCATGGTGTGCATGATCTAGTGTGATGAGTGACCTAGGCCCTAGTGCGTTGGTACATGTGCTAGTTGTGCACTTGTGCTACCCACGCAATGGCGTTAGATGGTTTTTCAAGGTCCCGGTGCGCTGGTAGGTTGGCTGGTAGTGCGCTAATCCTACCAGCGCAGTGGCCTTGGGTTGATTTTCCAAGTCTCGTTTCGCTGGTAAGTTGGCTGGTAGTGCGTTGGTAGCTACCCGCACACTGCACAGTTTTCATCCTAAAATTTCCAAAACGGTGTTGTTTCACTTAGGGCTTATATATATATATATAATGTTGTCTTCTCTCTTGTATGCTTTCAAGAGTTCAAAATTACATCTTTGAAAGAGAGAGTATTTCCCAAGAAATAAAAACCCCGAAGAACTCACCTTTACTCAACCAAACACATTCCCATGAGCATCTAGCATCATCCTAGCATGGGTCTTCTTGTTTTCTTTGACTAGGTAATTTCTACATGCCTTAGAATCTCTTGTTTCATTCTTATAACATGTTTGCCTAGGATTAGCACTTAATGTTGTTTCTAACATGTTTGAGACATTGAATGTTGGTTGAGTATAGTTTTCTTTGATAGCTAGCATTTAGGACCATTTTGCCCTTTAGCTAAGTCTTTATGCTTAGCATTTAGACATTGTTGATTAGGACTCAATGATTGCATTTCTTGATTTCCTATTGAAACAAATTAACGGCATGTATAATATTATCTAGAGGGGGTGAATAGATTTTAACCAATTTTACCTAATTTTCGCGTTTAGTCAAGATTACGAAAATGCCCCTAATAGTCAATATATATAACAAGTGTAATATGGTGCGGAAATTAAATAATACTTGATATTTACGTGGAAACCCTCACAGGAAAAACCACGAGCTGGTAAGTGCGCCACACTCGAACCTCGAATCCACTAATTGTGATAACGTTTACAACCTAATCCCGGTTTACGATCTAATCCCGATCAATAACCCGTTACCACTACCCGCAGGCCTGTAAAAATGGACCTAGTCCAATTTCTCATGTGACCACCTAATCCCGGTGTACGACCTAATCTCGGTAATCACACAAGACTTACTTTCTCCGAAGAGATCAAACCCTAAGTGAATATGCAATGATATCCAAATATGCAAATAGAGCTAGGGTACACTATACGCTTATCTAGGAAGATAATATGGCAATTAACACAATCCTAAATATCAAAAGCTAAATGACATGTTATAAAGCTTAGCTATGTAGAGGATAACCAATCCTATATACAATAGCTATCAAAAACAATCTCAATCATATTAATGAGATTAATTAGCTAGATTTGAGATAAACATGAAAACCTAGCTATCAAAGAACAATTTCAATCATACAACGAGATTAATTAGCTAGATGGCATATAAGCATGAAAACCTAGCTATCACAAATAACCCAATCAACACATAATCTCAATCTTATATGTAGAAATTAATCTAAACACATACAAGTAATAGATGAGATAAAATTGATAAGTAAAAACACTAATTATGTAAGATAATAGTGTTCAACATATCATACCATGTGTGTTGAAGAAGACTCATGCACTAGCACATGCTAGATGATCCTAGATAATGCTTAGATGTTGATTTATGCATGTGGAAATGGGTTTAGAGAATTAAAGACAAGTTCTTGTGAGTTTTCTCTCTTGAAAATATTTGTCTCTTCAAAGTATATTATTTTTCTCTCTATGATTTGCGGCCAAGTGAAGAGAAGAAAATATATATGTATATTTAGGTTTTCAACAAAACAAAACAACACCGTTTAACATATATATAATTTTACAATCAAAACGCATCACTTTTGGATGTTAGATGTAAAAGGCAAATGAAAATGATCCAGTGTGGTCAGCTCACATGAGAGATACACAAGAGGTCAAATGATTTGTCAAAGTCATGCACATGCAATCACAACAAACATGAGCTCACATTAAAATGAAAAGCAAAATGTATGGTGTGTGGCGTGTGTGCAGTGTGTGCAGTGTGTGCTCAACGTGGGCCGAGAGGGATTTTTGGCGTGAGCTGCACGCCCTTCACACGCCACCTCTCTTTGTGTGGCTTTCATGCCACACAAAGTCGACTTCCATTCCGAGTGATCTTCAGTCCAGTTTTGACCTCGGAACTTGGAATTCAGTTCCGTCTTCGGAATATAGACCCAGACTCAATCATAAATATGGAAAATTATATAACTTTCCACTCTAAGCTCGAAATTGAATTCTAGTTTCCGATAAAAACACGGAATGTCCCAAATATCTCGAAAATCATTCGAAACATATAGACAAGTCTCCGAATCACTCGGAACTTATTTCCAGACAAATCCACACATAAAAATATAACAAAGAAGTGCAAGTGTGAAATGTGACATGTGAAGAGAATGCACACATATGCAATATATGCTAAGTGTGTATGTGCAACTAATCTCTGCAAAGAAAAATAAGCATTAGAGATATACCTTTGGAGTGCTTGTCACCTTGAGGTCTTGAAAGGGCCTTAGAGCTTGTTCCTCAATCACATAAACTACCCTTACACATCAAACCCCAATATGTGGTTTGTCCACAAAATAAACCAATCAAAATATGGGAATCCTTACACCTTTATTGTCCTTGCCATGTTTAATGACAACTTGTGTTGATTGGCTTTTGTTAAATGACTAGATTTTAGATTCTCACATCTATATCTAGTTAGGTCTTTCTGAGCATTTATATAGACATTTTGATATTTAGGATTGCTTTTACTGCCATCATTTAATCTCTAGATAAGCATTTAGTATTGCCTAGCATTAATTGCATTTAGAATATTTTCATATATTCACTTAGGTTGCTTACACTCTTCAGTGAGTCAAGTCTTGTGGCTAAGTGGTTTAGTGCACAAACAATTGGTCTATGATCACTATTAAAGGCCTGCGAGTAGCAAAGATGGATTATTAATCGATTTGGTGTGATATGGTCAACCTAGATTGTAATCCTTTTTGCAAATAGTGGATTTGAAGACCGTGTGGCTAGAAGGATAGCCCATAAGTTTTTCCCTGTTGTAAGTTTCTCACGTAAATCAATCAACGTGTCATTTATTGTTTTCCGCACTTTAATTACGTTGATTGTTATTCATTAGATTGGGTTAATTTTTATAATAATGACTAATCCGAAAAGTTTGTAAATAATTGAATTAACAACCCATTCACCCCCTTACGCCACCCCCACCCCCACCCCCACCCCCCCAAGGTTGTTTAGACACACGCGTATATATTTTCAAATTTAATTAAATAGCTAATTAAAATCCTGACTAGATTAAACGATGGTTAAATAATATAAGAATAAAGAGTTATTCTGGTGTATCATTTAATTGAGAATGTATCAATCCAACATACAAGTACTTGACCGACTCTAAGGCGGCACTTGCTTGTGGTATGTTGGATTGTCATGGCATAGTAACATTTTTAGGGATTTTTATTGTTCATTAAACATGTTCATGTATCATGTTTAATTATATGCCAAATATTTTAACATGTGATTTAAATGTATGAATGAATGAAAGAATTTTTTATTTATATTTATTTTAGCAATGTCTTCTGCTTTACTTCAAATACTTGCCAATCACGAATTAACCGAAGATAACTATACAAAATGGAAAAACAACATTAATGCAACCTGGTCACCAAAGACCTAAAATTTGTGTTTACGAAGGAATGTCCTCCACAGCCTGCAGCCAACGCAGCACGAAATGTTTGTGAAGCCCATGAAAAATGGATTTCAAAAAATGAAAATGCACGCATTTATTTGCTAGCTAACATGACCGAGGTGCTTTATTCGAAGCATGAAGCAATGACTACAGTATATGAGATGATGGAGTCATTGTAAGCCATGTTTGGGCAACCTTATGAGCAAAAGCGACACGAAACTGTTCGTTCCGCAATGACTGCTTGCATGAAGGATGGATCATCAATTCAAAAACATGTCCTGGGCATGATGTCCTATTTCAATACAGTTGAAGTCAATGGTGGGGCTATAAATGAGGCTTGTCAAGTGAGCATCATACTGACAACTCTTCCAAAGAGCTTTGATCAGTTCAAAAGCAACTATGAGATGAACAAGTTGAAGTTCAGTCTGACTTAGTTGCTTAATGAGCTCACAACTTTTGAGTCCATGACTAAGGACAACAAAGTAAGATTAGTGAGGCAAATGTTGCTGAGCCATCTTCCTCTGGATTTAAGAAAAGGAAGAGGTCGGCTGGCAAGGCAAAGGCTTAGCTCAAGAAGAAACAAGTACAAAGTAAGAAGAAGAGCACCACGACCAACAAAGCAAAAGGGAAGTGTTTCCATTACGACAAGGTTGGTCATTGAAAAATGAATTGTCCACAGTACCTTTAAGAGCTCTCTAAGAAGAAAAAAGTGACAGGTAATTGAATCATGTTTAGTGGAAGATGAGTCTTTGCCTTGGATAGTAGATTCAGGGGCAACTAACCATGTTTGTTCTTCTTTATAGTCGACTAATTCTTAGACAAAGCTAGAGGAGAGGGCCTTCTCGATGCGTGTTGGAACAGGGGATGTTGTTTCAGCGAGAGCAATGGGAGAAGTCATACTTCAATTTAATAGTTGTTTTCTTTCTTTAAATAATGTTTATTACATTCCTGGATTTTCAAGGAATTTGATTTCTGTATCCAGATTATTGGAACGTTTATATTAAGTTTCTTTTAATAATAAATTAGTTATTGCTTCTAGAAATGAATTGAATATTTGTTCTGGTTTGACTGAAAACAACTTGTATGTTTTGAGACCATCATTTCATACATCACTGCTTAACACTAAATTGTTTAAAGTTGAAAACCCTAAAACAAAACGACAAAAGATTTCTCTAAATGAAACGTATATGTGGCATCTAAGACTTAGCCATATCAACCTTGACAGGATAAATAGACTAGTAAAAAACAGATCTTTAAGTCAGTTATAGATCGGGACTTTACCTGTCTGTGAATCTTGTTTAGAAGGTAAAATGACCAAGAGACCTTTTACTAGAAAAAGGCTTAGAGCTACACAACCACTAGAGCTTATACATTTAGACATCTGCGGACTTATGAATGTTAAAGCTAGGGGTGGTTATGAGTATTACGTCACTTTTAGTGATATGATTACTCTAGATACGGATATGTTTACCTAATGCAATGTAAGTCAGAAACATTTGAAAAGTTCAAAGAATTTTGAGCTGAAGTTAAGAACCAATTAGGCAAAACTATCAAAGCTCTATGATCAGATCGTGGAGGTGAGTATCTTGACCAAAAGTTTGAGGACTACTTGGTTGAGCATGGGATTGTATCCCAACTCACAGCTCCAAGAACACCACAACATAATGGTGTTGCGGAGAGGAGAAATAGGACCTTAATGGAAATGGTGATATCTATGATTAGTTTCTCATCATTACCAAACTCTTTTTAGGGATATGCACTACAAACCGCGGCCTACATATTGAATGTAGTTCCATCTAAATATGTTCCTAAGACTCCTCTAGAGTTGTGGAATGGTCTTCGCATATAGGGGGTGTCCAGTACATGTACTGAAGAACAAATGTGGAAAGTCGGAACCTTGTTCACAAGTATGCCTATTTGTAAGGTATTCAAAAGAGACTAGAGGAGGATACTTCTATAGTCCACAAGTAAACAAAGTGTTTGTATCAATAAACGCAATGTTTCTTGAGGAGAACTATATGAATGATCATAAGCCTCGAAGTAAGATTGTATTAAATGAATTAAAACCTGGTTCAATTAGTGATCAGTCAACAAAAGTTGATGACAAAGTTGTTGTTCCATTAACGTCTAATAGTCAAACGGTTCCTAGTCAGATCACACTACCACCTAAACGTAGTGGGAAGGTTGTACGATAACCTGATCACTATTTAGGTATTGGAGAGGCACAAGGTATCATCTCTGATGATAGTGTGGATAATCCATTGTCATTTAAACATGCAATGGAAAATTCTGACAAAGAGGAATGACTTAAAGCCATGAATCTCGAGATGGAGTCCATGTACTCCAACTCGGTCTGGGAACTTATAGACTTACCTGACAGGATAAAACCCATAGGATGTAAGTGGATCTACAAGAGAAAGAGAGGAGTAGACAGGAAGGTAGAGACCTTCAAAGCTAGGCTAATGGTAAAGGGTTATACCTAAGAGGAGGGGGTCGATTTTGAAGAGACCTTCTTGCTAATGGCTATGCTTAAGTCTATTAGGATACTCTTATCCATTGTAGCCCATTTTGATTATGAAATTTGGCAAATGGACGTCAAGGCTGCATTCTTTGTCATGATGCAACCAGAGGGATTTGTGTCCCAAGATCAAGAGAAAAATGTTTGCAAGTTTCAAAGGTCCATTTATGGACTGAAGCAAGCATCAAGATCTTGGAACATCAGGTTTGATATTTCTATCAAAACCTATGGCTTCGAGCAAAACGTTGATAAACCTTGTGTTTACAAAAGGATCATTGACAAGAAAGTAGTTTTCATGGTCCTTTACGTAGATGATATCCTACTCATTGGGAATGACGTATGAACATTATCAGAAGTAAAGGACTGGCTTGCTAGTTAATTCCGAATGAAAGATTTGGAAGAGGCAAGTTATGTTACAGGGATCCAATTAATAAGGGATCGAAAGAACAAACTGTTAGCACTGTCTCAAGCATTGTATATCGACAAGATTCTTATGCGATTCTCAATGGAGAACGCCAAGAAAGGTAATCTACCTTCTAGGTATAGAGTTCACTTATCTAAGGAACAATGTCCTAAGACACCTCAAGAAATTGAGGATATGAGACGAGTTCCATATGCGTCAACAGTAGGTAGTCTCATGTATGCTATGTTATGCACGAGACCTGACATCTGCTTCGTAGTGGGAGTAGCCAGTAGATTCCAGTCTAACCCAGGATTGGATCATTGGGTGGTTGTGAAGCTTATTCTTAAGTATATTCGGAGAACGAGAAATATATGTTAGTATATTCAGAACAGGATCTGATCCCGTTAGGATATACGAATTCTGACTTTTAGGCAGATAGGGATTCTAGGAAATCCACGTCTGGGTCAGTATTCACCCTTGGTGGTGGAGCCATAGTATGGAGGAATATCAAGCAATCTTACATTGTTGATTCCACCATAGAGACCGAATATGTAGCAGCTAAAGAGGTTATATGGCTCCATAAGTTCTTAAGTGATCTGAAAGTTGTTCCATATTTGGATAAGACTATGACAATTTATTGTGATAATAGTGGTGCAGTGGCTAATTCCAACGAACCAAGAAGCCACAAAAGAGGAAAGCATATAGAAAGGAAGTATCATCTCATTAGGGAGATAGTGCAGAGAGAAGATGTGACCATGACCAAGATCGCGTCGCAAGATAATCATGCTGATCCATTTACGAAGACCTTAATGGCTAAAGTGTTTGAAGGTCACCTAGAGGGTCTGAGATTACGAGATATGTCTCACCTGTTTTAGTGCAAGTGGTAGATTGTTGGGATTTATGCCCTAAAACTTGTAATTTGTAAATGTTAAAAATTCATTAATAAAAGAAGTAGTTATTTAATTCAATTAACATGACTCATACGTTTATATTATATGTGCTAAACATCCAAGATTGCTAGATGTAATCTCAAACTGAGTATATGAATGTCATATACAGAGGAATTTATTTTCATATATGCAATCTAAAGAGTTCGTAGAAAGCAAATAAAGCTTGGTACTTTATTTGTGGTTAATCTACAGCTGCGGTCCATTCCATAATGTACGGTGGTCTTATCCTAGACTACTCATATGGTGATATGAGAATGTTGGCAGCTTATATGATATGATCATATAAGACTAGGCCACGATCTATATGAATCTATCAGTAAGATCCGTTAGCTGAAAAGATTCATAAATATTGACAGATGATGGCTGTATATGTGTGATCTAAATCATGAGTGTCTTGCTGACTCCTTCAAGTTAGATCGTGTTTCTTGACATACCATGGGTGAGATAGGAGTAGCATTCCCGATCAATAACTTAGTATCTTAGAATCACGGTTTGGCTTGTGGCTAGGAAGGTATGCACACAATAGAGAAATCCACTCATTCTTACGAGAAGTAGATGAGTAGTTCTCTTAAGGGTTGACTCGAGACTTGAACGATTAAGAGCGCTCTCATTCTTCCGTACGGGAATTAATGATATAATCACTCATTAGAAAATTAATGGTACTTAAAGGAAAATATATAATTAGAGAGGTATAACAGACTTTATGACCTAGCTCTAATTATAAACTACTCTTGGAGGATCATACCATATGTAATAGTTATATCGATGGACAATGATAATTTGGTTGTGTAAAGCATCTACAGTTACGAGAGTACAACCTTAGGTTTTTAGTAGAATAACTCCGGGGGTTAATAATTATGAAATATTAATTAAAGAGTTTAATTAATTTTTCTAAGTATTATTAGAGCTCAAAACTGTGGATCCATTAGGTCCCTTGCTAGCCCTTTACGATTAATAGTAACAAGGCTCACGGAGAATTGGATGGTCCAATTACTTATGTTACGTAAGTAACTTTGATATAACTGGGAATTAATTAAATGATATGATTATTTAATTAATATATTATTTAATTGATTAATTAAATATTATTAAATAATATGATTATTTAATTGACATATTAATAATTAAGAATCATTAATTGTTATTTGAAGATTTGAGTTTCGAACCTTGACAAGAGCAAAAGAATAAAATAATAAGAGATTATTTTTATTTGCTTTAAAGAGGTCAAAGGTTCAAACCCTAGTGGTGACCGAATTAAAAAGGATTTATAATCCTATTTTGATTTGGTTTACTAAACTCTATAATCCTAGTATATAAGATATACTTATCATGAAAAATAAACTAACCTAACCCTAATTGTGAGAGAGAGAGAGAGAGTGCTGCAAGGTGAAAGGAAAAGAAAAAAGAAATTTTTTTTCACAAACTTGGCTGAATTCAAAGAAGAAGACAAAGGGCTGTCTTTCGGATCTCTTAAGCCTCCAATCAACTGCTCCCGGAATCCATGACGTGCCTACCCACAAAGTTGCTAGATCATGGAACATAGCTTGGAAGGCTTAGTGGTGAAGGATCGAAAAGAAAGCGAATGAGTGTTCTTCAAAGGTATGAAAACAAATCTCTTCCTCATGTTTGTGTATACAAAATGGTCCAAAGACAATAAAAATTTTAAAACCTATCGATCTTAACAATACTTTTCATTGCGACACTTACAATTTTCACTCTTGATCTTGAAGCTTTGGGGATGCCAAGAAGAGTGTTGATCATGATCACGAGAATGTGCATACGAACACCTATTCTACCCTTTGCAACATCAACCTAATGTGGTTTGTTACAGAAATAAGTCAATCACTAAAATAGTGGAACTTACACTTATATAAAAATTAAAAAACAAAAAAATGTTCAAATTGACGGAGGTAGATCTGTACACCTCTAGTGATGGAGACGTCAGCGTCGTCCGACGTCGACGACGCTAGCGTCGTCATCATCGGCTTGAGCCTCCTCCAGCATTGGAATCTGGGTTTCAGGTAGTAAATTCCGATCTTGTTGTTTGGATTATGAGTAGAGAGAGCGAAGTTGAACAAAGGCGAAATACGAGAAGAGCTGAGATTGAAAGATTTGATGTAGAGATTGTTGAGAGTGTAATTGGGAGATTCAGATGGAAAACGAAGTAGAAGACGTTGGTGGAAACAGCCAAGAGGATGAGGAGATTACCAGAGTGGAAATCGGCCTCCTCGACATCGCTGGAGGAACCCGGATCCCCTTCGACCTCTAACTTCGGTGGTGGCCACCAGTGAGTAGTGGGCACCACCACTGTTGAACTATTTTTTAAAATATTAATTTTTAGTTTTTAAAATATTATTAATAAATATAAGGGCATTATTGTCATTCTATTAAAATAGTAAGGGTATTGTTGACATTTCAAAGATAAGAGATTAGCTTCTCAAATAATTAGCTTTCAAAAGCAACCCCCAACCAACTTCTGAAAAGTTAATTATTGGAGGAGAGATTACAAAATAAGCTGTTTTGGGGAAGTTTACTAAACAACTATTTGCTCAAAACTTGAGAAATAATCAATTGTTTCTCAAGCAAAAGCAACCCCAAACATAGCATAAGTTTCGACGTTTTGGCAACATTGATTAAATCTCAAAAAATGTTAACACTTAACACCAACTTCTAGTTAAACCACAATATGCATCTTCTCGCTCTAAAAAAAAAAGATGAGATGGTGATATTCACCCAAAATTCCTCTAATTTTCTCTATTGTCGAATCTTACAGGACTGTTTCACCATATATTTTTTTTCTGTAAGTAAATGGTGAGTTAGAAGAACAAGTTGAAAAATCCAAAAAATTACTTTTGTAACCAAGTATTGGATCTATTGATTTTGAATGTCCAAACAAGAATGAATATTTGTGTTGTTGAGTTTAAGAGAAAATTGAGTTTTGTAGAGGTAGAATGCAAGAACTGAGAAATAGGAAGCAAAAATTATGAGAGAAAAAGTAAAGCAAGGAATGACAGCTAAAACATAGTTTAGTAGTTAATTGAAGGTATTATTGTCAATTCACTTACTTTAGTGCTGTACCAACTAACTTAATGCTTGTTTGGTTGTGCTTTCTACTGTATCAAAAGCTCTAGACACCTCTATTTGAGTTTTTTTTGAGTTATTTGGTTGAACTTTTGAGATTGTTTATTTTAATTTCAGTAGAGGTTGGTAGAGTTTAAACCTCTACTAAGCAGAAGCTCGTGGGGAGAAGCTTCTCCAAATAAACCTTTTAAAAATAAAATATATTAAAAAAAAAAAAAGTCTATCAACCAAACAATTATAATTTTTTTTTTCAAAAACTCTATTTCTAATAAATCTACAAGTAAACCTTTTATAAATAGAGATTTTTCAAAAGTCCAACCAAATAAGCTCGTAGTTAGTGATGGTAACAAATAGAACTTCCCATTCAGTGTTATTTACCTCTATTTTCACTATTAGAAAAAAAAAAAAAAAACCATCTGTTTTCACTGATAAATATATATATATATATATATATATATATATATGATGATTTTAAAATTACAAAAATTTAGATCTCCTCAAATTTTTAATCTTACCAAAACAAAAACCAAAAATAATTTAATTTTTTTATATTATCATTTGATTTTTTTTTTTTTTTTTTTTTTTTTGTATTGTTATTATATGATGTTTGATTTTGTATTGTTTTTTTTATATATTATTTTTAATTCTAAAAATGAAATTTTTTACTGTTATTTATATTTCTTAAAACTCGTATGATGTTGTTACGAATTATTTAAAGATTAATTGATAAAATAGGTAAATTATGGGCAATTTGGACATTTTGTAGTGTTTGATTGGTCAACGGTTAACTGTAACAGACAATGGTTAGTTTAAGGGTATTGAGCTGTAATTTGACAAAAGTTCATCCTTAGTTTAAGGGTATTGAGCTGTAATTTGACAAAGGTTCATCCTATCTGTAATTTCACATAACAATAGGGTACCATATTGAAATATGACCTATTAATTAATAGCGAAATAAAAATATCAAGAGTTGACCAGTCAAACGAGTAATAAAAGCTTTTTTAAGGACGAAAAGTAGATGGGGTTTGAATGGGACATGTATTGAGTGCTTGTTATCTCTTTCTTTGACGAAAAAAATAAAAATCCAAATCCCACAAAACAACAATTATATAATAGTTATCATTAATTAATAGACAGAAAAAAAGCTATAAATAAATTAGAAAGAATAATAAAGTATGTAGAGATGATCATGATGAAGAAGAAGAAGAAGCAGTTGACTCGAATTTGTAGTACTTATCAACGGCAAGGGAGACGTCCCAGGTGCAACTGAGTCCTTTGGGGATGATGACGAGATCTCCAGCGCCAAACTCTACACACTCTGTCTCTGAGGAGCCTTTTGTGTACACTTTGACCTTCCCTTTCAACAAGTAACACGTCTCCTCTGCATCGAACTTCAGTTGGTACTTCCCTGGAGAGCAACCCCATCTGTAATTTAATTTCAACATTAATCAAATAGTACGTACAAAAATAAATTAACAAACACACACACATATATATATATATATATAGAGAGAGAGAGAGAGAGAGGCTTTAGGCTTACTTGGGCCAGCACTTGATGTTTAATTCGGAGAGTCGAGACTCAGATGGGTTTGTTTCGACGGTGATTCTGAGATTGCTGTCAGCCATTGAACAAGAAAAAGAGTGTGTGTGGATTGTGGAATGGAAGGAAGAAGAATAGTTATTATGCTGTTGACATGGAAAATATAAGAGAGGGAGGGTGTGTGCTTGTGTTTGTATAAATAGAGGTCTGCTTGGTTTGGATTAGGATTGTATAATACGGGTGTGTGTACGTCCTCATTATTAAGCATTGACTTATCACATCGCACCATCTCATATTCCCGGTATAAGTTAAACCGACCTTTCTTTTGTAGTATCTATACATTTTAGACCGTCAACCTTTTCTGTTATGCAACTGTTTTTATTTTTCCAACTTTTTTTTTTAATATTTAATTTTTTTGTTAATATTACATAAAAAGTCTGAAAAAGTTTAAATATAAAAACTAAAATGAAAAATAATATCCAAATAAAAAGTCTGTTACATTATTTATATAAAATGGCTTTTGCCCTTATCAAATTTATTTATTTATTTTTTTTTTTGCTATCGAGGATCTCGGACTTTGTCCAGGTACCTATCTGTCATCCCCCAACTGCGTGACCTGCTGTGGCATATATGTTGGCTTCGCGGAGTAAGACAGATAGGAAACCTCGACCCACACCCCTGGCCCCATAAGGATACAAGCGAGTAAATCAGAACTCGCCCCCGCCTGAGTAAGATTTGAACCGCTGACGTTAGCCCCATGCCCGTCCTTCCACTAGCAGAATTAAACGTCCTAAGGGCCAACCATAAGGGAATTTCCAAGAGTATAACCAAGGAGTTGGGTTTCATCCCCAAGCCTTGGACCACCAAGGCAACCCCCTTGTGGTTAATAAACATGCATAGATTTCAAATACAATAGATCCTACTTTATTTTTAATTTTTTTAATTTTTTATAATATCTATTAATTTGGGATCAGGTATTTTTTTGAAAGCTTTCGTCATTGGTAAGATTCGAACCGCTGACCTGAGAGTCATTTGCCTAAGCCTCAAGCTCGTCTATCTACCAGCTGAGCTACAACCTTGTTGGCATTTTATTGTTAAAGATCGCATCAATCAATCAAGAGCTTCGACTATGGGTTAAATCGGTTTTATTATAATTAAGAGCAAATGGCAACCAACCTCACCAAGGTTTGGCAAAAACAACTTTATCATTAATTGACAATGACCTTCCCTACCGTTAGTCAAAACTAGTCAAGTTTAACCGTTGACCAGATTTGGCCGCTACAAATACCTAAATGCCCATGAATAAAAAAAAATGATTTAATATATATATATGTATGAAAACAAATTTGGATCTCCACTGTAAAAAAATTGAAAATTACAAATTAAAAAAAAAAAAAAAAACATTGGATACATAGGTTGTATCTAGGGATGGGCGTGGGGGCCCAATGGGGCGGGAGCCAATTCGGCGGTTATGAACGGCGGCCTGACCGCCGATTGAAATCGCCGATCGGTGCGTTTCAGGGGCAAACTTATCTTTTCACATGCTCTGTTTTTCATGCCTATAAATACATCACTTTCTCTTGTTCTGAATGTGACTCTTTGATTATCAAGAACCCTACTTTCAAAAGAGAGATTTTTAAGAGAGAAAGCAATCAAGTTTGCTCATTAAACACTCAAATAAAAATCCATTTGCATCAAAGTTCATCTAGCATTCTCTAGCATATCTAGGATGCTTGCTTGCATGGGTCTTTGATCATCACACTTGCTTTGGTAAGTTTTTCACTATTATCATACATAATTAGTGTTTAATTTATTATGGCATCTCTTTTATTACTTGATTGCTCTTAGATTATAATCTAATATTCAAGATAGAGATTGTTGTGTTGATTTGATTGAGTGTTGTTTTTATGATAGATATCTAGGTTTCTCTAATCTATGATTATCTATGCTAATTGACATGTCATTTAGCTTTAATATCTAGGATTGTTTTTAATTGCATATTCATCATCTTAGATAAGCATATAGGGTTTCCCTTGCTCTATGTTGCATATTGAATATTCATATATTCCTTAGGGTGTTAATCTCTTTTTAGAGAATTAAGTCTTGTGTTGTGACTGGGATTAGGTTGCTTAATTCGCAAGCAATCGGACTAGGTTCACTCATACCGGGATTAGGTAGGTGTGTGATTACTTCTGGGATTAGGTTGTAATCGTTTACACATTTAGTGGATTCGAGGTTCGAGTGTGGCTTACTTACTAGCCCGTGGTTTTTCCCGTGAGGGTTTCCACGTAAAAATCAAGTGTTATTAAATTTCCGCATTTTATACTTGATTTATTGCTTTATCTAGTTAGGGGTAATTTCGTAATTTGGACTAATACGAAAAATTGGGTAAAAAGCTTAAAATCTATTCACCCCCCCTCTAGATAGTTTTATACACACTGTGCTATAATTTGTTTCAATTGGTATCAGAGCGGGTTCCTAGACATACATAGGTGATCCTTGCTTATTTTGGTGTGTTTTGCATTTTGTGTGATTTTTGATCATTCATACATTTGCATTCATTTCATTCATTCATAAACACTATGAGTGGAAACGGTGGAAATGGTGGTGGCAACGAAGGTGCCTCAAGCACAAGGCCTCCACTTCTTACCGGATTGAACTATTCCCAATGGAAAGGGAAGATGGAATCCTACATATGCCAAATTCATGACCGTGCATGGATGGCGGTGGAAGACGGATATGATCTACCCAAAATGACTCCCGATGGTGGAGGAGAAGAAGTATTGAAGCCTAAGGCGCAATGGAACGCGCAAGAGTTTGAGGCTTCAAAGTGGAATAGGAAGGCGATGCATGCCATCTTGTATGCTATGGATGAAAATCAATATAAATTGATTCAAAATACTAGGATAGCTAAGAAGGCTTAGGACATCCTAGAGATAGCACATGAGGGAACCGAAGTGGTGAAAGACTCTAAGCTTCAAGTCCTCCAAACTCAATTCGAGATGCTTAAGATGGAGGAAAATGAGTGCTTCAACGACTTCGAGATCAAGTTGATGGATATAGTCAATCAAAGCCATTAACTTGGTGATCCATATTCGGATAGGAGAATCAAGCAAAAGATTATGAGATCTCTACCCGATAGGTTTGAATCGAAGGTGACGGCTTTAGAAGAAAATAGTGGATATAAGGATATGAAGCCGAGTGAGGTGATTGGGAGACTTCTAGCTTATGAGTCTAGGAAAGGGACTATCTCCACACCCACTAAAAAGCAAAAAGGAATTGCTTTAAAAACCTCCAAGGATGAAAAGGAGGCAAAGAAGGTTGACTCGGATGAAGACCTTGCCTTGTTTGTAAAAAGGTTCAACAAGGTTATGAAGTTTAGAAGAAAGGGCTTTGGATCAAAAGGTCAAGATTTGAAGAAAAATGGCTCTTTCAAAAAGTTTGAACCTAGGCAAGAAAGGACCGAAAGGAAAGGGGTCCGATGTTTCGAGTGTGGTGGCATAGGTCATTTTGCCCCCGAATGTGCAAATCACAATGAGAGGAAAAAGGGAAAAGTGATGGCCGCCACTTGGAATGGAAGTAGTGATGACTCCATTGAGGGAGATGAGTCTTCAAGTGATGAAGAGCTCATGGCTAATCTCCTAGCTTTTGCCTCCTCCCATAAAAGCAAAAGTGCTAGTGAGAGAGAGGAAATGAGTCAAGAGGAAAATGACTCAAGTGAAGAAGAAAGTGATTCCTCGTCTAACTCCATAAGTAGTTTTGTGGAGAAGAAGGTGCTTGCTAAATGCCATGCCGAGTTTAATGATTTAGCAATCAAGAGCACAAGAAAGATCAAGATGTTGAGAGAAGAAAATCTTGAGCTTGCATCTCACAATGACCACTTAGGTGAACAAGTGGAAAAATTCAAGAAGATGGAAGATAAGCTAAGGGAGGAGTTAGTCTTATCTAGGAGGAATGAAGAAAGTCTAAAGAGGGAGCTTGAAGAAGTTAGAAATTCTATGACTAGGATGGATTCTAGCACTAAGAAGCTTGATCATATGCTTGGTGTTGGAAAGAGTCCATGTGACAAGAGGGGTCTTGGGTATGAAGATGACAAGAAGATCTCAACCTCTAACAAGACCGTGTTTGTCAAGGGTTTGAAGAACGAAGATACTTCATTTGTGCAAATTCCTAGAAAGAAGTTAGAAGTAGGACAATGTTCAAATGCACAAGTGAAGATGGGGCTAAGAAGGCAAACTCAAGCTCAACCCCCTAGGGTCCCTCCAGCCAACATTCCTCCACGATTGGCTCACAAAGGAAAGAGACCTATCATGCAACATCAAGCTAGGAAGCAATCTAGACCGGTTCAACAACGAAGAAGGATTGAACCCTTTCATCCACAAAGACAAGGACAAGGTATGATTCCTTATTTTACTCCTATATGTCACTTTTGTGGATTTTATGGTTATATTAGACCACATTGCTTTCGATATATAAAAATGTGCAAAACTAGAAGCATGATAGAGAAGAAAAAGAAAAGAGTCATGATGCATGTTCCTAGGAATGATAATATTATTATGCATGATCCTAGGACATCTAGAGCCCATGTACCAAAGACCACTAAGAAAGCTAAGATTGTTTCTAGGTGGATTAGAAAGAATGAAAATGTTTGCCATGTTGCTCAAATAGCCTTGAAGGCAAATTCTTCTAATTTTTGGTATTTAGATAGTGGGTGCTCTAGGCACATGATGGGAAACAAGAGTTTCTTCGAGACTCTTGTTATGGAGGAAGGAGGATATGTCACTTTTGGTGATGGATCCAAAAAGAAGGTTGTAGGGAAAGGAACCATTTCCGTTCCCGGATTACCCTCCTTATCTGATGCTTTATTTGTTGATGGCTTGAAAGCCAATTTAATAAGCATTTCACATCTAAGTGATGAAGGATATTCCGTCTTGTTTTGTAAAGATGATTGCTCGATCCTAAAGCCCGATGGACAAACCTTATTGAAAGGTATGAGATCTAGCGACAATTGCTATTGTCTTGAAGCTAGAATTGTCTCAAACAATGTGTCCATGGATGAGCAAATAGAGTTGTGGCATGAAAGACTTGGCCACATGAACTTTAGGGATCTACGGACCCTTGGAAAGTTCAATTGTGTGCGTGGCCTCCCTAAGCTTGGGAAGAAAGCCAATGGTGTTTGTGGACCTTGTCAACAAGGAAAGAAAACTAAAAGCATGCACCAAAAGGGTAAGTATCTCACCACCAAGGAACCTCTTGAGCTTCTCCACATGGATCTCATGGGTCCTATGCAAACCGAGAGTTTAGGTGGAAAGAGATACATTTTTGTTTGTGTTGATGATTTCTCTAGATTTACATGGACATATTTTCTTAGAGAAAAATCCGAAACTTTTGATAAGTTTAAAATGCTTTGTACTAAAATACAAAATGAAATGAATTCTAACATTAAAAGCATTAAACGGATTAGAAGTGACCATAGGAAGGAATTTGAGAATGCCTCATTTGAAAGCTATTGCAATAGCTTAGGCATCTCCTATGAGTTCTCGGCTCCTAGGACACCTCAACAAAATGGAGTTGTTGAGAGGAAGAATAAGGTTCTTCAAGAGATGGCCCGTGTGATGTTGCTTAGCAACAATGTCCCTAGGAACCTATGGGCCGAAGCCGTCAATACGGCTTGCTATATAGGGAATCGTGTTTTCCTAAGGCCCGGTACTAGAAATACCTCTTATGAGTTATGGAAAGGCAAGAGGCCAAATGTTAGCTACTTCCACACTTTTGGAAGCAAATGCTACATTTTGAATGACCGTGATCAACTTGGCAAATTCGATGCTAAGAGTGATGAGGGTATTTTTATTGGCTATGCCTTGAATAGTAGAGCCTATAGAGTTTTCAATTTAAAGACTCTAAGTGTTATGGAATCATCCAATGTCGTATTTGATGATACTAGGCTCAAGTCAAATGATCATGAGGAGGAGGTTATTTTTAGTGATGTTTCTCCTTTGGAGAAGGTTGTGGTGTCTCCTAATGTTGAGACATCTAATGTCAACAATGATGACACACAACCTATTGATAGAGTTCCTCTCTTGGACTCTAAAGAACCCGCTCCATGGGTTAGGAAACTCCATGATAAAGAAGATATCATTGGAGAGGTTAATGAGGGTGTTAAGACTAGACGTCAACTTGCTAATCTTATTAGCTACACATGCTACACCTCTCAAATTGAACCCAAAAAGGTTGAAGAGGCCTTAAATGATGAATTTTGGGTTCTTGCCATGCAAGAAGAGCTAAACCAATTCGAAAGGAATGAGGTTTGGACTCTAGTTCCTAGGCCTAAGACCACTAATGTCATAGGCACTAAATGGATATTTAGGAACAAATCCGATGAGGATGGCAACATAGTGCGGAACAAGGCTAGACTTGTAACACAAAGGTACTCTCAAATTGAGGGTATCGACTTTGAGGAGACATTTGCTCCCGTTGCCCGTTTAGAGTCTATTAGGCTTCTCTTGTCCATTTCTTGTGTGCACAAGTTCAAATTGCACCAAATGGATGTCAAGAGTGCCTTCCTCAATGGCTTCTTGCAAGAGGAAGTGTTTGTTGAACAACCCAAGGGGTTTGTGGATGCTCACCACCCCAACCATGTCTATCGCCTCAAGAAGGCTCTATATGGGTTGAAACAAGCACCGAGGGCTTGGTATGAGCGCCTCATTCAATTTCTTGTTGACAATGACTACACACGTGGTAGTGTTGACAAGACACTATTCATCAAAAGAAACAATGATGAGCTTTTCATAGCTCAAATATATGTTGATGATATAGTGTTTGGCTCCACCAACAACACCAAGGTTCAATAATTTGTTGATGTTATGTCTCATGAATTTGAGATGAGTCTTGTTGGTGAGCTTAGTTACTTCCTAGGTTTGCAAATTAGGCAACTAGATGATGGGATTTTCATAACCCAAGCCAAATATGCCAAAAACCTAGTAAAGAAGTTTGGTCTTGAAAAAGCCAAACATTGTGATACACCCATGAGTACCACTTTGAAGCTAAGCAAGGATGCTAGTGGTAAAAGTGTGGAACAAACGTTATATCGTGGCATGATAGGTAGCTTGCTTTATTTGACCGCAAGTAGGCCCGATATCTCCTTTAGTGTGGGTGTGTGTGCTAGGTACCAAGCGGATCCTAAGGAGTCCCATCTCTCTTCCGTAAAGAGAATCATTCGCTATGTGAATAGGACATCCAACTATGGGATTTGGTACTCTTTTGACACTAATGCTAGTCTTGTAGGCTTTAGTGATGCGGATTGGGCAGGAAATTGTGATGATAGGAAGAGCACATCGGGCGATTGCTTCTTCCTAGGCAACAACTTGGTGTCTTGGTTTTGCAAGAAGCAAAACTCGATTTCCTTGTCCACGGCCGAGGCCGAGTACATAGCCGCGGGGAGTGGATGCACACAACTCCTATGGATGAAGCAAATGCTAGTAGATTACGGATTCAACCAAGGTACTCTCACTCTCTTTTGTGATAACATGAGTGCTATTAATATTTCCAAGAATCCGGTACAACATTCTAGAACTAAGCATATTAACATCCGCCATCACTTCATTAGAGAGCTTGTTGAAAATAAATGCATAGTACTTGAACATGTAGGTACTAATGATCAACTTGCAGACTTATTTACTAAACCCTTAGATGCTACTCGATTAAAAACTCTTAGTAGATCTATTGGGATATGTCTTGTGGAGTGATGTTCTATGATTGACCCCATATGGGGAACTCAAGCAAAGAGAGCTATTTTGATTCACACATTTTCTTTCAAAATAAATCTCCTTGTTTCTCTTCAATTATTTGAGGTGCATAAAGTGACTTATATATATATATATATGCAAATATCTTGCATGCTTCTATCTCTCGTTGCTATGAGTGACCCGGTTGGGGACTACTCCTTTGCCTATATCATGACAAAAAGGGGGAGTAGGATATGGTAAGGGGAGTTGCAATATAGAGGCAATTTTGCATATTGGGGAGAACATTCATTGAGGGGAGTAACCCGTTGAGGGGGAGCATTGCATACACATACATTTCATAATGTTGTGCCTAATCTTTTAAAATGCAAATGCTTGTTTTTGTTCTCACTTGATTCATCTCACTTTTTACTTGTATTGGAAATGTTAGAAACTTTCTTTTCAGGGGTTGATTATTCTACAAGAGATTGAAGACTTGAAGTTTTACTTTCTTATCTCTTTGTGTTGTAGAAAATCATAGTTGTCCCGTAGTTTCTATTTCTTTGTGAGGAATCAATGTGAGTGGTGGTTTTGTCACGAAATAGCCAAAGGGGGAGATTTTAAGGTTCCCATTTGTTGATTGGCTCATTTCGTGGACAAACCACATATTGGGGTTCTTTGTAAGGGTAGCCTAGGTATCGGGTTTATTGTTCGAAGCCCTTTGAAGACCTCGTATTGATAAGCACCGAAGGTCAATTTCTATGTACTTACTTTTCTTTAAAGAGATTAGTTGCACATACTCACTTAACATACATTGCATATGTGTGCATTCTCTTTACTTGTCACATTTCACACTTGCACTTATGTGTTATATTTTGTTGTGTGTATTTGTGTCTTGTTGTCTTGTAATTCGTTTCCCGATAGTTTTTGGAAACGTTCGCGCATGCACTAGAATGTGCTTGGTTTAGCGCGAGGACCGCCTACGGAGAATGCCCTTGGCTTCTCCTTGGTTTTCACCTTTGTTGGTGATCGGCGGTTATGATCGGCGGCCTGGCCGCCGAATGAAACCGCCGTTTGCTTCCAGTAGTGTATGGAGCAATTCTACGGTTATGATCGGCGGTCTCGACCGCCGTTCAAAACCACCGTTCAAGACCTAATTGATTTTATCTCTCGGCCTAATTCGGCGGTTGAAACGGCGGTCACGCATGAAACCGTCGTTTTCACACCAAATTGATTTTTCATCTCAGGTTTGATTCGGCGGTTGGATCGACGGTCACGAAACCGCCGAATTAAACCGCCGTTGGTCCCCTGTTCCTCTCGGGCCAATTCGACGGTTATGAACGGCGGCCTGGCCGCTGATTGAAACCACTGATCGGTGCGTTTCAGGGGCAAACTTGTCTTTTCACATGCTCTGTTTTTCATGCCTATAAATACATCACTTTCTCTTGTTCTGAATGTGACTCTTTGATTATCAAGAACCCTACTTTCAAAAGAGAGATTTTTAAGAGAGAAAGCAATCAAGTTTGCTCATTAAACACTCAAACAAAAATCCATTTGCATCAAAGTTCATCTAGCATTCTCTAGCATATCTAGGATGCTTGCTTGCATGGGTCTTTGATCATCACACTTGCTTTGGTAAGTTTTTCACTATTATCATACATAATTAGTGTTTAATTTATTATGGCATCTCTTTTATTACTTGATTGCTCTTAGATTATAATCTAATATTCAAGATAGAGATTGTTGTGTTGATTTGATTGAGTGTTGTTTTTATGATAGATATCTAGGTTTCTCTAATCTATGATTATCTATGCTAATTGACATGTCATTTAGCTTTAATATCTAGGATTGTTTTTAATTGCATATTCATCATCTTAGATAAGCATATAGGGTTTCCCTTGCTCTATGTTGCATATTGAATATTCATATATTCACTTAGGGTGTTAATCTCTTTTTAGAGAATTAAGTCTTGTGTTGTGACCGGGATTAGGTTGCTTAATTCGCAAGCAATCGGACTAGGTTCACTCATACCGGGATTAGGTAGGTGTGTGATTACTTCCGGGATTAGGTTGTAATCGTTTACACATTTAGTGGATTCGAGGTTCGAGTGTGGCTTACTTACTAGCCCGTGGTTTTTCCCGTGAGGGTTTCCACGTAAAAATCAAGTGTTATTAAATTTCCGCATTTTATACTTGATTTATTACTTTATCTAGTTATGGGTAATTTTGTAATTTGGACTAATACGAAAAATTGGATAAAAAGCTTAAAATCTATTCCCCCCCCCCCCCCCCCCCCCCTAGATAGTTTTATACACACCGTGCTATAATTTGTTTCACTCTGTTTTGTCAAAATGGCGTTGTATCATTTTGAGCACACACACACACACACACACACACACACACACACACACACACACATATATATATATATATATATATATATATATATATATATATATATATGTTACTTTTGTTAGGATTATGCTCAATAGCAAGAGTGTAATAGTGTTTTTGAAAATCTATTCATATTAATAAAGTGATTTCTGGTTTAACAAGTCTTATTGCATTTATAGTTTAATTATTATAATTGTCAAAAGTAAATAATCAAAAGGTCAAAAGACTATGAGAAAAGAAGAATTGTTCATACATCTGGATATGTATGAGGTAGACACAATTCTTTAGTTAGTCTTGAATAATGTTCATAACTTAAGATAAAGGTTAGACACCTTTATCTTGTTAAAGTTGTAGATTCTTTTGCTAGCATTTGAGTGGGATCAAATTTGTTATGATGAGTCTAAAATCATCAAAGTGTCTTTGAGTAAAAGAATCTAGTGCACTAGGTGCATTGAACAAGATCACAATGAAATACTTTATCTAGAACCGTCTGTAGATAAAAGTTTTTCATTATGAGGACAATCGGAGAGTCTATCTTAATCCTGAGATAAATGATGGACTTATGGTTACAAGTGTTATCATTTGAGCTATCAATGAGTACGATTATATAGTATAGTCTATCCTCGATAGTTTGGTGGTATTCATTTGCTAATCGATAGAGTACTTCATTTATAGATATGGACATCATGGCTTCATTTATTAAATGAGAGTAGAATATCATCATATGGATGTTTTGAGGTATTGGATATTAAATCTTAATGTTAAGTTTTCGATAGTGTCTATTGAAGTATGGCTTCTGGACAAGTCAAAATATCCAAATTCAAAATGTGGTCATATGAGTAAATATGGTAACTTAGAGAGCTATAGGCGGTCTATGAGCTCTTGGCGATTACTGATAATCTTCACGAGAATACACTATCTTCAATAAGATTGTCTAGGGTACGAATGATAAATATTTACTTATTATGTATTTATTTAAGAGTGCAATTTTAGTTCTTTAGTTGAATGAACTAAAATTAATATATCGAACCTAAGTAAATCATTTGTTGATTGTGATTGAGTTATGTCTATTGGAGCTTAAATTTAGATAGCTTGCCAAGATCCCCAATCCACATGGCCTTGCATAGATCACTTGATATATTCTACCGGACTAATTTATGGGTCCATCTAGAATTGTAATTAATACATTAAGAATATAATTTGCACATTATTTATTTAATGGGCTGTTAAATTATATTAATATATTAATTTAAGGCATATGAACTTGTTTCTTTTAGTAAGAATGGGTCTAGTTCACATGTGGGCTTTTTATTTAAAGTCTAATGGATTTAATAAAATGGAACAACAATATATATGCCCATGTATGGACATGGGCGACAAGGTTGAAAATATTAGCCTATTATATTGTTTTATTTTATTATTTAATTAAATGGAAATTAATTAACTTATTAATTAATTATTTAATTAAAAGTCAAAATCTTTTTCTAACTAGGAAATATGTTTCTTAGTATTATAATATTGTTGGTAGTATAATAAATATTAAAGACTTTATTTGGTAAGTAGATAAATAAAAGAAATTTATTTATCTAGTCAAATTATGAAGTCTTTGATATAGTCACAAATACACTAAATAGTTGGATTAGGGTTTGGAATTCTAAAGTTTGATAGGAGTCTTTGGTGAAAACACAAATCCTCATTGTGTGAGGATTTTGGCCAAATATAAGAAATCTACCTAGGGTTAGGATTTAGGCTACAAGGCATAAATCCTACTTGGGAGACGATTTAGGCTATCACCCTATATTTTAGTCAAGAGAATTCGGCAACCATATAATATGTATGGAAAGTGCAGAATTTGGCTAATATATATAATATATGGAACGTGCATAATTTATGCACTATATATATTTTTATATGGGAAGTTGAATTCGGATACATATATATATATTATATATATGGCAAGTTGAATTGGCATAGAAATATATATTCTTTGTATAGAATTTGGCCACCATATATATATATTCTTTGTATAGAATTCGGCTAACCCTAGATGCTTGATAGAGAGTTATTTTTCTTTTGCTTGAAAAATAAAATCCAACTCCTAGACATAGTGTGATTTCGGCCAAGAGCAAAAAGAGAGAAGAATTGTTTTTTATTTCGATAGTGCACTAGTAAGCTTTTACATCAAAAGGCTTTATGTACAACTTCGAATTAGGTTCACGCAAGTTTCGATCAATAGATTGATAATTCACAAGTGACTGGACGTTCTTCGTTTTGCTTTAAGAAGGTTATTATGACTAACGAAAAAGAAAAAAGTTTTTGTTATACATCCTCAGGTACACAATTCAAAGAAAGGGAGCCCACACTTCTAGGTAATTCACGTTCGTGATTGGATTGGAAGATCTTGCGGATTACCATCGACGCAACGTCAATCGGATCACGCGACAAAGGTACGATACTTTTATTATATATTAATTAATCAAGGGTTAGGGAAAATTATTAAACTATATAAACCTATTTTTGCTTCCGTCGCGTGTATTTTCCCTACAGCTTTCTCTTTAGGTCGTTCTAATAACTCAAAAAATCATATTTTTCATTGAAAGCATTTTCAAAGAGAGAAATTCATCAAATAACTCATCTTTGATTACTCAAATCATTTCCATGTGCATCAAACATCTTTTAGCATCATCTAGGATGCATTTATGCATGGGTCTTCTTCAACACACTTGATTTGGTAAGTTGAACACCATACTCATTCATTTTAGTGTTCTTTCTTATCAATTAATCTCTTTTATTACTTATATGCTTTTAGATTAAATTCTATTTACAAGATTGAGATTATTGTGTTGATTGATTGAGAGTTGTATTGTGATATTGTGATAGCTATTGCCTAAGATTGCTTTATTTAAGATAGCTAAATTGTATGTCATGTTATATAGCAATATTGATATCTAGGATTGTTATTATTGACATTTTTAACCCTAGATAAGCATTTAGTGTAACCTAGCATTAATTGTATCTTGAATATCATGATATACCCTTAGGTTGTTGATCTCTTCATTGAAGATTAAGTCTTGTGGCTAAGATTGCTTAGTCCATAAGCAAGTAGGTTTAGAATCGCTATTAAAGGTCTGTTGGGTAGTAGTGGTGGGTTAGTGACCGTGTAGGGTTTGACGGCGGTCAACCTAGGTTGTAAACATCATTACAAGTAGTGGATTTGAGGACTGTGTATGGCTAGCATATTAGCCCGTGAGTTTTTCCCTATTGAGGGTTTCTCACATAAATCAATCAACTTGCAAGTTATTGTTTTTCGCACTTAGATTAAGTTGATTGTATTTTTGACTAGTTTGAGGTTTTTTTTATTGAATATTGACTAATTAACAAAATTTGGTAATTAACTTGATTAAAATTTATTCACCCCCTAGATATATTTAGACACACTGTCATATTTGTTTATTCAAGTTTTTTAGATTTTTCAAAACTAAAAAAAAAATAAAAAATCTGGCTCATCTAAATCTACTCTAACAATATTTTCTTCTTCCATTGATGTATTTCCAGATTTTTCTTCAAATATTTTAGATTTTTCAAAAATAAAAAATAAAAAATAAAAAATGTGGCCAAGATGAACGGTGAAGATTTAAAACTTTTAAAACTATTTTTTTTAAATAAATATAAAGGCTTGAAAGGGTGAAAATATCTTATCTCTGTTAAGTTTGATTAACTTTAACTAAAAGCAGAATAAGCATAAATTTGTTTTTTATTGTCAAAAACCAAACCTCAGGGAGATTAGCTGCAATTTGCTCTATAATTAAAATCGTATGATTTATATAATTCATATTTTAAAACAAATATATTATAAACTATTGAAATCTATGAAGATTTATCTGGCTGTCTATTTTTTTTTCTTTTTTTTCTTTATCTAATCATGTGACTATCCGTGCCATGTAATAAATAGTAAGGCCAACGACATAATTCAATGGACCCATTCTCAAAACCCGAACAATAAATCTATAAAGTTAAACAGTTGATGTTTTAAGCAAGTGTCAAGTGCTTGTGTGCACACCAAATAATGCATCTATTTTTTTATTTTTATTTTTTATATTTTTTTTATGTGAATAATTCACCTATTACACTAGAGATTTTCTCTCATGAATCATGATAGACTGTTATTTTCGAGAAACACATATCGAAGAAAATCTTCAATTAGACGATTTCATTGTTACTTGGTGAGATCGTCCTAATAAGATTGTATCATTTATCTCGAGAACATAAATATATATTATTAAACTATAATTTGGTGCAATCTGACGGTCTCACCAAGTGACTATGAGACCGTTCCATTAGGGTGTGTTTGGTGCGCAGGACGGGACAGGACAACGTGGGACATTTTGTTCTTATCCCACGTTTGGCGCGACCATAGTATGGGACAAAGTGGGACAAGGTGGGACAAAAATCTAAAAAAACTGTCACACACTTGACCCTCAGCCAAGTTGTCCCATGCCATGGGACAAGTGTGAAAATGACTTTTATACCCTTTAAAATGTTCAAATATTACAAACATGTCCTCACCTAAATCCCATCTCTCTCTTCTTCACTCATTCATCATCGAATCCCTCTCTCCACAATCCAAATTCTTCTTTATCGTCCAAAATCCAACATCTCCATCACATTATCACACTAACAATCTTTCATCCTCAACACCATCATCAACACACACACAAAAATTCCAACTGGATCCAGATTTTATTAAAATATATATATATATATATTTTCATTTTCTCTCTTCTTCTTCATTTTTCTATTGGATCCAAATTTTCTGGGTCCATTTCCTCCATTCCCTTCTCTTTCATTTTCTCTTCTTTCTTGGTTGGATTTGGAGTGGTTTTAAGTTAGATTTGCAGTTGTGTTCTTGATTATTGTTTTTGTCGATGGTGATAGGGGTGAGCGACAATTGGTTCGTCGGTGATGGAGGTCGGCGACGGTTTGTTCGTCGATGATGGGGGTAGGCGACGGTGGGTTCGTCGATGATGGAGATGACGATGGAGGATGTTGGCGAAGTGAAGCGTGAGATCCATATTTTATATTTAAAAAAAATAAAAATTATTCAGAGGGCAGATCTGGAGATCTGCCATCCAATAAAAAAAAAAAAAAATTCCAAAACCTGTATCATCTTTTCTTTTGCTTTATAATAATATTACATGTGATGTGAGAATCAGACAGAGTGCTCAATTTATATATAAAATTGCTAGACTGATTCGGTGATGTGGTTGATTGAAAAATATGGTAATTTTTAAGATTTTCCAGATTTTTGATATGTTCCAGAATTTTTATTTTTATTTTTGATTGAAAAACATGGATTATTGGATGAGATTTGTCTGTTTTTTTTTTTTTTTTTTTTTTTTTGTTCATTCGATTTGTTTTTCTTGTTTGTGGAATTTAATGGAATTTAATTTGGTGGTGATGGGGGATGGTGGATGTTGGATGAGTGAAGTTGATTCAATTAATATTTTTCAATAACAAATTATTTTTTTTAATATGATATATAAATATATTTATTCAATAAAATCAAACAAATAGGGACACTTTGGTCATTTGAACCCCTTGTCCCGTCCTGTCCTAGCTATACAAAACGCATAACAGTACAGTCCACTGTTCTGTCCCAAGCATTCCAAATACAATACAGAACAATATGTCATATCCCATCCTGTCCCTGTCCCTGTCCCTGTCCCTGTCCCTGTCCCATCCTGTCCTATCCTGTCCCGTCCCATCCTGTCCCGTACCCCTCTACACATAAGTGGTTCTAGAATTTGTTCACAATAATGACATGGCAGGAAGTGGTTGGACGAAACGATATTCTCAACGTGTAAAATTAGAAATGGATGGTAGAGATATTATTTCTCCCGGTCAAAGAGTTGACCAAATCACCTAGTTGACAACGACAGGTGGCAGCAGATTATTGGAAAATTGAATCACTGTTTGACCAGGGTATCATGATGTCCAAGACACCGACATGGCTTTGTCAGGCCTTTTGCTATTGCTCTTGGATATATATACATAATCAATAATGCTAAACATCCCATCTAAAATCCCACATTTTTCATCCCACTACATGTGGCATGTGAGGTGTCAAATTGTGAGTGGATACACATTAATGACACCTACCCCATGTATCTACTCACAATTTGACACCTCACATGCCACATGTAGTGGGATGAAAAATATGAGATTTTAGGTGGGATGTATAACATTATTAATACATAATACATCCATTATGATATTAATTGGAATTTTGCACGTGCCAACTACACGTGCAAAGATTAAGATTGGATTAAGATCTGTGGCTGTGTACTTGTTTTTGTTTCTATGTGTAGAAAATTTTGTTATTAAAGAATGGCATTTCATTTTCATACTAACCATGTCCATGTGGTAGGTTTGATTTAAAGTATGTTGAGAGAAAAGCTTGGGCACAACGGATACATATGCTAGAATCCGATGGTGTAACGGTTGCCCTCTGTGAGTGACATGTGGCACTCACATAAACTTAAAAAAAAATATTTTTTTTCTATTTCTTTTTTCATTTTGCCTCTTCATTTTCGATCGATCAAACCCAATTTCCCTTCAATATTTTTCAGTGTTTCTCTTTTCGTCCTCACCACAGATCTCGACTTCGACTTACCGTGACCGTCACTACTGTTTACGATCCTCACCATCTTCCGGTTACCACTGCTGCTTCTGTTAGGTGATTAATTTATTAATTTCTTTAAGTTATTCAAGTTTTAATCTTTAATTTGTTATTGAAATAGTTTACAGTAAAAGTTTTCTTTTTATTTATATTTTGCTAGTAAATCCATCTTGTTTGTTTTCTAATAATCAATAAATTTTTTATTTGTGTACTTGTTGTTGAAAACAACGTATATTTGAAAGATTTTATAATAAATGTGTAATATTATAAACAATGATGTTGAATTTTAAATTTGGGTTTTGGTAAAATGTTTAGAATTAGAAAATCGAACTTTCAAATGTAGTTTATTGGGCCGCCTTTCATCTGAGGTTGGATGGAACCTTATGACACCATTAGGGTTAGTATTTTCTTTGCTTTTTGTTTTTGGTGCAAAGGATGGCTAAAGCCCAGAAAAAAAAAAAAACTAAAAGTTAGAAGCAACAGAGGCAGAACACTGTCTAAATAGCGTAACACCTTTACAATCATCATCAAAAATGCTAGCAATCGCAAGGGGAGGGTCTTCAAAAAACAGAATGCTAGTCTTCAAGCTGTATCCCATGTGGGCTAAGCCATCAGCTAGCCTATTGCCTTCCCTAAATACATGTTCCATAGTGCAGTCCCATTCATCACCAATAATGTGCCTGAAGCTTTGTATAAGACTAAACAAGGGGTGGTTGATATTGGTGCCATTAGAGAGGAGTTGCACAGTTTCAAGAGAATCAGATTCCACCATTATCTTTCTAATGCCTGCATTCCAAGCCATGTTGAGTTCTTCGAACATGCCCCAAAGTTCAGCTTCTAGAGCATTTCCAATGCCCTTCTTCAACACAAAGCCTCCGATGGTTGCGAATAACCCCTCTAGCTATAATGTGCCCAGAACTGTTATCACAACTCCCATCTATATTGAGTTTCATCCACTCTTCACTAGGAGGAACCCAACCAACCGATAAACTAACTCCCCCTCTAACAAGACCACCACCATTAGCACTTAGCCACTCTTTGGCAAATTGATTGATGATCAGATGAGGGGTAGAAGGAGAAGCGAAACTGCTGTCAAAGACTCTTTTACATCTCCACTTCCACAAAAACCACAAAACACAGGAGAAAAGAAGGTAGTAGGGGATATTACCTGAAACCACCTTGTTGTTCCTTAAATTTTCAAGAAGCCAGTCATCAAAGATGCCTTGAAATGAAGCAGATTGGGTGTAGCTGCTCAGAATTTTCTTCTAGATTTCTGTGGTGTGACTACAGCTACCCACCAAGTGGCTTATATCTTCAATTCCAATGACACACCTAGGGCAAGAAGGGTCGGTAGTCAGCCCTCTAGCAGTTCTATGGTGGTTTGTGAGAAATTTCCCTTGTAACAAAGTCCAAAGAAAGTAACGTATTCTAGGTGGCATTCTAATCTTCCATAAGAAACTCCACTTCCATAATGGAAGACTCTCAGTTTCAATGAGGCCTAGAAAAGCTGTTTTCACATAGAAATTCCCACATTTACTCCACCCCCAAATGACTCTATCATAGCCACTGTGACTTCTCCCAGCATGGATACTAAACACTTTTTGCATAATATTTTCAGGGAGCATCGAGGCTAGATGCTGGACATTCCACCTCCCGTTGGTCATGAAATCCTCAACCTTTCGAGCCAATTCCTCCTCATTAAGACTCTTGGTGGCATGTTCCTTAAGAGTCCCTACTCCTGGCACCCAATCATCAAGCCCAAATTTTATATGAGCACCATTCCCAACTCTCCACTTAACACCTTTAGCAATAAGTTTAGCACCAAATGCAATACCTTTCCAAATACTTGAACAAGATATGCCTTTGGAAAGGTTAGGGTTAAGGATATTTTTATTCTTAAGGTACTTGTGTTTTAAGAGCCAACACCAAATGCTATCATCATTATGAAGTATCCACCACCAGATTTTGGCAAGCAAAGCCTGATTCATGTTCTTGGTTTTCTTGATTCCCAAACCCCCATTCTTATTGGGAAGGCACACATTGTCCCATTTCACTAAGTGAATAGGGTTTTTGTTGGTATTATGGCCCCAGAGGAAGTCACGGTTTATCTTGTCCAATTTAAGGCAAGTTTCACTAGGAAGCTTCGCCGATTGTATTGTGTAGATAGGAAGGGCTGCGGTGACTGCTTTGATAAGAGTGACTCTTCCGGTAAGTGAGAGGGAGTCACTTTTCCAAGCTGCTAAACGCTTCTGCGTTTTCTCCACAAGATCTCTATAGGTATGGTTAGTAATTCTAGAGTGAATAAGAGGCACTCCCAAGTATTTGCCAAAGTCATTGGTAAGTGGGGAGCCACACACTCTAGCAATGGCCCTAGCCTCTCATTCTTTGATGTTACTGGAGCAGTAAACTTTGGACTTAGAGAAACTAATTTGCTGCCCCGAAACTTCACAAAAAATGTCAAGACACTCTCTCATAACTTCAGCTTGAGATGTGGTGGCTTGCCCAAATAAGATAAGGTCGTCAGCAAAGAAGAGGTGTGAGACCTCAGGGCCCCCCTAGAAATCTTAACAGATTTCCACCATCCATTTCTAAGCTTTCCATTGATGAGGTGGGATAACTTTTCCATGCAAAGAACAAAGATGTAAGGGGAGAGGGGATCCCCTAGTCTGATGCCACACCCAGGTTTGAAAGAGTCCGTGACTTCACCATTCAACACAACTTTATAGCTAACACTAGAGATACACCACATTATGAGCTCTACCAAACTACCTCCAAAACCGGCATCCACTAGAACATATCTAATGAAATTCCATTGAAGCTTGTCATAAGCCTTGGCAAGATCAATCTTCCAGGCCACAAAGCCCTTTAACCCTTTCATGATTCTGAATTTGTGGAGAACCTCTTGAGCCACTACAATGTTGTCTTAAATGTGCCTTCCAGGAATAAATGCAACTTGGTTATGACTCACAAGCTTAGGCAACAAACTCTGAAGTCTTTGCACAATCACCTTACTAATGATCTTGTAGGAAGTATTGCAAAGACTAATGGGTCTTAATTGAGTCATATCAAGAGGGCTAGGGACTTTAGGAATAAGAGTTATAATGGTCTGGTTGAGATCACTAGGAAAGGATTCATATTTAAAACTCTCCCTCACAAGCTGACAAAGGTCCTTCCTAAACACCTCCCAATGTCTTTGAAATAGGGTAGCTGGAAACCCATCTGGGCCAGGGGACTTAAAGCTACCAATCCCAAATAGACTAGCCTTAACTTCCTCTTCACATACATCCCTCTCCAATTCCTCACTCACACCTTCTTCTAGGACAGGAAAACACCGTGGAAGACTATCAAAATTACCTTGGACAGTCTGAGGGGAGAACAGTTGATTGAAATAGGAGAGAGCAATACCCTTCATACTCTCCTTATCACACCGCCACTCACCATCAACATTCTTGAGGCCTTCTAGCTTGTTATACCTTCTTCTGATCATAGTAAAAAGATGAAAAAACTTAGTGTTTTTATCACCTTCCTTAAGCCATGTGGCCCTAGACTTTTGTTTCTAAAAAATCTCTTTTTGGGCAATAGTTTAACTGTAATCCTCTTGAAGTTTAGATTCAAGCTTGCTTAAGCTAGCCTTAAACCTTTCACTTAGACTTCTCTTAATTCCTTGTAATCTAGCAAGTATTCTTCTCTTCTTGTGGAAAATGCAACCAAAAGTGGTTTTATTCCACTCTTTGAGCTTGTTAGAAAGAGAGTGCGTCTTCTCAACAAGACTCTCAGGATGAGTCTCCCAAAACTGTTTCACCAAGCTACTAAAGTTATCATGATTTAGCCACATTGCTTCGAATCTAAACGGCTTCAAGTGGCTCCGAGGAATGTGAGAACTACAAAGGTTAAGTAAAATGGGACAGTGATCCGACGCCAATCTTGGAAGGTGTCTAAGAAACCCGTCCGCAAATAAAATCCTCCACTCAGTCGAGCAAAGAGCTCTATCTAACCTCTCCCAAATGCTCCCATTAGTACCTCTATTCGTAGTCCATGTAAATTTCTGACCTACGAACCCCAGGTCCACCAACCTATTTTCACTAATCCATTCACCAAAGCTAGAATTAGAAAAACCTAGCCTACCTCCCCTTTTCTCAGAACTATTGGTTATCTCATTGAAATCTCCCATAACCACCCATGGACCCTTAAAACAACTCCTCACAGAATTGAGGTAACCCTACAATTTCCTCCTCAACATAACACACGGGTTGGCATACACATATGTAAGAACCCAAAATATTTTACCCTAAGAAACCAAAGCAGTAATGGTATGCTTAGAGCTAGCCACAACTTGCAAATTAACTTTATTATCATCCCAAAGAAGCCAAATTCCTCCTAAGAAGCCAGAGGCTTCAACAACATAATTCCTATTAAAGCTTAGCCTATTAATAATTCTAGCCGCCTTAACGCCACTCACTCTAGGCTCCATAATTGCTATAACATCAAAATGACCCAAATTTCTAACATCACTAATAATTTTGTTAAAACATATCTTATCTGCACCCCGCACATTCCAAGAACAAAACATAAGAAAAGTTGGGAAAGCATACCAGGCAATAGGAAATCCTATTCCAAGACTATCTCCATTGCCTCCTTGAGCTTTGAGGCAACATTGTCAAAACTAGAGGCATTAGAAACATCCACCTGCTGCTTCACAGAATTAGTATCAGGTGTCACGCCACTACCTTGATTACTCTCCTTATTGTCAGTACATTGCTGAGTTTCAGCCACCCTTATTTCCACCATTTTGTTATGCAAACTTTGAAGAACTTCCGAGTCCTCAACGGCTGCCATGGATTTGGATTGGGTAGAAGTTGAGTGTTGAGGAATCTTTTTAGTCCATTTGCCCTTTCTCTTGCTCCATACCTCATTCCCATTTTCTTTGCAATTCTTGCTGAGACTGTTCTTGATTGGAACGGAGTATACAAGATACTTTGCAGCACTCGGTTTCAGTTGGCTTATATTAACAAGGTTTTTGTTAGAAATTTCAGTGAGTACCTTGTTTGATGGACCCTTCAACTGATTGATGCCTACATTTGCCTCTTCATCCATATTTTCATTGAAAACAGCAAACCTAGACCCATTCACCTGATTACCACTCTTTTTAGTGGGTGTCACCTTCACTTGGCTTTTGCCCATATCCATCCCTTTCCTGATTCCCTCATTAGTAGCTAGCTTTTCCATTCCATTATTCAGATTTCCATATTTTTCACCATTCCTTGATTTCCACCCATAACCATTTCTTTTTCCAGCAAAATTGTTACCCAAATGACTCATACTGTTTCTACCATACGACACTTGCATCCATGGTCCATAAGGATCATTTTCAACTTCACTGATTTTGTTCTTATCCTTAGTTCCTTTAACCTCCTCATCAATGTCAATAACAACTTCCTTACATAGCTCCTTACTATGTCCAATCCTTCCACAGTTAAAACAGATCAGTCCCAAGTTCTCATATTTGACCTTTATGGCTCTGTCTTCAACATCAAGAGAGCTTCGTAGAGGTTTCATGGTATCAATCTCGACACAAATTCTAGCAAAGCGGCCTCTAGCTTGTGATTCAGTAATTGGATCAACTTTAATTGTGGTTCCCAGCATTCCCCCAATACTACGCAAGAGACCCACCTCAATCCACTCCATAGGGAGCTTAGACAACCTAACCCATACCAACATACTGCGGATTTCATCTTCTCCAAGCAAGAAATTGGGTCTCCATTTTTGCACAGTGAGGTACTGATTGGCAATCACCCAAGGTCCTCTAGTTAATACGGCTTATAAATCATCCAACATCTGAAATTGAGCCACGAAGTAACCGTCATCCAAATCCGTCAGCTGCCAATGCCCAATCAGTGGCCATTTTTGCCTCAACTTCGAAACCATAAAATTAAGGGTATGGGCTCTTCCCATGTTTTTCAAAATCAACGCGTTCTCCCACGATTTGCATAGCTTGAGCTTCAAATCTGCTGAAAGTTTCATAACAGGTCCATTCGGTCCTTCCGTGACTGTAACATCACCTTCTTCAATCTTCAATTTGTCTTTCTCTATACCAAATCCATTCCAGTTTTCTAGACTATAGGCGCTTAACAGCTTCGATTTGAAGCTCTCAATCGTCGGTTTCCTCAGAGCGTCACCGAGCACATCTGCAACATGAGATCGAGCCCGCTTAGCACAGAAACTAGGATCCGGCGGCTTCTCCACCCTGTTGAGCTTTGGTTATGCTGAGAACATAAAGACATCTGCCATAGATCACATGAAAGAAGACGAGAGAGGCGGCGCGTAAACGATCTTTCTCAAAAAGCAAACTCATGCACTAAGCACTAGGCGCGTACAAATTAATTTTAAAAATGCAGAAGAAGTACATTTTTCTTTGCTTTAGGTTTCTCTTCATTTGCTGTATTTTCTTTACTTTTTTTGTTTTATATAAATACTTGTTGTAGTCTACAATTTATCTTCCTTCCATTATGTGGGAAAGGGACAATTGCAATGATGGGTATTGGGGATAACTTACATACTTTAAATTCTGACCATTACATATAAAATGCCTTTTTTTTTTCATAAATTTTTAAATGGTAAGTAACATATATAATGGATATATTGTAAATATGAAATATGAATATATGATTTGTTTCCTAATGGGTGCCACTAATAAATGGAAAGGAAAAAGCCCATATAGAGATATAAAAGCTATTGGGCCCAAGGGTCTTGAACTAACTATTAAAGAATTGTAGGCCTGGTAATGTATTTAGAATGACGTGTCATAATATCATTGGTAATAAACATCAGATGAAGAAACCAGACAAAGTGACTTAAGAGAAATGGCATATAACCTTAGAAACCCTAGCAACTCATATATAAGTTTTTTATAGTGAGAGGTTAAGGGAGAAGAGTGGAAAAGGACTTTAGAGAGAAGAGTTGTGAATAAGAATGGTGTTAGGATCTAGAATCTGTGCGAAGATGGTGGTGGTGGATACAAGGCATCACATGCTGTGTAGGTTGGCGTCGATCATCACGAAGGAGCTACTCAATGGCCAGAAAGTGGTGATGGTTTGTTGTGAGGAGATATGCTTGTTAGGTGGCCTTGCTAGATAGAAGATGAAGTACATGAGATTTCTCCGCAAGCTTATGAACACTAAGCCTTCTTATGGTCCCATCCCCTTCCGCGCCCCTACTAACATCTTGTAGTGCACCATTCGTGGGTATAATAATAATATGTTGCTCTCTGTTTCTCTTATTTATCACTTGTTGATTTGGTATAAATATTGATTTTTTATTGTTTTGTCCTCAGAGGATGATACTGCATAAGACCAAAAGAGAAGCTGTAGCACTTGCTCGGTTCAAGGCTTATGTGGGTGTCCCTCCACCATATGATAAGATGAAGATAATGGTCATCCCTGATGCTATTACTATATATCAAGATCTTTTTTATATTACTAATTAGTTTTGAAATATGTATTAGGGTCTTAAGGCTTCAGAAGGGTCACAAGTACTGCTTAGCTTTCATTGATACTTTATGTTCTAGGATTTTCATATGCAAAGAGATGGTTGTATTCTAATTTTTAGCCATTTTTATTTTTGTATATGTATGTTTTTTTTTTTCTTTCTATATTTGTTAATGACAAAACTTGTCATGACTCTAAGTAGAGAAAGACATCGTTGTCAAACCACCTAATCCACTAGGTGGATCAAAAAGTATCCAGTTGAGAATTTGATTCCTAAAAGAAGACTAAAGAGGGGTGGCCACTTTGATTCTCGTTTGCCTAAGTGTCCCCAATGATGTATTAGTGAAAAATAATAGGCTAGGCCAATCACATTGATCTTGGAGAACATCAAGGTCCAATTTGAATTATGCAATTAAGTTCCTTAGAAATATGAGATGATAGAGGTCTAACTAAAATAAAACACTACAGAAGGATTAACAGAAACAGTACAACGATCAGTAGATCTCCAAAATCCAACGGTTTCGTTTGGTGGGGGAGTCGGTTGAGAATTTGTAGGAGATTGAACTTTACCCACACCTTTGAAGTTTGATTTTATCCACATTGCAGTCACAAAACCCTTGGCTTACAAAAAATGTAACGTCCATTCATCAAAGGACATCTGACATCATGAATAGGGGTTTGCTCACTTGGACCCATCGTTACGGTACATGTGGCACCCAGGTGTGATATGTCAATTATTATTTACTCAAACTAACTAGACGATGTGGATGTGTCGAATAAATGCCCAAATGTGGTTAGATACCACACAACGCAAAGCTAGCAGCCACACAAAGCACAAGTAGGACCACGTTGACACATTTTCTCTAAGAAGGAAGAGAGTGTTCATCACGATAGGAGATGGGAGTGATGCGGTCCTAACTGCTCGGGGAATGACCTATAAAACAAGAGGATATAAAAGATCCAATGAGAGGTTCATACATGGAGTACACTCTGAACATGTTACTTATTTTACTAAAAACTAATTTCGTGGTGGTTTCCTTGAAAAACCATTACCTTCTAAACTTCAGTTTCCTGACTTGAGCTTTAAAGAGCGACCGTAGGTCCCCCACTGGCATCGTAGTGACCTTGTTTTCTATTTTGTAGATCAAAAGAGAAAGCCTCGAACCTTACTCATATACCCCACCCCGGGGTGTAATCCTGTTCACTTCGAGTTGGCTTTCATCAGAAGTCACCTCGCAATCCTGGTTGACGGCAAATTTACCGTCAACAATACCTATTAATGTTAATTTTTACTTTTCAAATGTTGCTAACTAATTAAAGTTTCGATCTTTCCAAATATGTAAGCAATGGTTTTCATCTTAACTACTTTGTTCTATTAGTTTTTGTAGTGGTTGAATAATATTTGAAAATGTGAAATAATATATTTGAGATAATTTGTTTCTATGTTTAGATTGACTGTGCAAGTTGATCATTTAAGTGATATGGATGAAATACTTGAGAAAGAAGTTGATGAAGAACTCAAAGTGGGAATGAAGGTACATTCTAATACAAAAGCCTATGATTTGTACAATAATTATTCTTTGAAAAAAAAAGTTTTGTATTAAAAAACATGTCATTAGAAGAGATTCATCAAATAATATTCGACAACAGGAATAAGTATGTTCAAAGCAAGGATTTCAAATGGATAAGGATTTATGTATGGTGAAGAAAGTGAATAAGTTGGAGACAAGAACGGGTTTCAAAGCTCTAATTTGATTCACTACGACTAGTGGGTTATATCAAAGTTAGATTATGAGTGCTTTGGTGATTCGTTTGGTTTGACACTACTGCTCTAACTAATAAGTACAATTGATATGTGCTTTATTTGTGGGGGTTAATCACTATCAGAAGAATGTATTGTTTGGTTGTGCTTTTATACTAGATGAGAGCACTGCATTATTTATTTGGTTGTTTCGGACATTTTTAGACCATCAGAAGAATGTATTGTTTGGTTATGCTTTTATATTAGATGAGAGCACTGAATTATTTGTTTGGTTGTTTCAGACATTTTTAGAGGCGATGAGAAATAAACAACAAACATTTATATTAATTACCAACAAGGACAAAGCAATGTCAACAGCAATTGAAACAGTTTTTCCAAAGAAAATCATCGATTATGCACTTGGCACATTGCTAAGAATGTTGATCAACATCTTAGTAGTTATTATAATAATCTTAATTCAAGAAACAATTCAACAAGTGCTTTTATGGGTGTTACAGTGAACCAGAATGTAAGGATTCCCTTTTGTTGATTGGCTTATTTCGTGGTCAAACCACATGTTGGGGTTTGGTTGTAAGGGTATTCTAGGTCATTAAGGTTGAAGATCAAAGACCCTTTCCAAGACCTCAAGAGGACAAGCACCAAAGGTATATCTTGTGCTTACTTTGGCTTGAAGAGTTATAGTTGCACACACACACACAACATGCATAACTCTTATTCTTGTATGGTGTGTTTATATTTTGTGTGCATTGTGCTTTATTGATTTATTCAATATCTCTTCTTGCATGTTGAATTGATTGCATCTTGTTATATGATAATGCCATGACATATTAGGCATTAGGATGCATTCAGTACCCACATTTGCACTTCATGTATGTTAGCTTTTAGTGTGGTGTAATTCGTTTCCCGAAGGATGTTCGGAAACGTCCGCGCGTGCACGTTGATGTGCTTTGTTTTGCGCGATGATCGCCGGTGGAGATGCCTTTGGCTTCTCCTTGGTTTCACCATTTTTGGTGAATCGGCGGTTACGTTCGGCGGCCTGGCCGCCGTTCGAAACCGCCGAATCAGACCTGATTGAAATATATCTCTCGGGTCCAAAACGGCGGTTGGGATCGGCGGTTTCAAAACTGCCGAATGAAGTCGCCGAAGTTCCCCTGTTCCACTCGGGAGCCATTCGGCGGTTCAATTCGGCGGCCTGGCCGCCGAATGAAACCGCCGGTCGGTGCGTTTCAAGGGCAAAATTGTATTTTCACCTGCCCTGTTTTTGGTCTCTATAAATACATCCTTATCTCTGGTTCAGAACACAAGTCTTTGATCATAAGAACCCTAGAGAGATATTTAGAGAGACTTGAGAGAGAAAGCTTAAAGATCATATCTTTATCTCTCTAAACCCATTCCCACATGCATAAATCTTCATCTAAGCATCATCTAGGATCATCTAGCATATGCTAATGCATGGGACTTCTTCAACACACATGGTATGATTTGTTGAACACTTTTATCTTACATAATTAGTGTTTCTACTTATCAATTTTATCTCATATTTTACTTATATGTGTTTAGATTAATTTCTACATATAAGATTGAGATTATGTGTTGATTGGGTTATTATTTATTAGCTAGGCTTTAATGTTCATATGCCATCTAGCTAATTGATCTCATTTGTTAATTGAGATTATTTTTCATAGCTTATTTGATTAGGTCATTATTGCCTAAAAGCTATGCCATGAACATTCTTGTGTGATGTATTAATAACTAGGTTGATAGATTGTTTTTTAATCAACTAGTTAATCCTTTGAATGTTTGTGGGTTTTATATGATAGCTTTGTATCTAGGATTGGTTATCCTTTACTTAGCTAAAGTTATATGCCATGTCATATAGCTATATGTGATATCTAGGATTGATTATATTGTCATCTTATAATCCTAGGTAAGCATTTAGAGTACCCTAGCTCTTATTGCATTAATTGAATATTCATACATATTCACATAGGGTTGTGCATCTCTTTTGAGAGATTGAAGTCTTGGGGCTAAGTGTGCTTAGGCCTCAAGCAAATTGGACTAGAGCCGCTATAAAAGGCCCGCGTGGTAGATTAGAGGGTACTCACGCCAAGAGTAGTGTATCAGGGGATATCACTAGGGATTGAACCAAGAGTGGCGATTGGTAGTGTCCATAGCCTGAGGTTATCTAGGGTGAGAGTCCGAGAATCACTTGAGGGTGTAACCGTCTTTTCATATAGTGGATTTCGAGGTCCGAGTGTGGCGCACTTAACAGCCCGTGGTTTTTCCCAGTGGTTGGGTTTTCCACGTAAACATCAAGTGTCATTTACTATTTCCGCATCTTATTACACTTGTATGTATTTTTGACTTGCTAGGGGTATTTTCGTAAAATTGACATGCATGCGAAAATTGGGTAATAATTAGATAAAATCTATTCACCCCCCCTCTAGCTTTATATATTAAACACACCTCGAGTATTTATTAAGGACTTTCACAGAATTTGAAGCATCATGGAATGAGATGATTACAAATTCAAAAATTAAGACATTCATGGCTTAAAGATAGATGTTGTATGATATTTGAAAGAATTGGTGCTCGACTTTTAGTTTAGATACTTGTTTGGCAAATTTTAAGTCCACCAAAAGAGTGGGAATACTGAAAATATATAAAGCGTGTCTAATACAACTTAGAAGAAGAGGATGAGGGGGGAGGGGGTGTGCGGTGAATGGGTTGTTAATCGAATTAGTTACCAATTTTTCGGATTAGTCAATATTACAAAAATTAACCCAATACAATCAAATGCAATCAATGTAACTAAAGTACGGAAAACAATAAATAACACGATGATTGATTTACGTGAGAAACCTTCCAACTAGGAAAAACTCACGGGATATCCATCTGGCCACACAAGGTCCTCAAATCCACTATATGTAATGATGTTTACAACCTAGGTTGACCTTTATTCACACAATTCTCGGTCACTAACCCACCACTACTACCCTGCGGGCCTTTTATAGTGATTTTAGACCAATTGCTTGTACACTAACCACTTAGCCACATGACTTAGCTCTCAATGAAGAGATAAACAACCTATATGAATATATGACAATATCCAAAATGTAATTAATGCTAGGTGATCGTGCTACAAATGTTCACATTTAGCGCTCCCTTTTCCTTTCTTTTGTTTTCGTTTCTGAGCTTTTTTGTGTACATAACGTGTGTTTTGGTTAAGTACAGGTAATATACCCTTTCAGAAAGGTGTTTGCATTAAAGTTGGTCAAAAGAGGAGCAAAAGCTTTGGAAGAAGGTTTGGCGGGACAAAACCCGCGGCACAAAGTCGCGGCAAGAAGACGGCGAGACTTTAGTCCCCAAACAGAAGACTTGAACTCGCTGGAGAATTTACCGCGAGTTCCTCCGGCGAGACAAGTCCCGCCGGGCAGAAGGTCTGAAGTCGCCAAGAATTGGGAATGAGTTGGTGAGTTCGTGTCAGCGAGAAAGAAGCCGTCGAAATTAGGACCAGAAGCTGCAGGACTCTATCGCGGGACTCAACTGCGGGTTCGAACCCGCCAGAAGCACGACCGAGGGGCAATTATGGCATTTCCATGCCCATTTTGAATGGAAAGACATAAATACACCAGTTTTCAGTAGAACAAGGGTGACAAAATATAGCTTAGATATAGTTTTCTCAGTAGTTAATGGAAATTGCACCATAGAATAGAGTAGTTAAGAGATACTTGATCATTTTTTCAAGTGTGATTAGTTCACCCAACTCTTGAGAGTTACTTGTGATCATCTTGACTTGTATTTGCTATGGAGAAAGGTGTTGTCCGGCATTGGAATCGATCAAGACTTCAAGGGTTGTATTCCTTTTTCTTTCTCTACACTTATGCTATTTTTAGACATCATGTGTAACTAAACCACTTATGTTTGGGGATTTATGAAAGTAATGATGTAATCTCCTTGCTACCACTCTTCTTGTATGAATCACTTGTGCTTATGTATGCTTAATTGGATGAATCATGACATGTCTCTCATAAACCTTAGAAAGCATGTATTGGTATTTATATAGAATTGGATGAAATACTAAATTCCTAACATTTGAAATATGTATTGTCATTCAATAATTCATTAAGTAGAGTGTGTAAAGTAACAAGAATTTGTTATGAACTCACTCTATCAATCTTAGTTCCACAGCCAACAATCACTCAATGATTTATCTAAAACTTTAGAGTATTTAGTGAGTGAGTTGTTGTGAGTGCCTTATTGTATGAATGGAACTTGACTTAGTGATTTTGTTATATATTGCATAAGAGCAGTTACTTAAAGGTGCATCATTGCTAAATTCATATGTCCCCTGACATCTTAGCTTAAATCTCGCATTAATTTAGCATAATAACTATTCAGTAGCGTTAATTCTCACTAGCCGTCCTAATTCTCTGTGGGTTCGATACCCTTACTTTGTACACTACACTAGTCTAACGACTTGTACGATTGCAAAGGGTGTAAGACTCGCGCGTCCCTTTAGTGTAACCGAGGTAGGATAAAGTAATTAGTAGTGATATTTGTAGAACCGGTCCGGACGCATCAAAATCTATGGCGCTGCTGCCGGGGAGCAGTGTTTGCGTTTTTGTAGAACATCAATCTTTTGTAGAACATCAATTAGTGTAATTGTCATTATTTGTATTTAGAATTCGGTTTTGAGCAATTAACCTTTTGGTAGTTTCTTGTAGTGTACTTTTAGGTTTCTTGTCACGAATTGATGCACGGAAGACGATCTTTGGGAAGTCTGCTAGAACCTTTTGTTAAAAACATTGATCGCATAGCTAGGCTACCGACGATGACGGACAATCCTAGAGGACTATCCGACCTTGAGGAAGGGTCAACCTCTTCTAGCAGTACATCCATTGGTTTAGAACACGGCTAGGATCAATGGATGATGAAGGAATTCTCATTGCCTACCGTTGGATCGCATCATTTAGCTATATTGTTAGATGATGCCCAAAGGAATTGCGAGTTGAAAAATTTGCATTACAACATGTAAGGTTCCCATTTGTTGATTGACTCATTTCGTGAACAAACCACATGTTGGGGTTCTTTGTAAGAGTAGCTTAGGTGTTGTTGTTATTGCTCAAGCCCTTTGAAGACCTCGTATTGATAAGCACCAAAGGTATATTTCTATGTGCTTACTTGTCTTGAAGAGATAGTTGCACACACTCACAACTCATGCATATGTTTAATCCTTGTATGTTGTGTGTCTTATTTTTATGCATTAATGTTCATTAAACATCTCTTCTTGCTTGTTATTTTGATTGCATCTTACATTGTCCATTGCCTTAACATGTTTAAGCTTAGAAGTCATGCATTGCAAAGGGCGCTATTCAAAGCGCTCTACAAGGTGCTGTTCGAACAGCGCCCACATGACCTGATGCAAAAATGGTCATTTTAATGCATTAGGTCTGATGCATTTTGAAGAGGCGCTGTACGAGCGCTGTACACAAGCGCTGTTCATACAGCGCCCAATTGAGACCTGATTGAAATTGTATTTTAAATACATCAAGTTTGATGCATTTTGGGTAGGCGCTGTACAAGCGCTGTACAGAAGCGCTGTTCGTACAGCGCCACTCTGTTTTCCTGAGAGCATGGAGTTGGGGCGCTGTACAGAGGCGCTGTACAGAAGCGCTCTACGTACAGCGCCCAAGGCAATTTCAGGCCAACTTATTCAAAACGACCACACTTTGTTTTGGCCTCCTATATATATGCCACTTTGACTTTAGGTCAATCAAGAGAGTTCATATTCAGATTTCATACTTAGGATATTTTTCAAGAGAAGAAAAAATTCCAAGAACTCATTTTCTATTTACTCAAACACTTTTTTCATGATCATCAATCATCATCTAGCATCATCCTTGATCATCTAGATGTCTCTTTGCATGGATTCTTCATCACACTTTGCTTGGTAAGCTTTTCACTAATATCTTACATATTTTGATACAAGATTGAGATTTGTGTTTTTCTTAACAAGCAATCTCAATTTATTACTTGTATGATTTTCATATATCTTTTGATACAAGATTGAGATTAGTGTGTTGTATGTTTGAGAAGTTGTATAGTGATAGCTAATTAGGTTTTGTGCTTAATCTTGATTAGCTAAACTATTTGATTGAACATGTCATTTAGTTTTAATATCTAGGATTGTTCTAATTGCATATTAATCATCTTAGATAAGCATATAGGGTTTCCCTTGCTCTATGTTGCATTTGGATATTCATATATTCACTTAGGGTGTTATTCTCTTCATTGAGAAAGTAAGTCTTGTGTGTAGCTTCCGGGATTAGGTTGCTTAGATCGCAAGCAAATCGGACTAGGTTCACTTATACCAGGATTAGGTAGGTGTGTGATTACTTCCAGGATTAGGTTGTAATCGCTTTACACATTTAGTGGATTCGAGGTTCGAGTGTGGCTTACTTACTAGCCCGTGGTTTTTCTCGTGAGGGTTTCCACGTAAAAATCAAGTGTTATTTAATTTCCGCATTTTGTACTTGATTTATTGCTTTATTTATTTAGGGGTAATTTCGTAATATTGACTAAACACGAAAAATTGGGTAATAAGTTTAAAATCTACCCCCTCTAGATAGTTTTATACACACCGTGCTATAATTTGTTTCACAACACACTCCCGCACTTTGGTGGTAACCTAAGCGAAGACTGCCTTCAATTCATGAAGGAGTATTATAATGTGGTGACTGCTTTTCCACTTAGGAATCTGACGGAGGATCACTTACGCATGCGATGCTTTTCGTATTGCTTGAGATATGATGTAAAGAAGTGGCTGATGGCATTGCCGGTAGGATCATTGTCCACATGGAGCGGTGTAGAGCAGAAGTTTTTTGCCAAGTATTTTCCCTCATGGAAGACGAAGGAAATACAAAGTATGATAGCTGATTTCCAAGAAAAGGAAGGGGAGGCGTTTCATGAATCATGGGATAGATTCAAGCTACCTTTAGCACAGTGCCCTCACCACGAGTATACTTTAGTATCACAAGTTCAGTCATTCTATGATGGATTGACGGGGCTCTCACAAGCGATTGTTGATAACATATGTGGAGGAGCGATACGAGAGAAGACGGCACAGTTTGTGTTTGATAAGTACGAGATGCTTGAACAGAATTCCCAGCAGAGGAACACTCGAGGTAGTCAAGAAGGAGTGAGCATGGAAATGGCAAGCCAAATGAGTGATATGAGTAAGAACATTGAGACACTCATGAGTAGGTTTGGGAACCAACCAATAGTAGCAGATCAAGTTTTTGTTAAGGAAAACCGTGGGATGGACATGTATCCCACGGTTGAGCCAGTGCCACCCAGGAAGGAAGAATTACAAGTGGTGTATCCGCCACGTCATTTAAGACAGTTGGATGATCCTTTCTCCAACACATACAATCCGGGATGGGCAAGGCATCCTAACTTGAATTAAGGGAACAACTATTGTTTGAATCCCCCGTAACCTCCACAGAATAGCAACAACAACAACAACAACAACTGGTATCCACCTCAGGGACACCAACCAAGACCACAACTGAGTACCCAACCATGGAAGGTGAAGGAAGCCTTACCTTGGTGCCAACAGGGCCAGAGAGACAATGAGTACAGGCCCACTAATCAGTACCACGCCAATGATTCTAACCACACTAGGATTACCTTTATGGAAGGAGTAGTTAAGACGTTAGAAAGACAAATAAGGCAGTATGCTGAAGTTAGTCAAAAGAAAGAACCAGGGAAGCTCCCAAATCAGTCTGAGCAAGCCAAGGCAGCCACGATACTCAGAAGTGGTCAGGTACTTTCAAACCCAACTCCATTTGAATTTTCTGATAATCCTGTTAATGTTTCAGCAGACAGGGAAGTACCTAGTAGAAGAGATTTTGATACCCAAGTAGGGATAAGAACGAGCAGAGGTCCGAAATTAGGTCAGAAGGACACTTCTAGAATACACAAATCTCTGAACCCCTATGTGCCTCCAATTCCATTCCCTAGAAGGCTTCAGAGATCAAAGTTGGACCAAGCCTTCAGGGAGATTTATGACATCTTATCAAAGGTGAATGTGAGCCTCACCATACTTGAAGTCATTGAAAAGATGCCTGTCTACGCCAAGTTCTTCAAGGAGCTTAATTCAAAGGCATGAAAGAAAGAATTTCTGGAGAAGATAGTGATCTCCAAGGAAGCAAGTGCAGCCATGGAAATGGCATTGCCACCTAAGATGAAGGATCCGGGAAGTTTCATCATTACCATCTCCATTGGTGAAACTCGGAAGGAGAAGGCAATGTTAGATCTAGGAGCCTCAATCAATCTAATGCCTTATGCATTGTTCAAGGACTTAGGATTAGAGGGATTGAAGCCGACTACCATGGAGTTGATATTAGCCGACCGCTCAGTACGACATCCAACAGGGGTGGTCAAAGATGTTTTAGTCAGGGTGGGAGAATTGATCATTCTAGCTGACTTTGTTATTCTAAAGATAGAGAGTGATTCGTCTAAGGCTAGGGAGATATCGATATTGCTAAGGCGACCTTTTATGTCAACTGCCAAGGCAATTATCGACGTCCACAAATGACGGCTCTCCATGATAGTCTTAGGTCAAACAGCAGAATTTAAAGTGTTTAAGAGTATGAGGAACCCGTTGAAGGGTAGTGATTGTTTCAACATCGGAAGTGCTGAACAGGATGATGAACCCCACTCCATTTTCGGGGATTACATAGCACTCGCTCATGGCGAGGTGATTAACAAAACCCCGCTCTTAAAGCATGACTCATCGAGTTACGAAGATACCAATTCTTAACTCAAATAAGAAAATCGGGAGTTGGTGGAAAGGAACTTCGAACTCACTACCAAGCTTAATGAGGTTTTAGAGGAAAACTATGCCCTACAAGACAAAATCGAGGATGATTTCTCCCTAATAAAGAATGAATTCGGGGAACGAAATGAGTCTTTGAACAAGGAATTCGAAGGCAAGATGAAGATCGTGAAGGTAGAAATACATTATAGGGACAAGGCCCTAGAGATCTTGAGAGTGAAGAGTAGGGAGAATCGAGTTGATATTGCTATTCCAAAGATAGGCACTCCGGTCAAGTCTAAGGATGTGGTAAAGCCACCTCCAAGGAAGACGATGCATGTATCACACGAGGAGCCCTATACTTTTGGTTCGAAACCAAAACCAAGGCGAAGGCCTAGAAGGAAGAACAACATTCAACCTCCTAAGACTACATCGGAAGGTACATTTTCTACTTTCATTCCCACTTGTCATTACTGCCATAGAATGGGCCACATCAGGCCTAATTGTCCAAACAAAAGATGGCAGGTTAGGAAATATGCCACCCTAATTCCCAAACCAAATGTTAAGTCCATTTGGGTTGCAAAATCCAAGTTGGAGGGAATTAGTAGGAAGGGACCCCTCTGGGTCAAAAAGAGAGATAAGGGGTATGTTGTTATTGAGCCACCCATTCTAAATGGGGCTTGTAGGAGGTGAATGGTTTAATGTTTGCTTAAATGTGCATAGGTTGTACATCAAAGACATACTTAACAAACATTTGTGCTTGCACTCATTCTATGAGATGCAATGCCTTGCATTGTACATATTTTGAACTCTGAGTATTTTGAAATGTTTCAAGGGTGTAATATGGGATTTTGAAAACCTAAATTCTATCTTTTGTTTACCCCGAAGAGCGTTAAAATTCATCTTTAAATAGTCGGGTGGACAAAAGAAAGGTTTGGGGTTTTAAGGTCCTAGTTACGCCTTAAGCTTTTTAGTGTAGATTAACCAATGTAGGAAATATGTGTTGTATTTTGTGTGTTTGTTGTGCCATGATATGCAGGTGTTAGGAAATCAAGAAAGGAAAGACAAGGGATTGAAAATGAAGTAAAAAGTATTCCCGCGGGTTTGTGCCTCTGGACATGTCCAGCCAGGCAGAATGCATGAACCCGCGGAAAAAACCCCTGAATTAAAGGAATTTCGGCGGGACTTTACCTGCAAGACTGACTGAATGAATGAAACCGCGGCAATCTTTTGAAGAAGTTTAGCGAGTTTGTGTCGTTGGACTTCATTCCCGCGGGACTTTGCCCGCTAACCAAAAGAACTAAAGCTGCCATATTTTAGAGGGTATTTTCTGGGACTTTATACCGCGGGAATATTCCCGCCAACCAGAAGATATGAAGTCGCCAGAGGGAGGAGGAATCCCGCGGTTTCCTACCGCGGGAATATTCTTGCCAGACACAAATTTGCGGCAATCCCAACCAGGTAAAACGTAGCGTTTTGAACCCAATTTCAGACCCAGCAGGTTCGTGCAGTGGGAATAAACCCGCGACAATTACCCCACTATAAATATGGGCTGTCATTTTCACAACCCAACTTTCCCCTTTTTCAAATTTCTTCCAATTTCCCTCGTCAAATCACAAAATTTCTTCTTCAAACTTGTTCTAATCCACTCAAATCCACAAGGCAAAGGTAAGTAATCTCAATTCTTCCTCATTTAATCATGAAATCATATAAAATTCATCTATGTTCATTCAAAAATGGCGACAGTTAGGGTTTTTGCAATTTCTGATTGATTGAGTGAATTTTTATGGATTGATGGAGGTGTATGTATTAGGTATGCATTCTAGGACCAATTTCGACCAACATTCACCAAGTATTGATTCAATTTCGTAAAATTTCAGTGTTATAGGGTTTGTTTTTGGCCGAATTTGATTGTTCAAGTTGCTTCACTATTCTCTTGAATTTTGTGATGGTTTTTATTGTTAGAACATGTTGTCAGGTTGCACATGATGCTAGATTGATAGGAATTGAGTAAATGATATGCAATGAATTAGTGAACTCTTGATTGAAGAATGAAAATTGTGAGTGTGTTTGATTGAAAATTTTGTGAAGTGGTGACAGTGTACAATTGTGTGTGCAATTGTGTTTGCAAATTGTGTGTGCACATTTGAAAGATAAATTGATTGTTGATTGTTAATTTTGATGCAAGTTGTGTGTTCATCACTTGGGGACAGTGGGCATATGTGTGTGTGATGAGTTTGATGCAATTTGTATGTGCAAATGTAAGGGATAGGTTGCACTTGAATTTGATCCAATTGATTGTCCTAACTTCATGAATTGATTGAAATGGACACAAGCACATAGTACACATAGTACGCGTAATTATAGAATGTATATAAGTAAATGTACTATTGAAATGCTTTGTCACTAACCCATGCACTAACTTGTGTGGAGCTATTTTGTGTGTTTTTGCTCTAACAAGCAGATGGCACCAAAGAGAAAGGCCGCCACAATTGAGTAAGGGGACTCATCCCAAAAGGGAAAGGAGAAGTCTGCACGCCAAGAAATGACGATGGAAGAGATATTTAGGGAGAGACTTGAGGACACCACTAGGCGACCTATTATCATCGAGAGGGACGTGAGCTTCGATGAGTTAATACAAACGGCAATTTTCGACGAGATTCGCCGAAGGAAGTGGGAGGCTTATGTCTCATTTTCGAAGAGGGCCAACCGTAAGATCGTTCAGGAGTTCTATGCTGCTATAGATCTGGACGAGTTCGAGAATAGAGCTCCAGTTGTGATCCGAAAGAAGTTGATCTCTATGATAGCCGAGCAAATAAACGAGTACCTCCACACTCAAAGCTACCCTCAGTGGGAGGAAGGGTATGCGCCTAATGCCCTCTTTGATCATTATGACAAATAGTTTGGGATTGCTCTCATAGGGATTGAAGACTTGCCCTGGGACACTAAGGACCGTAAGGTCCATCAGAGAGAGCTGGGGTTTGAGGAACACTTCTGGAGCATCTACTTCAGTTATTTTCTTATGCCTAGCGGACACCGGACCGATTTGAAGAAAGAGGTGGCCATCATGCTCTACCAAATGAAGAACAAGTTAGAGTTTGATGTTGGCCGCAGCATAGTGAGACGGATAGCAGAGTCTGAGCCTCTTCTTTCCATACCTGATCACCCACTTTGCACATGAGGCAGGCATTCGAGTAGACAAGCCATCAGATGGGATTCTAACTCCCTTGGGGATCGTAGGTAGGAGAGCCTACAATGAGGCTGCAGAAGGCAAGCCAGGGATAGAAAGGCTCTTCAGTATAAATGAGCAGATGGAGCAGAGGTTGGCCCAACGTAGGGCTATTTTGAGAAGAGAGCAAGAGAGATTAGATGCTCAGGCTCATGAGGAGTCTGATGTAGGGATTGAGGATAGCCAGTCTACAGGGTCAGAGTCTGAGAGAGAGGATGACGCGTCGGCTTGGACAAAGAGTATGATGCAGTCCCACAAGGACTTGATGGATTCCAATACCACTTTGGCACGGACTGTTCACCGCCTCGCGAAGTAGGTGAAGGATTTGACGAAGGCAGTCGCGCACTTAGCAGGATACCAGCTAGAGTAGCCTGTTGAGGCCGATAGTGAGCAGTCTGATGAGTAGGAACTGGAGCGCCGCCAGAAGCTCAAGCATGAGGAGCCAGCTGCCATAATTGAGACATTAGCTATCCCAATCGCTCCTGAGTTAGGTATACCTAACCCCTATCTTTTTGTTGAAATTGATGATTTATTTTTCAGTTCCATGGCTCAACCAGACCAATATGAGCAGAATTTCAACTTCATGGACTTACTATATGATGAGCAGCAGGTTTTAGAATAGGTCCTAGTGACACCGGAGGAGATGGAGGATCAGAAGCCATTCCTGGATCAGGTACCTGAATATGTGGAGTATGTGGAATATGTGGAGTATGTGGAATATATGGAGTATATGGGATCATACGTGATGAGCATCGAGCTTCTACCGAAGGATTATGAGGATATGAGTCCAGAGTCGATGGAGTACATTGTGGAGGAGCCCGAGACACGGACAAGCATAGTTCCGTATGCGGGGCCACCACCTCCTTCTGAGCCTATTTTTCGTTACTCCGTTAGAGGTGTTCAGTTTACACCGTTAGACCCCAGCAGCAGCAGTGACATCTCCACCACCAGTAGCACCACCAATTACACCAATGACGGGGGCATTCCTATTTGTGACGATGACATTTCTATTTAGGCAGATTGGTACTCCGCATGGAATTTTGTGGGCGGAGCATTATTCCGTATTTTTGTATACCCAGTACTTTGCTTTTGGGTTGTGTTAACCAAAAATTGTCACCGGGGTGAAATTTTTAATTAACGATTTATGGAGGGCCCGGATTGGGATAGATCTGGGCTGGCGGGATACCTAGCAGCTTGATACCCGGCTGCTTCCTACAAATCGACTAAGTGTGGTGTATGATAGTAGCAAGATAAGAGAGATTCTGGTATATGGTGGAATGAAATTCAACTTGTTTTATTCAGTATGACATATAATGAGATTTACAATCCATTGATAGCACAAACATGACCATAATAATAAAGCAACGAAAGTGACTTGGTGGGCAATGGCGATGGATCTTTGCGTGCCTATTGATAAGTGGAAAACGTCAGGTAGGGTTTCGGTCCCTTTCTCTTTTATCATACGATGAATATATAGGCACATTTCTTACTGAGCACTCCTAGAACTTCGGTCTAGGGTTTTAGCAATTTACGGGTCTTTCCTTGGCGATCCATGGATTTGTCAGGGAATTGATCCCTAAAATCAAGTGACTTCCTTTTGAGTTGAAACAGTTGACTCTACCTTTAAACGGGACTTTTGAGTGGCGGGAATGAGCGCAATATCCTGCCTGGAAGGATGGCGTTTGATGTTTATCTTCCTTCTTGTTTTACTGTTCGGGATACCCGCTTCTCGCTTTAGGCGGGGTCGAAGAATTTATGTATTTAACACGTGATTTATTCATCAGGTGCTTACCATTGGCTTCTTAGTGGATCGGGATACTCAAGTACTTCTTCCCTTTTTCCCATTCTTGCTTGACCGAATCGGGGTATCGGGGTACCGGGGTACCTGAGGGTAGATAGGCGCTATGATTTCATAGCAGTGGAGTCTCTGGGGCCTTGTCTCTGAGGTTTCTTGGTGTTTTCTTTGTTTCTGAAGGTTTTGGACCTAGCCGGGGTGGGTAAAAGTTCATACCCCAGCCTTCTTATAAGTAGGCGGGGTTCCCGGGTACCCTACCTCTCCCATTGTTGCCTTCTACCCCGCCTCATTCTTAATGGCCGGTGGAAAATTCTTCTTTGATCCCTGTCTTTTTTGGCGGTTAACAGAAGTCCCCCATGACTTGAACACTGGTAACTTGTAGGGGTTGGAGTCAGGATTACTAGTCTGTTTGAAGAATTTTCCTATTTTGTCTGCTTGTTTAGCTTCATCCGGCTGGCTTTCATAATTAAAGGGGAAATCTTCTTTGTATACGGTGGTATTTAATGATAATCCATGTGTCAAACGGTGGTTGCTTCGCAAATTCAAATTGGCCATTTTTTTTACGCGGCTTTTTCGGAGTTATTCTCGCACACGTCTCTAGCCATTACTCCTTGTTTCCTTCTATGCTCCGGTAACCATCCCTCTCCTATCTCTAAATAAATCTCTCTTCCCCTCTCTTGTTTACGCTTTACTTGTCTTTCAGAAATCAAGAACTGAATTTTTTTCCTTATTTCGAGTCTTTTTCTTTCTCACAATGGCGTCTCTCTCAAAACTTTCTACCTCTACTCAGGACGCTCCTTCGTCCTCTTTGCCTTTTCGACCTGCTTCCTCAGGTTCTCGTTCTGCCTCCTCCCATCTTTCTGGTAACCTTAATGAACCTATGAACATGCCGAAGGCGGATTCGGAGGGGTGTTCTCCGTCAATCAAGGGGAAGAAACGTGGTCGTGGTGATGATGTTGTTGCTGGAGAGGGTGTCTCGTCCCAACGTCATCGTTCTGGGAGGAATTTTCAAATCGGGTCGGGTTTTCACAACGAACCTGATGATCCGGTTCAGATAGTGGATGAAGAGGAGGGTGTTGATGTCGATGATAAAAAAGGGGAGGAGGCGGATGATATCCCTCATGTGGATTCTTTGGGAACTCTTGTTGGGCCCTTCCTCCCTTTTAATGAAGATCACATCATCCCGGAGTCGGTCTGCACAGCTGATACTTTAGCCCAGCTTAGGAAGGCTTACAAGATCCCAGATGCTATCCGCCTCTCTCTTCCTCATCGGGGGTATGATGTGTACACTCCCCCTGCTGGTTGCCTGTTAATTCATATGGCCGCCTTCGAGTGTGGAGTTCGGCTTCCTCTTCATCCCTCTCTTCGCAGGTTACTTGTCGCTCTAGAACTAGCCCCGCTACAAATTTCACCCGAATTCTGGAAGAACCTGACGGGGTTCTTGGTGCTCTGGAGAGAGCAGTGTAAGAAAGAAGGTGCTGAGAGGGAGCCTGGCTTCGATAAGTTTCGTTATATTTATCAAATAACGAGTATGGTTCATCGGGGTCAATTCTATCTGAGGCCCAAGAATAAGATGCAGTTCGTTGTTCCTAGGGCGAACGTGAAATTCAACCCGCCATAAAAAGACGAGTGAGTCATAGTTGAGGGTGACTAGGGCCAGTCAGTGTATCTAGATGGGGCTGAGTACCCGGTTCCTATCTGTTTTTCTCCAAAAGATAAGTGGAGCACGGGTGTGCTTTTTGCAGAATCCAGATGGATTCTTAAGAAGATTCAAGATAGGAACTACACCAATCTGAAGTATCCCACCTGTGACCTCTTTGAAGGCGCTCGGTTGGAGCAGTATCTGCGGATATCCATCGCGCATCCAGGTAGGCCTTGCCTCTTGTCCTTTCTTTCTCTTTCTCCCCCCCCCTTTTTTTTTTACTAATTGTTCCTTTGACAGTTTCTGCTACTCCTCTTCTTTCTCCTTCTCTATCAGGACCGATACATCCGGATTCCCTTCCGGCTAATTCTCCTATCCCTTCTCCTGTCGGTGTCAGAGCTGCCTCTAGATCTCAGCCACTCGCATCGACTCCTCCTCCTGCAACTACGGGGTCGGCTTCCTATTCTCCCACTCCCCCTCCCCCTCCCCCTCCCCCTCCAACAAAAGTCGCAGTACATCCATCCTTAAGTGAGATGCTAGCACGGGCTGCCAAAGCCAAAGTTTCTCCACTCCCTACTCTGAAAAAAACTTCAAGTGCGGCCGTTCCCCCACTTGCAATAATGGTTGCTCCTCCTCCTCCTCCTCCTCCTCCCCCCCCCCCCCCCCCCCCCCCCCCCCCCCCACCCCCCATCGATCTTCCTTCTGGGTCGGGGTTGCGAAACTATAATCAAGAGGAAGTCATCTATAAGTTCATTACTGCTTGCCCTGGTGGGGGTCTGCAGTCAATGTCCTCTCTCCCTGCTGATATCTTAGCATCAAATGGGGCTTCTCTCCTTGCCGAGGTATGCGTTCAGTCCCTTTAGCTTGTTGTGTATGAATTTCCCCTCTCTTTTTTATACCTTATTTGTACCTCTCTGCAGGGTTTCAAGTTCACCCTGGCCATGGGGCAGTAGGTGATTGCCCTAAAGGAGACCAACCTGGCTCTTCAAGCAAATCTAGAGGAGGCTAGGAACGATCTAGCCCGCACTGAAGAGAACATTTCTTCCCTGGTTCAGGATGCCTCCGAATCTGAAGCTGGTAGGAAAGCTGTCTTGATGGAGCTAAAGCGGGTGACACACGCCTATGACATGGAGACTATCAGATCAACACGCCGCCGGGATGAGAGAGAGACTGTCATGGCGGAGATGACTGTCCTTCTAGACGACTACAGGTCCCTGCGGGCTTCCGTGAGCGTTTTGGAGTCTAGAGTGGATTCTCCCTTTAGAGATGCGTATTTTACTGCTTTATATGAAGTTGCCAAGGCATTTCCTCCTCCCTTTGACTTGCAGACTACCCTTAACTGGGATCGTGACCAGATTATGGCTCGGGCTGCCCAATTTGAAGATCAAGACCAGGGAGGTCCTCCTCAAGCTGCCATTATTCCTGAATCTGTCGAGAAGGGTACTTAGAATTCCCTGGTTTCTCTAGATGATTTAGGACGGGATTCCGTGCTCCCGGCTAAAGAGATGGATCCTCCTGCTGGAATGGTCGTGGCAGGAGCCAGGGAGACTCATGATGCTACTGGTGACGAAGGGGCCGAGGAGGAAGGCGGGTCTGGGCAAGGAGAGCTGGTGGAGAAAGGGTCTTGATTTTCTTTTTATTGATTTTTCTAGCTGTGTCGTTGTTTTGTTTTGTTTTGTTTTTTCTTTTTTGTAGCCCGGAAATGGGGACTGGGCGCCCTGATTGAATAAATGAAGCTCCTTCCCCCCTTTGCTTCTGCTTTACTTCCTTAATCATTTGTGAAATCATAACGCTTGACTTGGATTCTGCTTGGTTGATGATAGGAAAACCCATACTTATACTCTACAAATCATTCTTGGATGATGGTCCCCCTAGCCTTAGTTCGCTACATTTTTCAACCAAGTAAACTTGTACAAGTAGGGAACTATCTTGGCCAGAAGGTCTTGACCCAGGTATGTGACTAAGACTGTCCATCGGGATGAGGTGTCTGGCTTGATTTTTTTTTTTTTTTTTTTTTTAAGTCAATCATGGTAGGCAACTAAAGCTACCTCAGTACCAGGTCTTTCTCGCTAAGACATGGATATATAACGTAGTGAAGTGTCAAGTATCCTGATGGATCACCTCGATTCTTTGGCGACTTGTCCTAGTAGGCGACTAAGGCCACCTTGGTACTAGGTTTATCCTGGAGAGGGGGATTCCCTGTCCAAGGCTTTAGGGGGTCCATATAGATCCTCCTGGTCTTGATAAAGTAGAGTCTGGCAAGCGACTACGCCTTTTATGCATTCAAGCACCAGATCCTTCCTGGAGGGGGGTATACCCCGACCAAGGCAACAGGAATGCCATATGGCTTTTCCTGGTCTTAAGGCGAAAGGGATGGAGAAAACTTGCTTAGGCGAACTTAGGAGAAAACCATAGGAGAAAAAACTGACTTTATTGAATTTCTCAAAAGCAAATACAAAGCAAAAATCGGGGTATATGTATCAGAAGTATACCCACCGAGATACATTCCTCCTCAAACTCTAAGGGTAAAATCTTTTGAGATGATCGGCATTCCAGGTATGATCCACCGGGTAACCATCCATGTCTTCTAGCTTGTATGCTCCTCTACGTACCACTACCTTTATCAGGTATGGACCTTCCCAGTTGGGGGCCAGTACCCCATCTGACCTCTTCCAGGTATTCTGGGTTACCTTCCTGAGGACCAAGTCCCTTTCTTTGAAATTTCGTGTCTTCACCTTCTTATTAAAGTATCGGGCTATCTTGTTTTGGTAGGCCGCTACCCGCTCGGCAGATCTATCTTGCTTTTCTTCGAGGAGGTCTAAATTGGCTCTCAACTTCATTTCGTTTTCTTCCAACTCAAAATGCTGGACCTTAAAAGATGTCAACCTATGCTCGATAGGTGAGACTACTTCTGTTCTAAAAGCAAGAGAGTAAAAGGTTTCCCCGGTAGCGGTCCTCTTGGTAGTCCGATACGCCTAGAGAACGTTTGGAAGCTCATCAACCCATCCCCATTTCCTCTGTTGGAGTTTCTTCTTAAGGAGCTTCTTGATAGTCTTGTTAATGGCTTTGACCAATCTGTTAGACTGAGGATGAGCCACTAAGGCTAGGTGAAGATCGATACCCCTTTCTTCGTAGAAAGATCTAAAATTGGCATTGTCAAACTGCTTACCAAGATCGACAATTATGGCCATCGGGGTACCGAATCTACAGACGATGTATTCCTTGATGAAGCTCGTGGTGTTGGCTTCGGTTATTTGGACCAGGGATTTTGCTTCTACCCACCGGGTGAAATAATCTATGGTTACTACAGCATGTTTGGCTTGACCAGGTGCAGTAGGAAGCGGCCCGATTAGGTCCAACCCCTAGATAGCGAATGGATAAGGTGTAATGATTGAAGTGAGCCTTTCTAGGGGTAGATGGTGAAGGTCCGCGGCCTTCTGGCATGGCACATGGGATTGTGCAAATTTTTTAGCGTCCTGATAAATAGTAGGCCAGTAGTATCCCATTCTGAGAACTTGATACGATAGAGTCTCTCCTGAAACGTGATTGCCGCAGTCCCCTACGTGTACCTCATCCAATGCCCACTTAGCATTATCCGGGTGTAAACATCGTAGCAACGGGAGTGATTTTCCTTTGCGATGGAGGTGCCCTTCTACCAGGCAGTATTGGGTTGCAATCCTCTTGAGTCTGCGTGCTTGGTCTAGGTTATCAGGGAACGTATCATTTTGGAGGTAGTCAGCTATGGGGTCCATCCAGCAAGGTAGCCGAGCGACCGGGCTCACTTCTAGCCCTGGGGCCATACTAGGTCAGGGTATTAATTGGAGCGGGATCCCTTTAGGTAATGCTCATCCTCCTGTTGCAGCTATCTTGGCCAGGACATCTGCTCGGTGATTCTTCTCCCGATGGATCTGCTCCATCCTTATACCCTTAAACTTCATAACTACTTCTTGAACTTTCTGGAGGTACGCTATCATGTTGTCACCCCTTGCTTGATACATGCCGGACACCTGGTTGATTACCAACTGGGAATCACTTCTAACTAGGAGGTACTCGGCTCTTAACTTCGCAGTCACATTCATTCCTGCTAACAGAGCTTCATATTCCGCCTCATTATTGGTAACTTTGAACTCAAACCTGAAATAGTGACTGCATTCGATCCCTTCGGGGTCAATAAGGACGATCCCGGCCCCATAGCCGGCTTAATTTGAGGAACCGTCTGTATACAGAATCCATACCTTACAATCAATCGGCCATCCTGAGGACTCTGGATCTAAACTCGGAACTATAGGTGCATCCGGATGGGGAGCCATGCTGAATTCTGCTACAAAGTCGGCTAGGGCTTGGGCCTTGATTGTCGTCCTGGCCTTGTATCTTATGTCATACTGAGTGAGCTCTAAAGCCTACAAGACTAGTCTGCCTGATATGTCTGGTCTTTGGAGGAATTGTCTTAAGGGTTGGTCTGTTACCACTGCGACGGTGTGAGCTTGAAAATAAGGCCGAAGTTTTCTAGCCGTGGTTACTAATGCAAAGGCCAACTTCTCCAGAATGGTGTAGTTCTTCTCGGATTTTGACAGAGCATGACTCACATAGTAGATTGGTCTTTGGGCTCCATCACTGCATTCCTTCACTAAGGCTCCACTTGTCGCGGTTTCTGATACTGCCAAGTAAAGTTGTAGTTCTTCTCCTGGGAGGGGTTTTACCAGTAGCGGTGGACTGGCTAGATACTCCTTTAGGGCTTGAAATGCCTGCTTACTCTCTTGATCCCATTTCATGTTCTTCCCTTGTTTGATGATTTTAAAGAAGGGTAGGCACTTATCGGTGGATCGTGATATGAAACGGTTCAGTGCTGCTATTCGTCCAGTCAAACCCTATGCTTGTTGGAGGGTATTAGGAGATTCCAGATCCATGATGGCCTTGATCTTTTCGGGATTGGCTTCGATTCCTCTCTCATGCACCATGAAGCCAAGGAACTTCCCCGCTGTTACCCCAAAGGCACATTTAGCCGGATTTAGCCTCATCTGATTCTCCTTGATCACTTGGAAAGTTTGGCGTAAATCTTCAGGGTGCTGGTGGGTTATTTGAGATTTGGTGATCATGTCGTTTATGTATACTTCCATAGACCTCCTTATCATTGGCTTGAATAACTTGTTCACCAAGCGTTGATATGTGGCTCTAGCATTTTTGAGGCCAAAAGGCATGACCTTGTAACAGTAGAGACCTTGTCCAGTGATGAAGCTGGTCTTGTCCTGATCGGCGGGGTGCATCATGATCTGGTTGTATCCCGAGAAGGCATCCATAAAACTTAGGAGCTTGTTTCCTACAGTAGAATCAATCAGCTGGTCAATTTTTGGAAGGGGAAAGCTGTCATTTGGGCATGCCTGGTTGAGGTCGGTATAGTCCACACACATACGCCACTTTCCATTGGCTTTAGTTACCATGACTACATTGGCGATCCATTCGGGGTAGCGGGATTCCCTTATGAATCTGGCTTTTAAGAGTTTATCCACCTCCTCATGTACCACAGTGTTCCGCTCCGTGTTGAAATGTCTGCGTTTCTGCTTAACAGGTTTGACAGTAGTGTCTACAGCCAGTCGATGAACTGCTAGGTTAAGAGGGATGCCCGGCATTTCATCGTGATTCCAGGCAAAAATGTCGTTATACTCTTCAAGAAGTTCTACCAAACTTCTTCTGACCCCGCTATCCAGTGCACCTCCTATCTTTACTACTTTAGTTGGGTCACCTTTTCTGATCTGGATCTCTTCTAACTTCTCCGCGGGGTGTCCACCAGTCCATCCCCTTTCTTCCTCTCCTGTTTCCTCGATGATCAAGTCTGGCATCTCCCCTTCTTCTAGAATACAATGGTTCGGCTCTGGAGTCCTGTGACCCAGCTCATGGGTGACATGGGTGTACTGCTTAGCCAAGGTGGTGGGGTTGGCAGATACTGCATGACAAGTGCGGGTTGTTTGCTGATCTACCCTGACCTCTCCTACTTCGATTCCAACTGGGAACTTCAGGACATTGTGATAAGTGGACAAGACTCCCTTGATTCCCGATAAGAAAGGTCTTCCTAAGATTGCATTGTAGGCAGCCGGGGTATCTACCACGATGAACTCCGTCATGATGTTCTGCTGAAGAAGGGCTTCTCCAATTATCACCGGCAAGATGTGTGTTCCTACTGGCATCACGAAGTCCCCTATAAATCCATAAAAGGGTGTAGTGCAACTGTTGTAGCAGGGGTTCTTAAGGTTCTCCAATGCTTCTTTGAACAGGATATCCACGCTGCTTCCGGTGTCTATCAGGATGCGGTGGACCCGGCAATTGGCAATTTGGACTATGACCACAATTGGATCGTCATGGGGCTAACTGTGTTGTAGGCATCATCCTCAATGAAAATAATCTGAGCAGAATGAGGGTATTCTCGTGACCTTTTGGATACCCGGAACATATCCTGGCCAATGGCGTGCTTTGGGATCTTCCTAGCATGGTTCTTTCTTGAATTATTGGAAGTCCCTGCTAAAGTTGGGCCTCCGCTGATAATATGAATAACCTGAATTTGTTGCATTAAGTTCTTTCCCTCATTCTTCCTCCTGGATCTAGTACTGACACCTGCATCGGGCTGCGAACCCTTCCTTCCTGCATCCGGCCTTGTCATTAGTTGGATCCTTCTAGGACGGTCTTGTATTGATAAGGGCGGTCTGAGCCTGTCACAGATTAGTACCCGGGTAATAGGCCCAGCCCCCTCTACAAATCTGGGTGCTTTAAAGGGTATTCCTTGGGCAATCGTTCGAAGACGGACGCTCTCCACATAGACAGTAACATGTTGCTCTATGGCCTCCCAAGTTGCTTCTAGGACTGCGGGGTCCTGCAGTGTTGATCCGGGATTAGGTGGTGGAACCGGTGCCGGGATCTGGCTTCTTGCTCCCTTCCTTTTCCCTTGGTTTCTTTAGGTAGAAGCGAGGGAATGGCGCCCCGAAGTGGCAGGCTACCCCTGGAAGGATCGAAGCCTCATCTTCTGTTTCTTCTAGGTAGAGCTAGGTAGCTTGTTTAAGGGTGAGGAGTTTTTTTCCCACAGACGGCGCCAAAGTGTTAACCAAAAATTGTCACCGAGGTAAAATTTTCAATTAACGATTTATGGAGGGCCCGGATCGGGATAGATCTGGGCTAGCGGGGTACCTAGTAGCTTGATACCCAGCTGCTTCCTACAAATCGACTAAGTGTGGTGTATGATAGTAGCAAGATAAGAGAGATTCTGGTATACGGTGGAATGAAATTCAACTTGTTTTATGACATATAATGAGATTTACAATCCGTTGATAGCACAAACATGACCATAATAATAAAGAAACGAAAGTGACTTGGTGGGCAATGGCGATAGATCTTTGTGTGCTTGTTGATAAGTGGAAAAAGTCAGGTAGGGTTTCGGTCCCTTTTTCTTTTATCATACGATGAATATATAGGCACATTTCTTGCTGAGCACTCATAGAACTTCGGTCTAGGGTTTTAGCAATTTACGGGTCTTTCCTTGGCGATCCACGGATTCGTCGGGGAATTGATCCCTAAAATCAAGTGACTTCCTTTTGAGCTGAAAGAGTTGACTCTACCTTTAAACGGGACTCTTGAGTGGCGGGAATGAGCGCAATATCTTGCCTGGAACGATGGCGTTTGATGCTTATCTTCCTTCTTGTTTTGCTGTTCGGGATACCCGCTTCTCGCTTTAGGCAGGGTCGGAGGATTTATGTATTTAACACGTGATTTATTCATCAGGTGCTTACCACTGGCTTCTTAGTGGATCGGGATACTCAAGTACTTCTTCCCTTTTCCCGTTCTTGCTTGACCGGATCGGGGTACCAGGGTACCGAGGTACCGGGGTACCGGGATACCGGGGCAACGGGCTACCGGGGTACCTGAGGGTAGATAGGCACTATGATTTCGTAGCAGTGGAGTCTCTGGGGCCTCATCTTTGAGGTTTCCTGGTGCTTTCTTAGTTTCTGAAGGTTTTGGACCTGGCCGGGGTGGGTAGAAGTTCATACCCCAGCCTTCTTGTAAGTAGGAGGGGTTCCCGGGTACCTCTCCCATTGTTGCCTTCTACCCCGCCTCATTCTTCATGGCCGGTGGAAAATTCTTCTTTGATCCCTGCCTTTTTCGGCGGTTAACAGGTTGTATTTACAGTATTTTTAGTTTCATTATTATATATATAGTGCTTACGTGCATATAATTCTCGTAGTTAGTAACATGTTTAGATCGAAGTGTGGAAATTTTTGTGTGGTTGATTGATTGATAGTGCCTAGGATTTTTGAAATATAGTGCATGAATGGATATGATATCATGTGATTGTATATAAGAGTTTGTTTTTGCATGGATTGGGTAGTTATTTGTTGGCCAAACAACCAAACCATCGAACTCTTTTTATTGTCTTCCGTGTGCTAACATTGGGGACAATGTCGAGTTTAGGTTTGGGGGTGTGGGCACATTAACACTTTGCCAATCATTCACATGGTTGTATATAGTGTATATAGTGTCTTGTACATAGTGTTTGTATATGTTGTATTGTATATATGGTATATAGTGTCCTTATATGGGTAAAATTTTTCCAAAATTTTCCGATTGAGCCAAAGGAACACATGTGTTTAAATGAGATGCTAATATGTATGTGTTGTTAAGGAATTGTGCATGCATTGATCACTAAATTGTAGCTATCACAATGGCATTCCAAGATGACATTGCACATTGTGTAATAGTCCCTTTCTCTTGTACTTAGTGAATAGAACTTAGCGCGAGATTGCATTAACCAATAGTGGAGACTACCCATAAGAAACAGAGCCTAAATTTTCACTTTCTGTGGGTAAACACTATTCAAATTGTTATATGATCTCATTTGCATAATTGAATGCCATGAACAATAAAATGTGGACTACTTGCCAGAATTGTATTCCCTTGTTAGAAAGTCTGGCAGATATGATTCTAGGCATGTGTGCGCTTAACTCCAAATGCCCAAACACTGTCCATGTTGTAATGTGTGCTCCAATTGCCAAATTTGAGGCCAAACACAAACTGTTCATTTCATCACCACCACATACCCATATACACACACTTGGAATGATGTAGTATTTGATCAAGGATTATGCATTGTTATAGATGCATTAGGATAGCTCAAAATTCTGTAAATAGCGTGTACTTAGGCGATGATAGATAGTTGTGCAAATTACTAACTTGTGTAAATAAAAATAAAATATAATAATAATAATAATAATAAAAATGCGTAAGCCATGATACTTGATTAGAAGTGCTCGAATCCGAGTACTAAGTAGCACAAATTGAAAGTTGAATCTTAGCCTAGACACTTGGAGATATCTTTATCATGAGCTAAGGAAACAAAATTGTAAGGTTGATCAAAGACTTCGGAATTCCAGTGATTCTTCCATTCACCCCATATTACCCTGTGGCCCCGTTACAACCAAGGAAAGACCTAGTTGATCTTTTAGAAAGTCTAGCTGGGGAATGCGATTCAAGCATGCTCTTTCCACATTTGTGCTTATCAATTCATTCATAAAACAGTTTCCATACGTTGGGCGTTAATTTTAAATTGCATATGCGTTACATTTGATCCTTATATACATACTCTTACTCGCATATTGACACACCCGTGGACCAGTTCTACAATTACTACTACAATTTACACTATTCTACTACGGTTATTCAAAGGGGGCATGCGAGTGTTTCACCCTTTTTGCAAGAGCACAAGTCGTATGAGTGTAGTGTTCAGAATAAGGGTTATCGTTCCCACGGAGGATAGCAATTTACACTTACTTAGAATCAAAGTTAATGATACTAGAGTTCAATCTAACTAAGGGCAATTCTATTAACTAAGATGATCAACACATTAACTATGCTCAATTTGGAATTGATTAAGGAACAATTACAACTATTAGAATTTGATTCTAGATTAAAAGATTGCTAGGGAATAGATTAAATCAAGTACCAACCTATTAAATAATCAATCATGTATTAAACCTATCACAAAGGTCCTACATGCATCTATTCATGTGGAATTATGAGGTATTAAGTCCTCAACTTTAGTCATAATCTAGGATTAGAATAATGACTAAAGGAAGCTTAATCAAGGTATTAGTAAAGATTAACAAGTTAGTAATCTCTACAACATAGATGGCATAAGAAACTCATGCATAAATGGTCTTATTTGCATACAAGTTCATCAAGTTATTAGTGCATAAAATGATAGATTGGTGGTTGCAACCACCACTCTTAGTTGAATTAAAGAGCACATACATCACTTGAGAAGGTGAAGTCAATATGATTGATTATAAAGTAAGGTTAATTACAATAATTACATCTAATCCCCTAACAAGAAAGATTTAGCTACCCATAGAATTAAAGCAACTAAGAAATACAATTGAAGAAAACATCACCATATTATAAATCTTGTGGAATGGAAATGATTCCCTTTTGCAATCAAAGCAACAACTCTTCTATGATAACTTGAAATGATTTATATTAAGATACCAAAAATAGTGTTCAGTTCCCTAGAGAATTGCCAAGAACAACTAGCTTGGCTTTTCTAAGAGAAAAATATCTAAAATAATATCTATTCTATCTATTGATCACTACTCTCTCTTTTTTCTTACTACTTGTTCTACTTGAGAAGTAAAATTGGATGGATAATTACAATAAAAGGGAGACCTTTCAAAGACAAGCAAGGGTCCTTTGGACTAAAACAAAGGCTAAAAATGTAAAAGGGATGGAAAGTGAGTATGAAGTGCTGAATTCCATCCACTTGTAGCTCGGGAGAGTGTTCCGCGGGTATGTTTCACGGCTTCTTTCTCGCGGAATGAACCCGCGGCTGATCTTCCTCTGCTCTCGTGGACTCCATCCATGGGAATAGTCTCTCCAGAGGCTTGGTTTAAAACTGTGCAGTGTTCCTGCGGTTTTGGTTAGCAGCTTTATATCCGCGGGATAGAAGGCATGAAGTCGCCGGATGAGGTTTTGATGCATCCCGAGGCTTCCGTCAGCTAGCATATTCCCGCGGGGCAAGGGAAATGAACCCGCGGGTCTCTGTTTTCTTTCCTTTTGCTTCCTTCCACTGGACCTTTCCCGTGGGAACAGGGCATGCTCTGTTTCTCCGCCTTTTTTTTTTGCCTTATTTTCTTCATTTCGGACCCGAATGCCTTCGAAACGCCATACTTACCTGAAAACACATATTTACGATATTAAACCCCTAAAATTGCACTGAAAATGATTACAAAAACCAAGTAAGGGGGCGCTAAATGTGAACATTTACAGTGCAATCACATATGTTATTTGAGAGCAACTTAGGTTCTGAGAGAAAATCAGACTGAAATTCGGTAAGGATAGAGTCAAGGCAAATTGTGTTCTTGCTTTTTAGTGCTTTGTTTTTGAAACTAAGTATTTAGAGTGTGGGATTCACCTTATCGCGTGTTTTCGAGGTTGTAATCGTGCTAGCATCTAACCAAAGGTTTTCGCATGTTTATTTCCTGAATCATCACATCTTTTAGCGTCTTTGAAAATTGGCTCTCGGAAATGTTTTTAGTGTGCGTTGTATATACTTAATACATAGTATGCTTTTGTTTTTAGTTAATTTTTAGCATTTGTAGTTTGCTCGAGGACGAGCAAAAGTCAGGTTTGGGGGTTTGATTGCGCTCCAAATGTTTACATTTAGCGCCCTCTTTACTTGGTTTTTGTAACCGTTTTCCAAGCATTTAATGTAATTAACGTTGTAAATAAGTCTTTTCAAGTAACTCAGGCGTTTCAAGGCATTTTCATCCAATGTGATAAAAAGAGGGCAAAGAAGGCAGTAAATATAAGAAGTACAAGCTGGCGGGTATATCAACCAAGTCCAGCGGGAATGAAGCCGCTGCACGAAGCCATGGCACACTCAACATCGGTCCGGTGAGTTCAGACCTTTTGCCCAGTTAGAATGAAGCCGCCGCACGAAGCCGCAGGGATGCACCTCAAAGTGTCTGGCGAGTTCAGACTCTCTGCCTTGCTGGAATAGTCCCGCCGCTCAAACCGGCGGTAACATCTAGTGGGTTCAGACATTTGTCTCGGAGAGAATATTCTCGCGGAACGAGTTCGCTAGGAAAAGAAAGGAGTTTTGGCTGGTTCATGCCGCTGGAAAGAAGCTGTGGCACATACCCGCCAAGAACTCTGACGAGCTCTAAGTGAATCAAGCCTTGCCCCAAAGCCAATCAAAACATGCTTTTTTTTCCACCTATTGTCCTTGGAAGGCCTTCTCTCTCATCCATGCATAGGAGAATGTCATTAACTTCTCAATGAATGCTCTCAACCACAACACTTAGTAGATAACTTAGAAAATATAGATAGAAATAGCTAGATAGATATAGAGAGAATATAGTTAGTTTTCTTTGCTACTTTCTTGGCAACCAAACACCATTTTGGTACCTTAGAGTAGATTACTTCAAGTTGCCATAGAAGAAGTTGTTGCTTGGATTGCAAAGGGGATCATTTCCACTTCACAAGAATTATAATCTGGTCATATTTCCATCAATTGTATCTCTTTGTAGCTTTGATTCTATCTATAACTAACTCCTTTTTGGTAGGGGATTAGATGTAATGTTTGTAATTAACCTTGTTAAATGATCAATCTTATTAACTTCATCTTCTCAAGTATGTATATGCTCTTTATTTCAATTATGAGTGGTGGTTGCAACAACCACTCTATCACTTGATGCACAAGAAACTTGATGAACTTGTATGCAATTAAGACCATTGATGTATGTGCCTCTTATGCCATCTATGTTGTAGAGATTACTAACTTGTGAATCTTTACTAACACTCTTGAGTAAATCTCCCTTAATCACTCTTCTAACCTTAGATGGTGATTAAGGTTGAGGATTTAAGGCCTTATAGTTTCTCATGAATAGATGTATGTTAGAGTCTTATTGAAACAAATACTCGGTGTGTGGGGGGATGAATAGATTTTAACCCTTATTACCAAATTTTCGCGTTTAGTCAATATACAAAAATAACCCCAATCTAGTCAAAACAATAATCAAGTGTAAAGGTGCAGAAATATAAATGACACTTGATTTTTACATGGAAACCCTCACGGGAAAAACCACGGGCTGGTAAGTGTGCCACACTCGAATCTCGAATTCACTAATGATGATAAAGATTACAACCTAATCCCGGTATGTAACTCATTACCACTACCTACTCCCGGTATGAGTGAACCTTGTCCAATTGCTTATGTGAACACCTAATCCCAGTATACGACGTAATCCCGGTTATCACACAAGACTTACAATTGCTTGTGACAAAAGGCAACCTAATCCTGGAAGCTACATAAGTCTTACTTCTCAATGAAGATATAAAGAGCCTATGTGAATATATGAAATATCCAAAATGTAATAAAGAGCTAGTGATACTCGCTTTTTCCGTCATTAAGAAATCGCAAGGATCAAAAGATTGTTTCATTTAAAAAGGGGTTTCTTATGCAATGTGCTCTAAACTAGCAAAAGACTAGTAAAGCGGCAAGCGAGGGTATCGTTCCGTAGGGAGGTGTGATTCGTCAACCATTTCAAGTTCTAGAGTTTATTGTAAGCATGTAAATAGAATGCGGAAAGACGAGAATGGTATGTGTGAAATGTATGTACAATGCGGTGTGTGTGTGTAGAAAATGAAAATGAAAATAAATAAAAACAAAGAGAATATGGAAGGGTGAGAATGGTGTTTAAAGTGATAAATAAAATTATGGATAGGAGAGATGCATGAAAATGGTCACACAAGGTTTAACAAGTTCACCATACATAAGTGCACAAATAGTTGGTTGTTAGACATTAAGGACATCCAATTTTAGTTAAGGGTTCGTTCTTGCCTCAATCCGGTTTATACCCATTCATAGAGCTAACGGTTGAAGTGTGTGTCGAGAACCTCTCAAACACGAAACCGCAACCAACATATGTGAACCGATTCTACAAACAAAACAACATTGAGCCCTAATGATAGCTTCGTAATGTAAAATGGCAATGTGAAAGTCTAATGAATATGGAAAGAGTAATTGTATCTCCGACCATAACTCACCTAGAGCCCCTAGCGTGAGAGATAGCCAAAGACCAATAATTGTAACTCTAACCATGACTCACCTAGAGCCCCTAGAATGAGAAATAGCTAAAGTCCAATTGTTAACAAGAACATTGAACCAAACCCTTCTAATATAGCAATTTATAGGTTCACCCACTCTTCCTAGCTAATTAGCCAAGACTATACCCGGAGAGCCCCTCCAAAGGCACAATCCTAACTCTAAGTCACTCAAACCCATTCATGACATGCAATTTTGACCTTCCAAAGACATACACACACAAATGGGATATTTGATTACAACTACTCCTACAATTAAGTTAATCTACTCCTAATCCCATCCATGAACACATATCAATTTCCAATCATCAATAAACATGCATTTCAAGATAAGAGATATATTCAACAACAATCAAGAATGAATCAAAACACAAATTGGATATAAAAACAACCATCATATATATTGAGCACAAATATAAGTTTACAAACATTCCAAAGTGGGGATTACAAATTTAAGAAAACAAGAAATACAAAGAGATGAGTTAAAAGAGACAACCCTTGAAGAAAACCTCCTCCAAGTCCTCCATGAAACCCTAGCTCGAAATTGGTCCAAAGACCCTCCTTTCTCCTTGCAATCTACTCCTAAATGGGTGGATGATGGGTAGAAGATGAAGTGGGGAGCATCCATGGAGGAAAATCCTCCATGGATGCTCTAGAAAGCTTTTCTCTCTCTTATTAGATGAAGAAGATGAAGATGAAGATGAAGAAGAAGAGGAAGTGTGTGGGGTGTGGATTCTGTTGGGAGAGAAGAGAATAAGGTGTTTATATAGTGTTGGGAGGTTAGGGCACGAATTGGGGATGAAAAGACGAAACTGTCCCTGAAATTCGCCTAAAAAATGACTTTCTGGAGCTGATCGGTGGTTTCGTTCTGCGGCTTGGCCGCCGTTTGAAGTAGCCGTTTAGACCTGACGCCATTTCAGCATTTCAGCATCGCGCACCGTTACGGAAATGGGCATAACTTCCTGCAAAAAGCTTGGAATCATAATCCGTAAAATGTTCTGGAAACTAGACTTCCGGGGCTTTCCGAATATATAACGATATCAACGTGATTCGATCTGAGGAGAAAGATATGACCCTTGCAAGTTGACCATTCTACACGCGTATATACAATTTCAGCCCTTTTTGCTCCATTTTGCCTCCCCAACTAATCTTTAAGCTCAAATACCTGTTGTAGGGAATATGTACCTACACAAGGCTCAAACAAAACATTATATACAAAAATACGCTCGAAAACGAGACAAACAATCGGAAATAGGGGACCTCAAATAGGTATAAAATAGTTCGATCAGCTAGGTAACCCTATATGCTTATCTAGGATGATGATTTTACAATAAATTCAATCATAGATATTAAAAGCTAGATGACATGTCAAAAATCTTAGCTAATCATAGATTATGCAAACCTAGAAAACTATCACAATACAACTCTCAAACATTCAATACACTAATCTCAATCTTGTATCTAAAATATATATGAAATACATACAAGTGATGAATGAGATTACTTGTTAAGAAAGACACAAAATATGTAAGATATTAGTGAAAAACTTACCAAGCAAAGTGTGATGAAGAATCCATGCAAGATGACATCTAGATGATCAAGGATGATGCTAGATGGTGATTGATGATCATGGAAAAGGTGTTTAAGTAATCAAAGGTGAGTTCTTGGTATTTTTCTTGCTTTTGAAGAATATCCTAAGTATGAAATCTGAATGTGAACTCTCTTAAGTGACCTAAAGTCATAGAGCATTATATATAGGATGTCAAAGTCAAAGTGGTGCATTTTGATAAGTGACACAAAAATTACCTTGGGCACTGTACGTAGAGCGACTTGTACAGCGCCTACCTGGAAAATGAAGAACATTCTTCATTAGTGTTGTTCGAACAACGCTTTTGTACAGCGCCTGAACAGCGCCACAACTCTGTTCCTCTCAGGTCTCAGATAGGCACTGTACATACAGCGCTTGTGAATAGCGCTCGTACAATGCCTTCACAAAATGCATTAGGTCTGATTAAATTAAAACCCATTTTCCATCAGGTCAATATAGGCGTTGTTCGAACTACGCTTCTGTAGAGCTCTTTTGATAGCGCCCTTTGCAAGTATGCAATCCTAAGCCTATGCATGATATGGCATTTGGACATACAAAATGCAATCATATAAACAAGCAAGAAGAGAGATTAATGAACATTAATGCACATATATAAGACCCACAACATACAAGAATTAAACACTATGCATGAGTTGTGAGTGTGTGCAACTATCTCTTCAAAGCAAGTAAGCATTTAGAATTTTACCTTCGGTGCTTATTAATGATGAGGTCTTCAAAGGGCATTGAACTTGAACACCAATACCTAAACTACCATTACAATGAACCCCAATTGTGGTTTGTCCACGAAATAAGCCAATCAAATAAATGAGACCTTACAATCTCCCCCTTTGGCTATTTCGTGACAAAACCACCACTCACATAGATCCTCACAACATAATTGAAGCTACGGGATAGCAATTAAATTCTACATTACAAAAAGATAAGAAAATAAAACTTCAAGTCTTTAATCTCTTGTAGAATTATCAAACCTTCAAAACAAACAAAATTACACTTCCAAAGCAAGTGTATGTGAGGTGATCATGTGAAGTTAAAACAAGCATTTGCATTAAATAGAAATAAGTACAACAACATGCAATGTATGTGAATACAATGCTCCCCCTCATTGGGTTACTCCCCCTCAATATGTAATCTCCCCAACATATACGCTACTTATAACTAGCAACTCCCCTTACCACATTCTACTCCCCCTTTTTGTCATGATATAGGCAAATGAGTAGTCCCCAATCGGGTCACTTCTAGCAAAGAGAGATAGTAGCATACAAGAAATTTGCATAATCATATAAGTCTCTTTATGCATCTCAATTAATTGGAGAGAAACAAGGAGATTTATTTAAAGAAAATGTGTGAATCAAACATGCTTTGCATACAAGACATGTATCATTCAAGTCTAAAATACAATGGTATTTGGCAAAGCAAATGACAAAGGTTTTTAATATGAATTCAAACTAATTTCACCATTGTCATGAGAGAAGCAAGGATATAAAGATTTCATTGATTTTAATTAAGAGCAACTATATCCAACTTTATACGCGAAACATGGCATGAGTGACTTTGCACCCTATTTGATTTTTCTGGGAATGATACCCTTATGATAATAGCCATGTTCAACTAATAAAGAAAGAGAGACATTTGGAATTTAAATTCCTTTGAACGGATACAATATCCTTTATTCATTTTGAGTCTCATAAGCTTTTTCACACAAGTTTTGCATTTTAAGAATATGCAATCATCAATTCATGCTTTTTTATATGAGCATGTTATATGAATTTCATGCTTTTTCATTTGACATTAGCATGTTATAAAAGAATCATCATGTCATGGAGATAACTATAGGTCATTCAAATCATACGTCCTATGTAGATCTCCTAGTCCAAAAATGCATGTTTGAACATAAATATGACATGGATTGTAAACAAAGCATGGTTCACACTTATTGAATTGAAAACATATATATCTGTGTGTGTGTGTGTGTGTGTGTGTGCAACCAAGCTTACTCAAGCAATTAAAAAGGAAGAATAAAATATTTCAAATTTTTGCAAGTAACAAGTATGCAAAATAGCTCTCTTTGCTTGAGTTCCCCATATGGGATCAATCACCATCCTTCATCAATGAAGGTTATGAGGTCCTATGGACCTACCAAGTCCATTGGACTTAGTTAAACCTATTAAAGACATATTTGTCTCATAGCAAGCGGGTTCATCTTTTCTAATCCACTTAGGTGAAACACTTTTCTTTCTAGTGGTCAAAGGTTCAAGAGTTCTAGATGTCATAGGATCATGTAAATGGATCTCATCCTTCCTATGAACATGCATTCTAGCTCTAGCCTTCTTCTTCTTAATCATGCTTTTAACTCTCCACATTTTAATGTAATGAAAGCACTTTGGTCTAATATGACCATCAATACCACAAAAATGACATGTAAGGATAAAGTTATGAATCATACCATGTCCTTGTGCATGCATAGGAGCCTTCCCATGTCTATGTGGTTGTCTTGGTAGTTGGATAGGATCTCTCCTTCTTTGTTGTTGACCAAGACTTAATTGCTTTCTCGATTGAGTTTGCATGATTGGTCTCTTCCCTTGATGGATTTGAGTTTGAGGGAAGTTAGCATAAGGAACACTTATAGGTTGAGCTTGAGGTTGTCTTCTTAGAGCTACCTTCACTTGTGCACTATGAGAGCATTGTCCTAGATCAATCTTCTTCCTATGAGTTTGCACCGGTGAAGCTTCTTTGCAGCTCAAGCTCTTGACAAACACAGTCTTGTTAGGAGTGGAGGACTCCTTACCATCTTCAAACCCAAGACCTCTCTTATCACAAGGACTCTTTCCAACACTTAACATGTGGTCAAGTTTTTCGGTGCTAGAAACTATCCTAGTCCTTGACCCTTTAGCCTCTTCAAGCTCTCTCTTCAATCATTCTTCATTCCTCTTAGATAAGTCTAACTCCTTTCTTAGCTTATCTTCAATCTTCTTGGATCTTTCCACTTGTTCACTTAAGTGGTCAATATGAGTTGAAAGGTCTAGATTCTCTTCTCTCAATTTTTCGCATCTTTTCCTTGGTCTTTATTTCTAAGCTTTTAAACTCAACGAGGAATTCATATAGAACCTTTTTGCCACATGATCTTCATCATCCGAAGATCTTTCTCCATCTTCCGAGTCATCACTTTCACTCCAAGTGGCGGCCATTGTTTTTCCCTTCTTCTTATTCTTCAAATTCCCACAATCAGTAGAGATATGTCCTATGCCACCACACTCAAAACATTGGATGCCCTTTCTATTGTTCTTTTCTTGAGTTGGTTCAAACTTCTTAAAGGGAGTCTTTTTCTTTAAGTCTTAGCCTTTGGATCCGAAGCCCTTCTTTTCAAAATTCACAAACTTCTAGAATCTTTTCACCAATAAGGCCATGTCTTCATCCGAATCTTCATCCATCTTCTCAACCTTGGACACCTTCAAAGCTATTCTTTTTTGCTTCTTAGGAGGTGTGGAGGTAGGACCCTTTCTAGACTCATAGGCTAGAAGCCTTCCAATAACTTCACTTGGCTTCATATTCTTGTAATCACTATTTTCTTCTAAAGCTGTCACCTTAGACTCAAATCTCTCGAAAAGAGACCTCATAATCTTTTGCCTAATCCTCCTATCCGAGTAGGGGTCACCAAGTTGATGACTTTGGTTCATTATATCCATCAACTTCACTTCGAAGTCATTAAAGCACTCATTCTCCTTCATCATAAGGGTCTCAAATTGAGTTTGGAGGACTTGGAGTTTGGAGTCCTTAACCACCTCGATTCCTTCATGAGCCGTCTCTAGGATCTCCCAAGCTTTCTTTGCAATCCTAGTGGTTTGAATCAATTTGTATTGATTGTCATCCATGGCACAAAGGATGGCGTGCATTATTTTGTTGTTCCACTTGGAGACCTCGAACTCTTGAGCACTCTATTGTGCCATAGGCTTAGGGACATCCTCTCCACCTCTCATATGAGTCATTGTTGGTGGAGTGTAGCCGTCTTTTATTGCCATCCAAGCACGGTCATGAATTTGGCAAATATAAGACTCCATTTTGCCTTTCCAAGAGGCATAATTTATCCCGGTAAGCAAGAGAGGTCTTGTGTTTAAAGCACCCTCATTTCCACCACCTTTCCAACTCATAGTTTTTAGGAGTATGAATGAGATGAATGCAAATATATGTAGCAATAAAAAACACACAAAATGCAAGACACACCAAAAGCAAGGATCTCCTAAATATGTCTAGGAACCTGCTTTAATACCAATCGAAACTATGAAAGCGTGTGTCTAAAATACCTAGAGGGGGTAGGGGTGAATAGGTTTTAATCAAATTAATTACCAAAGTTTCTTGATTAGTCAATATTCAAAACCCACCCAAATATAAACAAATACAGTCAACTAAATTTAAGTGCCGAAAACAATAAATTGCACGTTGATTGATTTACGTGAGAAACCCATAACTGGGAAAAACTCACGGGTAAATGGACGGATGTCTAATGGATAGTGACAAAGGTAGGGACTGTAGAGAATGGAAAGAGAGGAATGGTTGGGTGAAAGTAATCTAGAGAGGAATGGTTGGGTAAAATGATTGCGCTTCAAATGTTCACATTTAGCGGTCCCATTTCCTAGCTTTTGTGTTCGTTTCCGAGCACTTTTGTGTATATAATATGTGTTTTAGCTATGTGTAGGTAAATATCCCTCAAAGTGGGTGTTGAAACCTAAACGGAAGAAAATAGGGAAATTCAGGGGTTAAAGTGCAATATTCGGGATAATATTGAGTATTCTGTGAATAAGGAGAAGATCAGGGGTGCATATTGTAATTTACCGTGCAAAGCACAGCAGAAGGGTGCCACATCATTAGTGGGACGATGCCGTTTTGGGCGCTGATGTTGTCTTTAGCATGACGTCACGTCGTCCCTAACCTCTAGCCAACCCGCGTGCAGACCCATTGACCCGGTTTAACCCGTGTTCGACCCGACGATTGACCGGACGCTTCAGACCAGTTTCCGACATCGTTTCCGGTGATTCTCCGCCCAGATCGATGACCGACGCTTCTCCGGTCAGTTTGCCACCACTTTGAGCCTCTCATACAAGAGTTTCACTCTCCACAAAATCCTTCAAACTCCATGGCCAAGCTAAGCTTGCAAGCTCGTTCCAGCGGCTTCATTCCCACTCCAAAGACGTCCAAACTCGCTGAATATCCACAGTTTCATGCGGTTGGAACAAGCCAGCAAGACAGAAGGACCAAACTCGCGGCCAACTTCCATTTTTCCTCCGTGACTTCGTACTGCGGGAACAAACCCGTGAGGTAGGGTGCCTGAACCCGCGAAGCTGGCCGACTTAAGAGGATATTGAGATATTTTCATGCCCATTCTTGCCTATACACTTCCCACTATATATACATCACTTTGCCTCTCTTTCAAAGTGTGCACCACCAACAAAACACTTAGAGCTTGGCTCTTACACCTCAAAAGAGATAGAGCCACTCCAAGCCTTCCATGGGGGATTTTCATCTATGGAAAGCCTTCCATGGAGAGTAGATATGCAAAGATAGGGGAGGCTTGTGTGTCAAAACCGATCGATAGATGTTCATTAGAAAGGAAGAGCTATTGGAGGCTTGTCTTCAAGGGTTATTTCTCACTTTGCTCATCTCTTGTATTTCTATTGATGTGTAACCCATTTGGGAGTATTTGTAACCAACACTTATGCTAATATATGTATGTATTGTTCTTATGATTTGATTTGGTATTGATTCATTCCTTAGTTGTATATTGATTAATCTTTTATTGTGATATTCATATGTATGGATGATTATGTGTTGATATGTATGTATGGATGAGATTAGGAGTAGATTAACTAAATGATTAAGAGTAGTTGTAATCAAATATCTCATTTGTTTATGCATGTTGGTGTATGATTTACTATGTATGTGTTTAGAATGATTAGAGAGATTGAGAGTTGAGATTGTGCTTGGGTAACCATTCCTTGCATAATCTTGGCTATTAGCTCTATGGAATGGAAATAGCTTATGTGTGCATAATTATGCCACTTTAGCTTTGGTTCATATGTTCTTGTGCTTAATGGGTCTAAACCCTAGACACAATCACTCTTCCGATTGGAGAGTGATGACATGATTTCGGTAATTCCCTAATCAAGAGAACAAACCCTTTACTGGATTAATTGGATTCACATGTTAACAATCGACATAAATTGCATATTGTGTTTGGTGAACCGATATCCCATATGTGTTTCATATCTTGCTTATCTCCAAGCCACCTTTATTTTCGTAGCTAGGGTGTCTTGCCTCTAGGAGTAGATTAACTTAATTAGGAGTAGATTAATTAGATAGCCAAGACACCCGGCTACATTTCTACCTTAGTTAGTTAGTTTACAACACACACACACACCACACCGCACCGCATTTCCTTTTACATTGCTTTAATAAACACTAGAACTAAATACAGTTAACGGATTCCGTCTCCCTGAGGAACGAACCGTACTTGCAGCTACACGATCGTAACGATCCGTGCACTTGCGGATAAACATGCACGTACCATCATTTATGATAGTTTATAGAACTATCCCGTGCATGTCATGAAAGTAATCTAGATTTGGTGTTGATTTTTTGGATGGAAAAGATGAGTTCAAGTGTGGAGATGGATGAAGGTGAGTTAGGGTAAAATGGAGGAGAGAATGCTCTTCAATATCTCAGAATTTCGTGTATATGAAAAACTTGTTTGAAATTGGAAAGACTATTTATATTGGTTCACGGATCTGTCCTGTAACTGTTAGAAATGTTGATGTGGCATGTGTTGCGATCGTGTTTTTATGGTTTTGGAGACAGTAATGCTACTGCGGTAGACGGTTATACGGTCTTCGATCTGGTTATCACGGTCTGTTTTCATCTTTTTCGCGGTCTTGAAGACAACGACACCTAAAGAGCAACAATAGGATCTGAGATCTTATGAGTTGTCTTTGTTGAATCACACAGCGACACTAGGCAACGATGCTATACCTGATTGAATTCTTGGTTTTCTTCTTCTCTATCGCGGTTGTGACCTCATAGCGACATTAAACCGTGACAACACATCTGATTGATTTATTAGGATTTACATCTCTCAGTCGCGGTTTGGCTTTACAATGACAGTACACCGCGACACCACACCTGATTGATTTATCAGATTTTAACATATCTCTCGCGGTGTCCTTCACATCGACACTTGAACAGCGACAATTCCTTGGCCTTGATCTTCATTGCTTCAAGCTCTTTGTCGCGGTGTGCATATGGTGACACTAAAACAGCGACAATGCCCTGTTTTCACCTTTTTACACTTTTTGTATCAAATTCTTCTCTATCTTCACAAATGCCCTTATGGCACTAATAATCCTGAAACACTTGATTAACATAGTTAAAACATGGGGAAATGCCCAAGAATCAAGCGAAAAGGTAAGAAATGGTAGCCAAAATCATGTCTATTTTGGCTCGATCATATAACATTGCCTCAATGACTGATTCTAGAATTGCAATTGTTAAAGAAAAGTTAATAGAAGTCATGAAGCTACTCAAATAAGATAAAGACACAATATCAATGTGCTAGAAAGCAATTTGGAGAAGTGAAATAGGAAAGCAAATTGAATCCACCAATTGTAAAGACTAAAGGACTTACAAATGCTAGATTCAAGAGCAATTTGGAAATATCAAATAGGAAAGTGACTAAAGGTATAAAACTCTCTACTATATCTTCACATAAAAGTGTTTAGTACTAATTATTTTACTTAATTATATAAATTTACACTTTTCTTTATACAGGTCAACGCAAACATGCGGCTCGCATCAATTAACAAATGCACTTCATCCTACCACCTTATTACTTTAATATGTCAAACACTTTAGGCTTCAATGACAAGGTAAGTCTAGTAGTATGCATTTCATTTATGTTCACTGTATATCTCAGTAACTTTTATTTTTATTTATAATTAACCACTTTTACTTTATTGATTTTGTTTTTTAGGATAATTTGCAATTGCCTCTCGGACATTATAACTTAAGTTTTTTAAACATGTTTTAGAGCATTGAACAAATAGCTCAAGATTTTTTAAATTTTATTTTAGGATAATTTGCAATTACTTCTTGGACATCATAACTTCAGTTTTTCAAACATGTTTTAGAGCATTGAACAGATGCCTTATTTGAGCTTGGTGGAATTGGTGAGAACTGTCACCTTTTAAAACTGATTTGGTGAGAATGTCAATGGGTTAATAAGTTAAGTTTAAAAGGCACATATTATGGTGAACTACCAAAATTGCCCTTAGTTAATCATTTATGTTATTCTGTTTGTTCTTTTCTCTCTCCACACTTGCAACAAAAACGACAGTATGACTAACTCAGTTACTCTTTCTCTCTCTACAAATAAAAGTTCAAGGTCTTGCCCCGACTTTCTTCTTCAATAAAATAAGGTAATATTTCTTGAACTTGCTTCTTTTAAGTTTTTCACATTTTAGTATTTTGTAAGCCTTAAGGCTCTGTGATAATTTGTATAAACCTTAAGCCATTGTGATAATTTTTGAACTTTTCATGTCTTATCATGCCTTTTGAACTGTTATCGTGCCTTTTGAACTTTATTTCGAGCCTTTTGTGAATTGTTTTCGAGCCTTTTTCAACTGTCCCCAGGCCTTTTTGAAAAGTTTTCGAGCCTTTTGTGAAATTTTTTCGAGCCTTTTTCAACTGTCCTTGAGCCTTTTTGAAATGTTTTCGATCCTTTTGTGAAAACATTTCGAGCGTTTTCATGTCATCCCCTAGCCTTATCATGTCGTATCCGAGCCTTTTCATGTATTCCCCGAGCCTTTTCAATATCCTCACCTGAGCCATTGTAAATGTAATATTTGAAAATATTGTGTACTCATGGGTTTTTGTTAATGGTTTGTGATTATTAATTTGACAGCCTCATGAATCTGGTTAGAATAGTAATATCTTATAACGGTCAATGGGAGCAGTTACCTGACGGAAGTCAGAGGTTTGTTGGATCCGATAACCGAGGAATGTATGTGTCAAAGAATATGACTTACGAAGAATTGGTGGCGATCGTCCATACTATAGTGAACTATGATGTAAACAAATACAACGTTGATTTGTCATAAATATCAGTCGTTCTTGGCAGTACGTGTCGCACATTTAAAAGGAATGACGACAATGTCCAGTTTATGCTAGGGGAAGATCGAGTGATCCCTCAAGTATGTGTCAATCTAACTAAGCGGACAGTTGGAGATATGAGAGGGAATGATATTCCTCCTCCTGAAAATACCCAACAATTAGGATCCTTTAGCGGTAGCAACCAAGTGTTCACCTAAAGAAGTGTAGCGAAGGTGGGGGAAACATGTATGGTGTCCCACAGGTTGTGGTTGACCATGCAGATGCAGCTGAACCTTAATTTGGTGATGTGTTTGGTTGTCGAATTGAGCAGTACGATGCACAATACAATGAGCAGAACAATTACCCAAACCATGAGGTGGATAATGAGGCAAATAATGAACATGTTGATGATCTACAAAATGTGGATGAAGAGCCTGCACAAATGCAAACACGTGGTAGACGTGTACAAGGAGTTAGTTGCACTACACCAAATATGCCTAGGACTTCCGAGGTCCGTTATAATGTGACAGCATTTGATTCTGATAATGCAATAACTTGGGTTATTCCGGGAGCAGATTCATACTCGTTTGGTATTGGTAGAAGCAGCACCTTGGTAGCGCAAGAACCGAGAACCATGATTTATAAAGGTCAATTTTTTCCGAGTAAAGAGGATTTGAAGAGGCTAGTTGGCCATTTTGCGATGCAGCAAAACTTTGAATGGAAGGTGAAAATGTCCAATAAGACAACTTTACATCTGGTTTGCATCATTGACGACTGTATATGGAAATTAAGAGCGGTAAGGAGAGAAGAAGGGACTTACTTTCAAGTCAGAAGTTTTGTCAACGAACACAGTTGTCCCTTGGAGGAGATTCACCGTCGCAACCGATAAGCTAATGCGGTCACAATCGGAGAAGTCGTTGCAACTAGACTTCAACAAACTGATGGTTGTCTCATGCATCCGAAGAACATAATCGGCGATATGAAAACAATGTATGGGATCCAAATCATGTACAGTAAGGCACATGATGCTCGGCAATATGCATTGCCATTAACCTATGGAACGCATGAAGAAAGTTTCCAACTGCTGCCATCCTTTTCATACGTTCTGGAACAGTAAAATCCTGGCACAATCACAGACTTACAGTGCCCAGATGATGGTAAATTCCTTTACTTTTTCATGTCGTTAAAGTCCTCAATTAGAGGTTTTCGGAGGTGTATGCGTCCTGTGATTGCAGTTGATGGTACCCATTTGAAGGGAAGATTCGGGGGTATAATGTTTGTGGCAACTGCACAAGATGGAAACGAACAGGTGTGTCCAATTGCTTTTGGGTACGGTGACTCATAAAATAACCTTTCATGGGAGTGGTTTTTGGAATGCTTGAGGGGTGCCTTTGGTCATATAGATGATCTGGTTTTCATTTTCGATCATCATGCAAGCATTGAAGCAGGGATTTTTAAAGTGTTCCCTTATGCAACCCATACCATATGTTGTTGGCATTTTGGTGAAAATATGAAGAAGCGATTCCACAGAAAGGATGTTGTCGACATAATGGATAACGCTGCTAGGTCGTACAGTGAAATCCAGTATGATCGCCACATGGAGGAGTTACGTAAGTTGCACAAGGGTGCATACGATTATGCCATTGATGCCGGTCCACACAAGTGGTCCCGCGTTCACTGTCCCCAAAGAAGGTATAGGTTAATGACCACAAATGTTGCAGAGTGCATAAACTCATGCCTAAAATTCGCACAACAACTACCAGTGATGACACTGGCAGAGTTCATTCGGAATATGCTACAAAAGTGGTTCCACGATCGTCATGCAAATGCATGGTCCATGCGTCATTGATTAACCGATGCAGCACATCTTGTGATCCTCAAACGTGTCGAGAAGTGCGGTTATATGACCGTAAATCCAGTTGATTGGAACATATTCTCCGTCAGACACAAGGGAAAATAGTGGACGGTTGACTTAGCCCGGAAGACATGCACATGCAACAAATTCCAAATGGACTTTTTACCATGTTCACACTCACTCGCAGGGCAAGGTACATAACAAGTTACAGTTAACGCTTTATATTACCCAAACGTGAATCTCATTATTTTCATTGTTGTAGGGTGCGGAACTTGGATTTCACATCTCTGTGTGCGGACTACTACAAGAGGGAGACACTTATTGATGCATACTCGGTTCCTATTATGCATGTTGGCCATCCTTCTTCATGGGTTGTGCCATCCGACATCGCAGCGCGGGTGGTTTTAAATCCAAAGACGAAGAGACAATCAGGTCGCCCGATGGAGGGTCAACATCCCTCGTCTTCGGAGAGGACAACCACACAGTCGTGTAGAAGATGTGGACAACCAGGACATAATAGCAGGAGGTGTTCGAACCCGCCTATGATTAATGAAGGTCCCAGTAGAATTGTTCCCGAAGAATACGGTCGCAGGTGCAACATCTATCATTCAACTGGACACAACAAACAAATGTGCCCTAAGAAGGACTCTACCATGGAATGAATGGAGCCTTACAAGAGGAAGACGAATTGCCACCCTTGGTTCTTATGCTTTTATGTAGAACTAATCTGATTAATTTTATGTTCGAAAATAGATTTGAATTAAGTTCTTCGTCTACTGTCATACTGGATCCTTTGTTATAGTGTTCATGAATTTCCTGTATTGTTTATGGATTTCAATGTATGAAATGTGTGTTGAACTTTTAACTGCAAACAGTTTTATTTGCCTTATCTCAACATGCTTCAATATTATATCTTTTGTCTGGAGTATAAAAGTATGATGACTCTAATAGGGACACGTGCCCTAAGAAGGACTCTACCGTGGAATGAATGGAGCCGTTGAGGAAGGCGATCAAACATGACAAGGTAGTACAAGAGGAAGACGAATTGTCACCAGAAAAGCTTGTGATTGAGGAACATGTCTCCAATTTGATGTCTTCCAACATCGTTCAGACTTTGGGAACCATGCTCGATACAGTTGTTTTATAAGGAACATGTCTCCAACTTCATGTCTCCCAACATCGTTCAGATTTTGGGAACCATGCTGGATACAATTGTTTTATAAGGAACATGTCTCTAACTTCATGTCTCCCAACATCGTTCAGACTTTGGGAACCATGCTCGATACAATTGTTTTATGAGGAACATGTCTCCAACTTCATGTCTTCGAACATCGTTCAGACTTTGGGAACCATGCTCGATACGGTTGTTTTATGAGGAACATGTCTCCAACTTCATGTCTTCCAACATCGTTCAAACTTTGGGAACCATGCTCGATACAGTTGTTTTATAAGACCCTTGGTTCTTATGCTTTTATGTAGAACTAATATGATTGATTTTATGTTCGAAAATATATTTGAATTTAGCTTTTCGTCTAATGTCATACTGGATCCTATATTGAATTTCCTGTATTGTTTATGGATTTCAATGTATGAAATATGTGTGTTGAACTTTGAACTGCAAACACTTGAAAAAAAAAGTTCATCATTTCATTACTCAAATGTTATGTACATCAACTACATGGTCCTGGAGTTACAATAAACCTCCATGGCCATCTTCTCCTGGATGGTGGACATATCGGCTTCCGACCAGACGAACGTATCCCTGTTCGCCGTCAGGTATTCAATCATTCTCAAAGTATGGGCACCACAGTTTCCCCTGTAATTAACCACATGAACAACCATTAGAATTGAATGTTATTAAAACCGATTGGGATAGAATAAGAACTTGAAACAGTCATACCTCTTTTGTAGTTGGGGCACACGGTTGGCTGCCATGAAGAACATCCAAAACGGCCCATCCCTCCTTTTGTACGTCACATCACCCAATCGTCTATTCCTGTGAAAGTGCACCGCATTCAGCATCGAGGGTAGCAACCACCTTAAGCACGCGAACTGGACATTCTTATGCCTAAATGGTACCTCCTGTCTGAACGGGTCAAACACGAGAATGTGCCCTTTCATGAGGTCGACGCTGGACATGACCCAATGCATACGTCCAAGGTTGCAAGGAATCAAAACCTGCAGGTGTTTCTCCAAAGTGTTATCAAATTTTGTTATTATACACATGGACGCAAAGTAAAATATACATTCACCAAGTCAACATCGTGCCATGGCCGGTTTGCTGACGGGAGCTCTCCATGAACCACCATAAGCTCATCACGGGCCCACGCGTGCTTCAGCACAGACTAACCTTCTGGGGGTTTCTTGTCCTCACTAGTGCCGATTCTGTCCCAGGTATGATATAACAATGACTGTATATAGAAAATTAACCGAAACGTTAGGCAGAAGATGTATGAACACATCAATGTAGAAGCGAAAACCGTATAATATAAACACTTACATAAAATTGTGAATCCAGTATGTTGACCCTCGAACCGTAGACAGTGAGGAATACTCGCTGACACCTCCATAGAATGTTCAAATATGCGTCAATGTGCTAACAATTTCAACAATTTGTATTGTTAGGATTCAACCATTTGTGAATGAAACTTATAAAGACAGTTCAAGTAAGGAACATACCGTATCCTCCAACTCTATGAAGTTGGTTTGAAACCGGTGGAACCAAGTGACATCAACACTAACTGGGTCGTGCAGATCTACATCACGTCTGCATAATTGTTGAAAAAGTTACATAATACTTACTTGCATATTTGTCGAAAAAACTATAAACAGATTGTAATTTTTTAGATTATACTTACAATTCCCCCGTCATGTTCCTTTTGTAGTCTATGTACGATGCAAGCTGGTCAGGATCTACCAATCCGTGTGGCATCCATTCATGTGCTGGCTGCGGCATCATCCGTGGCCTCTTCGGTTGACAGGGGTCTATGTATGGGCTCCGTTCCATCCAACCTTGACGTCGAATCCGGTCTCCACGTCTCAGGGTTAGGGGAGTCCGTTCCAAATCATGGGGATCGGTGCAGTGTGAGGAGGAACTCGTTCCCCGTTGATCGCCTGGGATCGACCGGTGGGGTGAAAATCGACGAACCAAATCTCTCCCCGTGGATCACCTGGAGGGGTCGGCTGTGCTCGGGTCGATCGAAGGTCTACGTTTTGAGGAGGAACCTTGTACGCTGGGATCGACTGGATGGGTACGTTGCAACGTGCGGTCAGCGGTGAGCTTCTAGAAATGTATAGGATCATGCGGCAGCTGCGAGGAGCAGTCAGGTGTGAGGTCCTACAAATTAACAGGATCATGCAGCAGCTGCGATGAGCGGTCCGCGGTGAGGTCCTGAGGCAATACTTGCTCCAATACTACTGTCTCTATATCACCAGGCACCTCCTCTCGTTCTATCGCATCATGACCTTGCTGATTGGATACTGTGTTCGTAGTATGTCCATAGTAGTAGGTGGCTGCCCATGTCTGGTCCTTGGGGATGTCCCATCCTGATCAGTACATGTCCTACCTATGGGACTAAATGCTCCGTGATGGTCATCAAATGGTCGGTCATCGAATGGTGGACCACCTATACGGTTCTGAGACGTCGGACCCTGTAGTGCTCGGATCAAATCCAGCAACTCCTGATGCTGTGTATTTCTTTTCTCTTCACTCTTTTGGTAAGCATCCATGACATTCTCCCGTAATATTCGGACAGCATCCATCACTTCTGCGAATTTACGGTCCCAGCCCTAAAAGGATTTCGGACTCTGTCAGTAATAAAACTGTTCAGTCAATTGAAATTAAATCATGCGGTTCTAAAAATGCTTACATACCTGTGGATGCTCTCCAACGCCTTCTTGTGAATCACCTTCAGGTCCAGACTGTCTGGGTAAAGTGAATCGTATCCACCTACGCCTCGTCGAAATAGGACTGCCACCCTCCGGGTCTGAATCTCCTCTAGGTCTAGGTTGTTTGGGCATAGTGAATCGTAGCCGCCTACACCTCGTGGGACTCCCACTGCCAATGCTGACCTCTGGGTCTAAGCCCTCCGTATCACTAGGTCCAGAATACGGAGGATCCATATCACTAGGTCCGCAGTACGAATCCCCCGTATCACTGGGTCCGGCAGTCCTATGTCGTTCCGGATCCGGGAGGTCACCAAGTAAATCTGCGGCATCATCATCATACAGACTACCTCCCAGGTCTATGCCTTCGTAGTACCATTGACCCTTCTCAGCATCTGTCGGCACCAATTTAGACCACGCAAACATCTGCAATCGGAGTTACATCATTGTAATTGTAAACATACTAAAAATTATAAACATTAACAACAACAATACTTACCCTTTAGTGAAAATCCTATCCAACGTTTTCCCCCACGGTCACTGAGTCAACTCCCATTTTAGAATACGTGGAGGGGGTAGCTCGATTACCCTACGGGTCCCACATTTTTTATTGCTAAGCTTGGGGATAACCTCAAAAGCAAATATCTGCGTAATAGATAATACATCAGTCATATAAAAAAATTTCAATTAAAGTACGAATGCAAATTCTATATTCTCACCAATAGTGCGTGTGCTAGACTGTATATGTTGTACGTCTCGGTGGTGTCAATACCTTGTTCTTGCTATCATTCTTCCAACCGTTGTCGTGGACCATCCAAAGCATGTTTGAAACCAGAAATAGACTGCCTATACCCGTATGCGCCCCATAGGAACGCATCAAAAGCGTCCAAGTGCTCGACTAGGCGAAACTGCCATACTGGAACTTTACATCTCTCGTCCACCCCCATCAGTATCCAATTCAGCAAAAACAATAATGATAGCTTCACCGCATCGTACTGCTCCTCAAAAATACCAATCCACAGCACCGCTTTCAGCTCTTCAATCTCGATGACTCGACCCTAAAAGTACCGGTCGTGTATGCCATCCTGTACCATATCATAACTCGCTGTGTCGGGAATGATTCTGAACTTTAATTCGGTGATTAGACAGAACTCAACCCTCGAGAACCAGACAGTATGCTTACCTAACAAAAATCTCATCTCATCTTCCGGCCCATCGTGATGCAACTCGCGCAAAAGCATCCGATGGACAATCCCAGCCGAAAAATGAATCTCACGATGCATCTGAAGGAAATGACCAAAACATGACTCAGTAAACCGACGTCGATCTTCCATCTTCAGATGTTCAGGTACACTTTCAAGTGCGTTGTCAATATCTGTATGGTCATTCAAATGGTCATGCCGAATAATTTTTCCGTTGAACCATTCTCCCACAGGGGTTTTAAGGAAATCCTTTAGATTTACCATCTGCATATTCACATAAAAAAAGCATATAATTTCATGAAAAGGCTAGAACACTTCATTCAAAGGCTCGGGTACTGTATTAAAAGGCTCAAACTGTGTATTAAAAGGCACAGATATAGTGTGAAAAGGCTCAAACTGTGTATGAAAAAGGCCTGAAAACAGTCCAAAATGGCTCGAGAAAACTCCAAAAAGGCTTGAAATAAAGGTTCAAAAAGGCACGATAACAGTTCAAAAAGGCTCGATAACAAATCAAAAAGGCTCGATAACAGTACAAAAAGGCTCGATAACAGTACAAAAAAGGCTTGACAAAAGTTCAAAAAGGTTCAAAAAAGCTCGATAATAGTTCCAAACGGCTCGATAACAATTCAAAAAGGCTTGACAAAAGTTCTAAAAGGCTCGACATAAAGGTTCAAAAAGGCTCGATAACAGTTCAAAAAGGCTCGATAACATTACAAAAAGGCTCGATAAAAGTTCAAAAATGCTCGATAAGACTACCAAAAGGCTCGATAAAGGTTCAAAAACACTTGGAAACCCAAATCTTCATCGTCTTCAAAGGAAATTTTTTCCAAAACTAATACCCTAACCTAACCTCATCAAACAAACATAATGAACAACAAATGAAATCAAACCTAATCTACATGATGAAAATGGCATCCAACATCAAACACACAAACTTATCGAGAATGAGAAACAAAAACTTACCGCTGTCTTTTTAGTTCGCCATTCAGTTCTGTTCAACATCACCACTATAGCGCCGTCGCCGGTGGTTCGCCGTCAGATTTTGGTCCACTAAAGGACCGTTGCGCCATCGGGGTTTCTCTCTCAAATCTTTTCTTCCAACGTTTCAAAATCACACAAAGTGACAAAGAAAGGGGTATTTTTGTCTGGTCACCTTAAATGGTGCCTTTTAAACTTAAGTTAGTAAGTTGGTGCCTGCTCCCCAAAAGGCACCCAAAATAGTGACATTTAAATTTCAAACCCTTTGAGCTTGGTTTAAGTTGAAGCTTCAAAATAAATTTATATATACCTCACATAATTTTCTAATTAAAATTGAACTTGTGATATAGGGTTGAAATAATTATGACGGTAATCACTTCCAGAATCAAGAAAATTAAAGTTGATTTATATTTATTATACTTCTTGTTACATATTTATGTCCTTTAAGCATGTTTGAGGTGTTAATTTGTGCTTGCGTTTTTTTTTTTTTTTTTTTTTTTTTGTTCTTGTTCTTGTACAAGTATAGATTCATGTTGTTGTTGTTTTCTTGTACAGGTTTAGATTCATGGAGTTCATTTAGGATGAATCTAATGATACCATTGCCAAAACCAAAAAACTAAGACTAATATATTTAGGTTTTTGTAGCACAAGTTCATGGTTCAAAATTTATGGGTTGTAGCAATATTGAGATTAGTTTGGTGGTTTGTGAATTGCTATTTCAGACTTACAGTCTCTCTAATTTTTTTTTAATGCTAATTATAAAAAGAAAAAGACTAATACATGATAGAAAGTATTACTTACAGTCTCTTTGATTTTGAATCACACTAAATTCAGTTTTGGGCTACTATACAGTCCCTGTTGTGTTACTATTACTGAGACCTGTATATTAAGTAATCCTACAAACTCGAAGAGTTATACTTGTTGTTAACCGCCTAAAAAGGCAAGGGTCCAAAGAAGAATTTTCTATCCTTGCTAGAGATTATTTGAAATAAAAAGACACTACATGGAGTAACCAGCTACCCCAAAAAGAAGCCAGATCAATATGACCGAGCAAACCATCTGTAAATCCAGATCAAAATCGAGGTGACATGGATTCCTAAGCACCAGGAAACAGGGAAGTCAAGGTCCTAAGGACCTTGCTACTGCGTTATCCCGGTACCCCGCTACTGCATTGTCCAGGTATCTCGGTACCCCAATACCCCGATACTCAATGAATATTGGTACCTCGGTCCAATAAGATTTGGGATACCTGAATACCCCGATCCCTTCCTAGAACCAGTCTACCAGGCAGAGAGAAATTCTTAACACAGCAGAAGAGGAGAATATCAAGGAATGAAGGACCGGTACACCAAGGAACCAGGACCAAGCTACAAAAAAGGGGAGCATGCGCCAATGTTTGAATAACAAGGAAAGTTGACCTCTTCTGGCCACTCGTAAGCTCCATTTAAAACGGGAACATTCAACTCTATCAGTTCCGCCAAAAAGGGAATCACCTGATTCCAAGGAAGAATCCCATAATCTTCTCAGAACCGCCATCAACGTCCCTTAATTTGCTAAACTGATTCACCAAAAACGAGGGAGTGGATAGCAAGAAAAGGGACCTATAAATGCTACAAGACGCTAAAAAGAAGAGGATCCGATTTTTGATCCACATCTCTACCAAAATTCCACTTATTGACTAACACGAGATCGCCATTGCCAATTGTGTTAGAAATCTCCTACCTAAACCTCACCAAACCCTTATTGTATCAAAACTATGTGTTATCGCCATTGTATCATGCATTATATTTGATTGATCAATAAAACAGTATTATTCATTTGCTTCAATAAATGCTTTGTATTAGTTGGAATTTGACCCCTCTAACATTTTCCTGCTAACACTTGTCATTTGACGTTCAATGCAAATCTAATGGACACAACAATTAAAATCTTATTAAGCTCTATCCATTCAGTACATATATAAACTTTAAGGGTTGTAATTTTAATTTTACTTTCAAAGAAACTAAATTTTTTTTTTTTGCTATAATTAAAAGCAAAACTTTCTCTTTTTATATATATAGCTAATAGACATCCCAATAATTATTGGTGCAAAATTTTCTATCTTAAGTTTTTATAAATTATTTTATAAGTGGAAACTGTTTTGAATTACGGATTTGTCAATATCTTACGAGATTTCAGTTTCCAAGCACAATTTGATATACAATTATGACTGTAGGTGAGGGGTCTCCCATACTTTGTGATTTAATTAGCAAATGTATGTATATATATATATATATGGATTTTTTATTATCAATTCGTCCTGACAATAAATATGTCAGGACGAAAAATGTGGACCACTAGATTTACATACTTTGACTTAAAGTATATGCACTTGTCAAAACTTCTCCATAATTTGTGGTCCACATTCTTCGTCCTAACATATTTATTGTCGGGACGAACTGACAATGGAAAGATTATATATATATATAAAAGAGTTTGTATCATGATGGTGGAGTTTCATTTTGAAATCTTCAACCACCGAGACAAGAGACTCTTGGTTCGATTTCTATAATTTGTTGGTTCATTAACAAGGATAAGCATCCAGACTACCATGTTCATCTACACTCTACGGTCATAAGAATCCAAACTACTGCAATTAATCACTCATCTACATGTATATAAATTAAACAATTATTGGGATCAATTTTTTATCTAATCCGTATTACTGTCACACATTAAACATTGTCAATTTTATAAAAATGACACTGTAAATTCTATAAAGTCCCATCTTGATAAAAATGACATTGTACATGAAGGGCACTCATTCAGTTCGATAATATCTTAAATTTGAATCGTTTCAAGTTCGGATCACTTGGGTGGCCAGGTGTATACATAAGAAATAATAAGTCCAAAATTAAACAAATGCACATGGGATGATGGGAATTGTCTAAAACAGCTGATACAGGCTACAGCACATGTTCATGCCTGTGGTCGTATGTATATATATATAGAGAAATTTTTAAATGAGGACGTTCTGATATAACTTTATGAGGATATTGAATGTGAGTCACTAGTTTTATATATATATAGTTTTTCTATTATCAGCTCGTTCTGATATATTTTATATTAGGGCGAAGAATGTGGACCCTTAGATTTACATACTTTGACTCAAAGTGTATGCACTTATCAAAACTTCTTTATAATCTATGGCCCACATTTTTCGTCATAATATAAAAATATATCAGGACGAACTGACAGTAGAAAAAGACCATATATATATAGTAATTTTCCAAGTACATTTTGATGAAATTACATGTAATCAAATGTTTTTTGATGAGATTTTTTGTACGCATCCTAAGAAAATTAAAATACATATTTGGTAAAAATTTAGAAATTTTTTGGATTTGAGAACTATTTTTTCTTATATTTCCCAATTTTTAAATGTTTTATCTTTAAAAATAAATCGGAAAAAATTAGTTCTTGCACCCGATTTTTTTTAAAATTTTTTTCCATAAACGTATTTCAATGTTTTAACTATCCATACAAAAAATTAAATCAAAATTCAATATATTCCATACAATTTCATCAAAAAGTGCTATACAATTTCATCAAAAAGTGCTTAAAGTGTGAATTGTAAAAATCCTCATTGGACAATTACTCTATATATATAATGTGGATCATCTGATTTGATATTTGTCATGATATACATAGATCCGGTAACATGTGTAATAAATGGCTGTGATTTATTTATTTTACTTCCATTATCTTTCAATTATATAGGGTGGTTCTCTAGTAAGAACGTTCTGAAATTATAAGATAAGGATGTCCAATCACAGCTACACATTCATATTAGGTGTGGGTATTTATTAATACAGTAATGCTACACATCCCACCTAAAATCCCACCTTTTTCATCCCACTACATGTGGCATGTGAGGTGTTAAATTGTGAGTGGATACATGGGGTAGATGTCATTAATGTGTATTCACTCACAATTTGACACCTCACATGCCACATGTAGTGGGATGAAAAAGGTGGGATTTTAGGTGGGATGTTTAGCATTATTGTTATTAATATGTGGCTATGGACCCACTGTGAATGTGTGGCTGTGGCTGTGGCTGTGGTTGTGGTGGAATGTCTAGAATTATAAAGTCATGACAGTCCAGACTACAGAAGTACTCTCTAACGTTAATCTAGATATTATTTAGAGAGAAATTCAAAAGTAACCATTAGAAATATTAAACTTTTGTTAATAACCACTTTTGAAATTTTAATTGTTAATAACCACTTTTTTAAAAAAAATTCAGTGTATGTCCATAAATTACAAGTATACCCCTAAAAATAGTTTTTTTTTTTTTAAATCTCGAAGTAAGCTTGAAATCATGGCTAAATTGAAATATACAAACTTGAAATCATGGATAAATTGAAATGTCCAAACTTGAAATCATGACTAAATTGAAATATCCAAACTTGAAATCTGGATTAAATTGAAATTAGGATAAGGTTGTTTTTTTTTTTTTTTCCTTTTTTCTTCTTCCTCTTCTTCTTCCCCAAATTCAAATTAGGTTTAGGTTTTTTGTTTCTCTTTTGTTTTGCAGACCAAATCGTCGGCAATCGCGAAGCACCGAGCGGCCGGACGTCGTCGACTGGTCGTCGCCCATCACTGGTCGCTGGTTTGTGCAGGTCACCCATCGGATGTGAAGGTCGCTGGTTCGTGAAGCTATCGTGAAGGTCGCTGGTTGCTGGTTCGTGAAGGGTGTGCGAGCTTGACGATGACTTCCGGCGGTGGACGACGACATCCGGCGATGGGCAACGGCACCGAGAGGAGAAAAGAGATAGAGGATCGGGAGAGAGAGAGCAGAGGAGAGAGAAGGAAAAAGAGAGAAAAAAAGGAGAGAGAGTGTTTTGGGGAGGTTTTTATATGAGGGTTTTTCAATAATTTCTCAAAAATTGGTTATTAACAATTAAAATTTCGTTTGTGGTTAAAAACGAATTTCTCATAATATATGCGGTCATTTTTTACGATTTCCACTATTATTTAGGATATCTCTTATCTCCTCCTAATATAATCTACGATTCTCTGTCTGAACTGTCTCCCTCCATCGCTCATTTCATTTTTGTGGTCTCACTCTCAGCTTTCGAGTCTCTGAGTCTCAGCCATGACTACTCAAGGTCAAGTCATCACCTGCAAAGGTACCCTCTTATCATCTATCATCTCCGGCTAGTGTATGATTACTGTTTTCTGTGATCGTGCGTGAAACCCTAATTTGACTCTGATTTTTGAAAAGCGGCGGTGGCCTGGGAACCCAACAAGCCATTGGTCATCGAGGACGTACAGGTGGCTCCACCACAGGCTGGCGAGGTTCGAATCAAGATTCTCTTCACTGCTCTCTGCCACACTGATGCTTACACGTGGAGTGGCAAGGTATATCCTCTATCTTAGTATCTTCTACTTTTGTTTTCATTTTATCGTTAAAATGTCAATAGAATCTATAGATGCATCTGCTTTTGCTTTTTTTTATTTTTTTTTATTTGTGACTTGTGGGTGATATTCTATTGTTAGATTTAGTAAAATTGTTTTGTGATTTGACTGGATTGTTGTTAGTTATGGCCTTATGGGTTCTTTGTTTAGTTGGGTTTGTGATATACTAAATTTATTTGCCATATTTTAAATGGAAAATTTTAGCTCCCTTTATGGCTTTATGCATACGATTTTAATTATATACATCCATGGGATTATTGTAGTAAATTGCAGCTGTTAACACTAATCTTTTTAACCATTTGCGTTGGTTTTGATTTCTTTGAAGGCCTCATGATGGTGATGGTATTGTTTCCCTAATTGTTTTCTAAAATGTAGATGGCATTTTGTGTACACAGGATTTTTTTTTTCCTTTATTCATTGGTTAATTTGAAAAATCAAGATTGCTTAGTATGTTTACAGTTATTTTATGCCCTTGGTTAATGGTAAAATGTGGTTTGGAACAGACATTGCTCAATGTTATAGATGCCTCTATATTGTGTATCAAGTTAGTTGTGTTCACTTTCTGCCAACATGTTTAATTGTGTATTTTTATTTTCAGTCAGCTTCTGTGTTTTTTCATATTTGTTTTGGTTATGTCTTAGCTGCCTTTTATTAGTTTGATGCTAATATGAAATTCACTTGAATTTTTGAGCAGGATCCTGAAGGTCTCTTTCCATGTATCCTAGGTCATGAGGCTGCCGGGTATGTAGTCCATTCAGTATTCTGTCTCTGGCATCTGTTCACATTAACAGGAGAGTATTGGTTTATTTATTTATTTATTTTGTCACAGGATTGTGGAGAGTGTTGGTGAAGGTGTGACTGACGTTCAACAAGGTGATCATGTTATCCCTTGTTACCAGGCAGAATGTCGAGAGTGCAAGTTTTGCAAGTCAGGAAAGACTAACCTCTGTGGTAAGGTACGGACTGCTACTGGTGTTGGAGTCATGATGAATGATCGCAAGAGCCGCTTCTCTGTAAATGGAAAACCCATCTATCATTTCATGGGAACCTCAACTTTTAGCCAGTACACAGTTGTACATGATGTTAGTGTTGCAAAGATTGACACAAAAGCTCCTTTAGATAAAGTATGCCTTCTTGGTTGTGGTGTTTCTACTGGTATGAACTTTTCATACTTTCTTCTTATTTCATAAATTTAAATATTGTACTTAATATACTTAGCATATGGTATATTGTATTTTATTCTTATCTGTTTGATCATTTCCTAAATCTCTGCACAGCATGATCAACTCTTAATCTGTTGGGTTGTTTGGCACATTCTGTCATTGTATTTTATATGTGGTTTACATTCAAGGATGTTGGTTTATTGTATTTTCTGAAATACTTGTTTTTATCCTTAAAAAGCTGTTTCTCATTTATGTGTTCTAGCATCTTCCTGAAGCCCAAATTTCTAGCTCTATTAATTTCCTATTGTCACATGGATTTTTTTTCTTTCTGGATAATGAAAATGCCATGCAAATGCCAAATGTCTTTTATACAAAAACTAATTATGCAGAACTGTTTTCAGTATTGGAGAACAAACTTGCTATTGTTGCTAGTTATATTGATTGGTTAAGATATAATCTATGATAATCAGAAACCTGTCTATGGAGCAAGAATGTGGATGAGCTTCAAACATGCCTTACAAAATTGTGAGGTTGTAGGTTGATGAAAGTGGTTGTTGGAAACCATCTAATGGGAAAGCCTGTATTAAAAGAGTAATGCTAGGCTTCCCAAATTATGTGGCATGGTGAGTTGTCAACATCACATCCCTCACCACATAAACTCATGATTTACAATATGTTGACAACTCACCATACCACATAATTTGGGAAGTTTTTTTGGAAAAATTTTGGGAAACCTAGTATTACTTGTATTAAAATCATGCGGTGAGGTGGATGGCTATCATATGGAGTATATGGCAGGTCGAGACTCCTAAACACAGCTTTTGTATGCATTGCGGTTTTACTCGTACCTTAACTGCATAAAATTTGGTGGTGAAAGTAATAATAGGTGTACAATATTGGGAAATATTAGATCATCGTTTCTTTCATTGTTCAGCTGTAAGAGGTTCAGACAAAGCCAAAATATTGGCTTGCTGTAGAGGAAATTTAGAAAGGATGATCGTGATATTAAATAGAGAATGGTCCCTCTTGTCTGTCAGAAACCCGGCTGAGGTATAGTTACAGAGCTTTTGAGTGAGTGCAGAGCTTAATTTCTGAGTTTTAGTTGACAAATTTTAGCATATGTTTTCCAAAGCTAGCTATATTTTCTTTTTCTGTTCCTTTTTGGAGTTTTGGCATGTATGATTTGAGGTACTACTTCCTTCCTGGTGTTTCTTTCTCTACTTGTGTACTGCTAATTGTATGTACATCATGTGTACAACCTTGTGCCCCCTTTGGCATTTTTAATGTTTACTTGTAAAAAATATATATATATCATTAAAGAAATTATAACTAATGGGTATTCCAAATTTCTCATTAATGCCTTTTTCTTCTTTTCTGCAAAAATAGTTAGTGCCTTGGTGGTTAACACATTGATGCTTTGCTTCATACCTCTGTGATTTGTGACTGATAGATCTTATTTTGTTCCTTTTGTTTTTCAATTATTTAAATTTCCTGATCCAGTTTTCATGTATTGTGACCTTAATCTTTGTAATTTGCCCTATGTCCTATAGGTCTTGGAGCAGTTTGGAACACTGCAAAAGTAGAGCCTGGGTCCATTGTTGCTGTTTTTGGCCTTGGGACTGTTGGCCTTGCTGTAAGTTCTGAATATGACGTTCTTGTTCCATTTTCCCGTAATATATATTTTTTTATTTGTATTTATGTTGTTTTTGCTATGAGACCAATTATGTTCATTTGCTGATGCCATACTGTTTAATGTAATGAATTAATTTTGACTTAATAGGTTGCAGAGGGTGCAAAAGCAGCTGGAGCTTCACGTATTATTGGCATAGATATTGACAGCAAAAAATTTGATACAGGTACACATATCACAGAACATTACCATCTAATCATGGGTATAGTATATGAAATGGGTGTCTTTTCTTTGGTGGTGTTGGTTTTGGGGGATGCATGGTTGGAGAGGATTACAAAAGGCAGTTCTTGCCTTGCTTCTATTAGCATTATTATGCATTTCCTTTTTTTTACCTCTTGTAATTGCTATATACTTACAATTTTCTTGAAACGAACAGCAAAGAATTTTGGAGTCACTGAATTTGTAAATCCAAAGGATCATGATAAACCGATACAGCAGGTCCTTGTTGATCTCACTGATGGTGGGGTTGACTACAGCTTTGAATGTATTGGAAATGTCTCTGTGATGAGGGCTGCTCTGGAGTGCTGTCACAAGGTCAATAATGATTGAATTTATAGCACAAAATGATGTGTAGAAGATAGAGCCTTTCTAATATAATAATAAAAAATAAACTTTCAGGGCTGGGGAACATCAGTTATTGTGGGTGTTGCAGCATCAGGTCAGGAGATATCTACTCGGCCTTTCCAGTTGGTGACCGGTCGTGTTTGGAAAGGAACTGCCTTTGGTGGTTTCAAGAGCCGTACACAAGTGCCCTGGCTTGTAGAAAAATACATGAAGAAGGTCAATTTGATCAAGTGTACATTCAATATTAAAGCTGCTTTGTCATTTCAGAAGAGATTATGATATTAATTCTCCTCCTTTCATCATATTGCAGGAAATTAAGGTTGACGAATACATAACCCACAACCTGACACTTGGGGAAATCAACGAGGCATTTGATTTGCTGCATGAAGGTGGCTGCCTCCGTTGTGTGCTTAAGGTGGATAACTGAGGTGATAATTAAAACTCATATCGGGTTTGTATTGGTGGGCATATCTTGTTGCTGCTATTAAGGCCGGGTTCGCAATTGCATCCTTGTCATAAGTGGAAAATGGATTGTGTGAATAAAACTAATCGTATGTTACTCCTATGTTCTCATAAGAAATTTTGCTTTGAACTTTTCAAAAGATGGGATGGGCAGCAAAAATGGTTTTTCTAATTGTTGAATAATTATGCACCATCTTGCTGAGTTGTTGCAGTATGTTTGCTATGTTGTTGCAGTATGCGAATAATGATAATCTGATGCTTGTGCCAGTGTTTTGGATATGACTTAAGCATACATAAGTGATGTTAACTTTGTAAATTTAAACACTAGGCAGTTCATGTAGTTGTGTCAGAAAGTTGGGCATTTCTAAATAGCCTATGACAACAAACCAGTGTTGCAAAATGTGGCCTAGGCAGCTGCCTAGGCAATAGGCCACAGCGATTTGGGCAAACTTGATGTGCCTAGGCAGCCAGCGCCTAGTTGGGCAACAGGCGCTGACTAGGCGGTCAAACGCGGCCTAGGTAAGTAGGTAGCGTTGACCGCCTAAACTGTCAAATTTTTTTAAGAAAAGAAACCCGAAGACTTCATTGATTATGAATTTTAGATTGGATTTTGATTTAGTTTGTTGGAATTTAATTTTGTTAGGATTTAAAAAGGTGTAGTATGTACATTACATATACAAGAAATCCAAAGGAAAAAAAAATAAAAAATCCTGCCCACCTAGGCGCTAGGCGGTGTACTGGCGCATTCTGCAAAACTGCAACAAATTGTCACTGTTTTTCTTATTAACAGGTGAGGTGAGCCATTAATGGAAGAGACATTTATCAAATTGAATGCCGGATAAATTATATGTATATATATATATTCTTGGGAGGAATTGGGGATATAATTTTTAACACAAGATTTGATACAATTTATATTTATATTTATATTTATTATAAAGTATTACATAAATTCGTTGTTTTTTTTGGTAGGGGGAGGACTCGAACCTATAATCTCGTGTAGGTGTGTAAAGTATATCATCGGAATCAATTTCATCTCGTTGATAAATTAGATATTCTGCTATCCTACATTTACCTTATTTGCCTCACTTATATAATATTCAATTTAAGCCATTACGTAACTAAGCTAGTAACAACAAGATGAGGTTGGTTCAGTGGTAAAATTCCTCACACTTGTACTATGAGGTTGTGGGTTTGAGTCCTTCCCCTACCCAAAAAAAAAAAAAAAATTGAGTCCTTCCCCAAAAAAATGTATTTATGTAATTGTATAATTCTCAAGTAACTGAGGGTCGGTCCTGCAGTTGTTTTTTAGCCCGTTTTTGTTTTTGTTTTCCAAAAACGATTTCGAATTCGCGTTCGTTAACCGTAGGAGTGGGCACAAAGTTCGGAACCGAACCGAACCGAACCGAAAAAAGGGGGTTCGGTTCGGTTCGGTTCATAGGATCAATTCAGTTTAAACCGGTTTAAAAAATCAAAAACCGAAAAGTTTTCGGTTCAAACCGGTTTTGGTTTTCCAAAACCGGTTTGAACCGATTAAACAGCCTATATAAGTAAAAAAAAAAAAAAAAAAAAAACCCGGAAGTACTTGAGGGGAACACAGAGGCAGAAGATGGGTGTATGAGGTGGAAGATGGGTGTATAATTAATTTTTTACATAACCGGAAGCTAAACTAATATTTACTTTCTTCATTGTTGTAAATGCTATGATGTAGAGCAACAATGCATAGGAATATCTACTGACTTAAAAGCTTGTATTCGCTCAGCATCAGCGGTAGAGATAGCATTATCATTTTTTAGTGCCATCGATGTTTCTATATTTGGTTTGGTTTACTTGCCTACGCTTTGTTAAAACAAGAATCTCAATCTGCACTCATGAAATGAGATGTTACATGTGCAGTAAGAGAATTAATGAGAAGCAATGATAAATATACTCACGTCTCTTATGTTGAGAAGCAATCAAAATGTCTGATTCATTTGCATATGCAATTTCATATATCTGAGTTCCAGATTTTATAAATCAATTTCATATGCCCAAAACCGAAATAAACCGAACCGATTAAAATCAATTCGGTTCAGTTCGGTTACCATTTCTTATTCGGTTTAAACCGGTTCAATTTTGGGTGAATCGAATTATGCCCATCCCTAGTTGACCGTTTTTCATTTTATTTTTAAAAAACAAAAACAAAATGAAAAACAAATTCAGTGCTAAAAGTGAAATTTTTTTTAAAACATCTAAAATATGTTTTCCTTGTTTTTCATTTTGTTTTTCTTTTGGTTTCGTTTTTTTTTTTTTTTTTTATAAAAAAAAACTCACATAATTTCTTTTTCTACCAAGATCAATCCTCCTTTCCCAAATCTTCTTCCCCAGATCATCTTCTTCTTCTTCTTCTCTCATCATCATCAGATCAACATCAACCCTTCAAATCATCTTCTCAGATCTCTTTTAAATCCAGATCACTTTCTCAACTTAGCCACAGCAACTACTCCTTTGAATCCTACTCACAATTTTCAAGAAAATCAATTACTAGAGTCTTTCCAACAAACGTCCTTCCTAGATCTTCTTCTTTTTCTTCAACGACGCAGGAGGAGGTGAGATCCTCATCCGGCGACGCCGATCTGGCCCTCTTCCGAGCAGGTCGGTGACTCATTTGATCTTACCCATTCGATCTTATCTGCTTATATCTTATTTCACTTGAAGATTTTTCAGATTTCTTTTGGGTTTTGAGAGGGGGTTTTCTTTTGTTTTACTTAATGCTTTTCATGATCTGGGTTTATATGATTTCTGGCTCTCTTTGTTATTGGAGAGTTCATAGTATCTTTTGAGTTTTTTAAGGTTTCTTGAATCAGAAAGAAAAAAAATTCAACACAAGAAAGAATGGTAAAAACTGCATCTTCACCCGTTTGATATTCATCACTTGGCCCTACTTTGATTTCAATGGAGAGTAACTTGTTCATCTATCAACAAAAAAATAATAATATAACTTTGAATTTCAATGCTCTTGTTGTAGTGAAAATTCAATTAATAACAATCTTATTTTCAATTGAGAATAACATTATAATTAATTAAGTATTTGAAGTGGAAAGTTTTTGATGGAGTTTCTCTGGTTTTAGAGTACGTAATTTCTTGCTCCGTTGTCGACATCCATGGAGGTGGAGATTGTTATTTCAAAAGTAATGGAGAGAGAACAGAGAAGCAGAGAGAGCTGTTGGCTCTATTTTGGCCAATTGTGTAGAGAAAGTAAGCAGAGAGACTTGTGATGCTCACAAAAACAAGGATTTAGGATTCCAATTGGCCTTCAAAAAGCAACACTTGATCTGAGATATTCATTGTCATTTGATGCAAAATTAAAATAAAAAATGTTTAATATTTTAAATTTTTATTTAATAAAAAATATGACTCTGTTGATAATTATCGATAATTATTTGGGATGCACTATTGATAATTTTTGAAATTTTTCGGTTAATCTACCGGATGCATTTTTAATGTTTTTATTTTCAGAAAACTATTTTCCGTATATAGTACAATACACGTTTTTGGATTTTGAAACTGAAACCAAAAATACTGTTTTTATTTTCATTTTTCTTTTCGAAAAACAACAAATAAAAAACGCTTACGGGACAGGCCCTAAGATTTTAAGCCACAATGAATTAAATTGTTCATTTCATATGTCCGACATTAAAAACTTTAATTATGATAAGCACAAATGGGTTTATCAAGCTTTACGAATGTTTACTTTTTCTGCACGTTTGGTTTCTTATTTTTTTTTTTTTTTTTTAAAATTACAACAACTGCTGAGACCCTGTGAGAATAAGACTCTATTAGCACAGCCCGGACAACTGCTCCCACAAAGGGGAGAGAGCACCCCCACTTGATAGCCAAGGGGGGACAAAGAATAAATGTATATATATATACACACGTGCCATGGGTGTTGAACCTTGGTGGTGGAGGCTCCAATTGGAGAGTCCAACCACATTGGCAAGAGGCCCAATAGCAAAAACTAAAGTTAACCCAATGCAACAAGAAGAGAACTTCAAAACTTCAAAATGGTTGCTTAAATGGTGGTAGATATTATTAATTTAGAAACTTAAACGATTTAGTCTTATTTTATAAGTTTTAGGCGTTCAAAAATAAGATTTGGTTTCTAAATTATTATAAATACATCAGTTTAGTTCTGCCAACCAAATTTTTTAATTTCAAACATAACAAAAAATATAAATAAACTATTTTTCCATTTACATTAATTTAATCACTTAAGAATGGGTATCACTAAGAATGGTGCTATTACCCATTGAGTTTTTACAATCGATACTTTACCTAATTATGACAGTCTAATAAGAAATTGGTGTAAGTCGCGCAGCGAAAAAGGAGATAGGTTTTTAAAAAATTATCTTGGACCTTTTTCTATATACACAAATATGAGAAGAGATTTGATTAATACCTTTGAAGCTTACTCCTTTGTTTCTTTTTGATCCGTCTCCACTAAGTCTTCTGAGCTATGACCCGCGATCTAGCAACTGTGTGTGGGCCCGTCACGGATTCCAGGAATACTTGAATGGAGGTTCCAAAGATGGAGAAGACAACACCTTGTCACCTTTCTTGAGTTCAGCCAAGCTTAAACAAAAAAGAAAGTTTTTTTTTTTTTTTCTTTTTCTTTTTCTTCCTCCTTGCCGCACCTCTCTCTCTCTCTCTCTCTGTATTAGGGTTAAGGTTATTTTGTTTCCTGATAAGTATATGTTATATACCAGGATCCTAGGGTTTAGTTAACCAAGTCAAAATAGGATCATAAATCTTTTTTTAATTCGGTTACCACTATGACTTGAACCTTTGACCTCTTTAAAGTAAATAAAATAATATCTATTATTTTATTCCTTTGCTTTTGTCAAGGTTCGATCCTGCAACCTCTAATCAACAATTAATAATTCTTAATTATTAATTTGTCAATTAAATAATCATATTATTTAATTATATTTAATTAATCAATTAAATAATTTATTAATTAAATAATCATATCATTTAATTAATTTCCAGAATAATTCAAATTACTTTCGTAACATAATTAATTGGACCATCTAATTCATCGTGAGCCTTGTTACCAATAATCGTAAAGGGCTAGTAAGGGGACCTAATGGACCCACAGTTTTGAGCTATAATAATACTTAGAAAAATTAATTAAAATCTTTAAATAATATTTCACGATTATTAACCTCGAAGTTATTCCACTAAAAACCTGAGGTTGTACTCTCGTAACTGTAGATGTTTTACACAACCAAAATATCAGTGTCCATCGATATAGCTATTTCATATGGTATGATCCTCCACAAGTAGTTCAAAATTAGAGCTAGGTCATAAAGTCTGTTATACTTCTCTAATTATATCTTTCCTTTAAATACCATTGATTCTCTAATGAACAATTATATCCTTTCTTCCTTTACAGAAGAATGAGAGCGCTCTTAAAGTCGTTCAAGTCCTGAATCAACCCTTAAGGGAACTACTTCTCTACTTCTCGTAAGAAGGAGTGGATTCCTCTATTATGTGCATACCTTTCTAGCCACAAGCCAGACCGTGATTCCAAGATACAGAGTTATTGATTGGGAATGCTAATTCGATCTCACTCATGGTTTGTCAAGAAACACGATCTAACTTAAATGAGTCAGTAAGACACTCAGGATTTAGATTACCGATATACAGGCATCATTTGTCGATATATATATGAATCTTTTCAACTAACAGAATCAGTGTCCATCGATATAGCTATTTCATATGGTATGATCCTCCACAAGTAGTTCAAAATTAGAGCTAGGTCATAAAGTCCGTTATACCTCTCTAATTATATCTTTCCTTTAAATACCATTGATTTTCTAATGAACAATTATATCATTTCTTCCTTTACAGAAGAATGAGAGCACTCTTAAAGTCGTTCAAGTCCTGAATCAACCCTTAAGGGAACTACTTCTCTACTTCTCGCAAGAAGGAGTGGATTCCTCTATTGTATGCATACCTTCCTAGCTACAAGCTAAACCGTGATTCCAAGATACAGAGTTATTGATCGGGAATGCTAATTCGATCTCACTCATGGTTTGTCAAGAAACACGATCTAACTTAAAGGAGTCAATAAGACACTCATGATTTAGATCATTCATATACAGGCATCATTTGTCGATATATATATGAATCTTTTCAACTAACGGATCTTGGTGATAGATTCATATAGATCGTGGCCCAGTCCTATATGATCACATCATATAAGGTGCATCTGTTTTCATATCACCATATGAGTAGTCTAAGATAAGATCACCGTACATTACGGAATGGACCGCAGCTGTAGATTATCCACAAATACAGTACCCATCTTTATTTGCTTTCTATGGACTCTTTAGATTGCACGTCTCAAACCAAATTCCTTTGTATAAAACATTCATATACTTAGTTTGAGATTACATCTAGCAATCTTGGATGTTTAGCACATATGATATAAACATATGAGTCATATTTATTGAATGAAAATACTACTTTTATTAATGGATTTATAACATTTACAAATTACAAGTTTTAGGGCATAAATCCCAACAATCTCCCACTTGCACTAAAACAGGTAAGACATATCACGTAACCCTAGACCCTCTAGGTGACCTTCAAACAATTTAGCCGTTAAGGTCTTCGTAAATGGATCAGCATGTTTATCCTGCGACGCAATCTTGGTCACAGTCACGGTCACATCTCCTCTCTGCACTATCTCCCTGTTGAGATGATACTTCATCTCTATATGCTTCCCTTTTTTATGGCTTCTTGATTCTTTAGAATTAGTCACAACACCACTATTATCATAATAAAGTGTCATGAGCTTATCTAAATCTAGAACAACTTCCAGATCACTCAAAAACTTACGGAGCCATACAACCTCTTTAGTTGCTTCACAAGCTGCTACATATTCAGCCTCCATGGTGGAATCAGCAATATAAGATTGCTTGATACTCATCCACACTACGGCTCCACCACCTAGGGTGAACACTGACCTATACATGGATTTTCTAGAATCTCTGTCTGCCTGAAAGTTAGAATCCGTATATCCTAACGGGATCAGATCCTATTCTGAATATACTAACATATAGTTTCTCGTTCTCCGAAGATACTTGAGAATAAGCTTCACAACAACCCAATGATCCAATCCTAGGTTAGACTGGAATCTGCTGGCTACTCCCACTACGAAGCAGATGTCAAGTCTCATGCATAACATAACATACATGAGACTGCCTACTGCTGATGCATATGGAACTCGTCTCATATCCTCAATTTCTTGAGGTGTCTTAGGACAATGTTCTTTAGACAAGTGAACTCCATGCCTGGAAGGTAAATTACCTTTTGGAGTTCTCCATCAAGAATCGCACAAGTATCTTGTCGATATACGATGCTTAAGATAGTGCTAACAGTTTGTTCTTACGATCCCTTATTAATTGGATCCCTAGAGCATAACTTGCCTCTCCCAAATCTTTCATTTGGAATTGGTTAGAAAGCTAGCTCTTTACTTTCGATAATGTTCCTATGTCATTCCCAATGAGTAGGATATCATCTACGTAAATGATCAGGAAAACTACTTTCTTGTCAATGATTCGTTTGTAGACACAAGGTTCATCAACGTTTTGCTCGAAACCATAGGTTTTGATAACAGTATCAAACCTGATGTTCCAAGATCTAGATGCTTGCTTCAATCCATAAATGGACCTTTGCAACTTGCAAACCTTTTGCTCTTGATCTTGGGACACGAATCCCTCTGGTTGCATCATGTAGATGCTCTCATCAAGATTGCCATTTAAAAATGTAGTATTGACATCCATTTGCCAAATTTCATAGTCAAAATAGGCTGTAATGGTTAAGAGTATCCTAATAGACTTAAACATAGCCACTAGCGAGAAGATCTCTTCAAAATCGACCCCCTTCTTTTGGGTGTAACCCTTTGCCACTAGCCTTGCTTTGAAGGCCTCTACCTTCCCGTCTACCTCTCTCTTCCTCTTGTAGATCCACTTACATCCTATGGGTTTTATCCCATTAGGTAAGTCTACAAGTTCCCAGACTGAATTGGAGTGCATTGACTCTATCTCGAGATTCATGGCTTTAAGCCATTCCTCTTTGTCAGAATCTTCCATTGCATGCTTATATTAAATGGCAATGGATCATCCACACTATCATCAGAGACGAAACCCTATGCCTCTCCAATACCTAAATAGCGATCAGATTGTCGTACAACCCTCCCACTACGTTTAGGTGGTAGTGTGATTTGACTAGGAATTGTCTGACTATTAGATGTCGATGGAACAACAACTTTGTCAACAACTTTTGTTGATTGATTACTAGTCGAACCAGGTTCTAATTCATTTAATACAATCTTACTTCGAGGCTTATGATCATTCATATAGTTTTCCATACGAAATGTTGCGTTTGTCGATACAAACACTTTGTTTTCTTGAGGACTATAGAAGTTGTAGGTCGCGCAGCGGAAAATAGATAGAAAATCAAGAGATTTAAGAACGATAGAAACTGTGTGTGTGGGCACGTCACGGATTCCGGGAGCAGTTTAATGGAGGCTTGAGAGAACCAGAACACAACACCTTGCTTCCTCTTATGATTTCGGCCAAGCTTCAAGGAAGAAGAAAACTTTTTCTGTTTCTTTTTCTTTTCAATGTGGCCACACCTCTCACTTTCTCTCTAGGGTTTCGATTGTTTATTTTTCCTTATAAGTATATCTTATATACTAGGATCCTAGGGTTTAGTAATCCAAGTTAAAATAGGATTTTAAATCCTTTTTAAATTCGGTCACCTCTAGGGTTTGAACCTTTGACCTATTTAGAGTAAATAAAATAATCACTTATTATTTTATTCTTTTGCTCTTGTCAAGGTTCGAACTTGAAACCTTAATATAATAATTAATAATTCTTAATTATTAATATGTCAATTAAATAGTCATATTATTTAATAATATTTAATTCATCAATTAAATAATATATTAATTAAATAATCACATCATTTAATTAATTCCCAAATATATTTAAGTTACTTTCGTAACACAATTAATTGGACTATCCAATTTTCTGTGAGCCTTGTTACTAGCAATCGTAAAGGGCTAGTAAGGGATCTAATAAACCCACAGTTTTGAGATCTAATAATACTTAGAAAAATTAATCAAACTCTTTAATTAACATTTCACAATTATTAACCTCGGAGTTATTTCACTAAAAACCCAAGGTTGTTCTATTGTAACTGTAGATGTTTTACACAACCAAATTATCAGTGTCCATCAATATAGCTATTACATATGGTATGATCCTCCACAAGTAGTTCATAATTAGAGCTAGGTCATAAAGTCCGTTATACCTCTCTAATTATATCTTTTCCTTCAAGTACTATTGATTCTCTAATGAATGATTATATCCTTCATTCCTTTACAGAAGAAGGAGAGCGCTCTTAAGTTCGAATAATCTCGATGTAACTCAAAAATACAGGCATTTGTGGGTTCAATGTGAAAATTGTTATGGATTAAATTATAATAAATTTTTGAAGTCAAAAATGAATATTTGTGAACAATGCGGATATTATTTGAAAATAAGTAGTTCAGATCGTTTAAGTCTCGAATAAACCCTTAAGGGAACTACTCATCTATTTCTCGTAAGAATGAGTGGATTCCACTATTGTGTGCATACCTTCCCAGCCATAAGCTAAACCGTAATTCCAAGATACGGAGTTATTGATCGGGAATGATACTCCAATCTCACCCATGGTATTTCAAGAAACACGATCTAACTTAAATGAGTCATAAGAAACTTAGGATTTAGATCACCCATATACAGCCATCATTTTTCGATATATATGACTAACAGATCTTAGTGATAGATTCATATAGATCGTGGCCCAGTCCTATATGATCACGTCATATAAGGTGCCTCCATTCTCATAACACCATATGAGTAGTCTAGGATAAGACCACCGTACATTACGGAATGGACCACAATTGTAGATTAACCACAAATAAAGTACTCAGCTTTATTTGCTTTCTACGAACTCTTTAGATTGCATGTCTCAAAATGAATTCCTTTGTATATGACATTCATATACTCATTTTGAGATTACATCTAGTAATCTTGGATGTTAGCACATATAATATAAACGTATGAGTTATGTTAATTGAATGAAATAACTACTTCTTATATTAATGAATTTATAAGATTTACAAATTACAAGCTTAGGGCATAAATCCCAACAGAAGTATCCTCCTCTTGTCTCTTCGAAATAACCTACAAACAGGTATACTTGTGAACAAGGTTCAAACTTTCCACATTTGTTCTTCAGTACATGTACTAGACACCCTCATATGCGAAAATGTCGCAAACTAGCTTTACGACCATTCCACAACTCTAGAGGAGTCTTAGGAACAGATTTGGATGGAACTACATTCAATATGTAGGCTAGTGTTTGTAGTGCATATCCCCAAAAAGAGTTTGGTAATGATGAAAAACTAATCATATATCTCACCATTTCCATTAGGGTCCTGTTTCTCCTCCCCGCAACACCATTATGCTGTGGTGTTCCTGGAGCTGTGAGTTAGGATACAATCCCATGCTCAACCAAGTAGTCCTCAAACTCTTGGTCAAGATACTCACCTCCACGATATGATCGTAGAGCTTTGATAGTTTTGCCTAATTGGTTCTCAACTTCAGCTCGGAATTTTTTTAACTTTTCAAATCTTTCCGACTTACGTTGCATTAGGTAAACATGTTCATATCTAGAGTAATCATCACTAAAGGTGACATAATACTCATAACCACCCCTAACTTTAACATTCAGAGGTCCGTAGATGTCTGAATGTATAAGCTCCAGTAGTTGTGTAGCTCTAAGCCCTTTTCCAGTAAAAGGTCTTTTGATCATTTTACCTTCTAAACAAGACTCATAGACAGGTAAAGTGTCGATCTCTAACTGACTTAAAGATCCACCTTTTACTAGTCTATCTATCATGTCAAGGTTGATGTGGCCAAGTCTCAGATGTCACAAATACGTTTCATTATTTGGAGAAATCTTTTATCGTTTTGTTTTAGGTTTTTCAACTTCAAACAATTCAGTGTTAAGCAATGATGTATAAATTAATGGTTTTAAAACATACAAATTGTTTCCAATCAAACCAGAATAAATATTCAATCTGTTTCTAGAAATAATAACTGATTAATTACTAAAAGAAACTGAATACAATCGTTCTAATAATTTGGATACCGAAATCAAATTTTTGGTAAACCCAAGAATGTAATAAACATTATCCAAGGAAAGAAAACAATTATTAAAAGCTAGTCTAACTACTCCCACTGCATAAGCTGAAATGATATCCCCTGATCTAACACGCATTGAGAAGGCCCCTTTCTCTAGCTCCGTCCAAGAATCAGTCCACTACAAAGAAGAACAAACATGGTTAGTGGCCCCTGAATCTACTGACCAAGGTGAAGAATCATCTTCCACTAAACAGGATTCAATGACAATTAAATCTGATTTACCTTTCACTTTCTTCTTCTTAGAGAGCTTCTTAAGGTACTGCAGGCTGTTCCTCTTCCTATGACCAACCTTGTTTTAATGGAAACACTTTCCTTTTGCTTTGTCAGTTGTGGTGCTCTTTTTCTTACTTTGAACTTGTTTCTTCTTGGGCTTAGACTTTGCCTTGCCAGCAAACCTCTTCCTTTTCTTAAATCAAGAAGAAGATGGTTTAGCAACATTCGCCTCACCGGCCTTACCTTTGTTGTCCTTTGTCATGGACTCAAAAGTTGTGAGCTCATTAAGCAACTAAGTCAAATTGAACTTCAACTTGTTCATCCCATGGTTGCTTTTGAATTGATCAAAGCTCTTCGGAAGAGTTGTTAGTTTGATGCTCACTTGGCTAGGTTCATCTATGGCCCCACCATTGACTTCAGCTGTATTGAAATGGGACATCATGCCCAAGACATGTTCCCGAACTGATGCTCCCTCCTTCATGGAAGCAATCATTGCGAAACGAATAGTTTCGTGTCGCTTTTGCTTAGAAGGTTGCCCAAACATGGCCTGCAATGACTCCATCATCTCATATGCTGTAGTCATTTCTTCATGCTTCGAAACAAGCACATCGGTCATGCTAGCTAGCAAATAAATGCGGGCATTTTCATTATCTGAAATCCATTTTTCGTGGGCCTCATGAACAGTTCGTGTTGCGTTGGCTGCAGGTTGTGGAGGACATTCCTCCGTTAGCACAAATTTTAGGTCTTTGGTGACCAAGATTGCATTAATGTTGTTTTTCCATTTTGTATAGTTATCCCCAATTAATTTTTGATTCGCAAGAATTTGATGTAAAGTAGAAAACATTGCTGAAATAAACATAAATAAAAATAAATTCATTCACTCATACATTTAAAGGCTGCCATTAGGTGCAACATTACATGATGCAACGTAGAAAATTTTGAATGTGATCATGTCTTCTTTGGTACAACCACATCAACTAATATGTGATTGCATGTTCTATCATGCAATCACAATAATTTAATTGTGTGATCACGTGCAATTCATATGCACATTATATATATATTTGTGATCACATGCAATCATATATGATCACATATTGTTGTATCGTGTAATGTTGCACCGAAGAATGACCCTACATTTAAATCATATGTAAATTATTTGGCATATAATTAAACATGATGCATGAACATGAAAAAATCCCTAAAAAAAGTTACTATGCCACGACAATCCAACATACCACAAGCAAGTGCTGCCTTAGGGTCAGTCAAGTACTTGCATGTTGGATCGAGACATTCTCAATTAAATGATACACCAGAATAACTCTTTATTCTTATATTATTTAACCATCATTTATTTTAGTCAGTATTTTAATTAACCATCTAATATAAATCCTTGTGATCTTAACCCATCATTTCAAATCTCATGAACTTAACTTGAGAGTTGCTGCCTTAGGGTCAGTCAATCCCAAAATACATTCAGAAATCCTATCCGTTAGGAAGTTAACCTTGGTATTAACTCTTATGGAGACCTTCCTTAGGGAGGACGAAAACAAAGCCGTCTCTAGGCCCCACTTGAATCTCACGGTGTTCAACTAATGATGGAGGCTACGGGATATAATGTTATATATCCCTCTCCCATTCACTATTTACAGTTAGGGTTTTCTAATGCATCTAGATAAACATAGATTAAACGGCTAAAAAGAATCTAGTTATTTAGGTTATGTTACTAGAATCTTATTCTATTAACATTAAATAATAAGCCGGATTTTTAACTATTAAAAACTAATTTATTATTCGAATTCTAATCTATGTAAACTATTTTAAATAGACTAGAGTTAAATGTGAAAGTTACCAAGTTTTAACTATTAAAACTAAAACCACATTATTCGGTCCAATTATTATTAAGGCCTTAATCAAACTAATCTTAATAACGAGTTGGGCTTTACTAATTTTAACTAATTAAACTCTTTAATGAAAGATTAGTAATTAATGAGAATTACCAAGTTTTTTACTCCTAAAAACTAATCTCACTATTAATAGCCAATTATGTGAATATTCTGTTTTAATCATACTAAAAAAAATAACAACACATAAATTAAATAGGCTATTATTCATGTATGATTTATTAAAATGCAAGTGTAGGCACTTCTAATCTATATGGCATATGTATGCATGGCAATGCTTTAATCATCTCATAAATAAAACATACATGAGTTGATCGAGTACAATGAGTTATCTAAAAAAATATTCTAATTACAAAAAATAATCCAAGGCATTCATTGGTCTTCTTGTAATCCCAAAATCTTCAAGTCTTTCTTTTGCATCTTTTCGGCTTTTAACTAAGTCCAACTTGATTAAATATTTTTATTTTTTTAAGGTGATCCATCTCATGAATCAAAACCCAAGGCCCAAGTGTTACCTTAACACTTATCGGAGGCCTAAGGTGTCAACATATATATTAGCCCATACGCGCATGAGACTATGCAACCCTAGCGTCGCGAACACGCAGCCCTTGCGCTTTCCGTGCGTAGCTACCGTTTGCACACAAGGGGGCTATCCGCAGCCTTGCACGTATGCACGCATAGCAGCCTTACACGAAACTTGCGCGTTGCTGCAAGCCTTTGCGCAAACCGTGCACATCATAGCCGTGCATTGCGCCAAGCACGCAGCAGCAGTTGCTTGCGCGAAGCACACACTGCTGCTGCTACATGCGCAAAACGCATGCAGCGGCTGCCCCTTGCAGGCATGCACGGCTGCCGCTTGTGTGTCCAACACATGCCCGGCTTTGTCATCTTCTCGAATCGTCTTCTTCATACAATATTACATTAATATATTACACACAAAAATTGATTTACAAAAGAAAATTTACTGCCGAAAATTAATAATTACAACCCAAAAACTATAATCATAAACTCATCGTACTATACAATTAACGATCAACCATGTTTATATAATAAAAAATATATATATAAGCATCATACAACCCTAGATCGTGCCTACACATATCATACATATCGAAAAAAAAATCTTAACATATTCGTGTATATCAAAAATTGGCTCTGATACCAATTGTAAGTCGCGCAGCGGAAAAGAAGATAGGTTTTTAAAAACTTATCTTGTATCTTTTTCTATATACACGAATATGAGGAAGGATTTGATTAATATTTTCGATCCGTCTCCACTAAGCCTTCTGAGCTATGACCCACGATCTAGCAACTGCGTGTGGGCACGTCACGGATTCCGACAGTACTTGAATAAAGGTTCCTGAGATGGAGAAGACAACACCTTGTCCCCTTTCTTGAGTTCGGCTAAGCTTGAGCAAAAAAGAAAGTTATTTTCTTTTTCTTTTTCTTCCTCCTTGCCGCACCTCTCTCTCTCTATGTATTATGGTTAAGGTTATTTTGTTTCCTGATAAGTATATGTTATATACCAGGATCCTAGGGTTTAGTTAACCAAGTCAAAATAGGATTATAAATCTTTTTTTAATTTGGTTACCACTAGGACTTGAACCTTTGACCTCTTTAAAGTAAATAAAATAATCTCTATTATTTTATAGATTATTTTATTCCTTTGCTTTTGTCAAGGTTCAATCCTGCAACCTCCAATCAACAATTAATAATTCTTAATTATTAATTTGTCAATTAAATATTCCTATTATTTAATTATATTTAATTAATCAATTAAATAATTTATTAATTAAATAATCATATGATTTAATTAATTCCTAGAATAATTTAAATTACTTTCGTAACATAATTAATTGGACCATCCAATTCATCGTGAGCCTTGTTACCAATAATCGTAAAAGAGCTAGCAAGGGGACCTAATGGACCCACGGTTTTGAGCTCCAATAATACTTAGAAAAATTAATTAAACTCTTTAATTAATATTTCATGATTATTAACCTCAGAGTTATTCTACTAAAAACCTGAGATTGAACTCTCGTAACTATAGATGTTTTACACAACCAAAATATCAGTGTCCATCGATATAGCTATTTCATATGGTATGATCCTCCACAAGTAGTTCATAATTAGAGCTAGGTCATAAAGTCCGTGATACCTCTCTAATTATATCTTATCCTTTAAGTACCATTAATTCTCTAATGAACAATTATATCCTTTCTTCCTTTACAGAAGAAGGAGAGCGCTCTTAATCGTTCAAGTCCTGAATCAACCTTTAAGGGAACTACTTATTTATTTCTCGCAAGAAGGGGTGGATTTCTCTATTGTGTGCATACCTTCTCAGCCATAAGCCAAATCATTATTCCAAGATACGAAGTTATTGATCAGGAATGCTACTCTGATCTCACTCATAGTATGTCAAGAAACACGATCTAACTTGAAGGAGTCAGTAAGACACTCAGGATTTAGATCACCTATATATAGCCATCATTTGTCGATATATATGAATCTTTTCAACTAACGGATCTTACTGATAGATTCATATAGATCGTGGCCCAGTCCTATATGATCACATCATATAAGGTGCCTCCATTCTCATATCACCATATGAGTAGTCTAGGATAAGACCACCGTACATTACAGAATGGACCGCAGCTGTAGATTATCCACAAATAAAGTATCCAGCTTTATTTGCTTTCTACAGACTCTTTAGATTGCATGTCTCAAACCAAATTCCTTTGTATATGACATTCATATACTCAGTTTGAGATTACATCTAGCAATCTTGGATGTTTAGCACATAATATATAAACGTAAGAGTAATATTTATTGAATGAAAATACTACTTTTATTAATGAATTTATAACATTTACAAATTACAAGCTTTAGTGCATAAATCCCAACACTTGGGACTAGAATCCTCTCATGAATTGTGTTGAACTCTTAAGGATCCAATGGCACTTGTAAATTAAAGTATTATACAGTTTAGATTAATTTTAGTTTCTTTTTTTCTCATTCACTACTAAACCACTAAATCATCTCCTTTGTAACTAAGGCTATGTTTGGGGTTGCTTTTGCTTGCGAAATAATCACTTATTTCTCAAGTTTTGCACAAATATGTGTTTGGTAAACTTATCAAAATTAGCTTATTTTATAATCTTCTCTTCTAAAATCAGCATTTGAGAAGTTGGTTGGGGTTTGTTTTTTCAAAGCTGATTATTTGAGAAACTAAATTTTTACCTTTAGAATGTCTATAATACCCTCACAATTTTAATGAAGAGACAATAATGCCCCACCAAATGACGATGGCTGAAGGTTCGCTGGATGTTGGAGGAGCCGATCTCGGCTCCAACAAATGGAGGAGTTCCTCCACGATCGAAGGAGGTCAGTTCATCCTCCGACAACTTCGCACATCGACGAAGGAGGCGTGTTGACTCGCCTCCAAATGGTGGACCTTACGCCGAAAGAAGCTAGGACTCCTCCGGTAGTGTGATGCTCAAGAAACAGAGGAGGCAATCTTTGTTTTTTTTTTTTCAATTTTTAATTTTATTAATTGGAAAATAAATCTAAAAAGAAATCTTTTTTTGTAAAAAGTGATTGAAAATGATTTTTTCAATGAATATGTTTAATTGGTACTAGGAAATTCTTATATGATTTGCAAGTTGACTCAGTGAAGCAAATTGAGAGAGGTGAAGTTTGGTAAATAGTCAAGTTTTAGGCCAAGTTTAGGGTGTGTTTGGTAGAGTTTTTCAAAAATAAAAAACAAAACAAAAATAGTGTTTTTGGTTTTAGTTTCGAAATCTAAAAACGCGTCTGGTAGTATATACTGGAAGCTATATTTTAAAAATAAAAATGGCAAAAATGCGTCGGTAGATTAAGATAAAAAATATAATATAAAAAATGTAAATTTGCATTTTATTTATTTATTTATTTATTTATTTTTGTAAATTCATCACATATAATTATTAACTAAAGAATTCAACTAAACTCATAATTAAGAAACAAATATTAAATTTTATTAAATAAATATTATATTTTTATTGAATATAAATTACAGTTAAAAACTTTCAAAAAAAAAAAACAATTAAAAAGATAAAAAATAATCAAGAGGAGCAGATATGCTCCTCCAACACCAGAGGAGGTGAGATCCTCCTCCAGTGTTTTTCAATTTTAACACTGGTTTTGTTTTGTTTTGTTTTTTTGGTTTTTTATTTATTTTTATTTTTTGTTTTTTTTGTTTTTTTTTTTGCTTTTTTTTTTTATGTTTTATGAAAGTAAAATGAAAAAAGTTTAACGAACGCGAGTTTCCATGTTTTTCAATTTTAACACTGATTTTGTTTTCCGTGTATTTTTTTTTTATACTTTTTGAAAACAAAATAAAAAATAGTTCATGAACGTAAATTTGAAATTGTTTTCGGAAAATAAAAATGAAAACAGTCCTAAAATCATGTATTGGACAACCCCTTAGTGTGAAGGGTATTTAGTGAGAACAAGATGTTGTGTTGGCATTAGAAAAAATGAAAAGATAAAAAGACTAAAATTAATCTAGACTGCACAAGTCTTTAATGTATATGTGTCGTCGGATCCTTAAAAGTAGGGATGTCAAAAATCCCCATGGGTACCGGGCCCCGCGGGGACCCACCCCGTTTGGGACGGGTTTGGTACATGCTAATTGGGGTATGGGGCGGGGATGAGATTTGATTTTAAAACCCAATTAATTTTGGGGCGGGGAATGGTATTTTAGTTCCCGCTCCATCCCCGCCCCATACCCCAATTAATATGTTTCATGGATAATTAAAAAAACAAGAAACACAGTTATATATGTTCAATTTTTTCTTCAATTTACTTTCAAAATATAACTGGGAAGAAACCTTTTTCTTATAAACAATTAAAATGTAATGTTATTTTTTTTTTTTTGATACAATTATACATGGAGATGGAAGATGCAAAGTCACATTTTTGTAATTAGCACTTGTTCTTAGACAAGTATCATGAGTTAAACTATCAATCTTTATTTTCTTTTAGTAGATTTAATTATAATGATTTTGTATTTCAATTTCATTTTTATTGAAAAAGAACGGTGTAATATTCATATGTATAGTAATTTAGTTTGCGATAGACTTACTATGAATTAGAGTTTATTTACTTTTTTAACTATTTTTTTTCTTCAATTATTTAATATTTTTAAAGGCTGATTGACACTTGTGATTGTGGCTTAAAATATAAGGTATATAATTATTAATATAGTCTTAATCAAATTGGGCGGGGCAAGGTGGGGTGGGGCAAGGGAGCCTTCTCCCCAAATGTGGATTCTCCGTCCTCGCCCTAAGTGGGGAATGGGGCGGGGATGGAAATCCTAGTTATATTTGGGTTTGGGGAATGGGGATGGTATCCCCACCCCGTACCCGCCCCATTGACATCCCTACTTAAAAGCTCAGCGCAACTTAGGAGAGAAAGAGCTCTAGAGGATCTAGTCCAAGAACTTGATAGTGTCATTGAACTTAATGTTATATTTTTTGAAAACAAAGCTTAAAATAATAATATTAATAAAAAAACACTTTAAAAAAAAAAAAAAAAAAAAAAAAAAACATAACAAATTAATATAAAAAGGCTACCTAATAATGGAGGAGCAACATGACAACATCATTCTCTTTTTTTTCTTTATCAATTTTTAAAATTCTATTTTTTATAAACTTTATAGGATATATATATATAAGTTTTATAATTTATTTATTTTTCCATTTGGACACAAGACATGTATGTTTAAAACAAAAAATACCTTGAAGTCATTAAGCTTGACTAACAAAGTAATCAAATTGATTTATTTTTATAATTTAGACCAAGCGAGTGAACAATACAAAGATCGGTAAAAAATTGATAAATCAAAATTACTTAAGGACCAAAAATGAAATCCCCCAAGCAAATCCCGGGCCATTGAATCTCTCATATATCATCAATACGGCCATGAGATTCTCTTTATTTTCGGAGGATTTTAATCATGGTATATAACCCATTAAAGGTAATGATAATAATAATAACATCTACAATGATTTGTTTGCTAAATAAACATTTCCCATTAGGATATCATAATAAGGTGAGGTGGTTAGTGGTACCCTTTTTACCCATTGTAACCCAGTCCCATGTTGCAGCCACATAATTGAATATCGGACATGAGTGTGCTACAAGTAACATGACTTCACCAATCTTGATCAAAAAACACAAGTTTCGAATATGGAAGTACCATAACCTACTTGATTGCTTGCTTGCTTGAGCTTGATTTAGACAAAAATATCTTCAAGAGATAATAATAAGAACATGCTACTTTTCATCTCTTAATCATACCATCCACTCATGAAGGAGGAGCCCATTTGCCAGCTCTAAAGTCTTTATAGAAGCTTGAGGTCATTGAAACGACATAAAAGACTGCAAACATTGCCATCATAGGAAGAAAATAAGAAGATGAAACAAATAAAAATATTTTCACTTAACCATCACATGTAAACAGATGTGTGTGTAAAGAGTGATCAAATTGTTTAAGTGAGAATTTAAACACCTGGGATCCCAGGGATAATGAAGTTTGGTTCTTTCAGAATATCATGAAGTTTCCTTTTCTCATTTACTTTGACCCATTTGGAAGAGCCTTTACCTGAGGGAAAACATAAACATGAAACTCATGATAGAAATAAACTCCTTTAAACATGTTTAATGTAACGAATTACCATTCTAAGTAGCAGCAGGAGATAATAATAGCAGTTAATAAAGCAGAGCTTGGGATCAGATCTCTCTATAGACTAAGTTACAGTAATAATTCATTGGAATGATGTTCCTTGAAATATTTTCTCCCTAACTAGCACAGTAAAATGATGATACAGAACCTGACTACGTAAGCTTGACCTCCAAAAAAACATATTTATTCATGACATTTACACTCATGGATCTATAGAATAGCTAGAAAAGGAAAAGAAAGTAAAAGGACAAATAAGTAATTGACCATAACTAAGTGATTCAATATAATTACTCTTCTATTCGCTATTGTTATCGGTCTTCTAGCGAATGTTAATCCAGTTTGAATGTGTCATAAAAAAATAAGAAAATAAAAAAAACTATTTTAAGATTGCTAAATGCTAACTAGCTTTTCTAATGAAAGAAACTATACACTGATAGTTATATAAAGACCTGAAGGCTGACTGACAGTACAACATTCTTATTTATGGTCAGATGCAACCTACAAGATATCACCTCGAATAAATAAAATACATTCTGACCGTATATTTGTCCAATTTCACTCTAATAGAACAACAAAAATTAATTTCCAACAATCCAACCTCTGACATAAAATGCTAAAGACAACTTCCAAAAAAATTTGATGAAACAACACTTGTCCCAGAAAATTGGGAAAGGAGGGTAAGGGAATATGTTACCTGCAGAGTATTCAGAAATAGAACCATCCAGATCCTTCTCTTCATCGCCAATGCTTTCTACATTAGCACCCGCAGTCCCCTCTAGGAGATAACGAAGAAGTTTTGTCTTTGATAGAAAAATTCCAGAACCAGCCTGATAAATCAAGACAGAGAAATTGGAAACAAAGAAGCATCCAAAAAGCGATCAGTAAAATTACTGGCGGTGGGCTTCCAGACAGCAATGATGCACCTAGGTCATTTAGATGTTTTGATCAAATATTATATACTTGCCAAGTAGATAAACATAATATATGATACTCTAGATTAATAACTAAGCTGTGGCTTAGCTACTTAGCATAAAATTGCAGGTTTAGCAGGTATATAGCTCCCAAAACTGGACTGGTTTAGCAAATGAAAACAAAGCAGCAGAATCTAGTTCACAATCAGGTAGATAGAGATTCAGAAGCATACTTAGTCAAGTCACAATTGAAATCATAAACTTCAGAAATTTTATCAACACCACACCAATTTGATACTTCAAAGTTATCATAGATTGTAATCATCAGAAAACTATAGTGTTACAATGATCTAAATAATTGATTTTAAAATTTGAATAGCCAAATGAATCACTAAAATTTTATGTGATAATCAATTTGAAAAAGTAAGTCCTTATACAATATAAATCACATATCTTAAAATGGAAAAGTTAACCAAATATGAATCACAAACAAGAGCTTACCTCATAGTAAAGTTCAATAGCTTCACGGGTGTAATTGTTTTCTTTATCCCATGACAATGGTGGAGAATCTTCTGAAAACATGTTTGAAAGCTAAGGATATATCAAAGGGGGATGTCATATGCAATATCAATGCAACTTAACAGAAAGAAAAGCAATTAAGAAATTATTTTTCTTTTCTGGAAAAAAAAAAGAAGAAAACACTCAAAAAATGGATATAATGTCAAGATGAGCTGCGAACGTATCCGTCTCATAGAAGTCTTCAATAAAGTCACTGAACATAACCTCTGCATACAGAAGAAGAACTGGCCAGTGAAGAATACTATTTTTATCTAAAACTGGTTTCCTTAAACCAGTAAGTTCTTGAAACATTGGCTTCCCAATCTTCAAGCCTCTATTTTCAATTGCGGAAGAAAGATCCTGCATAATTTCAATAAATAAAAGAGTATGAACCTTAAAGATTGTCAACAAAAGAAACTGTTTGATAAAGTCCAATAATCGAACCTTAGCCTCTGCCAAGGCCTTGGAAACTTGAGCCTCCTGCTCCTCTTGCTTCTGCTTCTGAAAATCAATCTTCCTTGCAAGCTTCTTTAGTTCCTTGTTATCTGGATCTCGCTCAAGTCCAGAATCACAAAACAATTTTGCTTCATCCAACAAATTCAATAACAAAGAAGATTTGGCTGCTCGATAATGTGCCTTATCAACAGAAAGACATTGCTTAAATAATTACAATGATTAAACCATCAAATAATGATGCCTATGACAACCTTAAAATGAAACGAGTACCTTAACATTAGTCGTACAAAGCTTGATTGCCTCCTCAGCATCCGTGAGAGCACGTCTATAATTTCCTAGTAGTAAATTGACATGGGATCTATTTGCATACAAAATTGAGGTCTCAGAGTCACTCAAAGCATTCTGATTTATCGCCCTCGTGTAACAATCGATAGCATCAGAGTAATGCTTTTTACCCTGCCTAACATACTCATTACCTTTTTCCTGCAAAATCCAATCAAAAGCACAAGATGAAAACACTATCTCCTAAATTATTCACCAAAATTGCCGCAACCTCATTATTTTATACTTAGTGCCAACTAATACAAAAAGTATTAACATCGGAAACCAAGTAGCTTACTTGAATAAATCAAAACAATACCAGACAAATATAAAGTGAAATTCTATAGTATCTATTTTACTCTCCATCAATCCTGCGACTGGGAATTTGCGTTGAAAGTAAAATTTGGGGTTGGTAGAACCGAAAAACTTATAAGAGAACTGATAACGAGGTCAAATAAGTGGTCTTGCAAGTGTTTGAGGAAATTCCTAACAGAAAAAAGAAAAAGAAAAAGAAAAAGAAAAAGAAAAGAGAGAGAGAACCTTGAACTCAAGAGCAGCAGACTCTTTGAGGGCAGCTATGGCTTGAAGATCAGCTATCTCGCTTTCGGTTGTTGGGTCCGAGCCTTTTTCCATCCATAGAGCCATTTCGCTGTTATTTGTTACCAAAAAACAGTTACTTTCGACAGCAAGAAACGAGACAACAGGGAGTAGGACAAAAATATTAATCAGAACTCAGAAGACTCACCGGGCGATTATCATTTTTATCTTTTTGTTTATATATTTATAGGGGATTATCAGTTTAGTCCCTACCTTTTGGAAAAATATCAATAATTCTAAACGTGTTACTTTTTTTTTAGCATCGGTCCTTTCTTTTTAAAAATACATCAAATAGGTCCTTATGTTAGTCAACCGTTAGTCCAACTTATCAATTTTATTGATATTTTTATCTTTAAACAATGAACATGCCATGTGTCAATAAAATATAAAAAAATTAATATTTTATATATTACAAAATAAAATTATAAATTTAAAAAAAAAAAAAAAAATGGGACGTTTTACTGATGGAGGCAACGCCTCAACCAGAGAAGCTAGTGAGGAGGCCGCACCTCCTCCCACTATTTTCAAGAAGGAGCACCTCCTCCCTATGATTCATATGAGAAGACGCGCCTCCTCCCTACCATTTGCAAGGAGGAGGTCGCGCCTCCTCCTCTCTGCGATTTCGTAGGGAGAAAGCGCGACCTTTTCCCTTCAACGATGATGTTGCCTCCACCTTTATTTTTATTCCTTTTTTTTTTTAATATCTTTTATTCTTTTTAATTCTTTAACATATTTTTAATAGTTTCAATTTTTCTTAAACACGTCGCTATTTATTTTGTATTCCTTCAAACTTTTGTCTTAATTTTTAATTTTAATTTATAATTGTATTTTATTTTATTTATATGTGTAGAATCATATTTTTGTTGTAAATTTTTATTTTAATAGTTTTGATACACTTATAAGATTTTTTTATAAAAAAAAATTGTAATAGTTTTATAATATTATTTATTTTTAATCTATTTTATTTATTTTATTTTATTATTTTATTTTTGAAGTACCTTTTAAAAAGAAAAGTTTTATAACACATGTCAAATTTTTTATTGGAGAATCCAAAGAGGTAAAGTTGTCAAATTGTAATAGGATTGGAGGGCAAAAGTGTCATTCTCATTCAATAATGAAATACAAAGGGTAAAATGGTCAGTTTTGATTTCCTATCACGTTTGACCGTAAATATTAGGGTTAGAGGACCAATTTGATGTATTTGTGAAAAGTAAGGGACCATTGTGCTAAAAACACAAACATGTTTGAAAATTTGATATTTCGTCAAAAGTTGGAGACTAAATTGAAAAACCCCAATAATTATATTTTTGGAACCTATGGTCTCTAAAATTTCATAAAGGGAATCCATATTAACACCCATAAATATGATAAGCACACCCATATTTTAATAAAAAATTTAATTACAAAAATATTTCAATAGGAATTTACCAATAAGGACAAATTAGTTTAATTCAAAATAAACAAAATACTATTTACACCCATAAATTACACCAATATCTTCGACTATATCACTTTATTAAAAAAAAAAAAAAAAAACCCAAACCCTAATTCAACTTTAATTCTATTTACTTTTTTTAAGAAAAAGAACAAGAAGTACATAAGTCTAACGGAGCCAAAATCTTCCATTATCATATAACAAAGTAATGGAACAAGAATAAATTGGCTTCTCCATAACTGGTGGTGGCTGAAGTTTCTTTCAATAGCATATTCATTTGCACATATTGTTTGTAAGATACACGAACATGCAGGGCAAAATTCACTTAAAAACTCAATTATGTAATTCTTTTTAGTGGCAGTTTTTATCAGAATCCACAATGTTACTGCTTCCTTATCTCTAATGTCATGTCAAACCTGCTTAGGTTAATTTCCTTATGTACTGTTATTTGGAATCAAACAATCTCAATTCTTTGTCTCAAAGTCTTCAAACAAACATATTTCTTGTACAAAACATGATGCTGTAGATTGTTGTTTTCCCAAATGTTATGTAAAGTCTCTTAGATTATTCTATTGTACCGTTTATAGGATGTTTTGTATATTTTCTTTTTTGTATCATAGAGCAGTATTTGCACCGAAGGATGAGATGTATATCATTGTAATTGATATTCCCCTAGTAATAGCAGGTTAATAACTAATGAGGGTTTATAAATAAATTGTATTAAAATGAAAACATTCATTTAAATAAGGGTGTTATTGGCATTACGATAGGTGTTTCTAATAATGTTTTAATTTTAAATTTTAAACATTGGTGCACTTATAAATATGGGTGCGTTTATCATTTTTATGGGTGTCAATATCCTTATCCTTTCATAAAACATCATTTAGGCTCTTCACTTAAGTTAAATTTAACAGTTATAGTGGTATTTTTGTCCAAAACAATAAATATGCCATGTGTTAACTTCAAAAAAAAAAAAAAAATCATAAATTTTTTTAGTTGCTCATACTCTATAAATATATATATATATATATATATATATATATATATATATATATACAGAAATTCTATTATCAGTTCGAACTGACAAAAGTTATATTAGTTCCTTGCATGTGGGTCATTGGATTTAAATACTTTGACTTGACTGTATGCACTTGTCAGTCAAAGTATTTAAATCACTTGTCAGTCAAAGTATTTAAATCCAGTGGCCCACATACAAGGAACTGATATAATTTTTGTCAGTTCGAACTGATAATAGAAAGACTGTATATATATAAACAATATAAAGGTCAAATTGCAGTATTGCAATAACAGACCCGATATTTGACAAAAAAATACACGAAAAATGTCAATTTAGGGTTAATTATATGTATGTACCTTGCCGTTAGTTTACCCCCATCAAAGTTAAAGGTTTGACCCATATTTAAGGGTGGAACGACTTAAATATGACGAAACGAAAGCAATAGGTCCTAAAATCCAAGAGAGAAATTTGCTCCAAATGAACAATTTTTATTAATATTAATCAAAAGTTAACAATTGTTTTTTCGAATCCCGACTTAAATAGAAAAACAAAACTTATTCCAATAGGACTCAAGATTCCTAATTTAACTAGTGTTGCAGAATGCGGCCGCCTAGGCACCGCCTCGACAATAAGCGGTCGCACCAATTTGGGTCAAATCGGTCTGCCTAGTGGTCAAACGCGGCTTAGGCGGCATTGACCACCTAGGGTTCAATTTTTTTTTTTTTTTTTTTTTTTTTTTAAAAGATGGCTAGTTGGAGAAGAGAAAAGAAGGCTACTAGGTCAAGGAATAAGAATGGAAATTTTTTCTCTTTTAATGAATTCCACCAAAACTACGTCGTTTAGAGATTCATAAACTGAATCCCAAAATGTCGTAGTTTTGATGGGATTCATTAATAGAGAAAAAAAAAAATCTCTCTACCATTCGACCTAACAGACTCCATTCCCCCATTCATTGACCTAACATCCTTCTGCTTTTTTCTCCAACCAGTCGTCTAGTCCCTCATTGTCGCCACTGGAGCTAGACATTGTCCGGCCTTCCTCTCTACTTCTTTAGGGTTTATTACTTTTCTAGCTGAGGAATTTCCTAAACACCATCTAGGCGGCCTCGGCGCTAGGTGGGGGACCACCACCCGGCTAGCGCTTAGTGAATTCTGCAACACTGAATTTAACTAAAACAAGAAAATCTCAAAAATTACCCAAGAAGGCAAAGAGTTATTACCAAAAAAAAATCATAAACAAACCTTGCTTAAAAAAAAAATTGGAAATTCTCACTAAAACAAATCCGAAAAATACCACCTAAAAAGTACAAAAATGAAAAAATGGTTGTCTGTTTTAATATATCTCCACGTTTCCAATTATTTCATTTCTGCTTTTTTAATATTATTTTAATAAATTAAGAATAATTGAGGTATTTGAGTCTTTTTAGCCTTCTAATACATTCAACGATTAGAGTTGATCAAAAACTAATGGCAGGGAGGCCATTATCAAGTTTTGAAATAATTGTTTCCATTTGTAATAAACAAACCTCAATGTTGTGTAATTAGTTTTTATAAAATAATGACATTTTGCAACAAGCTATTATAGAATCAATATTTGAAATTAAAAAAATATATATATATATATATTTTTTGGGTCGCATTTGTGGGTTGGGTGCAATAGTTTATTATTTTATTATTTTAAAATTATCAAACTAAATGTATAAGTACAATTAACCAAACATTTACTAATTAGCTTCGTAGCGGATTATTCATCCGATACAGTTAACAATGATAATAATAAAAGTTATAGCAACAGAAAGCAAACAAAAAAACGACATTAGTGAAAATGGAAAATTTACCGACTAATAAAACAACGTAAACAAGCACAAAACGGTGAGAACCGTAAAGATTCCAGAGAACTCATCGCATAGAAACTTAATGCTACTAGATAATATTTTAAAGGCATTGAACTCACTCTCCAATATTTATCGTTGAAAACAAAAATTCGGTGACGCATCGTTACATTTTCATTCTAATAATAACCAACATATCCTTCCAAAATAAATAAATAACCAACATAATCCTGTCTGGCTAAACATTATAAATTCTTATTGCACTCGTATTTAATAGTGGAAGAAACAAGTTTTCAAGTATGCTTCTCTCAAATATATATATATATATATATTTTCTTATTTGATTTATCTCAAATTACAATTCTGTATCAAGAAAAAACACATATGGCTCATGCCTGCACCTGGGGAGCCTGCATGAAGAGGTACTGCATAAAAGCATAGCTGTCAGTCAGTCATTCCTCTTGAAAATATACTAAATCTTCAAGTACCACCAATTTATAATTTTGAATATTGAGATGCATACCTCGAACGATTTTCCAGATTGTTCATATTCCAACATGCTCAGAGCAACTTCACAGCTCTGTGAGACAATGGGCTCAGGATCCCTAGCAAATTTCTCAAGAAGTGCTATACTCTGGTCATCTACAAGTGTATCCAGTACGAAAATTTATTTAGATAATCCAACAAAGTTCAATATAAAGCACAAGTATTAAGAATACATGCGTATTAAAAAACACCAGTATTGAAAGCAGTTCAGTGAAGGACAAAATGAAACTATGGGGAAGCCCAACTTATTAGATTTGAGGCGGAGAATGAATGATTACATACTATTATAGTTTTACAACTACAAAACCTCCATTAAAACTTTTCTAAGAGCCCTCTTTTGGAAAAAAAAAGAAAAAGTAAGTACAACTATGAAGCCTTTATAACGATAGTTGATATAAGTTGCTATAGCCGGTTCTATAATATCATTAGTGACCAATGATTTCCTTTGCATTTGTCTCTATTTAATACTATAGTCTTATTTTAATAGTAATAAGCATGTCAATAATCATAAGACTCATAACTATAGAAACCTCATCCAACAAAAATGGCAATCATGTATTTTTCCAGGGAAGTTTTTAAATTTTAGTTCATAATACCAGTTTGACCTCACCAAACTTTTTCTTTAATGGGCACTAAGGATATCTTCCATTCAACCAACTATTCATCATATGCACACTAAAGAATAAGTTGGAAGAAGGTATTAGGGACTCGAACAAAAAAATAAATAAAAAAGAGGACATATGAAACCATAAATATCAGTACCCGCTATGGAGCCAAGAGCTTCAGCAGCTTCATGTCTAACCATGGGGTGTTCATTTACATCTCTAAGTATGTTGCTAAGTGCAGCTGAAGCAGCTTTGTTTTGCAATTGACCCAACACATAAGCAACCTGAATTTTACAGCAAATAACAAAAATAAACATCCAGATGTAAGAGAATCTGAAGCAAGAGAAAGTATATCCAGACATGAAGCCAGGCATGTTTCAAATTTGACACATTCATATCTTGACCATGACACCAAGAACCAAATTCATTCTTTGTGTAGAATGCAGTTACTACTATGCCAGACAATTTTCATGCACATTTGATAGATATCAAATGACAAACTTGTAAGAATCCATTCAAAGGACCCAATGCAAAAAATGCTTAAAGTAAAATGAAATAATTATATTAAACCTTACAAACCTCATGCTTCAGCAGAGCACTTTTTGCGCCTAAAGAATCAATTATTGCAGAAACTGCTTCCTCACCACCATTGTTTCGAAGAGCAAAAAGTGCTGCATACCGTTCATACATGCCTTTTTCTTCATCCAAAAGAACTTCCCTTAACATCACATCAATCAACAAATTAACCACTTAACATGATTAATAAAAGATTCTACTAGTTAATAGTAACAAAACCAACCTCAGCTTAGCAACAGAAGAACAATTTGAAGCTGGTGCCGCTGGGTCAACTGACATGAATGGTGATTTTTCTATCATGGATGATATATTATCACCACCAGTTGTCTTCAAATCCTCAATTCGGCTTAGAGCTAGTTCACAGGTTTCTTGTACCTCCTGAGCCGGATCTGAAACTAAACTATTCTTTAACATAGAAATGTTACTCTCTATACCAATTGCACCAAGAGCTTCGGCTGCCTGTGCAATAAGAATATAAAAAATATAAAGCTTAATAGTAATAAAAGAGGGAAACCAAGCTGTAGTAGGAAAAATGATGATAATAACTTGCCTCATGGCGAACAATGGGATGCAGAGAAAAATCATTCAAAATCGCTTCCAGAGCTGGGATAGCTTCAGCATCTTGCATCTGACCCAAGGCAAATGCAGCTTCATGTGCCAACAGATTTGAAGAATCTCTTGTGGCTACAATGGGAAAAAAGAAGAGAATGCCAAATTTTAGAAGCAAACAAACTAATCACTGATAAAACTTCAATTGTGGTTCAGTAAAGGCAGGGAGTTTTTTTATTTCTAAAAAGACTAAAACACAGATTGACTGTACAGTTATTCTAAAGGGCAGAGATATATCATATATCACAGTGACGATAGGCGTATAAAACCTGAAAAGAAGACCAGAAGATAGCACTACTAACTTCACAACAATTCCCATGTAGTGGAGATTAATCATCCAATTCAAGCATATTGTTTATGAGAAGATACAAAAGACCAGTATAGTATGAAACCAACTACCGTAGCTTATTCCTGTATCACTACTCGTATAACTAAAACATACATTAAAAGACACATGTCCGAAAATCCAAAAATGCCACCTTCATTTATGTCTATCTCAAAACCCCATCAACACTGTTGTCAATACTTTAAGCACATGCTAATGAGGCTCTGGTACCAAATAATAAAACTGTCCTGTCACTTACATTTAGAATACATAATTTTTATTGACATACACTGGGGTTACAATCATGATTTCTTTGAGAACAAGTTCAAGTTATTTTGCATTTAGAGAATAAAACTAATTCCAAAAAGTTGAGAAGCTAAACAATACTCAAGGTTACATGCCACTTAAACATTAATTCGTGAGCAGTTCATAAACAAAATTTTCTTCAAGAATTGACAAAAAAAGAAACTTTACAAGTTATAACACTTAGAGAGCATGTTCCTTTCTAGTCTAAAACAACAGATATATAAACATAATTCAACATTGAAAGTTAAATTAAGATAGTGAACGAACCGCTAATGAGGGCATTGCGGGGTCTGGAGCCATTGAGGTTGCGAAGAGAGAAGAGAGCTCGGAAGCGCTCCGAAATGGGTTGGGTTGGGTCAAGCAGGCGTTGGCAAAGGAATTTCTCCATGTCAGGTGAGACTCCAAAAGCGTTGGTGGTGTCGTCCAAGGAACCCATGTTGTGATGTACCTTAGCTTGCGGTGTTATGAGATAAAACACTCTGTGATATGGCTCAACGATCCACCCCACCACTAACAAGCCCTAACTAGCATCCAGGGACGTAACACGATTAAACATAAGGGTGAGCTAGAATAATTGTTTTTTTACTAAACATCGACAGTACGATAAAATTTTATTAATTAAAAATAAAGATACACCTGGTCAAGAGCAAACAGTAAGGTTTACCGTGAACCTTTCCACCTTTACACGAAAGAATTCTTGACATTTTCATGCTAGAACTTCAACTGTTAGCATACTGATTTCAGTTTTCAAATCACAACAGATCGATCGAGCATACTTTTTTTAGAATAAAAAATGATCGAGCACTGTCCTAAAAAAAAAGTATGATAGTGAAACTGAGCATCTTATAATTTTTCACTTTTTCCAGTCACAAAATCCACAGTGCACAGACAGAATAGATATATAATAAAATGGAAAAATAACACAACAAAATATCATTCATTTCCAAACCCACCACAACAACAAAATCCCCATACACGATATCAGGTCTTCGGGACAGCTACCGGTAGAAGACGAGAGGACGGCGACGGCTTGCGAGTTAGGTAGTGTTTGGTTTGGGTTTCAGATCAACTCCGCGATGTAGACTTGCGGCGCGAAGGTTGCGGTTGTTGACGACCGGGCGGCGACGGCGAATCTCGATTTGTGCTTCGGGTTGGGTGGGGCATAGAATTTGGGAGAAATGTGGTGTGAGATTTCATTAAGGTCAATTAAGTCATTGTGGGTAATTCTCCCAACTTTTTTTTTAATTATTTATTATTATTATTATTATTATTTTCTGGGATAGATTTGCAATTCGTCCCCTCAAAAGGGTGTTTGTGCTAAAATTCTAAAAATATGTCAAAACAAGTTATAAAAGAAATAAGTGATTTTTTTTTTTTTTTTAAAGAGAAATAAGTGAATCTAAAAAATCAAATATGTTCTCATTAGATGAATTTTTTAATCAAGGACTAATTGCACAAACGTCCCCTAAGTTTAGGTATAATTGCATGCATATGAAACTCCCCATAATTACACAAATGTACCCTGTCGTTAGTTGACTTCCATTAACTCTAACTGTTAACCACAATTTTAATCCACAATGACTAAAGTACCCCCAATTACCTATTTTATTATTTAAATTAATAATTAAAAAACGAAATAGAAAAGACAGAAAACAAAAAAACAAAATCTATCATTTTTTTTTTCTCTTTCATTTTCTCTTTTATTTTCTCAACCTCTAAACACAATCCAAAATAAACTTAACAAACAAAAACCAAAACTCAATCCCACAAATCAAAACCAAAACTCAAATCCTCAAACAACAACCAAAAATCAAATCCACAAATATAAACACAAATCCATCAATACCACAACCAGTTAACCACATCCATTAAAATATATATATATGAGAACTTCAACCTAGAAAGTTAAAAATCCACCGTTGAAGTTCTAATATATATATATTTTTTAGATAGATTTGGTTAACTGATTGTGGAATTGCTAGATTTGAGTTTTTATTTATATATTTTATTTTTGGTTGTTCTTTGAAGAATTGAGTTTTGGTTTTGATTTGTGGGATTGAGTTTTGGTTTTTGTTTGTTAAGTTTATTTTTGGATTGTGTTTGGGGGTTGAGAAAATGAAAGAGAAAAAAATGATTGATTTTGTTTTTTGTTTTTTGTTTTTGTTTTTTTCTTTGTCTTTTCTGTTTCGTTTTTTAATTATTAATTTAAATTAAAAAAAATAGGTAACTAGGGGCACTTTAGTCATTGTGGGTTAAAATTGTGGGCAACGGTTAGAGTTAACGGAAGTCAACTTATAGCAGGGGACATTTGTGCAATTAAGGGTAAAAGTTCCATATGTATGCTGAAACTGAAACCAAACATATTGTTTTCATTTTCATTTTTATTTTTTAAAAACACATATGAAAAACGCTTATAGGACGCGTCCTTAGAAAACCATAAAATCCCATTTCAATGTTTTCACTACAAATGAGATAAATAGTCCAGTGACAAACAAAAACAGAGTAAAACCATCTAATACATGAAGAAATCACACTAAAGATTCAGGGTTTCTAAGAAAGAACCTGTAAATAAGGAGCACTACAAGTATTAACTTGGATTTTGACTTCTGAGAAGCGATTCAATGGTGGGCCGAGAAGAAGAGAAGGCAGTAGCTTTGATGAACGAGAGCAGCAGCGGCGGCGAACGGTAGCTGTAAACAGCGTCGACGACCTAGGGTGGATTTGGCGACAGGTAAGGCGACGGCAAGAGGTGTGGCGACAGCGAGAGGTGTGGTGGATTTGACGAGAGCGGTGGCATCGTCGAGAGGTGCAACATACAGACGAATTGAAGGAGTTAAGGTTTTTATCTCTATTTCTCTTCCTTTCTCTCTCTTTCTTTTGTTTTGTCTGATATAACCTAACCCTAACAAAACCAAAGAACCGGTCGTTTGAACCCCTTCTTTTTTTTTCCCTTTTTTTTTTTTTCAAATTTCAAATTTAAGGGTATATTTGTCCAAAAGTGGTCAAAAGTGATGGAAACAATAAAAAATAAATTGGTGACTAAAAACAATAAACCGATAAATTTTTTGGCTCTTTATGAATTCACCCCTTAATATTTCATTTATAGTCTATATATATTTTTAAATATTAGTATTCCATTTATTGTCTTAATTTTTTAATATGATTAAAAATTATTTATCTTTTGGCATTCTTCTTATTAAACTAATTTAATATATGATTATATTAATAAATGTTTAAAATTCTTTTGGTATTCCTCAAAAAAATCAATACAACACATTCCAATTTTATAATTGCATTAATTAAAAATGTGATGCAGCAGCAGCTAAGGCAATGGAATACATGGAGAGGGTGGCGACTTCATATTTGGGTCGCATGGACCAACCAAATCCGGGCTGAACTTTGTGGACCTCTACATAGGGTATATGGGGTCGGATCATCTATTATAATATGTTTTCAAAAATCCCAAGACAATCCCTAAAGATGTTATGAAGATTCCGTCCTCCATAACAGATCACAAAAGGCCCAAATTCGGCCATCTATCTTGTTGCACGAAGACTTGAGCTTGACGTTCCGGGCTGAATTTTGTGGACCTTTACAGAGGGCATATGGGGTTGGATCATCTATTATAATATATTTTCAAAAAGCCCAAGACGAGCCCTACAGATGTTATGAAGACTCCGTCCTCTGTAACAGATCACAACAGGCCCAAATTCAGCCATCTATCTTGTTGTGCGAAGACTTGAGCTGGACGAGAGCTGGACGTTGTTGAGTCCTTGCTAGTTTCCTTTATAGTTTAGGATTGAGTCTTGGAGTCTTTTTAGAATTATGTTATTTGAAAAGTCTGAATCCATTAGGTTTCAAGGTTTTAAGCTTTTAGGATTAGTTTTGAAGAGTCTGAATCCGTTTAGGATTCAAGGTTTTGAGCTTTTAGGTTTAGTTTGTTTTTCTATTTAAATTCATTGCAATCAGTTGTTTGTTCCTTAGCTTTTGATTAATAAAAAACCAAAGATTGTTTCTCAACTATCCAATTACAATATCTTTGCGAAGATTGGCATATTTGAAGCCTGATTACAATCCTTCGTGCGCGAAGTTGAATGTTACCAATATGTTGCTTTTCGAATTAGCTTGTAAGTCTTTCTTGTTAAGCTTCCGCTACATCAGTTTGGTATCAGAGCCAAGTTCGCTCGGGACGACATCGACATGGTGCAGATGAGAAGTCCACCAAACCGGATCCCTATAGATGAAGCCAACGAACGTGACCACTTGGCGCAATTTGAGTAGCAGGTTACGCGCTTAGCGGAGCAGATTGCTACGTTATGGGCCAACCAAAACCCCACTACAAGAAAAATAGTCTAAGACAACATTCAATTAGCAACATACATCAGGTAAATGTTGTCAAAAGTCACATATCGAAACGCGCGAAAAATGCATGTTATGGAAGTGATTTACAACAACACACATGTGTAAGTAGTCAATAATGGGAGACATATTGCAAAGTATAACTGATGAATGTTGCGAAAGGTTACGTATTACAACACACAATGTGAGTTGTTAAAAAATCACAATATATGACAACACACATTTTACGCAATCTGTTAAATGACTTGTCTTTTGCAATACACAAGTTCGCATGTTGTTAAACTATTAGTTTTTTGCAACACGCAAATTTGCATGTTGTTAAATTTCTTACATTTTATAGCACACAAACCCGCATGTTGTTAAATGTCTTGAGTTCCGCAACACACAAACTTGCATGTTGCTAAATTTCCTACATTTCACAACATGCAATCTGCATGTTTTTAAAAGGGTTTATCTTCCGTAACGCGCAACTTTGTTTGTTATTAAAAATGTGTCTTTCGCAACACGCACGTACTTATGTTGTTAAAAGTAACATATTCTGCAACACATCAATCTTATTGTTGTCATAGACTTATATTTAACAACATATTTTGTTTTAATGTTGTCAAAACTCGGAGTTTTTACAACTAGATTATGCATGTTGTTAAAAATAACTAAATATTCATTTTCAAAATATGGTGTTTTTAATGCTCATTATTTTTTTGTACTAATTAATTTAATCTAAATAGATAAAAAATAAAATTTTAATATTTGATCATTTTATTTATATTATTAAAGGATGTTTACTATAGCAATATAGACAGATATATAGCAATAACATAATTATTATGGTGGTTACGCTACATTAAAAAAACTTAAAATTTTGACTAAAATTTATTATTAAAATATTTAGTTATTTATTTTTATTCAATTCAACGATAGAAATCTATTATATATATATATATATATATATATATATATATATATATATATATATATATATTAAATAATTTTATATTTTATTATTATTATCAATAATATATCATGTTATTATGAATGTTTTATAATTAGGGGTATATATTATATAATATATAATATATTAATTAATATATAATTATATATATATAATATACTTTTATATTTTATTGTTATTATCCATAATATATCATGTTATTATGAATGTTTTATAATTAGGAGTATTTTGGTCAAAATACAGTTAACTCCATTCCATTCTGTTGTTAACCAAACAAAATAATACTGATTCATAGACTAATTCTAAAGTTTCAACCAAACTAAAAACTTAGTTTTCCTTTCATTTCCTTTCCTTTCCATTCTCATTCTCATTCTCATTCTAGTTACCATTCCGATTACCATTCCACCATGTAACCAAACGTGACCATAGAATATTAGCTAATAACTTGACTATATATGTTTTACAAAATATAATTTTATTAAAACTTTCAATAAATATTTTTAATATATGTCTGTCGTAGAAATTAGAATTTTGATTAGTTGAATAAATTTAAATTTAGCTAACAAAGTTTTTTTTTTTTTTTTTTTTTTTTTTTTTTTTCTAACAACTCATATAGGTTGAAACAATTTTTTTTTTTTTCTAACAACTCATATAGGTTGAAACAAATTAAAGGTGTGATCTATATGAAAATCTAGAGAGAGGTGAATAGATTTTAACCCTATTACCAATTTTCGTGTTTAGTCAATTTACGAAAATACCCCTATCTAGTTAATACAATATATAAAGTATAATATGTGCGGAATTATAAATGACACTTGATTTTTACGTGGAAACCATCAACAGGGAAAAACAACGGGCTGGTAAGTGCGCCACACTCGAACCTCGAATCCACTAATTGTGATAACGTTTACAACCTAATCCCGATTTACGATCTAATCCCGATCAATAACCCGTTACCACTACCCGCAGGCCTGTAAAAGTGGACCTAATCCAATTTGCTCATGTGACCACCTAATCCCGGTCATCACACAAAACTTACTTCTCCAAAGAGATCAAACCCTAAATGAATATGCAATGATATTCAAATATGCAAACAATGCTATGGTACACTAAATGCTTATCTAGGATTATATGATGTCAATAAAATCAATCCTAGATATGAAAATAGTTATATGACATGGCATAATAGCTTAGCTATGTTAAGGATAACCAATTCTAAATACAATAGTTATCACAAATAACCCACAAACATTCAAAAGCTTAACTAGTTGATTAAAAGGCAATCTATCAACTTAGTTATCAATAAATCACACAAGAATATTTATGGCATAGCTTTTAGGCAATAATGACCTAATCAATTAAGCTATCAAAAATTAACCCAATCAACACATAATCTCAATCATGTATGTAGAAATTACTCTTAGAACATACAAGTAATAAATGAGATAAATTGACAAGTTAGAACATTAATTATGTAAGATAATAATGTTCAACTTATCACAAAGTGTGTGTTGAAGAAGACCCATACATTAGCACATACTAGATGTTCCTAGATGATTCTTAGATAATGATTTATGCATGTGGGAATGGGTTGAGAGAATTAAAGATGTAATCTTTAAGCTTTTTCTCTCAGGTCTCTCTAAATATCTCTCTAGGGTTCTTAGAATGCAAGACTTGGTTTAGGAACCAGAGATAAGGATGTATTTATAGAGACCAAAGACAAGGCAGGTGAAAAGTCAATTTTTCCCCTGAAATCGCATGATCAGTGGTTTCAATCAGCGGTCGGGACCACCGAATTGAATCCCGAGAGCATCAGGAAACTTCGGCGACTTCATTTGGCGGTTTCTAACCTCTGATCATAACCATCGTTTTGGACCCGAGACAAAATTCAATTAGGTCTCAAAGGGCGGTTTCAATCGGCGGTCATGTCGCCGATCTCAACCACCATTTCATCAGAAATGGTGAAACCAAAGAAGAAGCCAAGGGCATCTTCAACGACGATCATCGCGTAAAACCATGCACACTAACATGCACGCGCAGACGTTTCCGAACATCCTTTGGGAAACGAATTACACCACACTTAAAGTTAACAATCATGAAGTGCAAGTGTGGGTATTGAATGTATCCTAATGTCTAACATGTCATGGCATTATAATAAACTAGATGCAATCAATTAAAACATGTAAGAAGAGATGTTCAAGAACATGCATGCACACATATAAAAACACATAATATACAAGTAATAAAAATATGCATGAGTTGTGTGTGTGTGCAACTAAATCTCTTCAAAGCAAGTAAGCACTAGAATTTACTTTTGGTGCTTCTTTTCTTGAGGTCTTGAGAGGGCCTTGGTTGTGCAAGTCACCAACCATCACATGCCTAAGCTACCTTTACATCAAGCCCCAATATGTGGTTTGTCCACGAAATTAGCCAATCAATAAATGGGAATCCTTACAATCTCTCTCTTTGGCTATTTCGTGACAAAACCACCACTCACATTAATCCTCACAAAATAAAAGCTAAGGGTCAATGATAATTTATTCTAAATTACAAGAGAGAAGCCTAATCAAACTATATCTTCATACAAACCATCTCTTATAGAATAAACCATCCCTGCATAATAAGAACTACACTTTCTAGACAAGTGTTTGTGAGATTAATCATGTGAGATAAAACAAGCATTTGCAATAAGAATTTAAGCACAATATCAAGCAATGTATGTGAAGTGCAAATGCTCCGCCTTAAAAGGGTTACTCCTCATCAAAGTATATTCTCCCCAACATGCACAATTGCTACTACAATTTGCAACTTCCCTTACCACTTCTACTCCCCCTTTTTGTCATGATATAGGCAAAGGAGTAGTCCCCAACCGGGTCACTTATAGCAAAGAGAGATAGTAGCATAATAGGTATTTGCATAATCATATAAGTCACTTTATGCAATCTCAATTAATTGGAGAGAACAAGGAGATTTATTTTCATAAAAAATGTGTGATTAATATGTTTTGCATGCAAGACATGTTGCATTCAAATCCAAAAGCAATAGTGTTAACCCAAAATTGTCACCGGGGTGCACTTTTGAATTAATGGTTTGTGAGGGACCCGGATCTGATTAGACCTGGGCTAGCGGGATGCAGTATACCCCGATATCCCGCTAGTTCTTTGGACTCCGCTGGGTGCGATAATTACCTACTTGTAACGAACCCAGATCGGGGTAGATTGGGGGTAGCGAGGTACTTAGTGGCCTGCTACCCCGCTGATTCTCGTAAATCAAGTGTTATTGAAAAGAATACTCGGTGTGTTCTAAATATTATCTAGAGGGGGGTGAATAGATTTTATCAATTATTACCCAATTTTCGCATGCAAGTCAATATTACAAAAATGCCCCTACTAGTCAAAAATACATACAAGTGTAATAAGATGCGGAATTTAAATAACACTTGATATATACGTGGAAACCCAACCATTGGGAAAAACCACGGGCTGTATAGTGCGCCACACTCAGAACTCGAAATCACTAATTGAAATGAAGTTTACAACCTATGTAGACCTCGTCTAACACTCCGATCTGTAACCCCTCACTTCTACCCAACGGGCCTTTATTAGCAACCCTATTCCAATTTGCTTGAGGCCTAAGCACTCTTAGCCTCAAGACTTACTTCTCAATGAAGAGAAACAACTTAAGTGAATATGTATGAATATTCAAAATGCAAATTAGAGCTAGGTTACTCTATATGCTTATCTAGGATAATGATTTTGCAATTAAAACAATCCTAGATATAAATGGCTAGATGACATGTCAAATAGCTTAGCTAATCAAGATTAAGCACAAAACCTAATTAGCTATCACAATACAACTTCTCAAACATACATCATACTCATCTCAATATTGTATCCAAAGCATACAAAATAACAAACAAGTAATTAATTGAGATTGCTAGATAAGAGAAACACAAAACATGTAAGATATTAGTGAAAAGCTTACCAAGCAAAGTATGATGAAGATTCCATGCAAGATGACATCTAGATGATCAAAGATGATGCTAGATGATGATTGATGATCATGAAAAGGTGTTTGAGTAATTAAAAATGAGTTCTTTGTGTATTTTTCTTCTCTTGAAAAATATCCTAAGTATAGAATATGAATATGAATATGAACTCTCTTATCTGACCTAAAGTCAAAGTGGCATATATATAGGGGCCATAAGTGAAGTGTGGTCGTTTTGAAAAACGCACCAGAAATTGCTCTGTGCGCTGGTGGCCTTGCGCTGGACGACAGGCGCACGACCAGCGCAAAGGCAAAAATTGCACAGGCGCTTGACGACCAGCGCTCAGACAGGCGCACGACCAGCGGCAAACCACTGGGCATTTTGCGCCGGTGAGCTACGCTGGACTGGACCAGCGCACGACCAGCGACAGACCACTGGGCGATCTGCGCTGGTGAGCTGCGCTGGTCTGGCGCTTGACGACCAGCGCACAACCCACTCTTTTGAACCCCACAAGAAACCATGCAAGGGGTAAAAAGGTAAAAGCAAGATGCATCCTAAAAGCCTAACATGCTATGACATTATAAACACAAGATGCATCAAAATAACAAGCAAGAAGAGATGAGAATAAGCATTGATGCACAACAAAAAGAAACACAACATACAAAGATAAAACATATGCATGAGTTGTGAGTGTGTGCAACTATCTCTTCAAGACAAGTAAGCACAAAGAAAATTACCTTCAGTGCTTATCAACACGAGGTCTTCAAAGGGCTTCGAACAATTAAACCAATACCTAAGCTACCCTTACAAAGTACCCCAACATGTGGTTTGTCCACGAAATAAGCCAATCAACAAAACGGGAATCCTTACAATCTCCCCCTTTGGCTATTTCGTGACAAAACCACCACTCACATTGATTCCTCACAACAAAATAAACCTATGGGTCAATGAAGATTTTCTACAATACAAAGAGATATAAAAAATAAAACTTGAAGTCTTCAATCTCTTGTAGAACAATCATTCCCTGAAACAAGGTTTCTAAACTTTCCAAAACAAGAAAAGGTGAGATGAATCAAGTGAGATTAAAACAAGCATTTGCATATTAAAAAAAAATTAAGCACAACATCATGCAATGTTTGTGTATGCAATGCTCCCCCTCAATGGGTTACTCCCCCTCAATGTATTGTCTCCCCAATATGCATAATAGCAACTCCCGTTACTACCATTCTACTCCCCCTTTTTGTCATGATATAGGCAAAGGAGTAGTCCTCAACCGGGTCACATAGTAAAGATAGATGATAGCATTCAAGTCATTTGCATAATCATAAAATGCACTTTATGCAACTCTATCAAATGGAGAGAAACAAGGAGATTTATTTTAAAAAAAATGTGTGAAACAAAACATGCTTTGCATACAAGACATGTAGCATTCAAGTCCAAAATACAATGGTATTTGGCAAAGCAAATGACAAAGGTTTCTAATAAGAATTCAAACCAATTTCACCAATGTCATGAGAGAAGCAAAGATATAGAGTTTTCATTGATTTTAATTTATGAGCAACTATATCCAACTTTATAAGCCAAACATGTCATGAGCAACTTTGCACTCTATTTGATTTTTCTGGGAATGAAACCCGTATGATAGTAGACATGTTCAACAAATAAAGAAAGAGAGACAATTTGGAATATAAATTCCTTTAAACGGATACAAGATCCTTTATTCATTTTGAGTCTCATAAGCTTTTTCACACAAGTTTTGCATTTATAAATTGCACTCATCAATTCATGCTTTTTCATTTGAGCATGTCATTTGAATTTCATGCTTTTCATATGTCATTAGCATGTTATAAAAACAACTCATGCTTTTCAATATTTTAGCATGTCATTAAAAATCATCATGTCATGGAGATAACTATAGGTCATTCATATCATACTTCCTATGTAAATCTCCTAGTCCAAAAATGCATGTTTGAACATAAATATGACATGGATTGCAAACAAGCATGGTTCACACTTATTGAATTGAAAACATATATACATATGTGCAACCAAGCTTACTCAAGCAATTAACAAAGAAGCATAAGATTTTTCAAATATTTGCATGCAACAAGTATGCATAAGCTCTCTTTGCTTGAGTTCCCCTTATGGGGTCATCTTCATCCTTCATTAATGAAGGGCATGAGGTCCTATGGACCTACCAAGTCCATTGGACTTAGTTGAACCTGTTTGAGACTTGTTAGTCTCGTAGCAAGCGGGTTCATCTTTCCTTATCCACATATATATGATTTTTTTCTTCTTAGTGGTTAAAGGTTGCATGTCATTCACTAACCTAGGATTATTGACAAAGGATTTCCTAGGCTCATGCAAGTGGGCTTTTCTTAGCCTCTTTTTCTCTATCATGCTATTAATCCTACAATGCTTAATGTACTTAAAGCACTTAGGCCTAATATGCCCATAAACACCACAATAATGACAAGTTGGTACAAAGTAAGAATTCATACCATATTCGTGTGAAGTCATTTGAGACTCATCATGCATTTGATGTCTCCTTTGGTGTTGAGTCGGTTCATGTCTTCTATGTGGTTGAACCGGAATGGGTTGCCTCCTTGGATGAGGTAGCATGTTTTGCCTATTTACATAGTGAGTCATTTGTTGAGGAGAGTTGACTCGAGAGGCTCTAATCCGTTGAGCTTGGGGTTGTCTCGTTTTCACCACCTTCACTTGTGCATTTTTCGAACATTGTCCTAGTTCTAACTTCTTCCTAGGAGTTTGCACCGGTGACGCTTCTATCTTACCCAAACTCTTCACAAAGACGATTTTCTTAGGAATAGAGCAATCCTTGCTCACTTCGAATCCAAGACCTCTTTTGTCACAAGGGCTTTTTCCTACACCAAGTATGTTGTCAAGCTTCTTGGTGCTTGTGGTCATTCTAGTCAATGACTCTTTGGCTTCAACAAGCTCTCTCTTCAAACCCTCTTCATTCCTCTTAGACAAAGCTAGCTCATCTTTTAGCTTGTCTTCTTCCACCATGGATCTTACCACTTCATCATTCAAGTGGTCCACTTGTGTTGAAAGCCTAAGTAGTTCTTCCTTTAACCTTTGAATCTCTTTTTCATTCTTTAACTTAGAGCATTCAAAACTTTCAAAGTTGTCCTTAAGATCCATCTTCTCCACTTGCTTCTTTAGGAGGTCATTGTATGTTGTAAGCTCTAGATTTTCTTCCTCTAAAATCCTTAGAAATCTATCTTTCTTCTTCATGGAGCTTTCAACATTGACTATAAAGTCATGCATATCCATATTCTCTACATTTCCATTTGTAGAGTTAGATAAGGAGTCATCTCCACTAGTGTCATCTTCTAGACTCTCCTCCTCTCCTATGGATCCAATATCCTCATCAAGACCTTCACCTTGATCTCTTGAGTCAATAAGTGCCATATCCCAATGTGAAGCAACAACTATCTCCTCTAGAGCTACTTCTTCGACTTTCTCTTCTATGGGATCACTAGCAACGAAATTCTTACCAACAACTTCATTTTCTTCATAAGTGGCACCCAATGCCTTGAAGTTATTGATAAGCTCATCATCACTTGATGACTTATCTCCCTCTCCGGAGTCATCACTTTCACTCCAAATGGCGGCCATCATTTTTTCTCTCTTGTTCTTCAAATTCCCACAATCTAGTGAGATATGACCTATGCCACCACACTCATAGCATTGGATCCCTTTCCTTTCGCTATTCTCTTGCCTATGCTCAACCTTCTTGAAAGAAACCCTTTTCTTCAATTCTTGCCCTTTGGATGCATGACCCTTCTTCTCGAATTTTACAAACTTCTTGAATTTTCTCATTAAAAGTGCCATGTCTTCATCCGAGTCATCCTTGTCCTCCTTCTCAACCTTGGAAGCTCTCAAAGCAATCCCTTTTTGCTTCTTTGAAGGAGTGGAGCTAGGACCCTTCCTAGACTCGTAGGCGAGAAGTCTACCTATTACCTCGCTCGGCTTCATGTCCTTAAAATCACTATTTTCTTCTAAAGCCGTCACCTTAGACTCAAACCTCTCAGGAAGCGATCTCATTATCTTTTGCTTGATCCTTCTATCCGAGTAAGGGTCACCAAGTTGATGACTTTGGTTGACAATGTCCATCAACCTAATCTCGAAGTCGTTGAAGCACTCATTCTCCTCTATCCTAAGTGTCTCAAATTGAGTTTGGAGGATTTGAAGTTTGGAGTCCTTTACTACTTCGGTTCCCTCGTGTGCAACCTCTAAGATGTCCCATGCCTCCTTGGCTATCTTAGTGTTCTGAATCAGTTTGTACTGATTTTCGTCCACTGCACATATAAGGGCGTGCCACGCCTTTTGATTCCACTTGGACAACTCAAACTCAGGTTGTGTCCACTGTGCCTTAGGCTTGAGCACTTCTTCTCCTCCACCCGTGGGAGTCATCATAGGAGGCGAATATCCATCTTCAATGGCCATCCATGCCCTATCATGGATTTGACACACATATGCCTCCATCTTCCCTTTCCATTGGGAGTAATTTATGCCGGTGAGGAGGGGTGGCCTTACGCTCGAAGCACCCTCATTTGAACCACCGATTCCACTCATAGTGTATAATGAATGGATGAAATGAATGCAAAATGTATGAATGATCAAAGAATCACACAAATGCAAAACACACCAAAAATGAGCTAGGATCACCTATGTATGTCTAGGAACCCGCTCTGATACCAATTGAAAAGAATACTCGGTGTGTTCTAAATATTATCTAGAGGGGGGGTGAATAGATTTTATCAATTATTACCCAATTTTTGCATGCAAGTCAATATTACAAAAATGCCCCTACTAGTCAAAAATACATACAAGTGTAATAAGATGCGGAATTTAAATAACACTTGATATATACGTGGAAACCCAACCACTGGGAAAAACCACGGGCTGTATAGTGCGCCACACTCGGAACTCGAAATCACTAATTGAAATGAAGTTTACAACCTATGTAGACCTCGTCTAACACTCCGGTCTGTAACCCCTCACTTCTACCCAACGGGCCTTTATTAGCAACCCTATTCCAATTTGCTTGAGGCCTAAGCACTCTTAGCCTCAAGACTTACTTCTTAATGAAGAGAAACAACCTAAGTGAATATGTATGAATATTCAAAATGCAAATTAGAGCTAGATTACTCTATATGCTTATCTAGGATAATGATTTTGCAATTAAAACAATCCTAGATATAAATGGCTAGATGACATGTCAAATAGCTTAGCTAATCAAGATTAAGCACAAAACCTAATTAGCTATCACAATACAACTTCTCAAACATACATCATACTCATCTCAATATTGTATCTAAAGTATACAAAATAACAAACAAGTAATTAATTGAGATTGCTAGATAAGAGAAACACAAAACATGTAAGATATTAGTGAAAAGCTTACCAAGCAAAGTATGATGAAGATTCCATGCAAGATGACATCTAGATGATCAAAGATGATGCTAGATGATGATTGATGATCATGAAAAAGTGTTTGAGTAATTAAAAATGAGTTCTTTGTGTATTTTTCTTCTCTTGAAAAATATCCTAAGTATAGAATATGAATATGAACTCTCTTATCTGACCTAAAGTCAAAGTGGCATATATATAGGGGCCATAAGTGAAGTGTGGTCGTTTTGAAAAACGCACCAGAAATTGCTCTGTGTGCTGGTGGCCTTGCGCTGGACGATAGGCGCACGACCAGCGCAAAGGCAAAAATTGCACAGGTGCTTGACGACCAACGCTCAGACAGGCACACGACCAGCGGCAAACCACTGGGTGTTTTGCGCCGGTGAGCTACGCTGGACTGGACCAGCGCACGACCAGCGACAGACCACTGGGCGATCTGCGCTGGTGAGCTGCGCTGGTCTGGCGCTTGACGACCAGCGCACAGCCCACTCCTTTGAACCCCACAAGAAACCATGCAAGGGGTAAAAAGGTAAAAGCAAGATGCATCCTAAAAGCCTAACATGCTATGACATTATAAACACAAGATGCATCAAAATAACAAGCAAGAAGAGATGAGAATAAGCATTGATGCACAACAAAAAGAAACACAACATACAAAGATAAAACATATGCATGAGTTGTGAGTGTGTGCAACTATCTCTTCAAGACAAGTAAGCACAAAGAAAATTACCTTCGGTGCTTATCAACACGAGGTCTTCAAAGGGCTTCGAACAATTAAACCAATACCTAAGCTACCCTTACAAAGTACCCCAACATGTGATTTGTCCACGAAATAAGCCAATCAACAAAATGGGAATCCTTACAGTTATGTTGGGTGTAAGCAGTAAGATGGATATATTTCTTATATGGTGGAAGTATAAAGCAGAAAAACTGTTGATATATATGTCGATCTAGGTACGATCTTTACAACTTGGTATTTGAAATATCAATATTATAGCATGGGAAAAATAATGCATATATGGGAGCAATGGAGATGGAGCTTTTCGTGCCTGTCGATAAGTAAAAAAAGTGAAGTAGGGTTTCGATCCCCTTTTTCCTGTGAACATATCATCATTATATAGGCCCGCTTTCTTGCTGAGCATTCCTAGAACTTCGGTCTAGGGTTTCCGTGGTGCACGGGTCTTCCTTTGAAGTTTAACAAATTCATCGGGACACTGATTCCTTCTTTCTCGGTTCCTTCTTTCTCGGTTCCAAATAAGTTGACTCCTATTTAAAATATGATTCTCTATGGCGGGAATGAATGCCGCGTTGTGACTTTGAGTTTCTATCTTGAACGATGGCGTTTAAATGTCTGCCTTTGTATATGGTCTGCTCTTCGAGGTCGGTGTACTGGGACCCTTGTATTTATCTTGTTATGTGTACGTCATGAGTTTTGCTGGTCGGGGTACTTTAGGTACCCCGCGTCCCTTTTGCTCCTCTTAAAACGATGTTTGCAAATATCGGGGTCCCAAGTAACAGGGTACCAGGATACTCGGGCATTGGGGTGCTCGGGGTAGTTGGGTGCCACGATCTTGTGACGGTTGTGTCTCTAGAGCCCTTCTCTTTACAGCTTCCTAGTGCTTTCTTGGTTCCAGAGATTTTGGACCTGACCGGGGTGGGTAGAAGCTCCTACTCTAGCCCGTCAGCTAGCAGACGGGGTACCTGGATATCTTTCCCGTTGCTACTTTGCATCCCGGCTTTCTTCTTAAAGCTAATGGAAAATTCTTTTTTGGTCCCCGCCATTTTAGGCGGTTAACAGAAGTCCCCTCTGACTTGAATACCGATATCTTGCTGGGGTTGGAGTCAAGATCCTCTAGTCCGTTTGAAGAATTTTCAGTCTTGTCTGCTTATCTAGTCCCGTTCGGCTGGCTTCCATAATCGATGAGAGGATCTTTCTTGGATTTGATAGCATTTAATGCTCGACCCACGTGTTAGATAACGTCTGTCTTCGGATTTTAAACGGGACATTTTTGGCGCGATTCCCTCGAAACCGTCATGATTCATCTCCGACTCCGTCTCTTCCTTTACCTCGATAACTGTCCGCATTTGCCTATAAATGTACTATTTTCCCTCACACGCTCACACTTATTTGAACCTTTCAGAGCTTCTGTTTCTTCTTCTTTCTCCAGTCTTTTCTCTTTAAAAATCTTCCTGGTCTTCCCCTTCTTATTCGAATGGCCTCACCATCTAAAAACCCAGCTTTTGCACTGGTCCTCCCAGAAGATGGTCCTGCGGTCTTGGCTACCCTTTAGCCTACTTCTCTGAATCCTCCTGACAGCATTAACGAGATCCTAGACTCGGGGCGAATGGGGTCGGGAGAAGACTCCCCGACGTCTAAAGAGTTGAAGCGAGGTCGGGATGAGGGCGACGTCGCTGATGACAGTACTCTGCTAAAACGCCATCGTTCTAAAAAGAATCAAGGAATCGAGTCGGGTTCTGGCACTAGGCCCGAAGACCCAGCCCAAATCGCTGACGAAGACGATGATGACATTGAAATCGAGGCGGAGGAGGGGAACACCCTGATTACCAGCCTAGCTACGGTTCAAACAGGCCCGTTGTCTTTCTTCCACGATGGTCGGATTATCCTGGATTCCGCGTATACGTCCGACACCCTTATTCTGTTGAGGAGAACTTTTAGGATACCGGACCACCTTTCACTGTCTCTTCCTCATCGGGGTTACGACGTTTACGCCCCTTCTACAGATCATCTGCTGATCCATGTACCCGCCTTCGAATGCGGGGTCTGGCTTCCACTTCACCCCTCACTTCGTAGACTACTTGTGGCTTTGGAGCTAGCACCTCTCCAGATTTCTCTTGGGTTCTGGAAAAACTTGAAGGGGTTCTTGGTGCTCTGGAGAGAACAATGTGAGAGGGATAACTTAAAGAGGGAAGCGGGCCTCGACGAGATCCGCTACATTTACCAGGTGGCCAACATGTCACCTCGGGGTCAGTTTTATGTGAGACCCAGTAATAAAATGAAGTTCTTCATACCTGGGGCAAACGTGAAATATAACCCACCCTGGAAGGACGAATGGATAGTAGTTGAAGGGGAGTGGGGCCGCTCGGTGTACATCGGGGGAACTGAGTACTCCGTCCCTACCTAGTTCTCCCCTAAAGAAAAATGGAGTTCGGGGGAGCTGTCTTCTGAATCCAGGGGGATCCTGAAGAGGATCTAGGAACGGGGCTATATTAACATGAAGTACCCTTCTTGTGACCCCTTCGAAGGAGCCCGGCTAGAGAGGTATCTGAGGATATCTGTTACTGAACCCGGTAAGTGATCGTGCTTGGTTAACACCCCTCATTCTTTCCTTCAACGTTGTTGAAACAAATTATAGCACGGTTTGTATAAAACTATCTAGAGGGGGGGGGGGGTGTGAATATATTTTAAGCTTTTTACCCAATTTTTCGTGTTAGTCAAAATTACGAAATTACCCCTAAATAGATAAAGCAATAAATCAAGTATAAAATGCGGAAATTAAATAACACTTGATTTTTACGTGGAAACCTTCACGGGAAAAACCACGGGCTAGTAAGTAAGCCACACTCGAACCTCGAATCCACTAAATGTGTAAAACGATTACAACCTAATCCCGGAAGTAATCACACACCTACCTAATCCCGGTATGAGTGAACCTAGTCCAATTTGCTTACGATCTAAGCAACCTAATCCCGGATGCTACACACAAGACTTACTTTCTCTATGAAGAGAATAAACCCTAAGTGAATATATGAATATTCAAATGCAACATAGAGCAAGGGAAACCCTATATGCTTATCTAGGATGATTAATATGCAATTAGAATAATCCTAGATATTAAAAATTAAATGACATGTTCAATCAAATAGTTTAGCTAATCAAGATTAAGCACAAAACCTAATTAGCTATCACAATACAACTTCTCAAACATACATCACACTAATCTCAATCTTGTATCAAAAGATATATGAAAATCATACAAGTAATAAATTGAGATTGCTTGTTAAGAAAAACACAAAATATGTAAGATATTAGTGAAAAGCTTACCAAGCAAAGTATGATGAAGAATCCATGCAAGATGTCATCTAGATGATCAAGGATGATGCTAGATGATGATTGATGATCATGAAAAAGTGTTTGAGTAAACTAAAACTGAGTTCTTTGGAATTTTTCTTCTCTTTGAAAAATATCCTAAGTATGGAATCTGAATATGAACTCTTGTTGTTGACCTAAAGTCAAAGTGGCATATATATAGGGGGCCAAAACAAGGTGTGGTCGTTTTGATAAGTTGGCCTCATATTTGCCTTGGGCGCTGTACGTAGAGCGCCTCTTGTACAGCGCTTGTATAGCGCCCCTACTCTGTTCTCACGGGAAAATAGAGTGATGCTGTACGTAGAGCGCTTTGTACAGCGCCTGTATAGCGACCCAACAGCGACCGAATTAATTCGATCAGGTCTGAACAGCGCTCAATGGGCGCTGTTCGTACAGCGCTTCTGTAGAGCGCTTTTAGGAGCGCCCAATGCAAAAATGCAATCCTAAGTCTAAGCATGACAAGGCAATTGGATATGCAAGATGCAATCAAACTAACATGCAAGAAGAGATGTTAATGAACATTAATGCACAAAAATAAGACACACAACATACAAGTATTAAACAAATGCATGAGTTGTGAGTGTGTGCAACTATCTCTTCAAGACAAGTAAGCACAAAGAAATATACCTTCGGTGCTTATCAATACGAGGTCTTCAAAGGGCTTCGAACAATAAACCCGATACTTAGGCTACCCTTACAAAGAACCCCAACATATGGTTTGTCCACGTAATGAGCCAATCAACAAATGGGAACCTTACAGTTGTTTTCTCTCCCCTTTTCTTTTTCTTTTTCTTTTTCTTTTTCTTTTTCTTTTTCTTTTTCTTTTTTAACATCTCTTTTCTCTTGTAGTTTCAGCAGTCCCTCCTCCAACATCTTCTCCTACTGCTTCGGAACCACTAATCCCGGTTTCCCAAATACCCCGGTCTCCCATTCCTTCTCCTTCTAGCGCCGGGGTTGCCTCGGAGTCGCACCCTCCGACCCCCTCCTCTCCTCTTATCATGGCGGGGTCGCCGCTTCATTTTCTGGACCCTTTACTGATGAAAATCATCGCCCGTCCCTCTCTTAGCTAGATGTTGGCGAAGGCGGCCAAAGTTAAAACTTCTCCAGTCCCCAAAGCGAAGCCACCCGCTAAGGCTGCTAAACCTACAGTTTCAGCTGCCCCTCCTCCTTCTCAAATTTCCTCTGCCAAGCGTTCCACTAGGGCGGAGAAGGCTAAACCTGCCCGGGTGGACAAAGAAAAAGATACCAACTCTAGAGCTCCCCCTGCTAGCCTTCCATCTGGGTCAAGGTCACAGGATAGCAGCCAAGATGAAATCGTCTCCAAGTTTATCGCAGCGTGTCCTGGTGGGGGGCTACAGTCGATGTCCTCTCTACCTACTGAGATTCTGGCTACCAAAGGGGCTTCTCTGCTCGCTGAGGTATGATCTCACTTCTTTTAAGTTGGTATACATATATGTATATTCTGGTATCTCATTGACTGTTCATTATTTTTCAGGGTTTCAAGTTTGCCTTAGCTTTCGGGAAGCAGGTGGCAACTTTGAAAGAGGCCAATCTGGCGCTTCAAGCTAGATTGGAAGAGGCCCATGTCGATCTAACCCGGACTGAAGACAACGTCACTACCCTGGTCCAGGCTGTAACTGAGTCTGAATCCGGGAGGCAGGCTGCTCTAGTGGAATTGGAAAGGATGCAGCGTGCCTATGATACGGAGACTATCATCTCCACCCGGTGCAAAGCTAAGAGGGAGTCCGTCAAGGCGGAGATGGCAGTACTTTCAGATGAGAACCGGTTCCTGCGTGGTTCCGTGAAGGTTTTAGAATCCTGGATGAACTCTTCCTTCACGGATGGATATTTTACTGCCTCTTATGAGGTTGCCAAGGCCTTCCCTCTTCCTTTCGACTTGCTGACTCCTCTTGGTTGGGATCGGGACCACATTATGGCTAAGGCCGCTAGTCTTTCAGATGCTGATCCTAATCAAGGAGGTCCTTCGCATGAGGCTGTCATCCCAGATCCATCCTCTAACCTGCCTGGCTTTGATGGCTCACTCGGGGTTGAGGCTCAAGATCCCCCTTCTGCTTCAACCGACTTAGGACAGATTTCTGCTTAGCACATAGAGGAAGTGGGTTCTCCGGTTGTAGCCAGCTCACTTGAAGGAAAGCAGACAGAAGAAGAACAGATGGAGGGATTCCGGCAAGAAACGTACGTGGGAAAGGGGGGCGACACATGACTTTACCTTTTACTTTAATGAGATTTGCCTTGTAAATTATTTGTAGCCTTGTAACGGGGATTGGGCACCTTGCTTGACTTAATGAATTCCATCCTTTTTTGAGATTATTTCCTTTCTCCATACGCTTGCTTATAAACTTATGCCTTGCTCAAGAGTGGGACTTGTATGTTTGTACGTGATCCAAGTAAGGATTACTCTGATTCATGTGTATAACTTAGCTCCCACCTTAACTTGCTAGTGGATAATCCCCTTTAGTAGTAACCGGCTACTAGATACTCAACGTTACGATCATTATCCGTTTTTCCTTGTCGACTTCCTCGTCGGGAATTCTGATGATGGATTCATCTTAGTCGCCCATCGGGGTGAAATGTTCGGCCCCTGGGAGTGATGGCCTAGTTTCTTGATGCGTAGTCTTGAACGACTACTTGGTTTCTTGGCAAACCGTCCTGGTAAGCAGCCAAGGCCACTTTGACACCAGGTTCATCCTGGAGGGGGGTATTCCCCTTCCGAGGCTTCATGAGGCCCATATAGGTTCTCCTAGTCTTGATAAGATAGACCCTGGCGGGTGACTACACCCCTTATGCGTTTGAGCACCAGGTTCTTCCTGGAAGAGGGTATACCCCGACCAAGGCAGCAAGAAAGAAGCGATGAAGACTTGCAAGGCGAAATTAGGAACACAAAAACTGACTTCATTGATTCTCAAAAGCAAATACAAAGTCGAAAAGGTCGAGGTATATACATCAGAAATATATTGACCGAGCTAACATTCTTCTTAAAATCTTGAGACTAAGTCCTCCTAGAGTGACCCCTCTTCCCAAGATGACATACCGGGTACTCAACTTCATTTCCAAACTATTCTACGGGATACTTCACAAACCATTCTCACTCTTCTCCCATTGTGTTCTCCAATTATGCCTCCCCGATACCCGGCTTATGGATAGCGTGGGCATATTGCCTTGCTAACACAGCAGGGTTGGCAGACACTGCATAACATGTGCGGGCTGCTTGCTGGTCTCCCTTAACTTCTCCTACTTTGGTCCCAACTGGAAATTTCAGGACACTGTGATAAATGGACAGGACTCCCCGGATACCTGACAAGAAAGGTCTTCCCAAGATCGCATTGTAGGCGGATGGGGTATCTACCACGATGAACTCGGTCATGATGTTCTGCTGAAGGGGGGCTTCTCCAATTATCACGGGCAAGATACGTGTTCCTATTGGCATCACGGAGTCCCCAGTAAATCCATATAGAGGTGTAGTGCAACTGTTGTAACAAGGATTTTTAAGGTTGAGTTTTTCTAATGCTCCTTTAAATAGGATATCTACGCTACTTCCGGTGTCTATCAGGATGCGGTAGACCCGGCAATTGGCAATTTGGACTGTGATCACCATTGGATCGTCGTGGGGTTGCACCGTGTTATAAGCATCATCCTCAGTGAAGATGATCTGAGCGGACCGTGGGTACTCTCGAGTCCCTCGGGATACCCGAAACACATCTTGGCCAGCAACGAGCTTCGAGATCTTCTTAGCATGGTTCTTTCTTGAATTGTTGGAAATCCCGGCTAGAGTTGGCCCTCCACTGATGGTATGGATGACCTGGATCTGTTGCATTAAATCCTTCCCTTCGTCTTTCCTCCTTTCTTCTGCATCCCGCATCTTCTTCTGTACTTCCTTTCCCATTTTGATGCTGTCCAGTACTTGTTGCAGGAATTCAGTTAAAAGTCCCCCTCTCACCAATCCCTCGATCTGGTTGCGGAGGCTATAGCATTCAAACGTGTTGTGCCCGATATCCTCATGAAAGTCGCAATACTTGTAACGATTTCTTTGATCAGTCGAGACTTTTATTGGATCGGGCTTCCTGAGTAAACCCTTATCACGAATGGCTAGGTATATGGTTTCCCGAGAGGCATTGAGAGGAGTGTAATGGTTGTACCAATCTTCCTCAGTTGATATACGGGCTACCTCTCTTAGCGGAGGGGTTGCTCGGGGTGGAGTCCCTCTAGCAGGGTACCTTTCTCGGTATTGAGGAGGAGGCGGTGACCTGTACGTCGATCGATTCGGAAGAGGGTTATGAACTCTCTTCGTAGGTGCCGACTTAGGAGATTCCTTCTTAGACCGCTTGGATGACCGGGCTTCGTCGTGTTCTACCTTAATTCGGAGCTGTTCATCCATGTCTACCTGCTCCAACACCCTATCATAGGACTCCTGGTATGTTTTAGGCGGGTGTGTGGCAAATGATCGGAATAACCTGCCAGCCCACAAGTTCCTTCTGAAGTTGGCGAGGGTCTCTTTCTCGGTAAACACTCCCATCTGGATCACTTCCTTGTAAAACTTCTCTACGTAAGATCTCAGCGTTTCACCCCGTTCCTGGATTACATATTGCAGTAGGACGGGATCCTTGGGGCAAGGCTTGATCCCCTAAAATTGAGCACAAAAATTGGTAGTGAGCTTTGTAAATGAATCCACACTTCCCGGGGGCAATTTTCTGAACCAAGTTTTAGCATAGTCGGTTAGTGTTGAAAGGAATATCCTGCACATGGCTGATCGGGTAGCGTTCTGGATTTCCATCTGGTGGACAAAACTCTCCATGTGACTCACGGGATCCTCTGATCCGGAATACTTCTCAGTGGGCATTTTAAACTTGGGGGGTAACTCGGCTTCCTGAATCCTCCTGGAAAAAGGCGCGTTCACCTCCCCTAGGGGGTTCTTCCGAGTACCCCGTTGTTTCCCTTTCTTCAGTTCCTCGAGCTCCTTCGCCATCTTGGCCATTTGATCCTCAAGACGTTTAGATCCTTGATAGAGGTGTTTAGATCCGTTGTGTTCGGATCGTGCTACTGAGTTTTCATTGTCCGAAGTTTCTGATTCCCCAGCAGGTTCCTTACGCTCATTTTCCCGACGACCGGTACCCCGCTGATCCCTCATGGATCTAGTACTACCACCTGCGTCGGGGTTGAGGATCCTTTTTTCTTGCCGCTGGCCTAGTTGTCAACAGGGCCTTTCTTGGCGGGATGTCAATAGCTGATTTCGCCAACTGGTGTCTTAGATCTTCGGGATGATTATGCACGGGTAAAGGTGGTCCGAGTCTATCAAAAACTAGTGCCCGGGTACTTGGTCCAGTCCCTTCTGTAAGTCGAGGTACCTCAAAGGGTATCCCTTGGGTGATCATTCGAAGGCGGATGCTTTCCACGTAGGCAGCGGCATGTTGCTATATGGCCTCCCTAGTTGCTTCTGGGACCACGGGGTCCGGTGGTGCTAATCCGGGATTTAGTGGTGGGACTGGTGCTAGGATCTGGCTTCTGGTTCCCTTCATTTTCCCTTGATTTCTCTGGGTGGAAGCGAGGGAATGGGGCCCTGAGTTTACGGGTTACCCTTGGGAGGATCGGAGCCTTATCTTCTATCTTCTTCTGAGTTGAATCTTGAAAGTTTATTAATGGTGGGGGGTTCTTTCCCACAGACGGCGCCAAAGTGTTAACCCAAAATTGTCACCGGGGTGCACTTTTAAATTAACGGTTTGTGAGGGACCCGGATCTGACTAGACCTGGGCTAGCGAGATGCAGTATACCCCGATATCCCACTAGTTCTTTGGACTCCGCTGGGTACGATAATTACCTACTTGTAACGGACCCAGATCGGGGTAGATTGGGGGTAGCGAGGTACTTAGTGGCCTGATACCCCGCTGATTCTCGTAAATCAAGTGTTATGTTGGGTGTAGGCAGTAAGATGGATAAATTTCTTATATGGTGGAAGCATAAAGCAGAAAAACTGTTGATATATATGTCGATCTAGGTACAATCTTTACAACTTGGTATTTGAAATATCAATATTACAGCATGGGAAAAATAATGCATATATGGGAGCAATGGAGATGGAGCTTTTCGTGCCTGTCGATAAGTAGAAAGAGTGAAGTAGGGTTTCGATCCCCTTTTTCCTGTGAACATATCATCATTATATAGGCCCGCTTTCTTGCTGAGTGTAAGTGCCTCACTTTTGATTGGCATATTTCGTTGACAAAATCACAATGGGGTTTTATATGTAAGGGTAGCTTAGAGTGGAAGAAAACCTCATTGTGTGATCAAGAGTTTTAAGGAAGGTAGTTCTCTTGACTTAACTCTATTTTGAAGAGATGTAGTTGCACACACTCACAAATCCATGCATGATCTTATTCTTGTTAGTTGTGTGTAATTATTAATGTGTTTGCATCTTAGTTTGATTTGCCATGTCATGATAGGCATTAGATTGCATTCACATGTCACTTATCACTCTTGCACTTCATGTTTACTTTTCATTAGTGTGTTGTAATTCATTTTCGAGATGATTCGGAAACGTCCACGCATGTACGATGGTGTGCTTGTTAAGCGCGAAGACCGCTTTCGGAGAATGCCTTGGCTTCTCCTTTGATTTCTCCAAGTTTGGGGAAACGGCGGTTGAATTTGGCGGCCAGACCGCCGAATGAAACCGCCGAATGAAAATGGAATTCTGTTCCATTTTCTGCGGTTGGATCGGCGGCCATAAATTTGACCGCCGAATCATTCTAGTAACATGATTGGAAATGTACGGTTTCAAATGGCGGCCTGACCGCCGAATGAAACCGCCGATTTGAATTGGTGATCTTTGTCTCTGTTCTGCGGTTTCAATCGGCGGGCTTAATTAGACCGCCGAATCATTCCAGTGATCACTGTTCTTATTCGGCGGTTTTGGTCGGCGGCCTGACCGCCGACCTAGTATTTGAGTCGTGTCGTTTGGGATTTTACGGTCTAATTCGGCGGCCTGACCGCCGAATTAAACCGCTGATGTCGCGCTTTCAGGCATTTTTTTCAAAACGACATCATTTCACTTGGATCACATATATATATGTGTCTTGATTGCCTTGGCTCGTTTTAGAGAGCAAAAATTACACATTTGAGAGCTTCTTGAGCATCTTCCACTCCAAGGCATCAATACTCCATCTTTAAGGTTCCAAATCACAAAAACCCTTCATCTTGCATCTTTCATACATCATCTAGCATGATTTTAGGTTGATTTCATTTAGGGTTTTTATTATTGCTCACATGACTTGTATCTAGAACATCATTCTCATATCTATATGTTCTTGTTTTACAAGATAGCTTTTTTATCACTTGAATTGATTCAAGATTGCATCTTTATGACTTGACTTAGTTTCAAGATTGCTTTTATTGTGGTTTGTGAGTTGTATTGTGCTAGATAAAGCATATAGGATTTTGGTTGCTTATTTGGTTATATTATATGCATGTCATCTAGCAAAATGATATCTAGGAATGTCTAACATGTTCATCCATGCCTAGATAAGCTAGAATGTCTAACCTTGCATTTTTAGCATCTTGAGTATTTCACATATTCACATTAGGTTGTTTTATCTCTTCTTTTAGAATCAAGTCTTGTAGTTACTATTGTGATAGTTTTGCAAGCATGGACTAGATTCACTCTTGAAGGCCTGCGGTTAGTAGTGGTAGATTAGTAACCGTGTGTGGTTTGATGTGGTCAACCTAGGTTGTAATTGCCATTACAATTAGTGGATTGAGGTTCGGGTGTGGCGCACTCAACAGCCCGTGGTTTTTCCCCGTGTGGGTTTCCACGTAAATATTGTGTGTCCTTTATTTTCCGCTTTGTATCTTGTTCGGGGATTTTTCGTAAAATTGACTAATAACGAAAATTGGTTAAAAGAATTGAATATAATCTATTCACCCCCCTCTAGATTACTTTAGGACACGTTTATATATATCTTTCAATTCGTATCAGAGCGGGTTCCTTAACATAATTAGGAGATCCCTTGCTCTTGTTAGAGTCTCTTGCATTTGTTTGCATTGTTGTGTGTGCTTAGCTTGTTTGTGTGCATTCATTTCATTCAAACCCAAACACAATGAGTGGAAATGGAATTGGAGGTGATGGTGACTCTAGCACAAGACCCCTATTGCTCAACGGGGTCAATTATGCTTCATGGAAGGGTAAGATGGAAGCATATGTGTGTCAAATTCATGATCGGGCATGGATGGCGATTGAAGATGGATACACGCCACCTATGATGACTTTTACGGGAAGTGGAGAGGAAGTCCTCAAGCCGAAGGCACAATGGACTCCACAAGAATTTGAGGCTTCAAAATGGAACAACAAAGCCATGCATGCAATCCTATGTGCCATGGATGACAACCAATACAAGCTCATTCAAACTACAAGGATAGCGAAGGAAGCTTGGGATATATTAGAGACGGCTCATAAAGGAACCGATGTAGTTAAGGATTCCAAGCTCCAAGTCCTTCAAACACAATTTGAGACCATAAAGATGGAAGAGGATGGGTGCTTCAATGACTTCCAAGTGAAGCTTATGGATATAGTGAACCAAAGTCACCAACTTGGTGATCCCTACTCGGATAGAAGAATCAAACAAAAGATCATGAGGTCACTTCCCGAGAGGTTTGAATCCAAAGTGACGGCATTGGAAGAAAATAGTGACTATTCAAGAATGAAGCCAAGTGAAGTTATTGGAAGGCTCTTGGCCTATGAGTCTAGGAAAGGTCCTACACCAACACCTCCAAAGAAGCAAAAGAGTCTTGCCTTGAAGAGTGTCAAGGTTGAAAAGGATGAAGAAAACTCGGATGAAGAAATTGCTTTGATGGCAAAGAAGTTCAAGCAATTCATGAGGTTTGAAAAGAGAGGGTTTGGCTCCAAGGGAAAGTTTGTAAAGAAGAAGGCTTCTTTCAAGAAAGTGGAGCAAGCTCAAGAGAAAGATCACAAGAAGGGTGTCCAATTCTATGAGTGTAGTGGGTTTGGACACATTGCTCCCGAGTGTGCTAATTTGAAGAAGAAGAAAGGAAGAGCCATGGCGGTTACTTGGAGTGACAGTGATGACCTAGAAGATGAAGACAAGTCATCGGATGATGAGGAAGACCAAGTTGCCAACTTTATTGCCTTCTCATCCTCTCATAATAGCAATGAAGTCATAAGTGATAAAGAAGAGGAAGATGACAAGCAAGAAGAAGTAGATGAAAATGACTCATGGCAAGACGTATACCAGGATCCCAGTAAACCAACCCCGCTGAAGCAGGAGGGGGGCACCCCGAAGATTAGACTACATATAAAAACAGACATTAAACGTCACCGTTCAAGATAAAAATTCATGCTACAACGCGACATTCATTCCCGCCAATTTAGTGTCTTATTTTAAATAGGAGACAACTCATTTGGGAACCGAAAAAGAAGGAATCACCAGGTCGTTTGGGATCAAATTCCCGATGAATTTGTCGGACTCCACAGGAAGACCCGTGTATCACTGAAACCCTAGACCGAGGTTCTAGGAGTGCCCAGCAAGAAAACGGGCCTATATATACTAATCATATGTTCATAGGAAAGGTGATAAAAACCCTAATTCACTTTTTCTACTTATCGACAGGCACGAAAAGCTCCATCTCTATCGTTCTCCTTGAGGCTTATTTTCCTCCATGCTGTAATATTGATAGTTCGAATACCGAATTGTAAAGATCGTATTTCAAACCCATATATACATATATATATAAACCCCCTTTCAGTTTTCATGCATCCACCGTATAAGAAACTCATCCATCCCAGTACTTACATTCGTCATAATATCAGATTCATGATACCCAGCGGGATACCAGGCTACTAAGTATCTCGCTGGCCCTAGTCAATCCCGATCCGGATCCGTTACATACATGCAATATCTCACCTAGCAGATTCCAGCGAACCAGCGGAAGATCGGGGGTATAGAGTATCCCATTAGCCCAAGGTCTAATTAGATCCGGGTCCATCACATACCGTTAATTCTAAATTACACCCTGGTGACAATTTTGGGTTAACACTACTGATTAGAGAAAGGGCCTACGCCCGCCTATTATTGTAAGCTCTCTGGAGCACTTATATTGTATTATTCTCCTACTTTTGTAAGCTCCCCGGAGCACGCCTTATTGATAAATATATAAAGAATCTCTCTCCACCGGATACTACCTAGGGGTTTTTCAGCATATGATCATACGTGATGCTTTTTCCCCCTAGGCCAGTCTACCTTCTACCATATATCAGAATCCTTCTTATCTTACTACTTACACTCGCTATACCTAGTAGATTTGCAAGAATCAGCGAGATATCTTGCTACTATTGTACTGCACACTTAGTCGATCTATAGGAACCAGCGGGGTATCGTGCTACTAGGTATCCCGCTAGCCTAGATCTATCCCGATCCGGGTCCCTTATAAACCGTTAATTGAAAATTTCACCAGGTGACAATTTCAATTTTTGGTTAACACTATCTGAGGCCCAAGAACAAGATGCAGTTCGTTGTTCCTGGGGCGAATGTGAAGTTCAACCCGCCTTGGAAAGACGTGTGGGTTGTAGTTGAGGGTGACTGGGGCCAATCGGTGTACTTGGATGGGGTCGAGTATCCGGTTCCGATTCATTTTTCTCCAAGAGATAAATGGAGCATGGGTGTGCTTTCTGCAGAATCCAGAAGGATTCTTAAGGGGATTCAAGACAGGAATTACACCAATTTGAGATACCCCACTTGTGACCCCTTTGAAGGCGCTCGGTTGGAGCGGTATCTGCGTATATCTCTCGCGCACCCAGGTAGGCCTTACCTCTCGTCCTTTATTTCCTTTTATTCTCTTTTTTTTTTACTGATTATTCTTCTGACAGTTTCTGCTACTCCTCTTCTTCCTTCCTTTCTCTCTATCAGGACCGACACATCCAGATCCCCTTCTGGTCAATTCTCCTGTCCCTTCTCCTTCCAGCGTTGGTGCTGCCTACAGATCTCAGCTACTCATGTCAACCCCTCATTCTGCAACTACGGGGTTGGCTTCACATTCTCATACTCCTCCTCCAACAAAGGTCGCAGCACGCCCATCTTTGAGCGAGATGCTAGCACGGGCGGCCAAAGCCAAGGTTTCTACACTCCCTACTTCGAGAAAGGTTTCATGTGCGGCTACTCCCCCACCTGCAATGATGGTTGCTCCTCCTCCTACTCTTCCCACTGCTCCAATTCAGCTTCCAGTTAGGAAGGAAAAAGGGAAGGTTGACGCTGCTCAGGCTACCCCCTCCGTTGATCTTCCTTCTAGGTCGAGGTCGAGGTCGCGAGACTCTAGCCAGGAGAAAGTCATCTCTAAGTTCATCGCGGCCTATCCCGGTGGGGGTCTGCTGCTAATGTCCTCTCTTCCTGCTGATATCTTGGCCTCAAAGGGGGCCTCTCTACTCGCTGAGGTATGCGCTATACTCTTTAGCTTGTTATGCATGAATCACCCCTCTCTTTTTATACCTTCTTTGTACTTCTCTGCAGGGTTTCAAGTTCGCCCTGGCCATAGGGCAACAGGTGATTGCCCTAAAGGAGGCCAACTTGGCTCTTCACGCTAATCTAGAGGAGGCTAGGAATGATCTAGCCCGCGCTGAAGAGAACATTTCTTCCCTGGTTTAGGATGCCTCCGAATCTGAAGCTGGTAGGAAAGCTGCCTTGATGGAACTGAAGCGGGTGACACACGCCTATGACATGGAGGTTATCAGATCAACCCGCCGCCGAGATGAGAGAGAGACCGTCAAGGCGGAGATGACTATCCTTCTAGACGACTACAGGTCCCTACGGGCTTCTATGAGCGTTTTGGAGTCTAGAGTGGATTCTTCCTTCGGAGATGGGTATTTTACTGCTTCATATGAAGTTGCTAAGGCATTTCCTCCTCCCTTTGACTTGCAGACCACTCTTAACTGGGATCGTGACCAGATTATGGCTCGGGTTGCCCAATTTGAAGATCAAGACCAGGGTGGTCCTCCTCAACCTGCCATTATTCCTGAATCTATTGAGAAAGGTACTCAGAGTTCCCTGGTTTCTCCGAATGAATTGGGACAAGATTCTGGGCCCCTGGCTGAAGAGATGGATCCTCCTGCTGGAATGGTTGTGGCGGGAGCTGGGGGGATCCAAGATGCTACTGGTGATGAAAAAGTCGAGGAAGAAAGCAGGTCTAGGCAAGGAAAGCTGGTGGAGGAAGGGTCTTGATTGATTTTTCTAGCTGTGTTGTTGTTTTGTTTTTTTTTTTTTATAGCCCGGAAATGGGGATTGGGCGCCCTGACTGACTAAATGAAACTGTTATCCTGAAAATCCATCGGGGGTTTTCCCGGGATAACCTGGACCGCGGTGTACGGGGTGCACCGCAGTTGGCCTGGACCGGGTAGGGTGAAGCCCTCTTGGTCCGGGTACCAGGGACCGATACTATGCAGTAGGACTGGTCCTACACGATAGAACAGAGGTTGAGGTAGCGTGCTGGTGGTGTGACTGGCACATCTTTGGAAAGGTAACAAGGTCGGCTTCTTATTGATTAACGGCAGATTACAACATACATCAGTCTACATACACCATCCGGCTATTACAAAGGGGTTACTTGCGGGATGGGGATACAACATGCAAGAGTCCAAGCTAGGCGAAGAGGTCACTCGATAGGTTGCACACGGGAGCTTTATCTAGACGAGACAGCAGACAAGTAACACACCCATAAAAGCTTTTACTAAGCGGGGTAGTAGCCAAGTAGAACATTCACATAGGAGCTTTGGCCAGGCGGGGTAGTAGCCAAGTAGGACACACACATAAGAGCTTTGACTAGGCGGGGTAGTAGCCAAGTAGAATACACGCATATAGGAGCTTTGACTAAGCGGGGTAGTATCCAAGTAGAACACACACATATAGGAGCTTTGACTAGGCCAAGTGGGAGGTTTTTTGTTTTCAAGGGCCTACCCCCTCCTCTGTGGGATGTAGGGGCGTTTTATAGTGTCTCTGATATGGGGGTCGGTGGAGGTCCTCTGTTTAAGCGGGAACCCCCAGTTAAATCCCCACCATTTCCTCTTATCCACAATGGCGGTCACAAGGAATCAAGGATCAGGATTACGCCCTGCTGGCTTTGCCTTGGCGGGAGCATCCGTTTTGGTAGGTGGGGGCCCTAGTTCCTAGGGCCTAATTGGTGGTGCTGATCCCAGCCACTAATATGGGGCAGGATCGGGGTTACCACACGCCTTGGAGGGTTCCGATCGCTCCACCTAGGCCTCAGGCCCAAATCAGAGCCTTTGTAAAGCTGAGGTGGTGAAAAGGTGGCATTTCCACGAGTTTTGATTGGTCGCAAGGGGCCTTCGTGGCAGTGGGCAGTCGTTGTCAAGGTTCTGGCCTGGCGGGGGACAGTGTCAGCGCCTGTCCCGCTGCACCCTGTCAGACGTTCCCTTCCACCATTTCCTTCTTCGTGCTGGCTGCATTTCTGCAAGTATTTTGCTGAGGAAACCAGCATCCTCTTGCATATAAGGGATAGTTGACCTCCAATTAGGGCTGAGATGGAACGTCATCCAGCCGTTGATGTAGCGCGGTTAGTAGGCGATCTCGACCGTCGATTGCTGTCTTTCCTCAGTCATGCTTACTGCTTCCTTCTTCCTTATTAATAAGGTGACATTGGTGCCTTGCAGGTGTTCTTAGCACCCTTTTCGTCCATGTGAGCTGGAAGTAGGGGCTGGCGTCAACCCCTAGGGAGTAGGACGCGCTAGCCAGGGGTTCTTTTAGAGAGGACCGCTCGAGTCGTAGGAGGGTACTGTGGGGGACGAGGTAGTGACCTTTGTGGCTATTAGGGCTACTAGAGCGAAACCGTCGCTGGAAGACGCGATTCTTCTTATTGGGTGACGGAGCGGGAGCCAGGTTCCAGATAGGTCATGGCTTTGGAGGCGTGCTCCCGCCTGGGTCAGGTACCCTTTCTTCGCACGCGCTCTCATGGGGGGTAGCAGGTTCTGGGTCGCGCAACGCTTAATCCTAGCGCGCCCATGAGAAGGCGCGGTTACAAGAGGGCCGGGTCCTTGTTCCTAACAAGCAGGCTGGACTAATCAAGAGTGCCATCGTGGTACGCAATGAAGCGGTTTGGTCCCCCAGTGGGAGAAGCTCTTCCTTGAATTAATTGCCTAAATTTTCGGTTAACAGAAGTCCCTCCCGCCTTGAATGTTCTTAATATTGCTGAACGTTGGAGGCGGGGTACTTGGTCGCATGAAGGGCTTTTCCCGCTTGGCTTTTCCTGTTTTCCACCCCTCGAATTTGTTGGAATCTGCTTCTGGGGCCAACGCTTGCTGCATTAAATGCAGGAATAATGGTCCTAGGTACTAGGCACGTTTCTCGAGGCATGGCGTCAGTGACGGGACGTTTTGCTGCACGAGATGCCACGTGGCGTACGTGTGGTGGTGGACTGGTCACATCTGCTTTTTTTTTTTTAGCTGCCCCAGTAGTTTGATCCATTGGAGGGTCGAGATCCTCCGGTTTGAATTTGAAACTGCCACTTTTTTTCATTTAAGAGGCAACTTGACCGGAGTCTTTTCATTTTCTTCATTGCGCCAATTTGTTTTTGCTTCTCTGCTAACTACTGCTATCTTACAATGGCTTCTGAGGATTTAAACGTAGAGAGAGACTATGACTACGGCGACAAAGAGAGTTCTCTTGAGAGGTCGGGGATCTCCCACAAGAGGTGAAAGGCTGGTGGTGGCTTTGCCGCCGCGGGAAGCAGGGGACGCCCCCAACCTCGTCGCTTGATCGCGCTTCAAATGTTTACATTTAGCACCCATTTTACCTTCTTTTTGTAATCGTTTTCTAAGCATTGTATGTGTTTAATGTTGTAAATAAGTCCTTTCAGGTAAAATAGGCAATTCAAGGGCATTTTTGTCCAAAGTGAAGAAAAGAGGGAAATTTAGACAGAAAATAGAAGAAAAGCAAGACGGCGAGTTCAGACACTCTGGCCGGCGGGCACAAGGCCGCCGCACAAAGCCGCCGGAAGGAGCATGTGACATTGGCGAGTTCAGACACTCTGGTCGGCGGGCATAAGGCTGCCGCACAAAGCCGCCGTCGACTCCGGCGGGTTCATATATGAGTCACGGCAAGACAAGTCCCGCGGAACAAGTCCGCGGTGAAACAAATTATAGCACGGTGTGTATAAAACTATCTAGAGGGGGGGGGGGGGGGTGAATAGATTTTAAGCTTATTACCCAATTTTTCGTGATTAGTCAAAATTACGAAATTACCCTTAAATAGATAAAACAATAAATCAAGTATAAAATGCGGAAATTAAATAACACTTGATTTTTACGTGGAAACCCTCACGGGAAAAACCACGGGCTAGTAAGTAAGCCACACTCGAACCTCGAATCCACTAAATGTGTAAAACGATTACAACCTAATCCCGGAAGTAATCACACACCTACCTAATCCTGGTATGAGTGAACCTAGTCCTATTGCTTGCGAATTAAGCAACCTAATCCCGGTCACAACACAAGACTTAATTCTCTAAAAAGAGATTAACACCCTAAGTGAATATATGAATATTCAAATGCAACATAGAGCAAGGGAAACCCTATATGCTTATCTAAGATGATGAATTTGCAATTAAAAACAATCCTAGATATTAAAGCTAAATGACATGTCAATTAGAAATATTCTCTTCCAAAACGGCGAGATCGGTGGTTTCTAACCGCCGACGAATCATAGATTATAGAAACCTAGATATCTATCATAAAAACAACACTCAATCAAATCTAAACCCATTCCCACACACAATCTCTATCTTGCTAATGCATGGTCTTCTTCAACACACATTGTATGATTTGTTGAATATAAGTTTCTACTTATAAATATAATCTATGTGTTTAGATCAATCAAGTAATAAAAAGAGATGCCATAATAAATTAGGTCATTATTGCCTAAAAGCTATGCCATGAACATTCTTGTGTGATGTATTGATAACTAGGTTGATAGATTGTTTTTTAATCAACTAGTTAATCCTTTGAATGTTTGTGGGTTTTATATGATAGCTTTGTATCTAGGATTGGTTATCCTTTACTTAGCTAAAGTTATATGCCATGACATATAGCTATATGTGATATCTAGGATTGATTATATTGTCATCTTATAATCCTAGGTAAGCATTTAGAGTACCCTAGCTCTTATTGCATTAATTGAATATTCATACATATTCACATAGGGTTGTGCATCTCTTTTGAGAGATTGAAGTCTTGGTCTAGGGTTGCTATTTCAAGCCCGCTGGGTAGTAGTGGTGGGTTACAGACCGGGATTAGGCTGTAAACATCATTACAAGTAATGACTACGAGGATCAAGCAAATTGGACTAGAGCCACTTTTAAAGGCCCGCGTGGTAGAAGTGAGGGGTTATTGACCGGAGTGTTAGACGAGGTCTACATAGGTTGTAAACTCCATTTCAATTAGTGGATTTCGAGGTCCGAGTGTGGCGCACTTAACAGCCCGTGGTTTTTCCCAGTGGTTGGGTTTTCCACGTAAACATCAAGTGTCATTTATTATTTCCGCATCTTATTACACTTGTATGTATTGTTGACTTGCTAGGGGTATTTTCGTAAAATTGACATGCACGCGAAAATTGGGTAATAATTAGATAAAATCTATTCACCCCCCCCCCCCCCCCCCCCCCCCCCCCCCCCCTCTAGCTTTATATATTATACACACCTCGAGTATTTAATTACTTTCACAACTAATCTCTTTAAAGAAAAGTAAGCATATAGAAATTTACCTTCGGTGCTTATCAAGACGAGGTCTTCAAAGGGCTTGAGCAATAACACCGATACCTAGGCTACCCTTACAAAGAACCCCCAACATGTGGTTTGTCCACGAAATGAGCTAATCAACAAATGGGAACCTTACACGCGGTGAAGGAAAACAGGCCCGGCGGGTTCATCCGGCTGGTATACGGCTGCCGCACAAACTCGCCGGGAACTCTGATAAGCTGAAAATGGTCAAAGCTCGCCCCAAAGTCAAAGAAAGCTGCCCTTTCTCCACCTATTGTCCTTGGAAGGCCTTCTCTCTCCGGCATACACACTTGCATTCAACAAGAAGAGGGGATGAAAAGAAAGGTAGTTAGTTAGTTTTTGATATTAGAAGTTAGAGAGAAGATATGAGGATATATATATTAATTAGATATTTTGTTCTTAGAAATCAAGAGAGATAGTTAGTTTTCTTAGCATTTTCTAGGTAGCCAAACACCACATGTTGGTTACTTAGAGAGATCACTTCAAGTTGCCATAGTAGAATTAGTTGCTTGGATTGCAAGGATGATCATTTTCACTTCACAAGCTTGTCAATTGGTGATGTTTCCTTTGTTTGTAAGTCTTTGTAACCTTGATACTATGTGTAACTAATTCCTCTTGTTAGGGGATTAGATGTAATTCTTGTATTTACCTTGTTATATAATCAATCATATTGTTATAGTCCTCTCAAGTTATGTATGTGTTCTTTAATACTTGCAAGAATGGTGGTTGCAACCACCAACCTTCTTTATGTGCAATAACTTGATGAATTGTATGCAATAGACCATTTATTGCATGTTCCTACTATAACATTTATGTGGTAGAGATAACTAAGTTGTGATTCTCTACTAGTAATTGAGTAATTCTCTTTTTATCACTATCTAATCTTAGATTTCATTGTGATTGAGTTGAGAATTTAGTGCTTAATAATATCCATGAATAAATGCATGTTAGAAATTGAGGACTAAACCTTATGGTTGATTGATTAGAAACTAGGATTATACTTGAATGAATCTATTCCCTTAACAACTCTTAATCTAGAATTTGAATCAAGTAGTAGTAATTGTTACTTAGCAAATCAATTTTAGCATAGTTAATTTGTTAACAATTAGTTAAGTTAATCAACCTTGTTTTATCATAATTAGAGAATTGTAGAGTGAAGTAAAGTTAAGCGTCTTTATATTGCCTTCCTCGTGGGAACGATACCCCTACTTGCTCACTACACTAGTTCAACGACTTGTGCACTTGCAATAGGGTCACCAGACTCGCGCGTCCCTTTAATATAACCGAGGTAGAATAGGTTAATTTAGAGTGGTATTCGTAGAACCGGTTCGGGCGTGTCAAAATTTATGGCGCCGCTGCCGGGGAATTCGGCAGGACATTTCTTTTTAGAACATTAGTCAATTTAATCCTTGCATAGTCGTAGAGAATTGTTGTTTTGAACATTTAACCTTTTTGGTAGTTATTGTAGTGTACTTTCATGTTTCTTGTCACGAATTGATGCACGGAAGATGATCTTTGGGTAGCCCACTTGAACCTTTTGTTGAAAACATTGATCGCATAGTGAGGCTACCAACGATGACGGACAATCTTAGAGGACTGTCCGACCTTGAGGAAGGGTCAACCTCTTCGAGCAGTACCTCCACTGGTTCAGAACAAGGACAGGATCAACGGATGATGAAGGAATTCTCATTGCCTACCGTTGGATCACATCCTTCAGCTATATTGTTAGATGATGCCCAGAGAAATTACGAGCTGAAAAACTTGCACTATAACACACTCCCGCACTTTGGTGGTAACTTGAGCGAAGACTGCCTTCAATTCATGAAGGAATATTACAATGTGGTGACCACTTTTCCACTCAGGAACTTGATAGAGGATCACTTACGTATGTGATGTTTTTCATATTGTATGAGAGACCACGCCAAGAAGTGGCTCATGGCATTACCAGCAGGATCACTTACCACATGGAGTGGTGTTGAGCAGAAGTTTTTTGCCAAGTATTTTCCCTCATGGAAGACGAAAGAAATACGAAGTATGATAGCTGATTTCCAAGAAAGGGAAGGGGATGCATTTCATGAATCATAGGGTAGATTCAAGCTACTTTTAGCACAGTGCCCTCACCATGAGTATACTTTAGTATCACAAGTTCAATCTTTCTATGATGGATTGACGGGACTTTCACAAGCGATTGTTGATAACGCATGTGGAGGAGCGATGCGAGAGAAAATGGCACAGTTTGTGTTTGATAAGTACGAGATGCTTGAACAGAATTCCCAGCAGAGGAACACTCGAGGTAGTCGAGGAGAAATGAGTATGGAAATGGCAAGTCAAATGAGTGATATGAGTAAGAACATAGAGACACTCATGAGCAGGTTTGGGAACCAACCTATGGTAACGGGTCATATTTTTGCTAAGGAGAACCTTGGAATGGACATGAATTCCAGGGTCGAGCCAGTGCCACCTAGGAAAGAAGAATTACAAGTGGTATATCCACCACACCAGTCAAGACAGTTGGATGATCCTTTCTCCAACACGTACAATCAGGGATGGGCAAGGCATCCTAATCTGAATTACAGGAACAACCATTGTTTGAATCCCCCGTTACCTCCTCAGAACAAGAACAAGAACAACAACTGGTATCCACCTCCGGGATACCACTCAAGACCACAGCAGAGTACGCAACCATGGAAGGTAAAGGAAAACTTACCTTGGCGCCAACAAGGCCAAAGAAACAATGAGTACAGGCCCACTAATCAGTATTACACCAGAGATCCTAATCATATCAGGATTACTTCTATGGAAGGAGTAGTCAAGACATTGGAAAGACAAATAGGGGAGTATGCTGAAGTTAGTCAAAAAAAGGAGCCAGGGAAGCTCCCAATTCAGTCTGAACAAGCCAAGTCAGCCACGGTACTAAGAAGTGGTAAGGTACTTTCTAACCCATATCCACCTGAAATTTCTGATATTCCTGATAATGTTTCAGTAGACAGGGAAGTGCCTAGCAAGAATGATCTTGATACTCAAGTAGAGATAAGAACGAGCAGAGGTCCAGAGAGAGGACACAAGGATACTTCAAGGATACACAAATCGCCTAACCCGTATGTGCCTCCAATTCCGTTTCCAGGAAGGCTTCAGAAGTCGAAGTTGGACTAAGCCTTCAGGGAGATCTATGACATCCTATCAAAGGTGAACGTGAGCCTTCCTTTACTTGAGGTGATTGAGAAAATGCCCGCATACGCCAAGTTCTTCAAGGAACTCAACTCAAAGGCGCGTAAGAAGGAATTTTTGGAGAGAATAGTGATCTCCAAAGAAGCAAGTGCAGCCATGGAAATGGCATTGCCACCTAAGATGAAGGATCCGGGAAGTTTCATCATTACCATATCAGTTGGCGAAACTCAGAGGGAGAAGGCAATGTTAAACCTAGGAGTTTTGATCAATTTGATGCCTTATGCATTGTTTAAGGACTTAGGATTAGAGGGATTGAAGCCGACTGCCACGGAATTGATATTAGCCGACCGCTCAGTACGACATCCAACAAGAGTGGTTGAAGATGTGTTAGTCAGGGTGGGTGAATTGATCATCCCAGCTGACTTTGTTATTCTAGAGATGGAGACCGATTCATCTAAGGCAAGAGAGATGCCGATATTGCTAGGGCGACCATTTATGTCAACTGCCAAGGCAATCATCGATGTCCACAAGGGACGGCTCTCCATGACGGTTTTAGGTCAAACAGCAGAGTTTGAAGTGTTTGAAAGCATGAAGAACCCGTTGAAGGGTAGTGTTTGTTTTAACATTGCAAGTGCCGAACAAGATGATAAACCTTACTCTACTTTCGGGGAGTACGTAGCACTTGCTCACAGCGAGGTGACTAACAAGACCCCGCTTTTGAAGCATGATTCATCAAGTTACAAAGACACCATCGCTCAGCTCAAGGAAGAAAACCGGGAGTTGGTGGAGAAGAACTTTGAACTCACTACTAAACTTGATGAAGCTTTAGAGGAAAATTATGCCCTCCAAGACAAAATTGAAGACGATTTCTCCCTAGTGAAAGATGAATTCGGAGAAAGGAATGAGTCTTTGAGTAAGGAATTCGAAGGCAAGATGAAAGTCATGGAGGAGGAGATACATTCTAGGGACAAGGCCCTGGAAATCTTGAGAGTGAAGAATGAGGAGACTTGAGTTGAGAATGCTATGCCAAGGATAGGCACTTCGGTCAAGTCCGAAAAGATGGTTAAGCCACCTTCAAGGAAGACAATGCATGTACCATACAAGGATTCCACCACTTTTGCTTCAAAACCAAAACTAAGGCGAAGGCCTAGAAGAAAGAACCACAATCGACCTCCACAATCTACATCGGGAGGTACATTTTCTACTTCCACTCCTATATGTCATTACTGCCATATAATAGGCCACATCAGGCCTAACTGTCCAAACAAAAGATGGCAGGTTAGAAAATATGCCACCCCTGTTCCAAAAGCCAATGTCAAGTCTATTTGGATCGCAAAATCCAAGTTGGAGGGGCTTAGTGGGAAAGGACCCCTATGGGTCAAAAAGAAAGAAAAGGGGTATGTTGTGATTGAACCACCCCTCTCATATGGGGCATGGAGGAGATGAATGAGGTGATGTTGTTTAAGTGTGCATGAATTGTATATCAAAGACACACTTACAACATTGATGTATGTTGCTTTGTACATAGTTCATGTTTGAATAAATTGAATTGTTTTGATGTGTGATTTGGAAAAGTGACAACCCAACTCAATCTCTTGTATACCCGCCGAGCTTTGAAATTAAATCACCAAGAGATAGGGTGCACAAAAGAAAGGTTTGGGGGTGTAAAAATCCATGTTATAGGTTGAGCAAATTCATGTAGATTAATTAATTAAGGTAGGAAATATGTATGTAGTGTGTGTTTGTTGAACATATTGTGCAGGAGTTAGGAAATCAAGAAGAAAGAAGGAAGAATTGAAAATGGAAATTTTTCAAGCACGACGGGTTCTGGAGGCGGGACATGTCCAGCCTTCCAGAATGAACAAGCCCGTGGATTGTCTCTAAAAGATCATGCAAGATGGCGAGCTTGTAAGGCGGGACATGTCCAGCCTTCCAGAAGGGACGAACCCGCGGCCACACACACGAAGAATTCCGGCGAGCTAATGCGACAGGAATAAGCCCGCCTTCCAGAAGACACAAGCTCGCCAACATAAATCAGATACGGCAAGCTCATGCGGCGTGAATTAAGCCGCCTTCAACAAAGTCGCCGTAGTCCAAATGACCAAAATGTCAGCGTTTTTGATGCAAAAATTAGGGACGGCGGGTTTGTTAGGCGGGCATAAAGCCGCCCGAACCACTTTCCTATAAATAGGACCTGTCGTTGTCACAACAAAACTTTCCCAATTTCAAACCTTTTCTAATTCTCCCGCGTGATTCCACCAAACTTCTTCCCCAAACTTGTTCGAATTCATCCGAAACTTCAAGGCAAAGGTAAGTAATCTAACTCTAATCTTGTTTGAACACAAATTCATGCAAATTTTCATCTTGAAATGCCCTAGGTTGCGACAGTTGGGGTTTTTGAGTTGTAAGGATTCCCGTTTTGTTGATTGGCTTATTTCGTGGTCAAACCACATGTTGGGGTTTTGAATGTAAGGGTAGTCTAAGTGTTTAAGGTTGAAGATCAAAGGCCCTTCCATGACCTCAAGATACAAGCACGCCAAAGGTATAATCTCTTGTGCTTGGTTTTCTTTGAAGAGATTTAGTAAGCACACACACACTTAGCATACTTGCATTTGTGTGCATACTCTTCACATGTCACTTTACACACTAGCACTTTGTTTTATATCTTGTTGTGTGTATATGTGCTTAGTAATTCATTTCCCGATAGTGTTCGGAAACGTCCGCGCTCACACGTATGTGTGCTTGGTTTTGCGCGAAGACCGCCCACGGAGAATGCCCTTGGCTTCTCCTTGGTTTTCACCATTGTTGGTGATCAGCGGTTATGATCGGCGGCCTGGCCACCGAATGAAACAGCCGTTCAGTCCAGATTGGTCTGAAGCAATTATGAGGTCAAGATCGGCGGTCACGACCGCCGTTCGAAACCGCCGTTCATACCTGATCGATTTTAATCTCTCGGTCTAATTCGGTGGTTGGATCGGCGGTCACGAAACCGCCGAATGAAACCACCGTTGATGCTCTGTTCTTCACGAGCTCAATTCGGCGGTCGTGATCGGCGGCCTGGCCGCCGATTGAAACCGTCGAACGGTGCGTTTCAGGGGCAAAATTGTATTTTCACATGCCCAATTCTTGATGTCTATAAATATCTTATTTTCTCATTCTCTGATTAAGTTCTTTGAGACCTTAGAACCCTAAACTTTCAAGAGAGATTTTTGAGAAAAAAATCAAATCAAGAACTCAACTTTAAACACTCAAATCAAATCCCTTTTGCATCAAATTTCATATTTGATCTTCTATGCCTTCATAGAATTGATCCATGCATGGTTTTGAATCATCACATCTTATTTGGTATGTTCTTCACTAATTTCATATTACTTTAGTGTTTTTCATATTAATACATCTCTTTAATTACTTGTATGCTTTTGATTATATGCTAAATACAAGTTAGAGATTATTTGTGATGAAAATGATTGAGTGTTGATTGTGATAGCTAATTAGGTTTTTAATTAATCTTGATTAGCTAAGCTATTTGACATGTCATCTAGCCATTTATATCTAGGATTGTTTTAATTGCAAAATCACTATCCTAGATAAGCATATAGAGTAACCTAGCTCTAATTTGCATTTTGAATATTCATACATATTCACTTAGGTTGTTTCTCTTCATTGAGAAGTAAGTTTTGGGGCTAAGAGTGCTTAGGCCTCAAGCAAATTGGAATAGGATTGCTAATAAAGGCCCGCTGGGTAGAAGTGAGGGGTTACAGGCCAGAGTGTTAGACGAGATCTACATAGGTTGTAAACTTCATTTCAATTAGTGATTTCGAGTTCCGAGTGTGACGCACTATACAGCCCGTGGTTTTTCCCAGTGGTTGGGTTTCCACGTATACATCAAGTGTTATTTAAATTCCGCACTATATTACACTTGCTTGTATTTTTGACTAGTAGGGGCATTTTCGTAAAATTGACTTGCATGCGAAAATTGGGTAATAATAGTTAAAATCTATTCACCCCCCTCTAGATAACATATTTAGATCACACCATATTCTTTTCAATTGGTATCAGAGCGGGTTCCTAGATATACTTAGGTGATCCTAGCTCATTTTAGGTGTGTTTTGCATTTGTGTGATTTTTGCTCATTCATACATTTTGCATTCATTTGAATTCATTCATTACATACAATGAGTAGATACGGTGGCAACCATGAGGGTGCTTCAAGCACAAGGCCACCCCTCCTCACCGGCATAAATTACTCCCAATGGAAAGGGAAGATGGAGGCATATGTGTGTCAAATTCATGATAGGGCATGGATGGCCATTGAAGATGGATATTCGCCTCCTATGATGACTCCCACGGGTGGAGGAGAAGAAGTGCTCAAGCCTAAGGCACAGTGGACACAACCCGAGTTTGAGTTGTCCAAGTGGAATCAAAAGGCATGGCACGCCCTTATATGTGCAGTGGACGAAAATCAGTACAAACTGATTCAGAACACTAAGATAGCCAAGGAGGCATGGGACATCTTAGAGGTTGCATACGAGGGAACCGAAGTAGTGAAAGACTCCAAACTTCAAGTCCTCCAAACTCAATTCGAGACATTTAGGATGGAGGAGAATGAGTGCTTCAACGACTTTGAGATTAGGTTGATGGACATTGTCAACCAAAGTCATCAACTTGGTGACCCTTACTCGGATAGAAGGATCAAGCAAAAGATAATGAGATCGCTTCCCGAGAGGAATGAGTCTAAGGTGACGGCTTTAGAAGAAAACAGTGATTTTAAGGACATGAAGCCCAGCGAGGTAATAGGTAGACTTCTCGCCTACGAGTCTAGGAAGGGTCCTAGCTCCACTCCTTCAAAGAAGCAAAAAGGGATTGCTTTGAGTGCTTCTAAGGTAGGGAAGGAGGAGAAAGGTGACTTGGACAAAGACATGATTTTGATGCTTCAAAGATTCAAGAAATTTGTCAAGTTCGAGAAGAGTGGCTTTGGATCCAAAGGCCAAGTCTTGAAGAAAAAGGCTCCCTTCAAGAAGCATGAGCCTAGGCAAGAGAAATGGGTCCAATGCTATGAGTGTGGCGGCATAGGTCATATCTCACCCGATTGTGGGAATTTGAAGAACAAGAAAGAAAAAATGATGGTCGCCACTTGGAGTGAAAGTGATGACTCCGGAGAGGGAGATAAGTCATCAAGTGATGATGAGCTTATCAATGACTTCAAGGCATTGGGTGCCACTAATGAAGAAAATGAAGTTGTTGGTAAGAATTCCGTTGCTAGTGATCCCATAGAAGAGAAAGTCGAAGAAGTAGCTCTAGAGGAGATAGTTGTTGCTTCACATTGGGATATGACACTTATTGACTCAAGAGATCAAGGTGAAGGTCTTGATGAGGATATTGGATCCATAGGAGAAGAGGAGAATCTAGAAGATGACACTAGTGGAGATGACTCCTTATCTAACTTTACAAATGGAAATGTAGAGAATATAGATGTGCATGACTTTATAGTCAATGTTGAAAGCTCCATGAAGAAGAAAGATAGATTTCTAAGGATTTTAGAGGAAGAGAATCTAGAGCTTTCAACATACAATGACCTCTTAAGGAAGCAAGTGGAGAAGATGGATCTTAAGGACAACTTTGAAAGTTTTGAAAGCTCTAAGTTAAAGAATGAAAAAGAGATTCAAAGGTTAAAGGAAGAACTACTTAGGCTTTCAACACAAGTTGATCACTTGAATGATGAAGTGGTAAGATCCATGGTGGAAGAAGACAAGCTAAAAGATGAGCTAGCTTTGTCTAAGAGGAATGAAGAGGGTTTGAAGAGAGAGCTTGTTGAAGCCAAAGAGTCATTGACTAGAATGACCACAAGCACCAAGAAGCTTGACAACATACTTGGTGTAGGAAAAAGCCATTGTGACAAAAGAGGTCTTGGATTCGAAGTGAGCAAGGATTGCTCTATTCCTAAGAAGACCGTCTTTGTGAAGAGTTCGGGTAAGATAGAAGCGTCACTGGTGCAAACTCCTAGGAAGAAGTTAGAACTAGGACAATGTTCGAAAAATGCACAAGTGAAGGTGGTGAAAACAAGACAACCCCAAGCTCAACGGATTAGAGCCTCTCAAGTCAACTCTCCTCAACAAATGACTCACTATGAAAAGAGGCAAAACATGCTACCTCATCCAAGGAGGCAACCCATTCCGGTTCAACCACATAGAAGACATGAACCGACTCAACACCAAAGGAAACATCAAATGCATGATGAGTCTCCAATGACTTCACACGGATATGGTATGAATTCTTACTTTGTACCAACTTGTCATTATTGTGGTGTTTATGGGCATATTAGACCTAAGTGCTTTAAGTACATTAAGCATTGTAGGATTAATAGCATGATAGAGAAAAAGAGGCTAAGAAAAGCCCACTTGCATGTGCCTAGGAAATCCTTTGTCAATAATCCTAGGTTAGTGAATGACATGCAACCCTTAACCACTAAGAAGAAAAAAATCATATCTATGTGGATAAGGAAAATTGAACCCGCTTGCTACGAGACTAACAAGTCTCAAATAGGTTCAACTAAGTCTAATGGACTTGGTAGGTCCATAGGACCTCATGCCCTTCATTATTGAAGGATGAAGATGACCCTATATGGGGAACTCAAGCAAAGAGAGCTAGTTTGCATTCTTGTCACTTGCAAAAAATTTGAAATATCTTATGCCTCTTCTTTTAATTGCTTGAGTAAGCTTGGGTGCACATATGTATATATATTTTCAATTCAATAAGTGTGAATCTTGCTTGTTTACAATCCATGTCATATTTATGTTCAAACATGCATTTTGGACTAGGAGATTTTCATAGGAAGTATGATATGAATGACCTTTAGTTATCTCCATGACATGATGATTCTTTAATAACATGCTAATGACATATGAAAAGCATGAAATTCATATGACATGCTCATTTGAAAAAGCATGAATTGATGATTGCAATTTAAATGCAAAACTTGTGTGAAAAAGCTTATGAGACTCAAAATGAATAAAGGATCTTGTATCCATTCAAGGATTTTACAATCCAAATGTCTCTCTTTCTTTATTGGTTAAACATGTCTACTATCATACAGATATCTTATCCTGAAAAATCAAATAGGGTGCAAAGTTGCTCATGACATGTTTAGCTTATAAAGTTGGATATAGTTGTTCTTAAATTGAAATCAATGAAATTTCTATATCCTTGCTTCTCTCATGACAATGGTGAAATTGGTTTGAATTCCTATTAGAAACCTTTGTCATTTGCTTTGCCAAATACCATGGTATTTTGGACTTGAATGCTATATGTCTTGTATGCAAAGCATTTTGTTTCACACATTTTTATTAATAAATCTCCTCGTTTCTCTCCGATTAATTGAGATTGCATAAAGTGACTTATATTGATTATGCATATACTAGAATGCTACTATCTCTCTTTGCCTTAAGTGACCCGGGTGGGGACTACTCCTTTGCCTATATCATGAAAAAAAGGGGGAGTAGGATGTGGTAAGGGGAGGTGCAAATTGTTGTAGCAATTGTGCACATTGGGGAGATTATATATTGAGGGGAGTAACCCTTTGAGGGGGAGCATTGCATACACAAACATTGCATGATGTTGTGCTTGATTTTTTTTTATATATGCAAATGCTTGTTTTAATCTCACTTGATTCATCTCACCTTTTCTTGTTTTGGAAAGTTTAGAAACCTTGTTTCAGGGAATGATTATTCTACAAGAGATTGAAGACTTCAAGTTTTATTTTTATATATCTCTTTGTATTGTAGAAAATCTTCATTGACCCATAGGTTTATTTTGTTGTGAGGAATCAATGTGAGTGGTGGTTTTGTCACGAAATAGCCAAAGGGGGAGATTGTAAGGATTCCCGTTTTGTTGATTGGCTTATTTCGTGGTCAAACCACATGTTGGGGTTTTGAATGTAAGGGTAGTCTAAGTGTTTAAGGTTGAAGATCAAAGGCCTTTCTATGACCTCAAGATACAAGCACGCCAAAGGTATAATCTCTTGTGCTTGGTTTTCTTTGAAGAGATTTAGTAAGCACACACACACTTAGCATACTTGCATTTGTGTGCATACTCTTCACATGTCACTTTACACACTAGCACTTTGTTTTATATCTTGTTGTGTGTATATGTGCTTAGTAATTCGTTTCCCGATAGTGTTCGGAAACGTCCGCGCTCACACGTATGTGTGCTTGGTTTTGCGCGAAGACCGCCCACGGAGAATGCCCTTGGCTTCTCTTTGGTTTTCACCATTGTTGGTGATCGGCGGTTATGATCGGCGGCCTGGCCGCCGAATGAAACCGCCGTTTCAGTCCAGATTGGTCTGAAGCAATTATGCGGTCAAGATCGGTGGTCACGACCGCCGTTCGAAACCGCCGTTCATACCTGATCGATTTTAATCTCTCGGTCTAATTCGGCTGTTGGATCGGCGGTCACGAAACCGCCGAATGAAACCGCCATTGATGCTCTATTCTTCATGGGCTCAATTCGGCGGTCGTGATCGGCGGCCTGGCCGCCGATTGAAATCGCAGAACGGTGCGTTTCAGGGGCAAACTTGTCTTTTCACATGCCCAATTCTTGATGTCTATAAATATCTTACTTTCTCATTCTCTGATTAAGTTCAAAGAGAGATTTTTGAGAAAAAATCAAATCAAGAACTCACCTTTAAACACTCAAGTCAAATCCTTTTTGCATCAAAGTTCATCTTGCATTCATCTATGATTGGGTTTGCATCATCACAACATGCTTCGTAAGATTTTGATTAATTTCATCTTATTTTAGTATTTTACTATCAAGCATATTCTCTTTTTAATTACTTATATGTTTTTGATCATATGATAAATACAAGATTAGAGAATTAATTGTGATGAATTGATTGAGTGTTGTTTTGTGATAGCTAATTAGATTTTTGATTAATCTTGATTAGCTAAGCTATTTTGACATGTTATCTAGCTATTGATATCTAGGATTGAATTAATTGCATATTATTATCCTAGGTAAGCATTTAGAGTAACCTAGCTCTAAATTGCATTTTGAGTATTTTACATACTCACATAGGTTGCATAATCTCTTCTTAGAGAATTAAGTCTTGAGGCTAAGGTTGCTTAGGCCTCAGGCAATTAGGACTAGAGCCACTTTTAAAGGCCCGAGTGGTAGAAGTGGGGGGTTATTGACCAGAGTGTTAGACGAGGTCTACATAGGTTGTAAACTCCATTTTGATTAGTGGATTTCGAGGTCCGAGTGTGGCGCACTAAACAGCCCGTGGTTTTTCCCAGTGGTTGGGTTTCCACGTATACATCAAGTGTTATTTAAATTCCGCACTATATTACACTTGCTTGTATTTTTGACTAGTAGGGGCATTTTCGTAAAATTGACTTGCATGCGAAAATTGAGTAATAATAGTTAAAATCTATTCACCCCCCCTCTAGATAACATATTTAGATCACACCGTATTCTTTTCATGAGTGTTTCTTGATTTTCATTACATTATTTGTGATTGATTGTTGAAATTGGTGTTGATTATGCATGATAGAAGTAAATTCGACCCAATTTCCCCAAGTTTGACTCGATTTTGCGAAAGTTTCATGTTAGGGTTCATACTTGGCCGAATTGGGGGTTTCGAAATTGTGTGTCTATGATTTTGGTTCTTGTGATGTGGTTATTGATCGAAATTGAAATAGAATTATGCATGTTAATGGAATGATAGATTGAAAGCATGCCTTGCGATTGTATTGATGTCCCTAACTTGATAGTGTGATTGAATTGGACGCACACACATACACATAGTATTAGTAGTTTGAGTAGTATAGAATATATTTTAGTTAAAATATAGTTTGAAATTATTGTCACTAACCCAAGGCCTAACTTGTTGGGAGTATTTGCTGTGTTTTCATTACTCTAACAACAGATGGTGCCAAAAAGGAAAGCTTCTACAATTGAGAAGGGAGATGCATCTCGAAAGGGAAAGGGAAAAGAAAAAGAAAGATCCGCATGCCCAGAAAGGACGGCTGAAGAAATCTATGGAGAGCGACTAGAGAGCACCACTAGGAGACCCATCCTCATCGAGAGAGACGTGAGCTTCAATGAATTGGGGGAGACAGTGATTTTTGACGAGATCCGTCGGAGAAAGTGGGAGGCATATGTATCTTTCCCAAAGAGAACGAACCGAAGGATCGTCCAGGAGTTTTATGCTGCCATAGACCCTGATGAGTTCGAGATGGGAGCCCCGGTGATGGTTCGAAGGAAGGCCATCTCAATGACCACTGAGCAAATCAACGAATACCTCCACACGTAGAGTTATCCTCAGTGGGAGGAGGGGTACGAGCCAAATGCCCTTTTCGAGCATTATGACCGGCAGTTTGGCATTGCACTCACCGGGAATGAAGACATGCCCTGGGACGGCAAGGTCTACCAGAGAGATCTAGGGTTCGAGGAGCATTTTTGGAGTATATACTTCAGTTACTCGCTCATGCCTAGTGGATATAGGACAGACTTGAAGAAGCAAATTGCCATTATGATCTACCAGATGAAGAACCAGTTGGAGTTCGATGTCGGGTGTACCATAGTGAAGAGAATAGCAGAGTCTGGGAGACGAAGTAATCTGAGCCTCTTCTTTTCGTGTTTGATCACCCAATTTGCACGGAGAGCAGGCCTTCGAGTGGATTTGCCAGCAGATGGGATTCTGACACCCATAGGACATGTAAGCAGAAGGGCCTACAATGAAGCGGCTGAAGGAAAGCCAGGTATAGAGAGGCTTTTAAGTTTGCTTGAATAGAGGGAGCAGAGATTGGCCCAGCGGAGGTCAATCAAGAGGAGTGAGCAGGAGAGAATAGAAGCACAGGGACGTGAGGAGTCCGATGTAGGAGTTGATGAGACAGAGTTTAAGCGAGAGGCACATGAACCAGAGTGGGCGAAGAAGATGATGCAGTCCCACAAGGAAATGATAAAGTCTAATACCGCTCTATCACGGACTGTTCGCCGCCTTGCAAGGCAGGTGAAGGGATTGACTGGAGCAGTGGCACAGTTGATGGGCTACCAGATGGGTGAGTCGAGTGATCACTCGAGTGATCGGGAGGAGGAGCGCCGTCAGAAGCGCAGGCACGACGAGACACCCGTCGCACCAGAGACATCAACTATTCCACCATTGCCAGAGACATCAGCTATTCCACCCTTGCTAGAGACATGTATACCTAATCCCTTTACTTTTATTGATGTTGATGATTTATTTTACAGTCAGATGGCTCAGTCAGACCTATATCAGCAGAATTTCAACTTCATGGACTTACTATGTGAGCAACAGCAGATTTTAGAACAGGTGGTAGGGAAACCGGAGATAGAGAGGAATCTACCAGACCAGTTGAGAGGGATTTACACGGAGGAGATGCGAGGACTGTTTCCGGAGGGGATGGAGGATCGGAAACCATTCCAGTTTTAGATACCTGAGCAGGTGGAGTATATGGCGTATGTGGAGTACCGTGTAGTGAGCATTGAGCTTCTTCCGGATGGATACGAGGAGACGACTACTCATCCGATGGAGTACATTGTAGAGGAGCCCGAGTCCCCGACGCACATCGTTCCTTATGTTGGACCACCACCTCCGCCTGAGCCTATTTTCCGCTATTCCGTTAGAGGAGTACAGTTCACACCCTTAGACCTCAGTGACGATGATTTTTTCATGTAGGCGGATTGGTACGCCGCATGGATTTTGTGGGCGGAGCATTATTCCGCATTTTTGTATACCCAGTACTTTATTTTGGAATTATAGTTATAGCCTTTTTATTATTATATATCTATATTGCTTACTTGCATATATTTTCTTAGTTAGTAACATGTTTAGATCTAAGTGTGGAAAATATTATATGATTGATTGATAGTGCTTAAAATTTTTGAAAGTAGTGTGCATGATGGATAGGATATCATGTGTAGTATATATGGATTCCTTTTTGCATGAGATTGATAAGTTGTTTGTTGGCCAAACAACCAAACCAATGAACTCTTTATTTGTCTTCCGTGTGCGAACATTGGGGACAATGTCGAGTTTAGGTTTGGGGGTGTGGGCACATTAACACTTAGCCAATCCTTCACATGATTGAACATATGTATATAGCTCTTGTATATATTGTTTCCTTAGTTTAAATTGTGTTAAAATTTTTAAATTTGTATTCCAATTGAGCCAAGGGAACATATGTGTTTAATAAAGATGCTAAGAGGTATGTGTTGATTAAGGAAATGTGCATGCATTGACCACTAAATTGTAGCTATCACAGTGGCATTTCGAGATGACATTGCACATGGTGTAATAGTCCCTTTCGCTTGTGCCTAGTGAATAGAATTGAGCTCAAGATTGCATGAACCAATAGTGGAGACTACCCGTAAGGAACAGAGCCTACAATTTCACCTTATGAGGGTAAATACTTTTTCAAATCATACATGATCTCAGATTGCATAATTGGATGCCATGAACAATAAAAGTGTGGACTGCTTGTTAGACTTGTATTCCCTAGTTAGACGGACTTCTGGAAATGATTCTAGGCATGTGTGCTTAGCTACCAAATGCCCAAACACTTAGACGGACTTCTGGAAATGATTCTAGGCATGTGTGCTTAGCTACCAAATGCCCAAACACTGTCCATGTTGTGATGTGTGCTCCAACTACCAACTTTGAGGCCAAACACAAACCTTTCTTTCCATCACACACCAAACTTTCCTTTTATGTCACTAGGAATAATGAAGTATTTGATCAAATATATGCATGATATAGATGCATTGGCAGAGCTCGAAATTCAGTAATGGCGTGTACTCAGGCGATGATGGAGTAAAAAATAAATAAATAATTGTTTTTTATCATATCAGATATTTATAAGTGTTTTAATTTATGTACTAATTAGAACACAAGGAATTGAAGTCTTAGCCTACTTATAATATGGAGCTACGATGTGAAACTTAAGGTTAATCAAATACTTCAGAATTCCAGAGATTTGTTCTTATCACCCTTTGGCCCCGTTACAACCATGAAAGACCTAGTTGATCTTTTATGAAGTCTGGCTGGGGAATGCGAGTTAAACTTGCTCTTTCCACGTTTTTGGCATTTCAATACATTCATGAAACAGTTTCCACAAGTTGAGCGTTAATTTTAATTGCATATGCGTTACATTTGATTCTTACATATATTCTTACTCGCATATGTTATTTGAGAGCAACTTAGGTTCTAAGAGAACATCAGACTGAAATTCGGCAAGGATAGAGTCAAGGCGAATTGAGTTCTTGCTTTTGAAAGTTTAGTTCTTGAAATTGAGTATTTAGAGTGTGGGATGCACCGTGTAGCGTGTTTTTGAGGAATGTAATCGTGCTAGCACCTAACCAGAGGTTTTTGCATGTTTATTTCCTATTTTATCACATCTCTTGGTATAGTTGTAACTTGGCTCTCGGAAATGTATTAGTGTGCGTTGTTTATATTGTGTACATAGTGAAAATTACTTTTAGTTTAGCATTTATGGTTTGCTCGAGGACGAGCAAAAGTCAGGTTTGGGGATCTGATCGCGCTTCAAATGTTTACATTTAACGCCCCTTTTACCTTCTTTTTGTAATTGTTTTCTAAGCATTGTATGTGTTTAATGTTGTAAATAAGTCTTTTCAGGTAAAATAGGCAATTCAAGGGCATTTTTGTCCAAAGTGAAGAAAAGAGGGAAATTTAGACAGAAAATAGAAGAAAAGCAAGACGGCGAGTTCAGACACTCTGGCCGGCAGGCATAAGGCCGCCGGAAGGAGCATATGACATTGGCGAGTTCAGACACTCTAGCCGGTGGGCATAAGGCCACCGCACAAAGCCGCCGTCGACTCCGGCGGGTTCATATATGAGCCACGGCAAGACAAGTCCCGCGGAACAAGTCCGTGGTAAAGGAAAAACAAGCCCGGCGGGTTCATGGGCGGGCATAAGGCCGTCGTACAAACTCGTCGGGAACTCTGACAAGCTGAAAATGGTCAAAGCTCGCCCCAAAGTCAAAGAAAACTGCCCTTTCTCCACCTATTGTCCTTGGAGGACCTTCTCTCTCCGGTATACACACTTGCATTCAACAAGAAGAGGGGATGAAAAGAAATGTAGTTAGTTAGTTTTTGATATTAGAAGTTAGAGAGAAGATATGAGGATATAGATATTAATTAGATATTTTGTTCTTAGAAATCAAGAGAGATAGTTAGTTTTCTTAGCATTTTCTAGGTAGCCAAACACCACATGTTGGTTACTTAGAGAGATCACTTCAAGTTGCCATAGTAGAATTAGTTGCTTGGATTGCAAGGAGGATCATTTCCACTTCACAAGCTTGTCAATTGGTGATGTTTCCTTTGTTTGTAAGTCTTTGTAACCTTGATACTATGTGTAACTAATTCCTCTTGTTAGGGGATTAGATGTAATTCTTGTATTTACCTTGTTATATAATCAATCATATTGTTATAGTCCTCTCAAGTTATGTATGTGTTCTTTAATACTTGCAAGAATGGTGGTTGCAACCACCAACCTTCTTTATGTTCAATAACTTGATGAATTGTATGCAATAGACCATTTATTGCATGTTCCGACTATAGCATTTATGTGGTAGAGATAACTAAGTTGTGATTCTCTACTAGTAATTGAGTAATTCTCTTTTTATCACTATCTAATCTTAGATTTCATTGTGATTGAGTTGAGAATTTAGTGCTTAATAATATCCATGAATAAATGCATGTTAGAAATTGAGGACTAAACCTTATGGTTGATTGATTAGAAACTAGGATTATACTTGAATGAATCTATTCCTTTAACAACTCTTAATCTAGAATTTGAATCAAGTAGTAGTAATTGTTACTTAGCAAATCAATTTTAGCATAGTTAATTTGTTAACAATTAGTTAAGTTAATCAACCTTGTTTTATCATAATTAGAGAATTGTAGAGTTAAGTAAAGTTAAGCGTCTTTATATTGCCTTCCTCGTGGGAACGATACCCCTACTTGCTCACTACACTAGTTCAACGACTTGTGCACTTGCAATAGGGTCACCAGACTCGCGCGTCCCTTTAATATAACCGAGGTAGAATAGGTTAATTTAGAGTGGCATTTGTAGAACCGGTTCGGGCGTGTCACCGCTCCGGGCGTCACTCCTCTATCGGGACCGGGTTTGCTAACACCCCTTCCTCTCTGGTGCATATCTCTGAGGAGGGAGAGGGGGTGAGTCAAGGGGCTCTTTCCGGCGACGGGGAGCGGGACCTAGAGAATGTGGACATGGAGGGGCAGGGCCACCGCGTGCTTGCGGAGGGAGGCGGTGCGGCTGGGGTTTTCGAGTGCGTTCCCCCCTCGGCCTGTACCGCGGCTGACCTGTCTCGCTTGAGGCGGGACTTCGATATCCCTGCTGACATAGAACTCACCCTTCCCTCCGGGGATTATGATGTCTATGCTCCTCCTCCTAGCCATCTTCCCATACATGTGGCTGCCTTCGAGGGAGGGGTTCGTCTTCCCCTCCATCCCACGCTCAGGCGGGCTCTTTGCGCTTTTGGGTTAGCTCCTATGCAACTAGTGCCCAGCTTCTGGAGGAATTTGGTGGGCTTCCTTATGCTATGGCGGGAGGCTGCTGTCTCTCGACCCAACTTAAGGGACCCGGGGTATAAGGAGCTTCGCTCTGTCTTTCAACTGTCGCCTTTGACTTAACAGCCCGCTAGCCAGTATTATCTCCGCTGTGTGAATGCAATTGATTTTGTGGTCCCTGGTACTCGAAGGAAGGATCCCGGGTGGAAAACGGAGTGGGTCGTGGTTAAAGGCAACTGGGGTGCTTCTGTTCGCCATGGTCATCGAGAGCATACAGTCCCTACCTCTTTCGGGCCACAACCAGAGTGGGCAAAGGAGGAGGACGAGGTTGCGGTCATGAGCTTTTTGGCTTTAATCAAACAGGCGGGTTACCAGCACGCGGGGATGGAGGGCTTCCCTTGGGAGTGTGCTAGGGTGGAACACTCCCTCCTTGCGATAGATGAAGTCCCAGGTGATTTCTTATTCGTCCCTCTTTTGCCTTTTTATTTGTCCTAGATACCGCGGAGAGGCTGGCATGGATTCTAATGGCGCTCAGCAGGAGGACGCCCCTCTCAGCGACTCAGGCGTATTACATACAAGGTTGGGTTCTCCCCCTGGGGGAGAGGCTACTTCATGCACTCCCCTCAAGCAAGCGACATTGATGAAGGTGAAAAAGGAGAAATGGGTCGCTCTAAGCTCGGTCTCCCCCCAACCACTGAAGATGCTCTCTCCTACTTCTAAGCTGGAAGAACTTGAGGCACGTTTGGGTCGAAGTCGCATTCTACCAGCTCTCCCGCTGCTAAGCTTCCTCAGGTGGTCCCCTCAGGTTCCTTTATCTCCACTCCGTCGCGGTCTTCTGTGCCTCCTCCTCGTCCCTTTTCAAACAAAGGGAAGGGGGTGATGATTTCGGGGAAGGCGGCACCGGTCCCTCCCAAAGCAAAGAAGCGCCCATCCTCTGGTTCTGATAACATCCTCCGTGCTTTTAGAGAGTCGTGTTCCCAAGTGTATTCATCCGAGCTTGCCGTACTTTTGTCAATGAACTCTCCTCGAAGGGTTCTGTGGTCGCGGCTGAGGTAACTTCATCCGCTCCCTTGTCTGATTTCCCCCTTTTTTATTTTGGGTGGCCATCCTGAGTGTCAGGCCTGCATATTTTGCGGTCTCTCTTTCTCTCTCTCTCTCCCCCCCTTTCCATTTTTTTGGTAGGCGTTTCGCTATGTTTTGGCTCTGGGGGAGCAGGCTGTTTCGCTTCAAGAGGAGCACCGCATAGCGGAGGAGGGCCGTGTTAGGGCAGATAAGCTCAGGGTTGAAGCGGAGAGGACTATCATCCGTCTTGTGAGGGAGAAAAAAGAGCTGGATGCGAAGGCCACCCAGGTGAAGAACGACCTAGAACAGGTGCAAAAGGAGCTGGATGCTGAGGTTACCCGGTCAACCCGTCGGGCTTTGGAGCGGAACGAGTTAAGGGGGGAGCTTACTGCGGTGGAGAACCGGGCTATGGTTATGGTTGCAGTTGCAAGGGCTGTGGAGGCGGAAGCGGGAGCCGACAAGTCCTTCGGAGAGGGTTATTTCCTCGCCCAGCTACATGTGGCCCAGCATGCTCCTCCTGATTTCGACCTTCATAAAATCCGTGGCTGGAGCAGGGAAGAGATCATGGCGGGTGCTGATGGAGTGTCTAAGGCGTTGCCCGGGTCAGCGGGACTCCCAAGAGGCGGGGATGCAGCGAGCAGCAGTGATCCAGCTTTGAGTGACAAGGAGGAGATCCACGCAGCTGAGGAACAGCAAGGGTCGCCACCTGTGGAGTCTAGGAGGTTATCTGCGGCGACCCAAGAGGTTCCAGCAAGCCAGCCGTCCATCGAGCCCACCTTACCCATCGTCGAGCCAGCCAGTACTATGCAAGAACAGTAATGAATGCCTGCTTTATCATCATTTGGTCCAGCTATTTCTGTTGCTCTACATTTTTACTAATGACTTGTGGAGGGTCAGGCCTTCTGTGCCCTGGCCTTCCTTTGGCATGTAACCCTGAACTGATGCTTATGCATCCCTTTAATTTTTTCTGCTTTGGTACTTGTAGTTTATATTTGTGGGGAGGTTGGGCCTGCTGAGCCCTAATCCTCCTATTGGCATGTAAGTTTGAACTAGTGCTTTGTGCACTCTTCGTTTGTCTCGTTCTTTCCTTTTTGTCATGCATGTTCTGTTTGAGGAGCTTGGTCAGGTGCCAGGGTCTTCCATGGGTCCCTTGTACTTTTTACCTGTGAAGTGAGAATCCCCATTTCTCGTTCTAGCTTTAACTTGATATGGCTTTGTGTGCTTCCCATTTGCATGAGAAAGGTCTTGTGATGCTGGCTTTAATTTTCCTTAAGTAGAATTCACATCTTTTGAGGTAGTGTAGCCATTGTCCGGTGTGGACTGGACGTCCTCACGTTAGGTGAGGTTTTGACTTAGGATTTTCTTTTCTAATGACCTGCGCTCCTTATTCGGGCTTCTCTAGGAGTAGGGTTCCTATTTGAACGTCAGCTGGGGCGGCATCAATGCTCGCACTTGGTACCCAGTGCGTTCTGAACTCAGTAGGCAACGAGGGCCACTTAGGCCTAAGTTCCTTCTTTAGGGGACAATACCCATGCTCAAGGCATCGTGGTAGCTCGTCCGAGGTACCCGGTACATTCTGGACTTGGTAGGCAACCAGGGCCACTTAAGCCCAAGTCCCTTCTTGAGGGGACAATACCCATGCTCAAGGCATCGCGATAGCTCGTCCGAGGTACCCGGTACATTCTGGACTTGGTAGGCAACCAGGGCCACTTAAGCCCAAGTCCCTTCTTGAGGGGACAATACCTATGCTCAAGGCATCGCGGTAGCTCATCCGAGGTACCCGGTAATTCTGGACTTGGTAGGCAACCAGGGCCACTTAAGCCCAAGTCCCTTCTTGAGGGGACAATACCCATGCTCAAGGCATCGCAGTAGCTCGTCCGAGGTACCCGGTACATTCTGGACTTGGTAGGCAACCAGGGCCACTTAAGCCTAAGTCCCTTCTTGAGGGGACAATACCCATGCTCAAGGCATCGTGGTAGCTCGTCCGAGATACCCGGTAATTATAGGCGGGTTAAAAGAGGCTATCAATTGTGAGGAATAGCTTTTCATTGATTCAAAAGTGGGCGGGACATGCCCTAAGTACAGGCGGTTAAGGCCGCTTCATCCATTTGCTGAACCCCGGCTCTGAAGTGCCTGTCGGGTCGCGCTTACACAAAAGAGAAACAAGAGAACTAGCACTATTTATAGTAGGATTGTCACCTTGAACCATTCTTGGATTATTAGGGGTAGAACCTCTTCAAATGATCCGCATTCTAAGTATGCCCAATGGGGTCTCCGTCGAGGTCCATCAGCTTATAGCCTCCCTAACTCACCTTTGCCTTGATGAGGTATGGTCCTTCCCAATTTGGAGCGAGGACACCGTCCGATCGACGACGGGTATTCTACGTGACCTTCCTCAATACTAGGTCCTCTTCCTTGAAACTCTTGATTCTGACAGCTTTGTTGAAGCAGCGGGTAATTTTCTGTTGGTAGGCGGCGACTCTCAGGGCCACACCGGTCTGCTTTTCCTCCAGGAGATCTAGGCAGGCTCTGAATTTATCCTCATTGTCCTCTGAATTATAGAGTTGGGTGCGGAAGGTGGGAAGTTTCAACTCAATGGGGAGGACCGCTTCAACTCCGAAAGCGAGTGAATAAGGAGACTCACCAATCGCGGTTCTTTTTGTGGTCCGGTAGGCCCACAAGATGTTTGGGAGCTGATCCACCCAAGCCCCTTTTTCTTCCTGTAGCTTTTTCTTAACAGCTTCTTGATTGTTTTGTTGGTTGCTTCAACTAGGCCGTTCGTTTGGGGGTGAGCTACGGAGGTGAAGCGACATTCGATCTTCAGGTCTTCACAGTAGTCCCTAAAGCTGTAATTGTTGAATTGTTTCCCTAGGTCGGTGATAATGGCCTTAAGCACCCCAAAGCGGCATACCACATTCTTCTTGATGAAAGCTGTCGTGTTTGCCTCGGTGATGTTTGTAAATGGCTCTGCTTCCACCCAGTGGGTGAAGTAATCTATGGCGACGACAGTGTATTTGGCCTGCTTCGCTCCGGCGGGCAAGGGCCCGATCAAGTCCGCCCCCCATACAACAAAGGGGTAAGGGGATGAGATGACGGATACTCTTTCAGGGGGCTTGATCGGTTCATTTCTATACATGTTTTAGGCCCCGAATTCCTATTATTTATGCTTTGTTCTCGAGTAAATTAGGTTGTTTAATGTGTTTGTTGAGCATGTGTAGGTCCATTCCATTCTAGTGGTGTTAAATCTTATTTTGGAAGAAAAGGAATCAAAAGATGGAGAAAAGGAGCAAATTGGAAGAAACAATGAAAAGATGATTTTTGGCCAGTGCAGAACCTCTATGTTTCGGGGCCTATATCTCTCAGCTCCAATTGAATTGTGTGTCCTACCACCTATGGATTGAAAGCCCCAGAAGTCTAGTTTCCAGCGCACTTTTCGGATCGCAATTCCGATATTCCTAGAAGAAGTTATGACCGATTTAGTAACCAAAGGTCAGGGCTGAAATGTTTACCGCGGACCAGACCGCCCCCCGTGCAACTTGCCTGGGCAGCGACCTAGGCAGCGACCCGAAGCAGAACATTTCCGCTTGACGTGCAGCTGCCGAGGCAACATGCCTCCGGAGCGACCCAATGAGCGGTATTACGTATTTTTGGCGGATTTCAACTCCAAATTGGTTCAGAACTGTTCCAAAACTTCCCAAATCAAATCCTAATAACTTTAGAAGATCAAGACATGTTTGGGAAACTTCCTAAACTCAAATTAGGAGTCAATCATCAAGATAGAAAATCCAAGTTAGGAAAGGATTCTCATTCCTTGTTTCATTCTACTTTCCCACTTGGTGTATTTTCTAAACCTAAGAAGAATTGGGGGTTCACAAGGAAAAGTCACCTATAAATATTTCCTATTCTTTTCAATTCAAGAGGGACAGCCAAGGGAGGTTCCAAGCCACAGAAGGGGGCCGTCCCCCATCACTCCGACCACCATACATCGGGTTTTCTCTACATCTCTTCTGAAACAAATTAGAGGCGTGTTCAATATAAAGCTAGAGGGGGGGTGAATAGATTTTAGCTATTATTACCCAATTTTCGCATACAAGTCAATATTATGAAAATGCCCCTACTAGTTAAATATACAAGCAAGTGTAATATAGTGCGGAATTAAAATAACACTTGATGTATACGTGGAAACCCAACCACTGGGAAAAACCACGGGCTGATTAGTGCGCCACACTCGGACCTCGAAATCCACTAATCGAAATGGAGTTTACAACCTATGTAGACCTCGTCTAACACTCCGGTCAATAACCCCCCACTTCTACCACTCGGGCCTTTAAAAGTGGCTCTAGTCCAATTGCTTGAGGCCTAAGCAACCTTAGCCTCAAGACTTAATTAATTCTCTAAGAAGAGATTATGCAACCTATGTGAATATGTATTAATATTCAAATAACAAACAAGGCTAGGTAACCTTAGATGCTTATCTAGGATGATGAGATAATCAATTTAAATCAACCCTAGATATCAATTGCTAAATGACATGTCAAATAGCTTAGCTAATCAAGATTAAGCAAAAAACCTAATTAGCTATCACAAAAAAACACTCAATTAATTCATCACAATTAATTCTCTATTCTTGTATTATCATATGATCAACAACATACAAGTAAATAAAAGAGAATATGCTTGATAGTAAAAATACTAAAATAAGATGAAACTAATCAAAATCTTACCAAGCATATTGTGATGATGCCAATCCAATCATAGATGCTTTCTATGTAGACATAGAGGATGCAATATGAAATTTGATGCAAAAAGGATTTGATTTGAGTGTTTAAAGGTGGGTTCTTGAATTGATTTTTTCTCAAAAATCTCTCTTGAAAGATTAGGGTTCTAATTGCTCAAGAAACTTGTTCAGAGATTGAGAAAACAAGATATTTATAGACATCAAGAATTGGGCATGTGAAAAGACACTATTGCCCCTGAAACGCACCGTTCGGCGGTTTCAATCGGCGGCCTGGCCGCCGATGACGACCGCCGAATTGAGCTCGTGAAGAACAGAGCATTAACGGCGGTTTCATTCGGCGGTTTTGTGACCGCCGATCCAACCGCCGAATCAAACCTGAGGGATTAAAATCGATCAGGTATGAACGGCGGTTTCGAACGGCGGTCGTGACCGCCGATCTTGACCGCATAATTGCTTCAGACCAATCTGGACTAAAACGGTGGTTTCATTCGGCGGCCAGGCCGCCGATAATAACCGCCGATCACCAACAATGGTGAAAACCAAGGAGAAGCCAAGGGCATTCTCCATAGGCGGTCTTCGCGCGAAACCAAGCACTCATTAGTGCAAGCGCGGACGTTTCCGGACAATGTCGGGAAACGAATTATAAGGCACATATACACACAACAAGATATATCAACCAAAGTGCTAGTGTGTAAAGTGACATGTGAAGAGATGCACATAAAAATAAGCAAGTATGCAATCATAGCAAGAATGCTAAGTGAGTGTGTGCTACTAGATCTCTTCAAAGAAAAAAAAGCACAAGAGATTATACCTTTGGCGTGCTTGTTTCTTGAGGTCATGGAAGGGCCTTTGATCTCCAACACTAAACACTTAGTAGTCCCTTACATTCAAAACCCCAACATGTGGTTTGACCACGAAATAAGCCAATCAACAAAACGGGAATCCTTACAATCTCCCCCTTTGGCTATTTCGTGACAAAACCACCACTCACATTGATTCCTCACAACAAAAATAAACCTATGGGTCAATGAAGATTTTCTACAATACAAAGAGATATATAAAAATAAAACTTGAAGTCTTCAATCTCTTGTAGAACAATCATCCCCTGAAACAAGGTTTCTAAACTTTCCAAAACAAGTAAAAGTGAGATGAATCAAGTGAGGACATAAACAAGCATTTGCATTTCTAAGAAATTAAACACAACATCATGCAATGTATGATGAATGCAATGCTCCCCCTCAAAGGGTTACTCCCCCTCAATGTATTCTCCCCAATGTGCCACCAATTGCTACAACAATTTGCACCTCCCCCTCCCCCTTACATTCTACTCCCCTTTTTGTCATGATATAGACAAAGGAGTAGTCCCCAACCGGGTCACTCAAGGCAAAGAGAGATAGTAGCATTCTAGTATATGCATAATCAAATAAGTCACTTTATGCAATCTCAATTAATCAGAGAGAAACGAGGAGATTTATTAGATAAAATGTGTGAAACAAAATGCTTTGCATACAAGACATATTGCATTCAAGTCCAAAATACCATGGTATTTGGCAAAGCAAATGACAAAGGTTTCTAATAGGAATTCAACCAATTTCACCATTGTCAGGAGAGAAGCAAGGATATAGAAATTTCATTGATTTCAATTAAGAACAACTATATCCAACTTTATAAGCTAAACATGTCATGAGCAACTTTGCACCCTATTTGATTTTTTCGGGAATGAAACCGTATGATAGTAGACATGTTCAACCAATAAAGAAAGAGAGACATTTGGATTGTAAAATTCTTGAATGGATACAAGATCCTTTTTCATTTGAGTCTCATAAGCTTTTTCACACAAGTTTTTGCATTTAAGAACGCAATTATCAATTCATGCTTTTTCATTTGAGCATGTACATGAATTTCATGCTTTTCATAAGACATTAGCATGTTATTTAAGAATCATCATGTCATGGAGATAATCATAGGTCATTCAAATCATACTTCCTACATACATCTCCTAGTCCAAAATGCATGTTTGAACATAAATATGACATGGATTGTAAACAAGCAAGGTTCACACTTATTGAATTGAAAACATATGTGCAACCAAGCTTACTCAAGCAATCAACCAAGAAGCATAAGATTTTTCAAATTTTTTGCAAGTGACAAGAATGCAAAAATAGCTCTCTTTGCTTGAGTTCCCCATATGGGGTTAGTATCATCCTTCATTAATGAAGGGCATGAGGTCCTATGGACCTACCAAGTCCATTGGACTTAGTTGAACCTATTTGAGACTTGTTAGTCTCGTAGCAAGCGGGTTCATTTTTCCTTATCCACATAGATATAACATTTTTCTTCTTAGTGGACAAAGGTTCAAGAGTACTAGAATTAATAGGATCATGAATATGAATGTTTTCCTTCCTATTAGCATGCATTCTAGCTCTTATCATTTTCTTTTCAATCATACTTTTGATTCTACATAATTTAATGAAATGAAAGCAATTTGGTCTAATGTGACCATTAATACCACAAAAGTGACATGTAGGGATAAATTTAGAATTCATACCATGTCCTTGTGCATGCATAGGAGCCATCCCATGACTTTGTGGTTGAGCGGGTTCAAATCTTCTTTGTTGATGAACCGGTCTAGCTTGCTTCCTTGTTTCATTTTGCATGATTGGCCTCTTCCCTTGATGAATATGAGCTTTGAGGGAAGTTAGGTTGAGGAACTTTTTGAGCTTGAGGTTGTCTCTTAGGAGCTACCTTCACTTGTGCATTTCTTGAACATTGTCCTAGATCAATTTTCTTCCTAGGAGTGTGCACCGGTGAGGCTTCTATCTTGCCCAAACTCTTGACAAAGACGGTCTTGGTTGGAGTAGTGATCTCCTTTGTTTCTTCTTAACCAATACCTCTCTTGTCACAAGGGTTCTTTCCACTACCAAGAATGTGGTCAAGTTTCTTGGTGCTTGTAGTCATCCTAGACAATGACTCTATGGCTTCAACAAGCTCTCTCTTCAACCCTTCTTCATTCCTCTTAGACATAGCTAGCTCATCCCTTAGCTTGTCTTCCATCTTCTTGGATGCCTCCACTTGTTTACTTAAGTAGTCATTGTGTGTTGAAAGTTCTAGATTTTCATCCTCTAAAATCTTCAACTTTATATTTTCTTCTCCAATGAACTTTCACACTTGACTATAAAGTCATTTACATCCATTTTCTCTACACCTCCATTTGTAGAGATAGATGAGGAGTCATCTTCACTTAAGTTATCTCCTCCACTCTCATTCTCACTAATGGAGTCATTTTTTCCCTCATTTATCCGACCTCCACCTTGATCTCTTGAGTCAATGAGAGTATATCCAATGAGTAGCTACATATATCTCTAGAGCTACTTCTTCATCTTTTTCTTCTATGGGATCACTAGTCAAGTCATTCTTACCAACAACTTTATTCTACACACGTGGCCCAAATGCCGTGTAGTTGATGGTAAGCTCTCATTCACTTGATGACTTATCTCCCTCTCCGGAGTCATCACTTTCACTCCATTGGCGCGGCCATCACTTTTGCCATCTTGTTCTTCAAGTTCCCACAATCGGGTGAGATGTGACCTATACCACCACACTCATAGCATTGGACCCCTTTCTTCTCACTATGCTCTTGCCTAGGCTCAAAATTCTTGAAGGGAGCTTTTTTTCTTCAAGTTTGTCCTTGGATCCAACCCTTGTTCTCGAACTTGAAAAATTCTCTGAATCTTCTAAGTAGCAAAGCCATGTCTTGGTCCGAGTCACCTTTTTCCTCCTTCCACACCTTGGAAGCATTCAAAGCAATTCCTTTTTGCTTTTTAGGAGGTGAAATACTAGGAGCCTTCTTAGATCATAGGAGAGAGTCTTCCAATCACCCGCTCGGCTTCATATCCTTGTAAGTGCTATTTCCTCTAAAGCCGTCACTTTTGATTCGAACCTAGCGGGGAGAGACATCATAATTTTTCTGCTAAATCTCCTATCCGAATAAGGATCACCGAGTTGATGGCTTTGATTCACAATATCCATCAACTTGACTTCAAAGTCATTGAAGCACTCATCTCCTCCATTTTAAGCAACTCAAATTGCGTTTGAAGGACTTGTAGCTTCGAATCCTTAACCACATCGGTTCCTTCGTGTGCAACCTCTAGGATATCCCATGCTCTTGGCTATCCTAGTGTTTGAATCAGTTTGTACTGATTTTCATCCCATGCAATAGAGAGCATGCCATGCCTTCCTATTCCATTTTGAAGTCTCAAACTCTTCAGGTGACCATTGGGCCTTTGGCTTGAGTACTTCTTCTCCACCACCGTGGGAGTCATCATAGGAGGTGCATACCCATCTTCAATTGCCATCCATGCCCTATCATGGATTTGGAACATATGACCTCCATCTTGCCTGTCCATGAGGCATAATTCACCGGTGAGGAGAGGAGGCCGTGTGCTTGAAGCACCTCATGGTTGCCACCGAATCCATCTTGTCTCAAATGAATGATGAAATGTATGCAAAATGTATGAATGAGCAAAAATCACACAAATGCACAACACACCTAAAATGAGCTAGGATCACCTAAGTATATCTAGGGAACCCGCTCTGCTACCAATTGAAAACAAATTAGAGGCGTGTTCAATATAAAGCTAGAGGGGGGGTGAATAGATTTTAGCTATTATTACCCAATTTTCGCATACAAGTCAATATTACGAAAATGCCCCTACTAGTTAAAATATACAAGCAAGTGTAATATAGTGCGGAATTAAAATAACACTTGATGTATACGTGGAAACCCACCACACTGGGAAAAAACACGGGCTGTGATTAGTGCGCCACACTCGGACCTCGAAATCCACTAATCGAAATGGAGTTTACAACCTATGTAGACCTCGCTAAACACTCCGGTCAAACACCCCACACTTCTACCACTCGGGCCTTTAAAAGTGGCTCTAGTCCAATTGCTTGAGGCCTAAGCAACCTTAGCCTCAAGACTTAATTCTCTAAGAAGAGATTATGCAACCTATGTGAATATGTATTAATTTCAAATAACAAACAAGGCTAGGAACCTTAGATGCTTATCTAGGATGATGAGATAATCAATTTAAATCAACCTAGATATCAATTGCTAAATGACAGTCAAATAGCTTAGCTAATCAGAGTAAGCAAAAACCTAATTAGCTATCACAAAAACAAAAATCAATTAATTCATCACAATTAATTCTCTATCTTGTATTATCATATGATCAACAACATACAAGTAAATAAAAAGAGAATATGCTTGATAGTAATAAAAATACTAAATAAGATGAAACTAATCAAAATCTTACCAAGCATATTGTGATGATGCCAATCCAATCATAGAGCTTTCTATGTAGACATAGAGGATGCAATATGAAATTTGATGCAAAAAGGATTTGATTTGAGTGTTTAAAGGTGGATTCTTGAATTGATTTTTTCTCAAAAATCTCTCTTGAAGATTAGGGTTCTAATTGCTCAGAAACTTGTTCAGATTGAGAAAAAACAAGGTATTATAGACATCAAGAATTGGGCATGTGAAAAGACACTATTGCCCCTGACAACGCACCGTTCGGCGGTTTCAATCGGCGGACTGGCCGCCGATGACGACGGCCGAATTGAGCTCGTGAAGAACAGAGCATTAACGGCGGTTTCATCGGCGGTTCGTGACCGCCGATCCAACCGCCGAATCAAACCCGAGGGATTAAAATCCGATCAGGTATGAACGGCGGTTTCGAAAACGGCGGTCGTGACCGCCGATCTTGACCGCATAATTGCTTCAGACCCAATCTGGACTAAAACGGCGGTTTCATTCGGCGGCCAGGCCGCACGATAATAAACGCCGATCACCAACAATGGTGAAAACCAAGGAGAAGCCAAGGGCATTCTCCATAGGCGGTCTTCGCGCGAAACCAAGCACTCATTAGTGCAAGCGCGGACGTTTCCGAACAATGTCGGGAAACGAATTATAAGGCACATATACACATAACAAGATATATCAACCAAAGTGCTAGTGTGTAAAGTGACATGTGAAGAGATGCACATAAAAATAAGCAACTATGCAATCATAGCAAGAATGCTAAGTGAGTGTGTGCTACTAGATCTCTTCAAAGAAAAACAAGCACAAGAGATTATACCTTTGGCGTGCTTGTTTCTTGAGGTCATGGAAGGGCCTTTGATCTTCAACACTAAACACTTAGTAGTCCCTTACATTCAAAACCCCAACATGTGGTTTGACCACGAAATAAGCCAATCAACAAAACGGGAATCCTTACATCTTCTATGTTTTTGTTCTCTCCATTGATGTGTAACTAAACCTTTATTAGGGGATTGATGTAACCAATTTTGGACAATTCTATGTAATCAATTAGTCTATCTTTTGTTAATCAATTGGGTTTTAGTCTTGTCTATTGAATTAATTGCTCTACATTACTTATTCATATTATTTTGTGGCCTCAATTGATATGGGTTTTTGATTTAGTTTATCCATGAGATTAGGGTTTAGATGTGAATGGCCTTTTCCATTTAAACCATGATCATAAGCTTAATAGATTTTGAAAGTTAATGTTTGCATGGCCTTGTTGCATTGATTTGGCTTAGAGTTTTGTTCTAAAGGATTTCGTTACTATTAACTGATACATGGCCTTTGTGCAAGTGGTAGGAAAGAGATCGTTCTTAATTGTTTATCAAAACAAGCCCTAAACTTTATTGAAGTATTTATTGAGACTAATTGAGAGCATTGAGTGTCTAAGAAAGGTGCATCGATTCCCTGGTTTTTCTCTCCATATATTCATTCCTTGTGTGTGATCTTTGATTTGATTTGATTTGATTTTAGTCTTTAGTTCAAGTAGTCATAATTTAGGTTAATTTTAGAATTAAACAATTTCCAAAACAAAGCATTATGCAATTTAGTTTTTCGCACTTAGAGTAACCCTTGCTAGATTAATTGGCTTTGACCGATAGAATCGCCGATCCCAGTGAACGAACTTTCTTAGTAAATTGAACACAGATTTTACTGCATCAATTTTGGCACCGCTGCATCAATTTCAGGGGGCTGATGTAGGAGGTTTGCCACTTTCTGGCATGGCGTACACGAGCGGGCAAAGAGGCGTGTGTCCTCATGAAGGGTTGGCCAGAAGTATCCCATTCTTAAAACTCGGTGAGCCAAGGCATCTCCTCCTGAATGATCGCCATAGTCGCTTGAGTGAACCTCCTTCAGTGCCCATTTGGCATCATCAGGGTGAAGACATCTAAGGAGGGGCAAGGACTTCCCCTTCTGATACAAGTGTCCCTGTACAAGACAGTATCAGGTCGATTTCCTCTTTATTGCTTTAGCTTCTGTTGGGTCATCTGGCAGCTTTTGGCTATGAAGGTAGTCTACTATCGAGTCCATCCAATAGGGGAGGCGGTCTACAGGGTAGACCTCGGCAGTTTTAGCAATACTGGACCGGCTTAGAAGCTGCAGTCGGACTCCCCTAGGGGGGTTTTGTCTTCCTCCTGTTGCGATTTTGGCGAGGACATCTGCTCGATGGTTAGCCCCTCTAGGTATCTGTTCAATCTTGATCATTTGGAACGCCTTGATCGCTTGTTGTACTTTCTCTAAGTAGGCAGACATATTCTCGCCCTTAGCTTGGTAAGACCCGGCCACTTGTCTTACGATCAACTACGAATCGCTCTTGATAGTGAGTGTAAGGTTCCCATTTGTTGATTGGCTTATTTCGTGGACAAACCACATGTTGGGGTTCTTTGTAAGGGTAGCCTAGGTATCGGGTTTATTGTTTGAAGCCCTTTGAAAACCTCGTATTGATAAGCACCGAAGGTATATTTCTTTGTGCTTACTTGTCTTGAAGAGATAGTTGCACACACTCACAACTCATGCACTTGTTTAATACTTGTATGTTGTGTGTCTTATTTTTTGTGCATTAATGTTCATTAACATCTCTTCTTGCATGTTAGTTTGATTGCATCTTGCATATCCAATTGCCTTGTCATGCTTAGACTTAGGATTGCATTTTTGCATTGGGCTCTCCCAAAAGCACTCTACAGAAGCGCTCTACAGAAGCGCTGTACGAACAGCGCCCATTGAGCGCTGTTTAGACCTGATTGATTTAATTTGGTCGTTGTTGGGTCACTGTACAGGCGCTGTACAAAGCGCTGTATAAAGCGCTCTACGTACAGCGCCACTCTGTTTTCCCGTGAGAACAGAGTAGGGGCGCTGTACAAGAGGCGCTCTACGTATAGCGCACAAGGCAAATATGAGGCCAACTTATCAAAAAGACCACACCTTGTTTTGGCCCCCTATATATATGCCTCTTTGACCTTAGGTCAATCAAGTGAGTTCATATTCAGATTCCATACTTAGGATATTTTTGAAAGAGAAGAAAAATTTCAAAGAACTCATTTTTAGTTTACTCAAACACTTTTTCATGATCATCAATCATCATCTAGCATCATCCTTGATCATCTAGATGACATCTTGCATGGATTCTTCATCATACTTTGCTTGGTAAGCTTTTCACTAATATCTTACATATTTTGTGTTTCTCTTAACAAGCAATCTCAATTAATTACATGTATGATTATTTTATATACTTTGAATACAAGTTTGAGATTAGTATGATGTATGGTTGAGAAGTTGTATTGTGATAGCTAATTAGGTTTTGTGCTTAATCTTGATTAGCTAAACTATTTGACATGTCATTTAGTTTTGATATCTAGGATTGTTCTAATTGCATATTAATCATCTTAGATAAGCATATAGGGTTTCCCTTGCTCTATGTTGCATTTGGATATTCATATATTCACTTAGGATTGTTATTCTCTTCAAAGAGAAAGTAAGTCTTGTGTGTAGCATCCGGGATTAGGTTGCTTAGATCGCAAGCAAATTGGACTAGGTTCACTCATACCGGGATTAGGTAGGTGTGTGATTACTTCCGGGATTAGGTTGTAATCGTTTTACATATTTAGTGGATTCGAGGTTCGAGTGTGGCTTACTTACTAGCCCGTGGTTTTTCCCGTGAGGGTTTCCACGTAAAAACCAAGTCTTATTTAATTTCCCCATTTTGTACTTGATTTGTTGCTTTATCTAGTTAGGGGTAAATTCGTAATTTTGACTTAATACAAAAAATTAGGTAATAAGCTTAAAATATATTCACCCCCCTCTAGATAGAATTATACACACCGTGCTATAATTTGTTTCAATTGGTATTAAAGCAGGTTCCTAGACATACATAGGTGATCCTTGCTTTTTTTGGTGTGTTTTGCATTTTGTGTGATTTTGGATCATTCATACATTTGCATTCATTTCATTCATTCATAAACACTATGAGTGGAAACGGTGGAAATGGTGGTGGCCACGAAGGTGCTTCTAGCACAAGGCCTCCACTTCTTACCGGCTTGAACTATTCCCAATGGAAAGGGAAGATGGAATCCTACATATGCCAAATTCATGACCGTGCATGGATGGCGGTGGAAGACGGATATGATCTACCCAAGATGACTCCCGGTGGTGGAAGAGAAGAAGTTTTGAAGCCTAAGGCGCAATGGAACGCGCAAGAGTTTGAGGCTTCTAAGTGGAATAGGAAGGCTATGCATGCCATCATATGTGCAATGGATGAGAATCAGTACAAGCTTATTCAGAATACTCAGATTGCAAAAGTGGCATGGGACATCTTTCAAGTTGCACATGAGGGAATCGAGGTGATGAAGGAGTCCAAGCTTCAAGTCCTCCAAACTCAATTTGAGCTACTTAGGATGGGAGAGGATGAATGCTTCAATGACTTCGAAATCAAATTGATGGACATTGTAAATCAAAGCCATCAACTCGGAGACCCGTATTCGGATAGGAGAGTTAAGCAAAAAATTATGAGATCTCTCCCCGATAGGTTTGAATCAAAGGTGACGGCCACAGAAGAAAATAGTGGCTACATGGATATGAAGCCAAGTGAGGTGATTGGACGTCTCCTTGCATATGAGTCTAGGAAGGCTCCTAGCACCACTACTCCTCCTAAGAAGTCTAAAGGAATAGCTTTGAAAGCATCTAAGGATGCAAAGGAGGCAAAGCATGAATCGGATGAAGACCTTGCCTTATTCGTGAAAAGGTTTAATAAGGTTATGGGGTTCAAGAAGAAGAAGGGATTTGGGTCAAGAGGACAAGACTTGAAGAAAAAAGGTTCCTTCAAGAAATTTGAGCCTAGACAAGAGAGGACCGAAAGGAAAGGGGTCCGATGCTTTGAATGTGGTGGGATTGGTCACTTTGCCCCCGAATGTGCTAATCACAATGAAAAGAAGAAGGCCAAAGTGATGGCCGCCACTTTGAGTGGGAGTAGTGATGACTCCAATGAGGAAGATGAGTCTTTAAGTGAAGAAGAGCTCATGTCTAACTTCCTAGCTTTTGCCTCATCTCACAAGAGCAAAAGTGCTAGTGAGAGAGATGAAATGAGTCAAGAGGAAATTGACTCTAGTGAAGAAGAAAGTGACTCCTCTTTTAATTCCATAAAGAAATTTGTGGAGCAAAAGGTGCTTGCTAAATACCATGCCGAGTTCAATGATTTAGCAATTAAAAGCACAAGAAAGATTGAGAGGTTGAGAGAAGAGAACCTTAAACTTTCGGCTCACAATGACCACTTAAGTGAACAAGTGGAAAGATTGAAGAGGAGAGAGGATACGTTAATTGAGGAGTTAGACTTATCCAAGAGAAGTGAAGAAGGCTTGAAGAGGGAACTTGTAGAAGTTAAAGGGTCCTTGGCTAAGATGGATTCGAGCACCAAGAAGCTTGACCATATGCTTGGTGTTGGAAAGAGTCCATGTGACAAGAGGGGTCTTGGGTATGAAGATGGCAAGAAGATCTCAACCTCTAACAAGACCGTGTTTGTCAAGTCCTTGAGGAACGAAGAAACTTCGGGCGCGTTTGGTATCGTTTTTAAAATGGTGTTTTTGAAAACTATTTTTAAAAATGGAAATCATGTTTTAAAAATGATGTTTTTAAAATTGTAATGTGTTTGGTAGTGTTTTTTAAAAGTAGTTTTTTGAAACGGAAAACGATATAAAAGTGTTTGGTTGTTGTTTTTAAAATGAGTGAAATAGTTGTTTGGAGGGAAAAGTTATGGTTTATTTTAAAAACCTGTTTTGAAAACAATAGAAAACAATAAAAAGTTGTTTTTAACTTTTTAGTTATAATTTTTAAAAAGTTGTTTTTTATTTTCAAAAACAGTTTTGTAAAATGGGTAGCCAAACAACATTCAAATCATTTTTTGTTTTTAAAAACAAAAAACTGTTTTTAAAAACACATCCAAACACCACCTTCATTTGTGCAAATTCCTAGGAAGAAATTAGAAGTAGGACAATGCTCAAATGCACAAGTGAAGATGGGGCCAAGAAGGCAACCTCAAGCTCAACCCCCTAGGGTCCCTTAAGCCAACACTCCTCAACAATTGGCTCACAAAGGAAAAAGACCAATCATGCAACCTCAAGCTTGGAAGCAACCTAGACCGGTTCAACAACGAAGATGGATTGAACCCACTTATCCACAAAGACATGGACGAGCTCCCATACGTGCACAAAGACAAGGTATGATTCCTTTTTCCATCCCTATTTGTCACTTTTGTGGTTGTGATGGTCATATTAAACCAAATTGCTTTCAATATATTAAAATGTGTAGAACACGAAGCATGATTGAAAAGAGAAAGAATAGAGCCAAGATGCATGTTTCTAGGAATGATAATATTGATTTGCATGATCCTAGGAATAGTAGAGCACATGTACCAAAGACCACTAAGAAAGCTAAAATTGTTGCTCAGTGGATTAGAAAGAATGAAAATGTTTGCCATGTTGCACAAATAACCTTGAAGGCAATTCTTCTAATTTTTGGTATTTGGATAGTGGGTGCTCTAGGCACATGACGGGAAACAAGAGTTTCTTCGAGACTCTTGTTATTGAGGAAGGTGGAAATGTCACTTTTGGTGATGGATCCAAAAGAAATGTTGTAGGGAAAGGAACCATTTTCGTTCCCGGATTACCCTCCTTATCCAATGCTTTATTTGTTGATGGCTTGAAAGCCAATTTAATAAGCATTTCACATCTTAGTGATGAAGGATATTCCATCTTGTTTTCTAAAGATTTTTGCTCTATCCTAAAACCCGATGGACAAACCTTGTTGAAGGGCATGAGATCTAGCGACAATTGTTATTGTCTTGAAGCTAGTATTGTATTTAATCATATGTCCATGGATGAGCAAATTTAGTTGTGGCATGAAAGACTTGGCCACATGAACTTTAGGGATCTACGGACCCTTGGAAAGTTCAATTGTGTGCGTGGCCTCCCTAAGCTTGGGAAGAAAGCCAATGGTGTTTGTGGACCTTGCCAACAAGGAAAGCAAACTAAAAGCATGCACAAAAAGGGTAAGTATCTCACCACCAAGGAGCCTCTTGAGCTTCTCCACATGGACCTTATAGGTCCCATGCAAACCGAAAGTTTGGGTGGAAAGAGATACATTTTTGTTTGTGTTGATGATTTCTCTAGGTTCACATGGACATATTGTCTTAGAGATAAATCCGAAACTTTTGATAAGTTTAAAATGCTTTGTAATAAAATACAAAATGAAATGAACTCTAATATTAAAAGCATAAAACGGATAAGAAGTGACCATGGGAGGGAATTTGAGAATGCTACTTTTGAAACCTTTTGTAATGGTTTAGGCATCTCCCATGAGTTTTCGGCTCCTAGGACACCTCAACAAAATGGAGTTGTTGAGAGGAAAAATAGGGTCCTTCAAGAGATGGCCCATGTGATGTTGCTTAGCAACAATGTCCCTAGGAACCTATGGGCCGAAGCCATCAATACGGCTTGCTATATAGGAAATAGAGTTTTCCTAAGGCCCGGTACTAGAAACACCTCCTATGAGTTATGAAAAGGCAAGAGGCCAAATGTTAGCTACTTCCACACTTTTGGAAGCAAATGCTACATTTTGAATGACCGTGATCAACTTGGCAAATTCGATGCTAAGAGTGATGAGGGTATTTTTATTGGCTATGCCTTGAATAGTAGAGCCTATAGAGTTTTCAATTTAAAGACTGTAAGTGTTATGGAATCATCCAATGTCGTATTTGATGATACTAGGCTCAAGTCAAATGATCATGAGGAGGAGGTTATTTTTAGTGATGTTTCTCCTTTGGAGAATGTTGTGGTGTCTCCTAATGTTGGGACATCTAATGTCAACAATGATGACACACAACCTATTGATAGAGTTCCTCTCTTGGACTCTAAAGAACCCGCTCCATGGGTTAGGAAACTCCATCATAAAGAAGATATCATTGGAGAGGTTAATGAGGGTGTTAGGACTAGACATCAACTCGCTAATCTTATTAGCTACACATGCTACACCTCTCAAATTGAACCCAAAAAGGTTGAAGAGGCCTTAAATGATGAATTTTGGGTTCTTGCCATGCAAGAAGAGCTAAACCAATTCGAAAGGAATGAGGTTTGGACTCTAGTTCCTAGGCCTAAGACCACTAATGTCATAGGCACTAAATGGATATTTAGGAACAAATCCGATAAGGATGGCAACATAGTGCGGAACAAGGCTAGACTTGTAGCACAAGGGTACTCTCAAATTGAGGGTATCGACTTTGAGGAGACATTTGCTCCCGTTGCCCGTTTAGAGTCTATTAGGCTTCTCTTGTCCATTTCTTGTGTGCACAAGTTCAAATTGCACCAAATGGATGTCAAGAGTGCCTTCCTCAATGGCTTCTTCCAAGAGGAAGTGTTTGTTGAACAACCCAAGGGGTTTGTGGATGCTCACCACCCCAACCATGTCTATCGCCTCAAGAAGGCTTTATATGGGTTGAAACAAGCACCGAGGGCTTGGTATGAGCGCCTCACTCAATTTCTTATTGACAATGACTACACATGTGGTAGTGTTGACAAGACACTATTCATCAAAAGAAACAATGATGAGCTTTTCATAGCTCAAATATATGTTGATGATATAGTGTTTGGCTCCACCAACAACACCAAGGTCCAACAATTTGTTGATGTTATGTCTCATGAATTTGAGATGAGTCTTGTTGGTGAGCTTAGTTACTTCCTAGGTTTGCAAATTAGGCAACTAGATGATGGGATTTTCATAACCCAAGCCAAATATGCCAAAAACCTAGTGAAGAAGTTTGGTCTTGAAAAAGCCAAACATTGTGACACTCCTATGAGCACCACTTTGAAGCTAAGCAAGGATGCTAGCGGTAAAAGTGTGGACCAAACCTTATATCGTAGCATGATAGGGAGCTTGCTCTATTTGACCACAAGTAGGCCCGATATATCATTTAGTGTAGGAGTTTGTGCTAGGTACCAATCCGATCCCAAGGAGTCCCATCTCTCTTCGGTTAAGAGAGTCATTCGCTTTGTGAATGGGACTTCCAACTATGGGATTTGGTACTCATTTGACACTAATCCTAGTCTTATAGGGTATAGTGATGCGGATTAGGCAGGAAATTGTGATGATAGGAAGAGCACATCGGGCGGTTGCTTCTTTCTAGGCAACAACTTGGTGTCTTGGTTTTGCAAGAAGCAAAACTCGATTTCCTTGTCCACGGCCGAGGCCGAGTACATAGCCGCGGGGAGTGGATGCACACAACTCCTATGGATGAAGCAAATGCTAGTGGACTACGGATTCAACCAAGGTACTCTCACTCTCTTTTGTGATAACATGAGTGCGATTAATATTTCTAAGAATCCGGTACAACATTTTAGAACTAAGCATATTGACATCCGCCATCACTTCATTAGAGAGCTTGTTGAAAATAAATGCATAGTACTTGAACATGTAGGTACTAATAATCAACTTGCGGACTTATTTACTAAACCCTTAGATGCTACTCGATTAAAAACTCTTAGTAGATTTATTGGGATATGTCTTGTGGAGTGATGTTCTATGATTGACCCCATATGGGGAACTCAAGCAAAGAGAGCTATTTTGCATTCTTGTATCTTGCAAAAAATTCTAAATAACTTATGCCTCTTCTTTTAATTGTTTGAGTAAGCTTGGTTGCACATATATATATATATATGTTTTCAAATCAATAAGTGTGAACCTTGCTTGTTTACAATCCATGTCATATTTATGTTCAAACATGCATTTTTGGACTAGGAGATGTATGTAGGAAGTATGATTTGAATGACCTATGATTATCTCCATGACATGATGATTCTTTAATAACATGCTAATGTCAAATGAAAAAGCATGAAATTCATATCACATGCTCACATGAAAAGCATGAATTGATGATTGCATATTCTTAAAATGCAAAACTTGTGTGAAAGCTTATGAGACTCAAAATGAATAAAGGATCTTGTATCCATTCAAAGGAATTTATATTCCAAATGTATCTCTTTCTTTATTCGTTGACCATGGCTACTATCATACGGATATCTTATCCGGAAAAATAAAAAAGGGTGCAAAGTCGCTCATGCCATGTTTCACTTATAAAGTTGGATATAGTTTCTCTTAAATTGAAATCATTATATTCTATATCCTTGCTTTACTTATGACTTTGGTGAAATTGGTTTGAATTCCTATTAGAAACCTTTGTCATTTGCTTTGCCAAATACCATTGTATTTTGGACTTGAATGCTACATGTCTTGTATGCAAAGCATGTTTGATTCACACATTTTCTCTCAAATAAATCTCCTTGTTTCTCTCCAATTAATTGAGATGCATAAAGTGACTTATATTAATTATGCAAATCTTGCATGCTACTATCTCTCGTTGCTATGAGTGACCCGGTTGGGGACTACTCCTTTGCCTATATCATGACAAAAAGGGGGAGTAGTATATGGTAAGGGGAGTTGCAAAATATAGAAGCAATTGTGCATATTGGGGAGAACATTCATTGAGGGGGAGTAATCCGTTGAGTGGGAGCATTGCATACACTACATTTTATCATGTTGTGCCTATTTTTTTTTTTTAAATGCAAATGCTTGTTTTTGTTCTCACTTGATTCATCTCATTTTTTTCTTATATTGGAAATGTTAGAAACTTTCTTTTCAGGGCTTGATTATTCTACAAGAGATTGAAGACTTGATGTTTTATTTTCTTATCTCTTTGTACTATAGAATATCATAGTTATCCCGTTGTTTCTATTTTAATGTGAGGAATCAATGTGAGTGGTGGTTTTGTCACGAAATAGCCAAAAAGAGAGATTGTAAGGTTCCCATTTGTTGATTGGCTCATTTCGTGGACAAACCACATGTTGGGGTTCTTTGTAAGGGTAGCCTAGGTATCGGGTTTATTGTTCGAAGCCCTTTGAAGACCTCGTATTGATAAGCACCGAAGGTATATTTCTTTGTGCTTACTTGTCTTGAAGAGATAGTTGCACACACTCACAACTCATGCATTTGTTTAATACTTGTATGTTGTGTGTTTTATTTTTTGTGCATTAATGTTCATTAACATCTCTTCTTGCATGTTAGTTTGATTGCATCTTGCATATCCAATTGCCTTGTCATGCTTAGACTTAGGATTGAATTTTTGCATTGGTCGCTCCCAAAAGCGCTGTACGAACAGCGCCCATTGAGCGCTGTTCAGACCTGATTGATTTAATTTGGTTGCTGTTGGGTCGCTGTACAGGCGTTGTACAAAGCGCTGTATAAAGCGCTCTACGTACAGCGCCACTCTGTTTTCCCGTGAGAACAGAGTAGGGGCACTGTACAAGCGCTGTACAAGAGGCGCTCTACGTACAGCGCCCAAGGCAAATATGAGGCCAACTTATCAAAACAACCACACCTTGTTTTGGCCTCCTATATATATGCCTCTTTGACCTTAGGTCAATCAAGTGAGTTCATATTCAGATTCCATACTTACGATATTTTTGAAAGAGAAGAAAAATTCCAAAGAACTCATTTTTAGTTTACTCAAACACTTTTTCATGATCATCAATCATCATCTAGCATCATCCTTGATCATCTAGATGACATCTTGCATGGATTCTTCATCATACTTTGCTTGGTAAGCTTTTCACTAATATCTTACATATTTTGTGTTTCTCTTAACAAGCAATCTCAATTAATTACTTGTATGATTATTTTATATACTTTGAATACAAGTTTGAGATTAGTATGATGTATGTTTGAGAAGTTGTATTGTGATAGCTAATTAGGTTTTGTGCTTAATCTTGATTAGCTAAACTATTTGACATGTCATTTAGTTTTGATATCTAGGATTGTTCTAATTGCATATTAATCATCTTAGATAAGCATATAGGGTTTCCCTTGCTCTATGTTGCATTTGGATATTCATATATTCACTTAGGGTTGTTATTCTCTTCAAAGAGAAAGTAAGTCTTGTGTGTAGCATCCGGGATTAGGTTGCTTAGATCGCAAGCAAATTGGACTAGGTTCACTCATACCGGGATTAGGTAGGTGCATGATTACTTCCGGGATTAGGTTGTAATCGTTTTACACATTTAGTGGATTCGAGGTTCGAGTGTGGCTTACTTACTAGCCCGTGGTTTTTCCTGTGAGGGTTTCCACGTAAAAATCAAGTCTTATTTAATTTCCGCATTTTATACTTGATTTGTTGCTTTATCTAGTTAGGGGTAAATTCGTAATTTTGACTTAATACGAAAAATTGGGTAATAAGCTTAAAATCTATTCACCCCCCCTCTAGATAGAATTATACACACCGTGCTATAATTTGTTTCAGTGAGGAACTGGGCCTCCAATTCCCGGGCGATAGTCAAGCCAGCGAGGAGTGCCTCATACTCCGCTTCATTGTTTGTAGATCTGAATTTGAACCTTATGCAGTGAGACGTCTCGACCCCCTCCAGATCGACCAGTACAATACTTGCCCCATAACCATGCTGGTTGGAGGCTCCATTGATGAATAGTGTCCAAATGCATTCCGAAGGGGGCCACTCCTCTCCGGGAACCGGGATGTTATTGTGTGTCGGGGCAATGGGCTCCTCCCCATGGGGGAGGCCAGGGTTCCCGCTGAACTCCGCTACGAAGTTTGCCAGAGCTTGCCCTTTGATTGCAACGCGGGGCTTGAAGGTAATGTCATACTGGGTCAGCTCGAGGGCCCACAAAACTAGCTTGCCCGATACATCAGGTCACTGCATAAACTGTCGGAGAGGGAGGTTCGTAAGTACTATTACTGAGTGGGCTTGGAAGTAGGGGCGTAACTTGCGCACCGCGACGACCAAGGCGAAAGCGAGCTTCTCCATCTGGTTATAATTTTTCTCGGCCTTGCTGAGGGAGCGGCTCACATAGTATATGGGTCTCTGGATTCCTCCTTCACATTCCTTTACAAGGGCCGCGCTAGTCGCTGTGCTTGATACGGCGAGGTAGAGCTGTAAAATATCGCCCGGTAGTGGCTTTACTAGTAGCGGGGGGTTGGTAAGGTAATTCTGGAGCTCCTTGAAGGCGCGCTCGCTCTCCTCATCCCAGTTCATCCCTCTCCACTTTTTAATGACTCAGAAGAATAGGAGGCACCTGTCAGTGGACCGCGATATGAACCTGTTGAGGGCAGCGAGTCGGCCAGTTAGCCCTTACACCTGTTTGAGAGTAGTAGGGGACCTGAGTTCAAGGATTGCTTTGATCTTTTCGGGGTTCGCTTCGATCCCCCTTTCATGGACCATGAAGCCTAAAAATTTTTCGATCGACACTCCGAACGCGCACTTGTCCGGATTCAGCCGCATTTGGTTCTGCCGAAGCACTTCAAAAATCTCCCTGAGGTGGTTCGGGTGCTGCTCTACCTGCTGTGACTTGGTTATCATATCATCCACATAGACCTCCATGGTGCGACCAACCTGCTCCTTAAATAGCTTGTTGACCAGCCTCTAATAGGTGGCTCCGGCGTTTTTGAGCCAAAAAGGCATCATTTTGTAGCAGTACAAACCTTGGTTTGTGATGAAGCTGGTCTTTTCTTGGTCTGAGGGGTGCATGGTGATCTGATTATAACCGGAGAAGGCGTCCATGAAACTCAGGGTCTTGTTGCCTACAGTCGAGTCAACAAGCTGATCAATCTTGGGAAGGGGGAAACTGTCCTTCGGGCAGGCGCGGTTTAGATCAGTGTAGTCTACGCACATTCGCCACTTCCCATTGGTCTTCGAGACCATGACCACGTTAGCTATCCAATCTGGGTACCGTGCCTCTCTGATGAATCCGGCGTGGAGGAGCTTGTCCACTTCTTCTTGTACTGCTACGTTTCTGTTCGGGTTGAAGTACCTCCTCTTCTGCTTCACTGGTTTGAAGGTAGGATCCACATTGAGTCGGTGTGTTGCAAGGTTAGGGGGGATGCCGGGCATCTCCTCATGGGACCAGGCGAATACATTGTTGTAGTCCCGGAGCACTTTCTATAGCACCGCCTTGTGTTCTAAGGACAAGGTGGATCCTATCTTTACTGTCCTGGGAGGGTTTTCTTCCCTTACCACGACCTCCTCCAATTCTTCAGCCGGCCCTCATCTTTCTTCCTCCGGCATCTCTTCCTTAAATGTATCCTCTTCAACATCCAGCTGCCCCGTCACGCTTCCCAGGTGTTCTTCTCCTGTACCACGTAGCTCTGCGCTAAACAAGTAGCCTGCTTCTTGAGGGATGCCTTTCGCGCCCGATTCCTCCTGATTTTTTTCTGTTGTGATCTGGGAGCACTGTTTGATTAGTGCGGAGGGGTTTGATGACACGGCATAGCATCTCCGGGCCATCTGTTGGTCCCCTCTAAGGATTCCCAGCTCTTCCCCCACCGGGAATTTCAAGACGTTGTGGTAGATTGATAGGACTCCCCTAATCTTCGAGAGGAAGGGTCATCCCAGAATCATGTTGTAGGCACTTGGAATGTCCACTACCACGAAATCGATCATGTTGTTAACCTGTCGGGGCGTTTCTCCGATGGCTACTGGGAGTATTATGGAACCGGCTGGCATCAACGAGTCCCCGGTGAAACCATAGAGGGGGGTGGTGCAACTATAAAAGCACGATTGGTGGAGTTGGTAGCGATCCAGCGTCTCCTTGAAGATGATGTCTACGCTACTTCCAGTGTCAATCATGACCCGAGCCACCCGGTTGTTTGCCACCTGGACGGTGACCACCATTGGGTCATCATGGGGTTGGACTGTGTTGTAGGCGTTGTCTTCAGTGAATATGATTTGAGCAGTGCTGGGATGGGGCGACGCGACCCTGCTAACTTTTAGCACCTGGCCCCCAGTATCGTGCCGAGGAATCTTCCTGGCGTGATTCTTTTTGGAGTTATTGGAGGTACCAGCGAGGGTGGGGCCTCCGCTGATAGTGTTGATGATCTGGATTTGTTCCATCAAGTCTCTTCCTTGGTCCTTTCTTCGTTCTTCCGGCTCCTTCATCTCCCTTTGGACCTGTTTTCCCGTCTCAATCCCATCCCTTACTTGTTGGAGGAACTCCACCAGTAGGCCGCCCCTTACCAGGTTCTTGATTTGATTGCGTAAGCTGAAGCACTCCGAAGTGTTGTGTCCTATGTCCTGGTGGAAGTCGCAGTATTTGTATTTGTTCCTCTTGTCTGTTGGGAGCTTCATGGGGTCGGGCTTCTTCAGGAGTCCCTTGTCCCGGATTGCTAGGTAGATTGTTTCCCTCGGGGCATTGAGCGGGGTGTAGTTGGTGTATTCTTCTTCTTCTTCTGATTGGGCGATTCCAGCAACCTCTCTTACAGGCGATGGCGTCCTTCGAATTTTTCTTGGTGGGGATATTCTTCTGAAGGGGCGCGGTCTACTAGGGGATAGCAGAGGCAAACGGTAGGTGGACCGATTTAGAGGATTGTTTCTGAACTTGGGAACCGGCTCCTTTTCCTTTCTTTTGTTGCTGGTGTCCCCTTTTTGTCGCTTGCTGAAGCGCGATTCGTCATGCTCTATCTTGATGCGGTATTGCTCATCTAGCTGCACTTGCTCCAGAGCTCGGCTATATGCCTCCTGATAAGTCTCGGGCATATCTTTGCTAAAGGAACTCCATAATTTCCCCACCCAGAGGTTTTTTCTGAAGTTGGTGAGAGTTTCCTTCTCGGCGAACACCCCTATTTGAATGACTTCCTTGTGGAAGCGCTCCACATAGGATTTGAGCTTCTCCCCACTCTCCTGGACTATGTATTGCAGCAGGATGAGGTCTTTGGGGGGCGGCTTGACACCTTGGAATTGAGCGCAGAAGTCCCTTGACAGCTTGGTGAATGAGTTAACACTCCCCGCGGGGAGTTTTCTGAACCATGTCTCGGCGAAATCCGTTAGAGTGCAGGGGAACATTCGGCACATGGCCTTTCGGGAGGCGTTCTGCACCTCCATTTGCTGCATGAAACACTCCAGGTGACTTAAGGGGTCTTCCACGCTTGAATATACTTTTTCGGGCATTTTGAACTTCGGAGGGAGGGTAGCATGTCGAACTTCCCTTGATAGCGGGGCATTCATCTCCCCGAGGGGGTCCTTCTTCAGCCCCTTGTACTTGACCTTATCTTTCTCCAGCTCCGCTAGGCGCTTGGTCATTTTCTTCATCTGCTCTTCCATGCGGTCTCGACCTCTTTCCCTTGATTGGGCTTCCGCTCCCTCTTTCCCGGCTGCGGTCCCGGATGCGGCTGATGCTTCATGACGGGCCTCCTCGCCGCTCCTGGGTGGGCTCCGGTTCTTGCTGCAGTTATGTGTAGCTTCGATCCTGATCCCAGTGCCGGATATCTCTTTTAACCCCGTCGTGGCGGGGCGAGCCGGGTGGCCTACATAAGGCAGTGAGGTTTGGGGAGCGCCTACTTCCGATCGTTTTCTCTACGGTGCCGGTGCTGCTGCTCGAGGCATAGTCTCGGTGGGCTTTAACCAGTCGAAGACTGCTTTAGCGAGACCCAATGTGTCAAAAACAGAGGCCCGGTTGCTAGGTCCTGCCTCGCCATGATGCGAGCCCAACAGCTCTTGTCGTAGTCCCTCTAAAAAGTTGGTGACGTGGCGGTTGAAGGAACTCGGCAGATGCGGTCCGGGAGAGGGAAGAGTTTCGACCGCGATAGCATTGGCTTGGATGTGCCCCTCCACCCGCAGTAGCAGGCCTTGAGTTTGGGTTGCTTCAGAGGATTCAGCTCCGTGGGTAGCGAGGTATGAGTGAGGCCCAGATGGGTCGGCCTGATTCGTGGACGATCTCAACCTCATGTTTGCTAGAATGACTAGAATGCTTTTGATGGTAAGAGAAAGACATACTGCGTGTAAGTTCCCCATAGACGGCGCCAAACTGTTATCCTGAAAATCCGTCGGGGGTTTTCCCGGGATAACCTGGACCGCGGTGTACAGGGTGCAACACAGCTGGCCCGGACCGGGTAGGGTGAAGCCCTCTTGGTCTGGGTACTAGGGACCGATACTATGTAGTAGGACTGGTCCTACACGATGGAACAGAGGTTGAGGTAGCGTGCTGGTGTGAGAGGTGTGACTGGCACATCTTTGGAAGGGTAACAAGGTCGGCTTCTTATTGATTAACGGCGGAATACAACATACATCAGTCTACATACACCATCTGGCTATTACAAAGGGGTTACTTGCGGGATGGGGATAAAACATGCAAGAGTCCAAGCTAGGCGAGGAGGTCACTCGATAGGTTGCACACGGGAGCTTTATCTAGACGAGATAGCAGCCAAGTAACACACCCATAGGAGCTTTTACTAAGCGAGGTAGTAGCCAAGTAGAACATTCACATAGGAGCTTTGGCCAAGCGGGGTAGTAGCCAAGTAGGACACACACATAGGAGCTTTGACTAGGCGGGGTAGTAGCCACGTAGAACACACGCATATATGAGCTTTGACTAAGCGGGGTAGTATCCAAGTAGAACACACACATATAGGAGCTTTGACTAGGCCAAGTGGGAGGTTTTTTGTTTTCAAGGGCCCACCCCCTCCTCTGTGGGATGTAGGGGCGTTTTATAGTGTCTCTGGTAGGGGGTCGGTGGAGGTCCTCTGTTTAGGCGGGAACCCCCGGTTAAATCCCCACCGTTCCCTCCTATCCACAATGGCGGTCACAAGGAATCAAGGATCAGGATTACGCTCTGCTGGCTTTGCCTTAGTGGGAGCATCCGTTTTGGTAGGTGGGGGCCCTAGTTCCTAGGGCGCAATTGGCGGGGCTGATTCCAGCCACTGATCTGGGGCAGGATTGGGGTTACCACACGCATTTGAGGGTTCTGATCACTCCACCTAGGCCTCAGGTCCAAATCAGAGCCTCTGTAGGGCTGAGGTGGTGAAAAGGTGGCATTTCCACGAGTTTTGATTGGTCGCAAGGGGCCTTCGTGGCGGTGGGCATGTAGGGAAAAAACGTTTGCACGCAGCGGAAGCGAGACTAAAATCGAGTTTAGTATAGTTTAAATTTTTTCCATAATTTGAACCTTAACCTTTAATTAATTAACATATAATACTAAAGATATCATACATTTGTCGCGTGATCCGATTGACATTGCGTCGATGGTAATTTGCAAGATCTTCCAATCCAATCACGAACGTGAATCACCTAGGAGTGTGGTCTCCCTTCTCTTTGAATTGTGTACCCGAGGATGGATTAACAAAACTTTTTCTTTTTCGTTAGTCACTAAACCTCCAAAAGATAACAAAGAACGTTCCGGTCACTTTTGAATTCTCAATCTAATGATCGAAACTCGCGTGAACCTTATTCGAAGTTGTGCACAAAGCCTATTGATGTATAAGCTACTAGTACACTATCGAAGTAAAACGATTTCTTCTCTTTTTCTCTTTTTGGCCGAATTATCACACTAATCTCTAGAGTTGGATTTTATTTTTCTCAAGCAAAAGAAAAATATTCTCAAGCCATAGACCTAGGGTTTTTTTTTTTTTTTTTATTCCTCTTGACCAATAAAGTATTAGTACCGAAAACTAATAACTCCTTGCAAGAATCATATATCTATATAAGTGCCATATATATTTATATTATATATTTGATATACTATATATTTTTAAATATATATATATCTATTTATATTTCGGCCAACTGCCATATATATTTATAATATATATTCTGGCCAAGTGCCATATAAAAATATATATGTCTATTTATATTTCCGAATTCTTTGCTGTCATGTATATTATATATATATATATATCATGTGGCCGAAAATCCTCTACCATGTAAGATTTGTGTCTTTTGACCTAAATCCTCACCCTAGGTAGATTTCCTTAGAATTCCAAACCCTAATCCAACTCTTTAGTGTATTTGTGACTATATCAAAGACTTCCTAATTTGACTAGATAAATAAATTCCCTTTATTTATCTACTTACCAAATAAAGTCTTTAATATTTAATATACTATTACCAATAATATAACTCTAGGAAACATATTTCCTGATCAGAAAAAGATTTTGATTCTCAATTAAATGATTAACTAATAAATTAATTAATTTCCATTTAATCAATCAATAAAATAAAATAATATTTTAGACTATTATACTAGTCTTGCCGCCCACACCATATACATGGGTCTAATATTATTTTCTTATTTTATTTAATCCATTAGACTTTAATTAAAAAGCCCATATGTGAACCAGACCCATTCTTACTAAAAGAAACAAGCTCACATGCCTTTCATTAATATATTAATATAATTGATCAGCCCATTAAATAAATAATGTGCAAATTATATTCTTAATATATTAAATACAATTCTAGATGGACCCATAAATTGGTCCGGTAGAATATATCAAGTGATCCATGCAAGTCCGTGTGGATTGGGGATCTTGGCGGGCTATCTAAATTTAAGCTTCAATAGACATAACCTAATCACAATCAACAAATGATTTACTTAGGTCCGATCTATTAATTTTAACTCATTCCACTAAAGAGCTAAAATTGAACTCTTAAATAAAGATAGAATAAGTAAATATTTCTCATTCGTACCCTAGACAATCTTATTGGAGATGGTGTATCCTCGTGAAGAATATCAGTAATCGCCAAGAGCTCATAGACCGCCTATAGCTCTCCAAGTTACCATATTTATTCATATGACCACATTTTGAACTTGGATATTTTGACTTGTCCAGAAGCCATGTTTCAATAGACTCTATCGAAAACTTAACTTTAAGATTTAATATCCAATATCCAATACCTCAAAACATCCATATGATGATATTATACTCTCATTTAATAAATGGTGCCACGATGTCCATATCTATAAATGAAGTCCTCTATCGATTAACAAATGAATACCACCAAACTATCGATGATAGACTATGCTATATAATCGTACTCATTGATAACTCAAATGATAACACTTGCAACCATAAGTCCATTTATCTCAGGATTAAGATAGATTCTCCGATTGTCCTGATAATGAAAAAACTTTTATCTACTGACGGTTCTAAATAAAATATTTCATTATGATCCAGTTCAATGCACCTATTGCACTAAATTCTTTTACTCAAAGCCACTTTGATGATTTAGACTCATCATAACTCATTTGATCCCACTCAAATGCTAGTAAAAGAATTCTACAACTTTAACAAGATAAAGGTGCCCAACCTTTAACTTAAGTTGTGAACATTATTCAAGACTAACTAAAGAATTGTGTCTACCTTATACATATCCAGATGTACGAACAATTCTTCTTTTCTCATAGTCTTTTGACCTTATGATTATTTACTTTGACAATTATAATATTAAACTATAAATGCTATAAGATTTGTTAAACCAGAAATCACTTTATTAATATGAAAAGATTGTCAATTACAATATTACACTCTTGCTATTGAGCATAATCCTTGAAACAAATTATAGCACGGTGTGTATAAAACTATCTAGAGGGGGGGGTGAATAGATTTTAAGCTTATTACCCAAATTTTCGTGATTAGTCAAAAATTATGAAATTACCCCTAAATAAATAAAGTAATAAATCAAGTATAAAATGCGGAAATTAAATAACACTTGATTTTTACATGGAAACCCTCACGGGAAAAACCACGGGCTAGTAAGTAAGCCACACTCGAACCTCGAATCCACTAAATGTGTAAAACGATTACAACCTAATCCCAGAAGTAATCACACACCTACCTAATCCCGGTATGAGTGAACCTAGTCCGATTGCTTGCGAATTAAGCAACCTAATCCCGGTCACAACACAAGACTTAATTCTCTAAAAAGAGATTAACACCCTAAGTGAATATATGAATATTCAAATGCAACATAGAGCAAGGGAAACCCTATATGCTTATCTAAGATGATGGATTTGCAATTAAAAACAATCCTAGATATTAAAGCTAAATGACATGTCAATTAGCTTAGATAATCATAGATTATAGAAACCTAGATATCTATCATAAAAACAACACTCAATCAAATCAACACAACAATCTCTATCTTGAATATTAGAATTTAATCTAAGAACAATCAAGTAATAAAAAGAGATGCCATAATAAATTAAACACTAATTATGTATAATAATAGTGAAAAACTTACCAAAGCAAGTGTGATGATGAAAGACCCATGCAAGCAAGCATCCTAGATATGCTAGAGAATGCTAGATGAACTTTGATGCAAATGGATTTGGTTTGAGTGTTTGATGAGCAAACTTGATTGCTTTCTCTCTTAAAAATCTCTCTTTTTAAAGTAGGGTTCTTGATGATTAAAGAGTCACCTTCAGAATAAGAGAAAGTGATGTATTTATAGGCATGAAAAACAGAGCATGTGAAAAGACAAGTTTGCCCCTGAAACGCACCGATCGGCGGTTTCAATCGGCGGCCAGGCCACCAATCATAACCGCCGAATTGGCCCGAGAGGAACAGGGGACCAACACAAACAAAAATGTATCTCTTTCCACCTAAACTCTCGGTTTGCATAGGACCCATGAGATCCATGTGGAGAAGCTCTAGGGGCTCCTTGGTGGAGAGATACTTGCCCTTTTTGTGCATGCTTTTAGTTTGTTTTCCTTGTTGGCAAGGTCCACAAATACCATTGGCTTTCTTCCCAAGCTTAGGGAGGCCACGCACACAATCGAACTTTCCAAGGGTTCTTAAATCCCTAAAGTTCATGTGGCCAAGTCTTTCATGCCACAACTCTATTTGCTCATCCATGGAAACATTGTTTGAGACTATTCTAGCTTCAAGACAATAGCAATTGTCACTAGATCTCATACCTTTCAACAAGGTTTGTCCATCGAGCTTTAGGATTGAGCAATCATCTTTACAAAACAAGACAGAATATCCTTCATCACTTAGATGTGAAATGCTTATTAAATTGACTTTTAAGCCATCAACAAATAAAGCATTGGATAAGGAGGGTAATCCGGGAACGGAAATGGTTCCTTTCCCTACAACTTTCTTTTTGGATCCATCACCAAAAGTGACATATCCTCCTTCCTCCATAACAAGAGTCTCGAAGAAACTCTTGTTTCCGTCATGTGCCTAGAGCACCCACTATCTAAATACCAAAAATTAGAAGAATTTGCCTTCAAGGCTATTTGAGCAACATGGCAAACATTTTCATTTTTTCTAATCCACCTAGAAACAATATTTGCTTTCTTAGTGGTCTTTGGTAATTGGGCTCTAGATGTCCTAGGATCATGCATAATAATATTATCATTCCTAGGAACATGCTTCATGGCTCTTTTCTTTTTCTTCTCAATCATGCTTCTAGTCTTGCACATTTTAATATATCGAAAGCAATGTGGTCTAATATGACCATCAAATCCACAAAAATGACATATAGGAGTAAAATAAGGAATCATACCTTGTCCTTGTCCTTGTCTTTGTCTTTGTGGATGAATGGGTTCAATCTATCTTCGTTGTTGAACCGGTCTAGATTGCTTCTTAGCTTGAGGTTGCATGATTGGCCTTTTTCCTTTGTGAGCCAATTGTGGAGGAATGTTGGCTTGAGAGACCCTAGGGGGTTGAGCTTGAGGTTGCCTTCTTGGCCCCATCTTCACTTGTGCATTTGAACATTGTCCTATTTCTAACTTCTTCCTAGGAATTTGCACAAATGAAGTTTCTTCGTTCCTCAAACTCTTGACAAACACGGTCTTGTTAGAGGTTGAGATCTTCTTGCCATCTTCATACCCAAGACCCCTCTTGTCACATGGACTCTTTCTAACACCAAGCATATGGTCAAGTTTCTTAGTGCTAGAATCCATCCTAGTCATCGACTCTTTTACTTCTTCAAGCTCCCTCTTTAGACTTTCTTCATTCCTCCTAGATATGACTAACTCCTCTTTTAGCTTATCTTCCATCTTCTTGAATTTTCCCACTTGTTCACTTAAGTGGTCCTTATGAGATAAAAGCTTAAGATTTTCTTCTCTTAACATCTTGATCTTTCTTGTGCTCTTGATTGCTAAATCATTAAACTCGGCATGGTATTTAGCAAGCACCTTTTTCTCCACAAAACCATTTATGGAGTTAGAAGAGGAGTCATTTTCTTCTTCACTTGAGTCATTTTCCTCTTGACTTATTTCCTCTCTCTCACTAGCACTTTTGCTTTTATGGGAGGAGGCAAAAGCTAGGAGGTTAGCCATGAGCTCTTCATCACTTGAAGACTCATCTCCCTCAATGGAGTCATCACTTGAAGACTCATCTCCCTCAATGGAGTCATCACTACTACTACTCCATGTGGCGGCTATCACTTTACCTTTCTTCTTGACATTGTGATTAGCACATTCGGGGGCAAGGTGACCTATGCCACCACACTCGAAGCATCAGACCCCTTTCCTTTCGGTCATTTCTTGCCTAGGTTCAAACTTCTTGAAAGAGCCCTTTTTCTTCAAATCTTGACCTTTTGATCCAAAGCCCTTTCTTCTAAACTTCATAACCTTGTTGAACCTTTTTACAAACAAGGCAAGGTCTTTATCCGAGTCAATCTTCTTTGCCTCCTTTTCATCCTTGGAGGTTTTCAAAGCAATTCCTTTTTACTTTTTAGGAGGTGTGGAGATAGGACCCTTCCTAGACTCATAAGCTAAAAGTCTCCCAATCACCTCACTCGGCTTCATATCCTTGTATCCACTATTTTCTTCTAAAACCGTTACTTTTGATTCAAACCTATCCGGAAGAGATCTCATAATCTTTTGCTTGATTCTCCTATCCGAATATGGATCACCAAGTTGATGACTTTGGTTGACTATGTCCATCAACTTGATCTCGAAGTCGTTGAAGCATTCATTCTCCTCCATCTTAAGCACCTCGAATTAAGTTTGGAGGACTTGAAGCTTAGAGTCCTTCACCACTTCGGTTCCCTCATGTGCAATCTCTAGGATGTCCCAAGCCTCCTTAGCTATCCTAGTATTTTGAATCAATTTGTATTGATTTTCGTCCATAGCACATAAGATGGCATGCATTGCCTTCCTATTCCACTTTGAAGCCTCAAACTCTTGCACGTTCCATTGCGCCTTTGGCTTCAATACTTCTTCTCCTCCACCATCGGGAGTCATCTTGGGTAGATCATATCCGTCTTCCACCGCCATCCATGCACGGTCATGAATTTGGCATATGTAGGATTCCATCTTCCCTTTCCATTGGGAATAGTTCAATACGGTAAGAAGTGGAGGCCTTGTGCTTGAAGCACCTTCGTTGCCACCACCATTTCCACCGTTTCCACTCATAGTGTTTATGAATGAATGAAATGAATGCAAATGTATGAATGATCAAAAATCACACAAAATGCAAAACACACCAAAATAAGCAAGGATCACCTATGTATGTCTAGGAACCCGCTCTGATACCAATTGAAACAAATTATAGCACGGTGTGTATAAAACTATCTAGAGGGGGGGGGGGGGTGAATAGATTTTAAGCTTATTACCCAATTTTTCGTGATTAGTCAAAATTACGAAATTACCCCTAAATAGATAAAGCAATAAAGCAATAAATCAAGTATAAAATGCGGAAATTAAATAACACTTGATTTTTACGTGGAAACCCTCACGGGAAAAACCACGGGCTAGTAAGTAAGCCACACTCGAACCTCGAATCCACTAAATGTGTAAAACGATTACAACCTAATCCCGGAAGTAATCACACACCTACCTAATCCCGGTATGAGTGAACCTAGTCCGATTGCTTGCGAATTAAGCAACCTAATCCCGGTCACAACACAAGACTTAATTCTCTAAAAAGAGATTAACACCCTAAGTGAATATATGAATATTCAAATGCAACATAGAGCAAGGGAAACCATATATGCTTATCTAAGATGATGGATTTGCAATTAAAAACAATCCTAGATATTAAAGCTAAATGACATGTCAATTAGCTTAGATAATCATAGATTATAGAAACCTAGATATCTATCATAAAAACAACACTCAATCAAATTAACACAACAATCTCTATCTTGAATATTAGAATTTAATCTAAGAACAATCAAGTAATAAAAAGAGATGCCATAATAAATTAAACACTAATTATGTATGATAATAGTGAAAAACTTACCAAAGCAAGTGTGATGATGAAAGACCCATGCAAGCAAGAATCCTAGATATGCTAGAGAATGCTAGATGAACTTTGATGCAAATGGATTTTGGTTTGAGTGTTTGATGAGCAAACTTGATTGCTTTCTCTCTTAAAAATCTCTCTTTTTAAAGTAGGGTTCTTGATGATTAAAGAGTCACATTCAGACTAAGAGAAAGTGATGTATTTATAGGCATGAAAAACAGAGCATGTGAAAAGACAAGTTTGCCCCTGAAACGCACCGATCGGCGGTTTCAATCGGCGGTCAGGCCACCGATCATAACCGCCAAATTGGCTTGAGAGGAACAGGGGACCAACGGCGGTTTCATTCGGCGGTTTCGTGATCGCCGATCTAACCGCCGAATCAAACCTGAGATTAAAAAATAAATCAGGTATGAAACGGCGGTTTCTTTCGGCGGTATCGTGACCGCCGATTCAACCGCTGAATTAGGCCGAGAGATAAAATCAATCAGGTCTTGAACGGCGGTTTCGAACGGCTGTCGTGACCGCCGATCATAACCGTAGAATTGCTCCATACACTACTGGAAGCAAACGGCGGTTTCATTCGGCGGCCAGGCCGCCGATCATAACCGCCGATCACCAACAAAGGTGAAAACTAAGGAGAAGCCAAGGGCATTCTCCGTAGGCGGTCCTCGCGCTAAACCAAGCACATTCTAGTGCATACGCTGACGTTTCCAAAAACTATCGGGAAATGAATTACAAGACAACAAGACACAATTACACACAACAAAATATAACAAATAAGTGCAAGTGTGAAATGTGACAAGTGAAGAGAATGCACACATATGCAATGTATGTTAAGTGTGTGTGTGTGCAACTAATCTCTTTAAAGAAAAGTAAGCACATAGAAATTTACCTTCGGTGCTTATCAAGACGAGGTCTTTAAAGGGCTTGAGCAATAACACCGATACCTAGGCTACCCTGACAAAGAACCCCCAACATGTGGTTTCTCCACGAAATGAGCCAATCAACAATTGGGAACCTTACAATCCTAATAGGGCAGTCGTTGTCAAGGTTCTGGCCTGGCGGGGGACAGTGTCAGCACCTGTCCCGCTGCACCCTGTCAGGCGTTCCCTTCCACCAATTTCTTCTTCGTGCTGGCTGCATTTCTGCAAGTATTTTGCTGAGGAAACTAGCATCCTCTTGCATGTAAGGGATAGTTGACCTCCAATTAGGGCTGAGATGGAACGTCATCCAGCCGTTGATGTAGCGCGGCTAGTAGGAGATCTCGACCGTCGGTTGCTGTCTTTCCTCAGTCATGCTTACTGCTTCCTTATTAATGAGGCGACATTGGTGCCTTGCAGGTGTTCTCAGCACCCTTTTCGTCCATGTGAGCTGGAAGCAGGGGCTGGCGTCAGCCCTTACGGAACAGGACGCGCTAGCAAGCTCCAAAGGGTTCTTCTAGAGAGGACCGCTCGAGTCGTAGGAAGGTGCTGTGAGGGACGAGGTAATGACCTCTGTGGCGATTAGGGCTACTAGAGCGGAACCATCGCTGGAAGATGCGGTTTTTCTCATTGGGTGACGGAGCAGGAGCCGGGTTCCAGATGGGTCGTGGCTTTGGAGGCGGGCTCCCGCCTGGGTCAGGTACCCTTTCTTCGCAGGCGCTCTCATAGGAGGAAGCTGGTTCTGGGTCGCGCAATGCTTAATCCTAGCGCGCCCGTGAGAAGGCGCGGTTACAAGAGGGCCGGGTCCTTGTTCCTAACAAGCGGGCTGGACTAATTAAGAGTGCCATCATGGTACGCAATGAAGCGGTTTGGTCCCTCAGTGGGAGAAGCTCTTCCTTGAATTAATTGCCTAAATTTCCGATTAACAGAAACTTTTTTCCCCTTTTTTTTCTTTACTTCCTTAATCATTTGTGAAATTGTAACGCTTGACTTGGATTCTGCTTGATTGTCGATAGGAAAGCCCATACTTATACTTTGCAAATCGTTCTTGGATGATGGTCCCCCCAGCCTTAGTTTGCTACGTTTTTTTTTTAACCAAGTAAACTTGTATAAGTAGGGATCTATCTTGGCCGGTAGTTTTTGACCCGGGTTATGTGACTTAAACTGTCCATCAGGATGATGTGTCTGGCTTGATTCTGTAATAGTCAATCCTGGTAGGCAACTAAGGCTACCTTAGTACCAGGTCTTTCTCACTGAGATATGGCATATAACGAAGTGAAGTGTCAAGTATCCTAATGGATTACCTTGATTCTTTGGCGACCTGTTCTGGTAGGCGACTAAGGCCATCTTGGTACTAGGTTTATCCTGGAGAGGGGGATTCCCTGTCCGAGGCTTCAGGGGGTCCATATAGGTCCTCCTGATCTTGATAGAGTAGAGTCTGGTAGGCGACTACGCCTTTTATGCATTCAAGCACCAGATCCTTCCTAGAGGGGGGGGTATACCCCGACCAAGGCAGCAGGAATGCCATGTGGCTCTTCCTGGTCTTGAGGTGAAAGGGATGGCGAAAGCTTGCTTAGGCGAACTTAGGAGAAATCCGTAGGAGAAAAAGCTGACATTATTGAATTTCTCAAAAGCAAATACAAAGGAAAAATCGGGATATATGTATCAGGAGTAAACCCACCGAGATACATCCTTCCTCAAAACTCTAAGGGTAAAATCTCTTAAGATGATCGGCATTCCAAGTGTGATCCACCGGGTAACCATCCATATCTTCTAACTTGTATGCTCCCCTGCGTACCACTACCTTTATCAGGTATGGACCTTCCCAATTGGGGGCCAGTACCCCGTCTGACCTTTTCCGGGTATTCTGGGTCATTTTTTCGAGGACCAAGTCCCCTTCTTTGAAATTTTGAGTCCTCACCTTCTTATTAAAGCATCGGGCTATCTTGTTTTGGTAGGCCGCTACCTGCTCGGCAGCTCTATCTTGCTTCTCTTCGAGGAGGTCTAAATTGGCTCTCAACTTCATTTCGTTTTCTTCCAACTCAAAATGCTGGACCCTGAAAGATGTCAACCAATGCTCGATGGGTGAGACTGCTTCTGTTCCAAAAGCAAGAGAGTAAGGGGTTTCCCCAGTAGCGGTCCTTTTGGTAGTCCGATACGCCTAGAGAACGTTTGGAAGCTCATTAACCCATCCCCCTTTCCTCTGTTGGAGTTTCTTCTTGAGGAGCTTCTTGATAGTTTTGTTAGTGGCTTCGACTAATCCGTTAGACTGAGGATGAGCCACTGAAGCCAGGCAAAGATCGATACCCCTTTCTTCACAGAAAAATCTGAAGTTGGCATTGTCAAACTGTTTACCAAGATCGGTGATTATGGCCATCGGGGTACCGAATCTGTAGACGATGTATTCCTTAACGAAGCTCGTGGTATTGGCTTCGGTTATCTGGACCAAGGATTTTGCTTCTACCCACCGGGTGAAATAGTCTATGGCTATTATAGCATGTGAAATTTCCCTTAAGGAGTAGAGTAGAATATACCTAGAGAGGGGGGGGGGGTGATTGGTCCATTTTTATACATGTTTTAGGCCCTATTTCCTATTATTTATGCTTTGTTCTCGAGTGAATTAGGTGGTTTAATGTGTTTGTTGAGCATGTGTAGGTAACATTCCATAAAAGTGGTGTTGAATCTTATTTTGGAAGAAAAGAAGTCAAATTATGGAGAAAAGGAGCAAATTGGAAGAAACAATGAAAAGATGATTTTCGGCCAGTGCAGAACCTCTATGTTGCGAGCCCCATATCTCTCAGATCTGACTGAATTGGGTGTCCTACCACCCATGGATTGCAAGCCCCGGAAGTCTAGTTTTCGGCGCACATTTTGGATCGCAATTCCGATATTCCTAAAAGAAGTTATGATTGCTTTAGTAACCAAAGGTCAGAGCTGAAAAGAATTACCGCGGCCCAGACCGCCCCCCGTGCAACTTGCCTAGGGAGCGATCCAAAACAGAACATTTCCGCTTGACGTGCAGCTACCTAGGCAACATGCCTCCGGAGCGACCCAATGGGCGGTATTACGTATTTTTAGCGGATTTCAACTCCGAATTGGTCCAGAACTGATTCCAAAACCTACCAAATCAAATCCTAATAACTTTAGAAGATCAAGACATGTTTGGGAAACTTCCTAAACTCAAATTAGGAGTCAATCATCAAGATAGGAAATCCAAGTTAGGAAAGGATTCTCATTCCTTGTTTCATTCTACTTTCCCACTTGGTGGATTTCCTAAACCAAAGAAGAATTGGGGGTTTACAAGGAAAAATTACCTATAAATACTTCCTATTCTTTTCGATTGAAAAGAGAGAGCCAATGGAGGTTCCAAGCCACAGAAGGGGGCCGTCCCCCATCACTCTGACCACCACACATTGGGTTTTCTCTACATCTCTTCTATGTTTTTGAAAGTAATTTTAAATACTCGAGGTGTGTATCATATATAAAGCTAGAGGGGGGGTGAATAGATTTTATCTAATTATTACCCAATTTTCGCGTGCATGTCAATTTTACGAAAATACCCCTAGCAAGTCAACAATACATACAAGTGTAATAAGATGCGGAAATAATAAATGACACTTGATGTTTACGTGGAAAACCCAACCACTGGGAAAAACCACGGGCCGTTAAGTGCGCCACATTCGGACCTCGAAATCCACTAATTGAAATGGAGTTTACAACCTATGTAGACCTCGTCTAACACTCCGGTCAATAACCCCCCACTTCTACCACGCGGGCCTTTAAAAGTGGCTCTAGTCCAATTTGCTTGATCCTCGTAGTCACTACTTGTAATGATGTTTACAGCCTAATCCCGGTCTGTAACCCACCACTACTACCCAGCGGGCCTGTAATAGCAACCCTAGACCAAGACTTCAATCTCTAAAAAGAGATGCACAACCCTATGTGAATATGTATGAATATTCAATTAATGCAATAAGAGCTAGGGTACTCTAAATGCTTACCTAGGATTATAAGATGACAATATAATCAATCCTAGATATCACATATAGCTATATGTCATGGCATATAACTTTAGCTAAGTAAAGGATAACCAATCCTAGAAACAAAGCTATCATATAAAACCCACAAACATTCAAAGGATTAACTAGTTGATTAAAAAACAATCTATCAACCTAGTTATCAATACATCACACAAGAATGTTCATGGCATAGCTTTTAGGCAATAATGACCTAATCAAATAAGCTATGAAAAATAATCTCAATAAACAAATGAGATCAATTAGCTAGATGGCATATGAACATTAAAGCCTAGCTATCAAATAATAACCCAATCAACACATAATCTCAATCTTATATGTAGAAATTAATCTAAACACATATAAGTAAAATATGAGATAAAATTGATAAGTAGAAACACTAATTATGTTAGATAAAAGTGTTCAACAAATCATACCATGTGTGTTGAAGAAGACCCATGCATTAGCATATGCTAGATGAACCTAGATGATGCCTAGATGATGATTTGTGCATGTGGGAATGGGTTTAGAGAATTAAAGATGTGATCTTTTAGGATTTTTCTCTCAAGTCTCTCTAAATATCTCTCTAGGGTTCTTGGGATGCAAGACTTGTATTCTGAACCAGAGATAAGGATGTATTTATAGAGACCAAAAACAGGGCAGGTGAAAATACAATTTTGCCCTTGAAACGCACCGATCGGCGGTTTCAATCGGCGGCCAGGCCACCGAATTGAACAGCCGAATGGCTCCCGAGCGGAACAAGGGAACTTCGGCGACTTCGTTCGGCGGTTTAGAAACCGCCGATTCCAACCGCCGTTTTGGACCCGAGAGATATATTTCAATCAGGTCTCATTCGGCGGTTTCGAACGGCGGCCAGGCCGCCGAACGTAACCGCCGTTTCACCAAAAATGGTGAAACCAAGGAGAAGCCAAAAGGCATCTCCACCGGCAATCATCGCGCAAAACAAAGCACATCAACGTGCACGCGCGGACGTTTCCGAACATCCTTCGGGAAACGAATTACACCACACTAAAAGCTAACATACATGAAGTGCAAGTGTGGGTATTGAATGCATCCTAATGCCTATCATGTCATGGCATTTCATAAAACAAGATGCAATCAATTTAATGCAAGAAGAGACATTGAATAAACAATAAAGCATAATGCACACAAAATATAAACACAACATTCAAGAATAAGAGTTATGCATGTTGTGTGTGTGTGCAACTATATCTCTTCAAGCCAAAGTAAGCACAAGATATACCTTTGGTGCTTGTCCTCTTGAGGTCTTGGAAAGGGTCTTTGATCTTCAACCTTAATCAACTAGACTACCCTTACAACCAAACCCCAACATGTGGTTTGACCACGAAATAAGCCAATCAATTTAATGGGAATCCTTACAGTTTTTATTCTCTCCATTGATGTGTAACTAAACCTTTATTAGGGGATTGATGTAACCAATTTTGGACAACTCTATGTAATCAATTAGTCTATCTTTTGTTAATCAATTGGGTTTTAGTCTTGTCTATTGAATTAATTGCTCTACATTACTTATTCATATTATTTTGTGGTCTTAATTGATATGGGTTTGTGATTTAGTTTATCCATGAGATTAGGGTTTAGATGTGAATGGCCTTTTCCATTTAAACCATGATCATAAGCTTAATAGATTTTGAAAGTTAATGTTTGCATGGCCTTGTTGCATTGATTTGGCTTAGAGTTTTGTTCTAAAGGATTTCGTTACTATCACTTGACACATGGCCTTTGTGCGAGTGGTAGAAAAGAGATTCGTTCTTAATTGTTTATCAAAACAAGCCCTAAACTTTATTGAAGTGTTTATTGAGACTGATTGAGAGCATTGAGTGTCTAAGAAAGGTGCATCGATTCCCTAGTATTTCTCTCCATATATTCATCTCTTGTGTGATTTGATTTGATTTTAGTTTTAGTTTAGATTCTCATAATTTAGGTTAATATTAGATTTCAACAAACTTCCAAAGAATAGCATTATGCAATTTAGTCTTTTTGCACTTAGAGTAAATCCTTGCTAGATTAATTGGCATTCGACCGTTAGAATCACCGATCCCAGTGAACGAACTTTCTTAGTAAATTGAACATAGATTTTACTGCATCAGGGGGGTGAATAGGTATAGGCCCAATTTCTTCCAATATTCAAAATAATGCGGAATATAACAAAGAAAATGCACACTTGATAAGATTCAACAAATGAATTGATTTAACTAATGCAAGAGTAAATCAATTTACAAGATATGCAATCAATGTAAGATATGGAAGATAAAGAAAAGTAAAGCGAAAATTGACACAATGATTTTTACGTGGTAAAACCTCAAAGAGGAAACATCCATGGGTTGATACCATAACCACCGGCAAAGCAATCCACTATACGAAAAGGATTTACGCACTCAAGCTATCAACACAAGATATCCGCTCAAGCTATCACCTCCTAATCTACCCTCGGGCAAGTGAACTACCAAGCCTACTTCCTATCTGAGATGTGTCCTACACCTCTAGAAAGCAACTTCCTATCCAAGACGCTCATGTCTCTAGAAAGATTTCTTGCTTGTCTATCCGGATCCTCCCGACCCTAGACAAGTTTCCTTGCTTGACTATCCGAGTCCTCTCGACTCTAGTCAATACTTCTTTGCTCTATCCACAAAGCTTCACCCACTTTGCTAGAGACTTCAAACTTATGCAAGGCAATGATCTAATTGATGCAAATGATGCAAATCACAACAAATAAAGCTAGATGATCAATCAAACTAAATGTACATGTTCAATGATAATCTAGAATATGCTTTCAACAAAACAATCACAAAAGTATCTAGAAATCAAGACATGTAAATCAATAAGAACAAGGTATGAATATTTAATATATCACACTAAAAACCTAGTTCTTAGATCATGAAATTAAACCTAGAAAATAACATGAGGCACATCATATTTACCTTTTCTAGAATCAATTTCAAGTTGAATCAAGTTTAGCAAATATATGTTAAAGAGAAACCACAAAGCTAAAACTCAATTAACAAATAATCAAACACCCCTAGCATATGATCTAACATCCTTCTCAACATATTTCATCAATCAAATAGTAAGATTAAAAGAGATGATCAAAGATGAAATGAAAAAGAAGAAGTTGAACATACAAAGTTGAACCACGTACTGAAATCAGTCCACTGAGAAAAATAACAAAGTCAACTGCCTCTGGAAATGCTTGAGGTTTTTAGGTCTCATCAAGACCAACAATTTTGATTTTTGGATCAATCAAATTCGAGTTCGTATCAGAACGTTATGATCAAAATACTAAAACTAAAATGTGAAGAATTTCTGCAGAAAATTTCTTTGAAAGGTTTCTTCAAGTTCTATGTTTGGAGGGAAGGAGAGGTGTTTAAATGGAGGAGAGAGAGAGAGGATTTTTGGCCAACCAAAGGAGGCCAACTCAGCCTAGGCCCATGTGGGGCGCGTGGGCCACACGGGACCTGGTCTTTCCGTGGGCCCCACAGGCTCCACACGGGGTGGCCAAGCTTGGCCACTTGGCCTTGCTTGCTCTCCTGCGCACCTCTCACGGTTTTCGACCGTTCTTGGGCCTCCGAACTCTGATTTCGAATCCGTTTTCGGATTATGAACCATGACTTCCTCACACATGATGAAGACTAAGAAAATTTGACAAAAGGTTGAGAAATCATCTCAGAAAATGATGATGAAGTCAACTCAACGAATGAGAACGCAAAGTAGCCTAGCTAAGTCGTTTGGACTCGAAACCTTATGAATGAGTAACCGAAATGACCGGAACTCAATAAGGAATCAAATACGAACATATTCAAGTCCAAAAAACAAAACACATAAACAAATAAACACAAATTCACACAAGCATGCCATATCAAAGAGATAGTCACAAAGCATGCAATTTTACAATGTTTGTCTATAAATGACCAATGCATGAGCATACTAAGAAGTGTGTGAATGTGTTATACCAAATGTTTGAACTATGATGCAGGGACACACATGTATCAATTGTGTGTGTGTGCTCTAACGCCTTACAAGAGGATAGAAGTCGAAGTATACCTTTGACGTTTTCACCTCTTGAAGACGACATTTGCACTAGACGTTGCTCTTCACCTTTTAAGCTTCTTTTCTTCCAAGAACATCCTAAGCAACAAATAATACAAATATGGAGCATTTTGCAATGGAATCAAGCCAATACAAATCATGAACCTTACAGCATGCTTGGCTTGACCAGGCACAGTAGGAAGCGGCCCCATTAGGTCCAGCCCCCAGACAGCGAATGGATAAGGTGTATTGATGGAAGTGAGCTTTTCTGGGGGTAAATGGTGAAGGTCCGTGGTCTTCTGGCATGGCTCACAGGATTGTACAATTTTTTTGGCGTCTTGATGAATAGTAGGCCAGTAGTACCCCATTCTGAGAACTTGATACGCCAAAGCCTCTCTTGAAACGTGATTGCCGCAGTCCCCTGCGTGTACCTCATCTAATGCCCATTTAGCATCATCCGGATGTAGACATCGCAGCAACGGGAGTGATTTTCCTTTGCGATAAAGGTGCCCTTTTACCAGGCAGTACCGGGTTGCAATCCTCTTAAGTTTGCGTGCTTGATCCAGGTTCTCAGGGAGCGTATCGTTCTGGAGGTAGTCAGCTATGGGGTCCATCCAGTAAGGCAAACGAGCGATCGGGCTTACTTCCAGCCCCGGGGTCGTACTAGGTTGAGGTACTAACTGGAGCGGAATCCCTTTAGGTAATGATCGTCCTCCTGTTACAGCTATCTTGGCTAGGACATCTACTCGGTGATTCTTCTCTCGAGGGATCTGTTCCATCCTCATACCCTTAAACTTCATAGCCGCTTCTTGGACTTTCCGGAGGTATGCTATCATGTTATCACCCCTTGCTTGATACGTGCAGGATACCTGGTTGATTACCAACTGGGAGTCACTTCTAACTACGAGGTACTCGACTCCTAACTCTGTAGCCACCTTCATTCTTGCTAACAGAGCTTCATATTCTGCCTCATTATTGGTAACTTTAAACTCAAACCTGAAACAGTGACTGCATTCGATCCCTTCGGGGTCAATAAGGATGATCCCGGCACCACAGCCGGCTTGATTTGAGGAACCGTTTGTATACAGGATCTAGGTCTTGTAATCAGTCGGCCATCCTGAAGATTCCAGAATTGAGCCTGGAGCTGTAGGCGCATCCGAATGGGGAACCATGCTGAATTCTGCTACAAAGTCGGCCATAGCTTGGGCTTTGATTGTTGTCCTAGCCTTGTACCTTATGTCATACTGAGTGAGTTCTAAAGCCCACATGACTAGTCTGCCTGATACGTCTGGTTTTTGGAGGAATTGTCTCAAGGGTTGGTCTGTTACCACTACGACGGTGTGAGCTTGAATATAAGGCTGAAGTTTTCTGGCCATGGTTACCAATGCAAAGGCCAGCTTCTCCAGAATAGTGTAGTTCTTCTCAGATTTCGACAGAGCACGACTTACATAATAGATTGGTCTCTGGGCTCCATCATTGCATTCCTTCACCAAGGCTACATTTGTCGCGGTTGTTGATACTGCTAAGTAAAGTTGCAGTTCTTCTCCTGGGAGGGGTTTTACCAGTAGTGGTGGACTGGCTAGATACTCTTTCAGGGCCTGAAATGCCTACTCACTTTTTTGATCCCATTTCATGTTCCTCCCCTATTTGATGATCTTGAAGAAGGGTAGGCACTTATTTGTGGATCGAGATATGAAACAGTTCAGTGCTGTTATCCGTCCAGTCAACCCCTGTGCTTGTTAGAGTGTGCTAAGAGATTCCAGATCCATGATGGCCTTGATCTTCTCGGGATTGGCTTCGATTCCTCTCTCATGCACCATGAAGCCAAGGAACTTTCCCGCTGCTACCCAGAAAGCACATTTAGTCGGGTTTATCCTCATCTAATTCTCCCTGATCACTTGGAAAGTCTGGCGTAAATCTTCAGGGTGCTGATGGGTCATTTGTGACTTGGTGATCATGTCATCTATGTATACTTCCATAGACCTCCCTATCAGCGGCTTGAATAGCTTGTTCACTAGGCGTTGATATGTGGCTTCAGCATTCTTGAGGCCAAAAGGCATGACCTTATAGCAGTAAAGGCTGTAAGGTTCCCATTTGTTGATTGGCTCATTTCGTGGACAAACCACATGTTGGGGTTCTTTGTAAGGGTAGCTTAGGTGTTGTTGTTATTGCTCAAGCCCTTTGAAGACCTCGTCTTGATAAGCACCGAAGGTAAATTTCTATGTGCTTACTTGTCTTGAAGAGATAGTTGCACACACTCACAACTCATGCATATGTTTAATCCTTGTATGTTGTGTGTCTTATTTTTGTGCATTAATGTTCATTAACATCTCTTCTTACTTGTCATTTTGATTGCATCTTGCATATCCAATTGCCTTGTCATGCTTAGACTTAGGATTGCATTTTTGCATTGGGCGCTCTCAAAAGCGCTCTACAGAAGCGCTGTACGAACAACGCCCATCGAGCGCTATTCAGACCTGATCGATTTAATTCGGTCGCTGTTGGGTCGCTGTACAGGCGCTGTACGTACAGCGCCACTCTGTTTTCCCGAGAGAACATAGTAGGGGCGCTGTACGGGCGCTGTATAGAAGCGCTCTACGTACAGCGCCCAAGGCAAAATCAGGCCAACTTATTCAAAACGACCACACTTTGATTTGGCCTCCTATATATATGTCACTTTGACTTTAGGTCAATTAAGAGAGTTCATATTCAGATTTCATACATAGGATATTTTTCAAAGAGAAGAAAAAATTCCAAGAACTCATTTTCTATTTACTCAAACACTTTTTCATGATCATCAATCATCATCATCTAGCATCATCTTTGATCATCTAGACGTCTCTTTGCATGGATTATTCATCACACTTTGCTTGGTAAGCTTTTCACTAATATCTTACATATTTTGTGTTTTTCTTAACAAGCATTCTCAATTTATTACTTGTATGATTTTCATATATCTTTTGATACAAGATTGAGATTAGTGTGTTGTATGTTTGAGAAGTTGTATTGTGATAGCTAATTAGGTTTTGTGCTTAAATCTTGATTAGCTAAACTATTTGACATGTCATTTAGTTTTAATATCAAGGATTGTTCTAATTGCATATTCATCATCTTAGATAAGCATATAGGGTCTCCCTTGCTCTATGTTGCATTTGGATATTCATATATTCACTTAGGGTGTTATTCTCTTCATTGAGAAAGTAAGTCTTGTGTGTAGCTCCGGGATTAGGTTGCTTAGATCGCAATCAAATTGGACTAGGTTCACTTATACCGGGATTAGATAGGTGTGTGATTACTTCCGGGATTAGGTTGTAATCGTTTTACACATTTAGTGGATTCGAGGCTCGAGTGTGGCTTACTTACTAGCCCGTGGTTTTTCCCGTGAGGGTTTCCACGTAAAAATCAAGTGTTATTTAATTTTCACATTTTATACTTGATTTATTGCTTTATCTATTTAGGGGTAATTTCGTAATATTGACTAAACACGAAAAATTGGGTAATAAGTTTAAAATATATTCATCCCCCCTCTAGATAGTTTTATACACACCGTGCTATAATTTGTTTCAATTGGTATCAGAACGGGTTCCTAGATATACATAAGTGATCCTTGCTTATTTTGGTGTGTTTTGCATTTTGTGTGATTTTTGATCATTCATACATTTGCATTTTTTTCATTCATTCATAAACACTATGAGTGGAAACGGTGGAAATGGTGGTGACAACGAAGGTGCTTCTAGCACAAGGCCTCCACTTTTTACCGGGTTGAACTATTCCCAATGGAAAGGGAAGATGGAATCCTACATATGTCAAATTCACGACTGTGCATGGATGGCGGTGGAAGATGGATATAATCTACCCAAGATGACTCCCGGTGGTGGAGGAGAGGAAGTATTGAAGCCTAAGGCGCAATGGAACGCGTAAGAGTTTGAGGCTTCAAAGTGGAATAGGAAGGCGATGCATGCCATCCTATGTGCAATGGACGAAAATCAATATAAATTGATTCAAAATACTAGGATAGCTAAGGAGGCATAGGACATCCTAGAGATTGCACATGAGGGAACCGAAGTTGTGAAGGACTCTAAGCTTTAAGTCCTCCAAACTCAATTCGAGATGCTTAAGATGGAGGAGAATGAGTGCTTCAACGACTTTGAGATCAAGTTGATGGACATAGTCAACCAAAGTCATCAACTTGGTGATCCATATTCGGATAGGAGAATCAAGCAAAAGATTATGAGATCTCTCCCCGATAGGTTTGAATCAAAAGTAACGGCTTTCGAAGAAAATAGTGGATATAAGGATATGAAGCCGAGTGAGGTGATTGGGAGACTTCTAGCTTATGAGTCTAGGAAAGGTCCTATCTCCACACCCACTAAAAAGCAAAAAGGAATTGCTTTAAAAGCCTCCAAGGATGAAAATGAGGCAAAGAAGATTAACTCGGATGAAGACCTTGCCTTGTTTGTAAAAAGGTTCAACAAGGTTATGAAGTATAGGAGAAAAGGCTTTGGATCAAAAGGTCAAGATTTGAAGAAAAAGGGTCCTTTCAAGAAGTTTGAACCAAGGCAAGAAAGGACCGAAAGGAAAGGGGTCCGATGCTTCGAGTGTGGTGGCATAGGTCATTTTGCCCCCGAATGTGCAAATCACAATGAGAAGAAAAAGGGAAAAGCAATGGCCACCACTTGGAGTGGAAGTAGTGATGACTCCATTGAGGGAGATGAGTCTTCAGATGATGAAGAGCTCATGGCTAATCTCCTAGCTTTTACCTCCTCCCATAAAAGCAAAAGTGCTAGTGAAAGAAAGGAAATGAGTCAAGAGGAAAATGACTCAAGTGGTGAAGAAAGTGATTCCTCTTCTAACTCAATAAATGGATTTGTGGAGAAAAATGTGCTTGCTAAATACCATGCTGAGTTTAATGATTTAGCAATCAAGAGCACAAGAAAGATCAAGATGTTGAGAGAAGAAAATCTTGAGCTTTCATCTCATAATGACCACTTAAGTGAACAAGTGGAAAAATTCAAGAAGATGGAAGATAAGCTAAGAGAGGAGTTAGTCTTATTTAAGAGGAATAAAGAAGGTTTGAAGAGGGAGCTTGATGAAGCTTTAGAATCTTTAGCTAGGATGGATTCTAGCACCAAGAAACTTGATCATATACTTGGTGTTGGGAAGAGTCCGTGTGACAAGAGGGGTCTTGGGTATGAAGATGGTAAGAAGATCTCAACCACTAACAAGACCGTGTATGTCAAGAGTTTGAGGAACGAAGAAACTTCAATTGTGCAAATTCCTGGGAAGAAGTTAGAACTAGGACAATGTTCAAATGCACAAGTGAAGATGATGCCAAGAAGGCAACCTCAAGCTCAACCCTCTAGGGTCCCTCAAGCCAACATTCCTCCACAATTGGCTCACAAAGGAAAGAGACCAATCATGCAACCTCAAGCTAGGAAGTAATCTAGACCGGTTCAACAACGAAGATGGATTAAACCCATTCATCCACAAAGACAAGGACAATGTTTGATTCCTTATTTTACTCCTATGTGTCACTTTTGTTGATTTGATAGTCATATTAGACCACATTGCTTTCGACATATTAAAATGTGCAAAACTAGAAGCATGATTGAGAAGAAAAAGAAAAGAGCCATGATGCATGTTCCTAGGAATGATGATATTGTTATGCATGATCCTAGGAATGATGATATTGTTATGCATGATCCTAGAACATCTAGAGCCCATGTACCAAAGACCACTAAGAAAGCTAAGATTATTTCTAGGTGGATTAGAAAGAATGAAAATGTTTGCCATGTTGCTCAAATAGCATTGAAGGCAAATTCTTCTAATTTTTGGTACTTAGATAGTGGGTGCTCTAGGCACATGACAGGAAACAAGAGTTTCTTTGAGACTCTTGTTATGGAGGAAAGAGGATATGTCACTTTTGGTGATGGATCCAAAAAGAAAGTTGTAGGGAAAGGAACCATTTCCGTTCCCGGATTACCCTCCTTATCCGATGCTTTATTTGTTGATGGCTTGAAAGCCAATTTAATAAGCATTTCACATCTAAGTGATAAAGGATATTCTGTCTTGTTTAGTAAAAGTGATTGCTCGATCCTAAAGCCCGATGGACAAACCTTGTTGAAAGGTATGAGATCTAGTGACAATTGCTATTGTCTTGAAGCTAGAATAGTCTCAAACAATGTGTCCATAGATGAGCAAATAGAGTTGTGGCATGAAAGACTTGGCCACATGAACTTTAGGGATTTAAGAACCCTTGGAAAGTTCAATTGTGTGCGTGGCCTCCCTAAGCTTGGGAAGAAAGCCAATGGTATTTGTGGACCTTGCCAACAAGGAAAACAAACCAAAAACATGCACAAAAAGGGCAAGTATCTCTCCACCAAGGAGCCCCTAGAGCTTCTCCACATGGATCTCATGGGTTGATACTCAGCTTTTTCCGTCGTTAAGAAATCGCAAGGATCAAAAGATTATTTCATTTAAAAAGGGGTTTCCTACGCAATGTGCTCTAAACTAGCAAAAGACTAGTAAAGCGGCAAGCAAGGGTATCGTTCCGCAGGGAGGTGTGATTCGTCAACCGTATCAAGTTCTAGAGTTTATTGTAAGCATGTAAATAGAATGCGGAAAGGTGAGAATGGTGTGTGTGAAATGTATGTACAATGCGGTGTGTGTGTGTGTAGAGAATGAAAATGAAAATAAATAAAAACAAAGAGAATATGGAAGGGTGAGAATGGTGTTTAAAGTGATAAATAAAATGGTGGATAAGAGAGATGCATGAAAATGGTCACACAAGGTTCAACAAGTTCACCATACATAAGTGCACAAATAGTTAGTTGTTAGACATTAAGGACATCCAATTTTAGTCAAGGGTTCATTCTTGCCTCAATCCAATTTATACCCATTCATAGAGCTAACGGTTAAAGAGTGTGTCGAGAGCCCCTCAAACACGAAACCGCAACCAACATATGTGAACCGATTCTACAAACAAAACTACATTGAGCCCCAATGATAGCTTCGTAATGTAAAATGGCAACGTGAAAGTCTAATGAATGTGGAAAGAGTGATTGTATCCCCAACTATAACTCACCTAGAGCCCCTAGTGTGAGAGATAGCCAAAGACCAATAATTGTAACTCTAACCATGACTCACCTAGAGCCCCTAGAGTGAGAAATAGCTAAAGTCCAATTGTTAACAAGAATAAAGAACCAAACCCTTCTAATATGGCAATTAATAGGTTCACCCACTCTTCTTAGCTAATTAGCCAAAACTATGCCCGGAAAGCCCCTCCAAAGGCACAATCCTAACTCTAAGTCACCCAAACCTATTCATGACATGCAATTTAGACCTTCCAAAGACATACACACACAAATGGGATATTTGATTACAACTATTCCTACAATTAAGTTAATCTACTCCTAATCCCATCAATGAACACATATCAATTTCCAATCATCCATAAACATGCATTTCAAGATAAGAGACATATCAATAACAATCAAGAATGAATCAAAACACAAATTGGATATAAAAACAACCATATATATATTGAGCACAAAACAGGTTTACAAATATTCCCAAGTGGGGATTACACATTCAAGAAAACAAGAAATACATAGAGAGTGAGAAATAGATACAACCCTTGAAGAAAACCTCCTCCAAGAGCTCCTTCATTTGCTAGCTCGAAATTGACCAAAGCCCACTCCTATCTCTATGTAATCTACTCCTAAATGTGGTGGAGGATGTGTAGAAGGTGAGATGGGGAGCATCTATGGAGGAAAAACCTCCATGGATGCTCTTGGAAGCTCCTCTCTCTCTTATTTGGTGAAGAAAATGAAGAAGAAGATGAGGAAGTTTGTGGGGAGTGTGTTCTGTTAGAAGAGAAGAGAAGAGAAAAGAATAAGGTGTTTATATAGTGTTGGGAGGTTAGGGCATGAATTGGGGATGAAAGGATGAAACTGTCCCTGAAATTCACCCAAAAAATGACTTTCTGGAGCTGATCGGCGGTTTCGTTCTGCGGCCTGACCGCCGTTTGAAGTAGCCGTTTAGACCTGATGCCATTTCAGCATTTCAGCATTTCAGCATCACGCACCGTTACGGAAATGGGCATAACTTCCTACAGAAAGCTCGGAATTGCAATCTGTAAAATGTTCTGGAAACTAGCCTTCCGGGGCTTTCTAAATATATAAAGATATCAATGTGGTTCGATTTGAGGAGGAAGATATGACCCTTGCAAGATGTACATTCTGCACACGTATATATAATTTCTTCTATTTTTGGCTCATTTTGCCTCCCAAACTAATCTTTAAGCTCAAAACCTTATTGTAGGGAATATGTACCTAAACAAGGCTCAAACAAAACATTATATACAAAAATACACTCAAAAACGAGACAAACGATCGGAAATGGGGGACCTCAAATAGGTATAAAATAGTCCGATCATGGGTCCTATGCAAACCGAAAGTTTAGGTGGAAAGAGATACATTTTTGTTTGTGTTGATGATTTCTCTAGATTTACATGGACATATTTTCTTAGAGAAAAATCCAAAACTTTTGATAAGTTTAAAATGCTTTGTACTAAAATACAAAATGAAATGAATTCTAACATTAAAAGCATTAAACGGATTAGAAGTGACCATGGGAGGGAATTTGAGAATGCCTCTTTTGAAAGCTATTGCAATAGCTTAGGCATTTCCCATGAGTTATCGGCTCCTAGGACACCTCAACAAAATGGAGTTGTTGAGAGGAAGAATAGGGTTCTTCAAGAGATGGCCCGAGTGATGTTGCTTAGCAACAATGTCCCTGGGAACCTATGGGCCGAAGCCGTCAATATGGCTTGCTATATATGGAATCGTGTTTTCCTAAGGCCCGGATCTAGAAACACCTCCTATGAGTTATGGAAGGGTAGGAAGCCAAATGTTAGCTACTTCCACACATTTGGAAGCAAATGCTACATTTTAAATGATCGTGATCAACTTGGCAAATTTGATGCTAAGAGTGATGAGGGTATCTTTATTGGCTATGCCTTAAGTAGTAGAGCATATAGAGTTTTCAACTTGAAGACTCGAACCGTCATGGAATCATCCAATGTTGTTATTGATGATACTAGGCTCAAGTCAAATGACCATGAGGAGGAGGAAGTTTTAGATGATGACTCTCCTTTGGAGAAGGTTGTGGTGACTCCCAATATTGGGACGTCCAATGACAATAATGAGGTCACACAACCTACTACTAGAGTCCCTCTCTTGGACTCTAATGAACCCGCTCCATGGGTTAGAAGACTCCATAACAAAGAGGATGTTATTGGAGATGTGAATGAGGGTGTTAGAACTAGGCGTCAAATAGTTAATCTTATTAGCTTTACATGCTACACCTCTCAAATTGAACCCTAAAAGGTTGATGAAGCCTTGAATGATGAATTTTGGGTTCTTGCCATGCAAGAAGAGCTAAACCAATTCGAAAGGAATGAGGTTTGGACTCTAGTTCCTAGGCCTAAAAGCTCACATGTGATAGGCACTAAGTGGATTTATAGGAACAAATCCGATGAAAATGGCAACATAGTGCGGAATAAGGTTAGGCTTGTAGCACAAGGGTACTCTCAAATTGAGGGTGTCGACTTTGAGGAGACTTTTGCTCCCGTTGCCCGTTTAGAGTCCATTAGGCTTCTCTTGTCCATCTCTTGTGTGCATAAGTTCAAATTGCACCAAATGGACGTTAAGAGTGCCTTACTCAATGGCTTCTTGCAAAAGGAAGTGTTTGTTTAACAACCCAAGGGGTTTGTGGATGCACACCACCCCAACCATGTCTATCGCCTCAAGAAGGCTCTATATGGGTTGAAACAAGCACTGAGGGCTTGGTATGAGCGCCTCACTCAATTTCTTGCTGACAATAACTACACAAGGGGTAGTTTTGACAAGACAATATTCATCAAGAAAGACAATGATGAGCTTTTCATAGCTCAAATATATGTTGATGATATAGTTTTTGGCTCCACCAACAACACCAAGGTCCAACAATTTGTTGATGTCATGTCTCATGAATTTGAGATGAGTCTTGTTGGTGAGCTTAGTTACTTCCTAGGTTTGCAAATTAGGCAATTAGATGATGGGATTTCCATAACCCAAGCCAAATATGCCAAAAACCTAGTGAAGAAGTTTGGACTAGAAAATGCCAAACATTGTGATACACCCATGAGTACCACTTTGAAGCTAAGCAAGGATGCTAGTGGTAAAAGTGTGGAACAAACTCTATATCGGGGCATGATATGTAGCTTGCTTTATTTGACCGCAAGTAGGCCCGATATATCTTTTAGTGTGGGTGTGTGTGCTAGGTACCAAACGGATCCCAAGGAGTCCCATCTCTCTTCCTTAACGAGAATCATTCGCTATGTGAATGGGACATCCAACTATGGGATTTGGTACTCTTTTGACACTAATGCTAGTCTTGTAGGCTTTAGTGATGCAGATTGGGTAGGAAATTGCGATGATAGGAAGAGCACATCGGGCAGTTGCTTCTTTCTAGGCAACAACTTGGTGTCTTGGTTTTGAAAGAAGCAAAACTCGATTTCCTTGTCCACGGCCGAGGCCGAGTACATAGCCGCGGGGAATGGATGCATACAACTCCTATGGATGAAGCAAATGCTATTAGACTACGGATTCAACCAAGGTACACTCACTCTCTTTTGTGATAACATGAGTGCCATTAATATTTCCAAGAATCCGGTACAACATTCTAGAACTAAGCATATTGACATCCGCCATCATTTCATTAGAGAGCTTGTTGAAAATAAATGCATAGTACTTGAACATGTAGGTACTAATAATCAACTTGCAGACCTATTTACTAAACCCTTAGATGCTACTAGATTTAAAACACTAAGTAGATCTATTGGGATATGTCTTATGGAGTGATGAGTTTTGTGATTGACCCTATATGGGGAACTCAAGCAAAGAGAGCTATTTTGCATTCTTGTAACTTGCAAAAAAAATTCGAAATAACTTATGCCTCTTCTTTTAATTGCTTGAGTAAGCTTGGTTGCACATATGTATATATGTTTTCAATTCAAAAAGTGTGAACCTTGCTTGTTTACAATCCATGTCATATTTATGTTCAAACATGCATTTTTGGACTAGGAGATGTACATAGGAAGTATGATTTGAATGACCTATAGTTATCTCCATGACATGATGATTCTTTTATAACATGCTAATGTCAAATGAAAAAGCATGAAATTCATATAACATGCTCACATGAAAAGCATGAATTGATGATTGCATATTCTTAAAATGCAAAACTTGTGTGAAAGCTTATGAGACTCAAAATGAATAAAGGATCTTGTATCCGTTCAAAGGAATTTATATTCCAAATGTCTCTCTTTCTTTATTGGTTGAACATGGCTACTATCATACAGATATCTTATCCGGAAAAATCAAATAGGGTGCAAAGTCGCTCATGCCATGTTTCGCTTATAAAGTTGGATATAGTTGCTCTTAAATTGAAATCAATAAAATCTCTATATCCTTGCTTTTCTCATGACAATGGTGAAATTGGTTTGAATTCTTATTGGAAACCTTTGTCATTTGCTTTGCCAAATACCATTGTATTTTGGACTTGAATGCTACATGTCTTGTATGCAAAGCATGTTTGATTCACACATTTTCTCAAATAAATCTCCTTGTTTCTCTCCAATTAATTGAGATGCATAAAGTGACTTATATTGATTATGCAAATATCTTGCATGCTACTATCTCTCGTTGCTATGAGTGACTCGGTTGGGGACTACTCATTTGCCTACATCATGACAAAAAGGGGGAGTAGGATATGGTAAGGGGAGTTGCAAATTGTAGTGGCAATTGTGCTTGTTGGGGAGAATATACATTGAGGGGGAGTAACCCGTTGAGGGAGAGCATTGCATACACATACATTGCATAATGTTGTGCCTAATTTTAAAAAAATGCAAATGCTTGTTTTTGTTCTCACTTGATTAATCTCACTTTTTACTTGTATTGGAAATGTTAGAAACTTTATTTTTAGGGATTGATGATTCTAGAAGAGGTTGAAGACTTCAAGTTGCAATTTTTTATCTCTTTGTAATGTAGAATATCATTGTAGTCCCGTAGTTTCTATTTCTTTGTGAGGAATCAATGTGAGTGGTGGTTTTGTCACGAAATAGCCAAAGGGAGAGATTGTAAGGTTCCCATTTGTTGATTGGCTTATTTCATGGACAAACCACATGTTGGGGTTCTTTGTAAGGGTAGCTTAGGTGTTGTTGTTATTGCTCAAGCCATTTGAAGACCTCGTCTTGATAAGCACCGAAGGTAAATTTCTATGTGCTTACTTGTCTTGAAGAGATAGTTGCACAAACTCACAACTCATGCATATGTTTAATCCTTGTATGTTGTGTGTCTTATTTTTGTGCATTAATGTTCATTAACATCTCTTCTTACTTGTCATTTTGATTGCATCTTGCATATCCAATTGCCTTGTCATGCTTAGACTTAGGATTGCATTTTTGCATTGGGCGCTCTCAAAAACGCTCTACAGAAGCGCTGTACGAACAGCGCCCATCGAGCGCTGTTCAGACCTGATCGATTTAATTCAGTCACTGTTGGGTCGCTGTACAGGCGCTGTACACAGCGCTGTACGTACAGCGCCACTCTGTTTTCCCGAGAGAACAGAGTTGGGGCGCTGTACAGAAGCGCTCTACGTACAGCGCCCAAGGCAAAATCAGGCCAACTTATTCAAAACGACCACACTTTGATTTGGCCTCCTATATATATGCCACTTTGACTTTAGGTCAATTAAGAGAGTTCATATTCAGATTTCATACTTAGGATATTTTTCAAAGAGAAGAAAAAATTCCAAGAACTCATTTTCTATTTACTCAAACACTTTTTCATGATCATCAATCATCATCTAGCATCATCTTTGATCATCTAGATGTCTCTTTGCATGGATTATTCATCACACTTTACTTGGTAAGCTTTTCACTAATATCTTACATATTTTGTGTTTTTCTTAACAAGCATTCTCAATTTATTACTTGTATGATTTTCATATATCTTTTGATACAAGATTGAGATTAGTGTGTTTTATGTTTTGAGAAGTTGTATTGTGATAGCTAATTAGGTTTTGTGCTTAAATCGTGATTAGCTAAACGATTTGACATGTCATTTAGTTTTAATATCTAGGATTGTTCTAATTGCATACTCATCATCTTAGATAAGCATATAGGGTCTCCCTTGCTCTATGTTGCATTTGGATATTCATATATTCACTTAGGGTGTTATTCTCTTCATTGAGAAAGTAAGTCTTGTGTGTAGCTTCCGGGATTAGGTTGCTTAGATCACAAGCAAATTGGACTAGGTTCACTTATACCGGGGATTAGGTAGGTGTGTGATTACTTCCGGGATTAGGTTGTAATCTGTTAACCCAAAATTGTCACCAGGGTGCAATTTAGAATTAACGATATGTGATAGACACGGATCTAATTAGACCTTGGGCTAGCGGGATACTCTATACCCCGATCTTCTGCTGGTTCTCTAGAATCTGCTAGGTGAGATATTGCATGTATGTATCGGATCCGGATCCGGATCGGGATTAATTAGGGCCAGCGAGATACTTAGTAGCCTGGTATCCCGCTGGGTATCATGAATCTGATATTATGATGAATGCAAGTACTGGGATGGATGAGTTTCTTATACGGTGGATGCATGAAAACTGAAAGGGGGTTTATATATATGTATATATGGGTTTGAAATACGATATTTACAACTCGGTATTCGAACTATCAATATTACAGCATGGAGGAAAATAAGCCTCAAGGAGAACGATGGAGATGGAGCTTTTCGTGCCTATCGATAAGTAGAAAAAGTGAATTAGGGTTTTGATCCCCTTTCCTATGAACATATGATTAGTATATATAGGCCCACTTTCTTGCTGGGCACTCCTAGAACCTCGGTCTAGGGTTTCAGTGATACAAGAGTCTTCCTGTGGAGTCCGACAAATTCATCGGGAATTTGATCCCAAACGACCTGGTGATTCCTTCTTTTTCGGTTCCCAAATGAGTTGTCTCCTATTTAAAATAGGACACTAAATTGGCGGGAATGAATGTCGCGTTGTAACATGTATTTTTATCTTGAACGGTGACATTTATTGTCTGTTTTTATATGTAGTCTAATCTTCGAGGTGCCCCCCTCCTGCTTCAGCAGGGTCGGTTTACTGGGATCCTGGTATACGTCTTGCCATGTGTATGTCACGTGTTTCACCGGTTGGGGGTACCCCGGGTACCCTGCATTTCTCATGCTCCTTTAATAGTGATGTTCGCGGATATCGGGGTTTCAAGTAGCGGGGTACCAGGATACTCGGGTATCGGGGTATCCGGGGTAGTTGGGTGCCAGGATCTGGTAATGGTTGTGTCTCCCAGGCCCCCACTTAGTTTTTTTGGCTTCCTAGTGCTTTTTCATGGTCCCGGGATTTCTAGACCTGGCCGTGGTGGGTAATGGCTCTTTCTCTAGCCTGTCAGCTAGCAGGCGGGGTCCCCGGACATCTTTTCGCTTCTACTTTGGATCCTGGCTTTCTTCTGTAAGCTAGTGGAAAATTCTTTTTTTGATCCTTGCCAATTATGGCGGTTAACAGAAGTCCCCCCTGACTTGAACACCGGTGCCTTGCTGGGGTTGGAGTCAGGATTCCCTCATCCACTCGAAGGATTTTCCGTCTTGTCCGCTTGTTTAGTCTCGTCTGGTTGGCTTCCACAATTGATGAGAGTATCTTTCTTGGATTTGATTGCATTTAATGCTCGACTCACGTGTCAGATAACGTCTGTCTTCAAGTTTTAAATTGGTCGTTTTTGGCGTGATTCCCTCGAAACTGTCATGATTTGAAAGGAATAATGAATTCCCGTTTACGCGTGCGTGTCTTTTAAAATATGACTTAGAGGGTGTGTGAAAGGGTTGTTAATCCGTTATTACCAAATTTTCGGATTAGTCAATATTACAAATATAACCCCAATTCACAAAACAATAATCAAGTGTAATATGGTGCGGAAATATAAACGACACTTAATTTTTACGTGGAAACCCTCACAGGAAAAACCACGGGCTGGTAAGTGCGCCACACTCGAACCTCGAGTCCACTAATTGTGATAGCGTATACAACCTAATCCCGGTTTGACGGCCTAATCCCGGCCAATATCCTGCTACCACTACCCGCAGGCCTGTAAAAGTGGACCTAGTCCAATTTGCTCATGTGACCACCTAATCCCGGTGTACGACCTAATCCCGGTCTATCACACAAGACTTACTTCTCCGAAGAGATCAACACCCTAAGTGAATATGCAATGATATCCAAATATGCAATATAGAGCTAGGGTAATCTATATGCTTACCTAGGATTATATGATGACAATAAAATCAATCCTAGATATGAAAATAGCTATATGTCATGGCATACAACTTTAGCTAAGTAAAGGATAACCAATCCTAGATACAAAGCTATCACAAAAAACCCACAAACATTCAAAAGATTAACTAGTTGATTAAAAAACAATCTATCAACCTAGTTATAAATAAATTACACAAGAATGTTTATGGCATAGCTTTTAGGCAATAAAGACCTAATCAATTAAGCTATCAAAAATAATCTCAATCATATAATGAGATTAATTAGCTAGATATAAAATAGGCATGAAAACCTAGCTAACATAAATAACCCAATCAACACATAATCTCAATCATGTATGTAGAAATTACTCAAAGAACATACAAGTGATAAAAGAGATAAATTGATAAGTAAAAACACTAATTATGTAAGATAAAGTGTTCAACAAATCATACCATGTGTGTTGAAGAAGACCCATGCATTAGCACATACTAGATGAACCTAGATGATGCCTAGATGATGATTTGTGCATGTGGGAATGGGTTTAGAGAGATAAAGATGTAATCTTTAAGCTTTTTCTCTCAAGTCTCTCTTTCTCTCTCAAGAATATGGAGCCTCTCTCTTTAGGGTTTGATTTTGTGGCTCAGCCCTCAAAATGATGAGAAAGATATGTATTTATAATGCCCAAGTGAAACTATGTCATTTTGGAAGAAATGGAAAAATTATGGGCATTTTCGCGGTACTCGCGTCAGTGCAGCGACTCAAGATTCGAGCGCTTTGAAACATGACCAAACGACATCGAAACCTTTCGTATGATATATCGTTGGAAAGGTATGGATGTCTATTTCTACTCATTTTTATAGAATGACATTTCAATGTCTGTAGAAAACGTTATGGTTAATTGAGTGACCAAAGGTCAGAAACGGACAACAACAGAGTTGCCCTGTTTTGGTTGTAACTTTGGAGATTTTAAAACCAATCCAAACGGTTATGAAATATTACGAATAATATACCGTTGGAAAGGTATGGGTGTCTAGTTTGTATAGAAATTTTTAAAACTCATTTTGAAGCTTTGTGTAAAACGTTATGGCCATAAGACCATACATAGGTCAGTTTTGAAAATCATTTAAATCATTAAAATTCAATCTCTTGAAACTAGACATTTTACTCCAGACAACCAAACCAAAACTACCACTTATCCAAGAGAAGGATGAGACCTTCTCAAGTGGTCAACCATTGCGCTAAGACATGCACACCATCGTGCAAGCGCGGACGTTTCCGATCACACAAACGGAAACGAATTACACCACACTTAAGACTAATCATGAAGTGCAAGTGTGGGAAGTGAATGCATCCTAATGCCTAAACATGTCATGGCATTTCAATGAACAAGATGCAATCACTTAAACATGCATGAATAGAATTCATGGCTTTGCATCCTAATGCCTAAACATGTCATGGCATTTCAATGAACAAGATGCAATCAAATAAAACATGCAAGAAGAGATGTTCAAGAACATGCATGCACACATATAAAACACACAACATACAAGAATAAGATTTATGCATGAGTTGTGTGTGTGTGCAACTAGATCTCTTCAAAGCAAGTAAGCACTAGAATTTACCTTTGGTGCTTCTTCTCTTGAGGTCTTGAGAGGGCCTTGGTTGTGTAAAACACCAACCATCAAATACCTAAGCTACCCTTACATCAAGCCCCAATATGTGGTTTGTCCACGAAATAAGCCAATAAATAGATGGGAATCCTTACATGATTCATCTCTGACTCCGTCTCTTCCTCTACCTCGATATCAGCCCGTCTTTGCCTATAAATGCACCCTTCCTTCTTCCCTCACATGCTCACGCTTATTTGAACCTTTCAGAGTTTCTGTTTCTCCTTCTTTCTCCTCTAAGAACCTTCTTTGCTTCCCTTCTCTTACTCAAATGGCTTTACCTTCCAACAAACCAGCTTCTACATCGGTCCTCCCAGAAGATAACCCGACGGTCTTGGCTAATCTTCCACCTTCTTCTCCGAATCTTCCTGACAGCATTGACGAGATGCTCGATGCGGGACAAACGGGATCAGGTGATGATTCCCCAACGTCTAAAGAGCCGAAACGAGGTCGGGACGACGGCGACGTCATCGATGACAGTACTCCGCTAAAACGCCGTCGTCCTAGCAAGAATCAAATAATCAGGTCGGGTTCTGGCTCTGGGCCCAAAGATCCAGCCCAAATCGCTGATGAAGACGATGATGAGGCTGAAATTAAGGCTGAAATCGAGGCAGATGAGGGGAATGCCCCGACTATCGATCTAACTGGGGTTCACATAGGCCCATTGTCTTCCTTCCACGACGGTCGGATTATCCCGGACTCCGTCTGTACATCTGAAACTCTTACCCGATTGAGGAGGACCTTTAAGATACCGGACTACCTCTTGCTGTCTCTCTCTCATCGGGGTTATTATATTTACACCCCCTCTGAAGGTCGTCTGCTGATCCATGTAGCCACCTTTGAATGCGGGGTCCAGCTTCCACTTCACCCTTCCCTCCGCCGAGTACTTATAGCTTTGGAACTAGCCCCACTCCAGATTTCTCCCGGGTTCTGGAAGAACTTGACAGGGTTCTTAGTGCTCTAGAGAGAGTAATGTGAAAGGGACAACATTCAGAGGGAAGTGGGCATCGACGAGATCCGCTACATCTACCAGGTAGCCAACCTATCACCCCGAGGTTAGTTTTACTTAAGACCTAGTAATAAAATGAAGTTCGTCGTACCCGGGGCGAACGTGAAATATAATTCCTCCTAGAAGGACGAATGGATAGTAGTCGAAGGGGAATGGGGCCACTCAGTGCACATCGAGGGGACCGAATATTCCGTTTCTACACAGTTCTCTCCCAGAGACAAATGGAGCTCAGAGGAGTTGTCTCCTGAATCCAGGGGGATTCTAACAAGGATCCAGAAGTAAGGTTATATTAACATGAAGTACCCCTCCTGTGATTCCTTCGTAGGAGCCCGGCTAGAGAGGTATCTGAGGATATCTGTCGCTGAACCGGGTGAGTGATCGTGCTTTGCCAACATCCTTCCTCTATTCTCTCTTTCTATGTTTAATATTACATATTTTCGTATATATATATATATATATATATATATATATTTTTTATTTGCAGTTTCAGCAGTCTCTCCTCCAGCATCCCCTCTTACTGTTACGGGACCGTCAATCCTGGCTTCTCAAGCACCCCGCTCTCCCATTCCTTCTCCTCTTGGCGCCGGGGTCACCTCGGGGTCTTACCCCTCGGCACCTTCCTCTCCTCCTATCTTGGACGTTTCCCGGAGCCTTCTCTAACAAAAATTGTTGCTCGTCCCTCGCTTAGCGAGATGTTGGCGAAGGCAGCCAAGGTCAAAACCTCTCTAGTCCCCAAGGCGAAGCCTCCCGCTAAGATTGCTAAACCCGCAGTTGCAGCTGCCCCTCCTTCTTCTCAGATTTATTCCGCCATGCGCTCCATTAGGGCGGAGAAGGCTAGACCTGCCCGGGTGGACAAAGGAAAGGACTCCACCTCTAGAGCTCCCCTTGCTAGCCTTTCATCCGGGTTTAGGCCCCAAGATAACAGCCAAGATGACATTGTTTCCAAGTTCATCGCGGCGTGTCCCGGTGGGAGTCTGCAGTCGATGTCCTCTTTGCCTACGGAGATTTTGGCTACCAAGGGGGCTTCCCTACTTGCTGAGGTAAGATTTTGCTCCCTCCAAGTTGGTATAGTTGGTATAAATGCTCATGTATCTCATTTGACTATATTTGACTATAAATATAAGGCTTCAAGTTTACCTTAGCTATCGGGCAACAGGTGGCAACTTTGAAAGAGGCCAATTTGGCGCTTCAGGCCAATTTGGAAGAAGCCCGCACCGATCTAGCCCGGTCTGAAGAAAACGTCACTGCCCTGGTCCAATCTGCAACTGAGTCTGAATCTGGGAGGCAGGCTGCTCTGGTGGAGTTGGATAGGATGCAGCGTGCTTATGACACGGAGACTATCGTTTCCACCCGGCGTAAGGCTGAGAGGGAGTCCATCAAGGCTGAGATGGCAACTCTTTTAGACGAGAACCGGTTCCTACGGGGATCCGTGAAGATCTTAGGATCCCGACTAGATTCTTCCTTCACGGACGGATATTTTACTGCCTCTTACGAGGTTGCCAAGGCCTTCCCACCTCCTTTCGACTTGATGACTCCTTTTGGCTGGGATCGGGATCACATTATGGCTAAGGCCGCAGCCCTTTCAGATGTTGGCCTTGACCAAAGGGGTCCCTCGAAGGATGTCTCTGTCCCGGATCCATCTTCTCTCCCTCCTATTGCAGGATCTGGAGAAAATGTTGAGGAGGAATCTTAGGATCCTTCTTCCATTCAGGAAGATGTTGGGCAGGCTTCTGTTCAACGCTTAAAGGTGGCGGGCTCTCCTGCTGTGACCAGCTCACTTGAAGAAAGGCAGGCACAAGGGGAACAGGCGGTGGAATCCCGGTAGGAAAAGCACGTAGGAGGGGGGGAATGATATATGACTTTGCCTTTTTCTTTATCGGAATTTATTTTTGTAACTGTTTGTAGCCCGGAAATGGGGGTGGGCACCCTGCCTAAGTTAATGAACTCCTTCCACTCTTGCGATCATTCTCTTTTACCCTCCTAAAATGCTTGCTTGTTGAACTTATGCCTTGCCCTATGATGGTGCTTGTATGTTTGAACGTGATCTAAGTAAAGACTATCCTGATTTCTGTATAGTTTTAGCTTCCATCTTAACTTGCTGGTGGACGATAGGTCTTCAATTTGTCTTGAATACAAACCTTAGTTAATAATCTCTCTTAGTAGAAATCAGCTATTAGATATCATGTCTAACCATTGCTCATTTAACTTTACTGAATTCTTTGCTGGGAATCCTGGTAATGGTTTCATCTTAGTCACCTATCAAGGTGAAACGTCTGGCTCCCAAGTGTAATGGCCTAGTTTCCTGATGCTATGTTTCTGAGCGGCTACTAAATCCATTTCGACTCAGACCTTTGAATGTAACAAGGAGAAGTGGTAGTACGATGCAGAAAGATGTCGGGTATCCAGATGGAGTATCTTGGCTTCTTGGTGAACTGTCCTGGCAAGCAGCTATGGCTACTTTGCCACCAGGTTCATCCTGGAGGGGGGTATCCCCCGTCCGAGGCTTCAGGAGGCCCATATAGGTTCTCCTGGTCTTGACGAGGGCTACTTTGACACTGGGTTCATCCTGGAGGGGGGTATTCCCCGTCCAAGGCTTCAGGAGGCCTATATAGGTTCTTCTGGTCTTGATGAGATCGATCCTGGTGAGTGACTACACCCCTTATGCATTTGAGCACCAGGTCCTTCCTGGAGGAGGGTATACCCCGACCAAGGCAACAGGAACACCATATGGCTTTTCCCGGTCTCGAGGCGAAATGGAACGATGAAGACTTGCTTAGGCAAAATTAGGAATACTAAAACTGACTTTATTGATTTTCTCAAAAGCAAATACAAAGCAGAAAATGGTCGGGGTGTACACATCAGAAATACACCAACCGAGCTAACATCCTTCTTCAAGTCTTGAGACTAAGTCCTCCTAGAATGACCCTTCTTCCTGAGGTAACACAATGGGTACTCTCCTTTATTTCCAAACTGTTCTGTGCTTTCTAACTACGCCTCCACGAGACCCGATTTATGGATGACGCGGGCATACTGCCTTGTCAATGCAGCAGAGTTAGCAGATACTGCGTAACATGTGCGGGCTGCCTGCTGGTCTCCCCTGACTTCTCCAACCTCAGTCCCAACCGGACATTTCAGGACATTGTGATAAATGGACAAGACTCCCTTGATGCCTGATAAAAATGGTCTTCCCAAGATTGCATTATAAGCGGATGGGGTGTCTACCACGATGAACTCAGTCATGATGTTCTGTTGGAGGGGGGCTTCTCCGACTATCACGGGCAAGATGTGTGTTCCTACTGGCATCACGGAGTCCCCTGAAAATCCGTATAAAGGTGTAGTGCAGCTGTTGTAACAGGGATTCTTCATGTTGAGCTTCTCCAGTGCTCCTTTAAACAGAATGTCCACACTACTCCCGGTGTCTACAAGGATGCGGTGGACCCGATAATTAGCAATCTGAACCGTGATCACCATTGGATCGTCATGGAGTTGTGTAAGGTTTATAGTTTATGTTGGCATAAATTCCATATCAAAATGTGTTTCTCTTGTAATGTTTAGTGGTTCATATATTGAAGAATTAAGAAGACGAAGGATGTCTCAACCACAATTCATTCAAGAAGTCGGCATTTAAGAGATTTGTGCATCATTGTTCAACAAAGGTAATAAAGGACCTCATATCTCTTACAAGGCTAGGCACACAGTCACACATAGCATTCTTGTGTGTTTCTTCATGATTAAACATCACTTATGTATCACTTTCACACACTTGACAAATTATGCTCATGCATTCATACTATATTGGTAATATTTTGTTTATTGCATTTTCTAGGACTATGTCTGGAAATTAGCATATGTGTGTCTATTTGTGCTTGTATGTTTTCGTTTTTTTGTACGTGGACTTGAACATGTTCTTATTTGATGTCTTATTGAGTTCCGGTCGTTTCGGTTACTCATTCATGTAGTTTCGAGTCCAAACGATGTAGCTACGCTATTTTTCGTTCTCATTCGTTGAGTTGACTTCATCATCGTTTTCCAAGATGATTTCTCAACCATTTTTCAAAGTTGTGTAGTTGTCGTCATGCGTAAGAGAGTCACGGTTCGTAATCAGAAAACGGATTCAAAATCGGAGTTCGGATGCCCAAGATATGGGCTGAAGAACCGAGGGAGCACGCGAGAGAGGCAGCAGGCCGTGAGGCCACTTGGCCCAGCCGTGAGGGAGGCCGTGGGCCCCACGGCCAAGGGGGATCTCTGCCCCCGTGAGGCCCACACGCCCCCCATGGCCTGGGGTGACGTGGCCTCACCTCATTGGCCCGGAATCTCTTCTCTCTCCTCCTTATATCTTCCCTCCATCTCTCTCCATTTGATTTTTTAAGAAGAAAAGGTTGTAAATTCCCGTCAGTCCTCTCCTCTGAATTTTCTCATCTTCCAAACATCATATCTCCCTCATCCAGAGTCGTATTTGAGTGATTCGAATTGGAGAACGTTCGTAATTAAGTCCTCTATCATTTCTGAGTGGTTTGGTAGCTGATTGATCGAGTTTTCTGATTGTTACACACTGAAATCCGAACCAGCTGTTGAATCAAAGGTATTGGACTAATCTTTGGGATTTCTTTCTTTTCAACCTTCAATTTGCTTGGGGTTTCTTCTTCTATATCTATGTTTATGTTTGGTAAAAGCTATTGAGAAAGGTAGCTTGATAATCATTCTAATTGAAAGTCAATTTATAGACAAATGTGGACTAGTTTCTATGATTCTAGGTTTTTCACATGTTTGTGAGTTGTATTGGGATTAGAATGGCATCTTAGGTTATTTGTGACTTGATTGAATCAATTTTGTGATAAATGACTTTGAGATTTGATTTGATCCTTTGATTGATGAAATCTAGGATTTGTGTATTTGTTTGTGTTTTAGAGCAATCTAAGATTTGATTGATTTATATCTTGAATCTTTGCTCTAGAATATTGTGTAGAATATTGATTGATTAAATCTCATATATCTAGCATTTTATTGTATGTTGATTGCATCTTGAACTTGTACTTCATGAATATATTTTGATTCAAGTGTTGTATATGTGAATGACACTTTGAGCTTATGTGTTTGGTGTTTCACATGCTTTAGGTTTTATTCTTGTATTTTGCATCTAGACTTTATTACTTGTGATATCACATGTTTAAGTCTATTTGTACCATGGAATGTGTTATCCTGAAAATCCGTCGGGGGTTTTCCCAAGATAACCTGGACCGCGATGTACGGGGTGTACCGCAGCTTGCCCTGGACCGGGTGGGGTGAAGCTCCCTTGGCCCGGGCACCAGGGACCGATACTATGCAATAGAACCGGTCCTACAGGGTGGAACAGAGGTTGAGGTAGCGTGCTGGTGCGTGTGGTGCGCCTGGTGTATCTTTGGAGGGGTAAAAATGTGGGCCTTTTATTATTTAACAGTGGAGTACATCGTCCATCACTTCATATACCACATCCAGCTATTACAAAAGGTTTACTAGTGGGATGGGGACACAACATACAAGAGTACAAACTAAGCAGGGAGGTCACTCAATGTGTTGCACACGGGGGCTTTGCCCAGGCGAGACAATAGCCAAGTAGACCATACATATAGGAGCTTTGACTAGGCGGGGTAGTAGCCAAGTAGAACATACATATAGGAGCTTTGACTAGGCGGGGTAGTAGCCAAGTAGAACATACATATAGGAGCTTTGACTAGGCGGGGTAGTAGCCAAGTAGAACACATACATAGGAGCTTTTACTAGGCGGGGTAGGAGGTTTTTGGTTTTAAGGGCCAACCCCCTCCTCTGTGGGATGTAGGGGTATTTATAGGGTCTCTGGTAGGGGGGTAGGTGGAGGTCCCCTGTTTAGGCGGGAACTCCTAGTTAAATCTCCACCGTTCCCTCCTATCCACAATGGCGGTCACAAGGAATCAAGGGTCAGGATTGCGCCCTCCCGTTCTTCCATGGCGGGAGCCTCCGTTTTGGTAAGTGGGGGCCCTAGTTCCTAGGGCGCAATTGGCGGGGCTTATCCTCGCCACTGATCTAGGGCAGGGTCGGGGTCACCACACACCTTGGAGAGTTCTGATCGCTCCACCTAGGCCTCAGGTCCAAATCAGAACCTCTGTAGGGCTGAGGTGGTGGAAAGGTAGTATTTTCACGAGCTTTGATTGGTCGTAAGGGGCCTTTGTGGCGGTAGGAAGTCGTTGTCAAGGTTCTGGCCTGGCAGGGGACAGTGTCAGCGCCTGTCCCGCTGCACCCTGTCAGGCGTTCCCTCCTACCATTTCCTTTTTCATGCTTGCTGTATTTCTGTAAGTATTTTGCTGAGGGAACTAGTATCCTCTTGCATGTAAGGGATAGTTGACTTTCAATTAGGGCTGAGATGGAATGCCATCCCCCCGTTGATGTGGCGCGGCTAGTAGGCGATCTCGACCGTTGGTTGCTGTCTTTCCTCAGTCATGCTTACTGCTCCCTTATTAATGAGGCGACATTGGTGCCTTCCAGGTGTTCTCAGCACCCTTTTTATCCCATGTGAGCTGGAATCAGGGGCTAGCGTCATCCCTTACGAAGCAGGACGCGCTAGCGAGCTCCTAGGGGTTCTTTTAGAGAGGGCCGCTCGAGTAGTAGGGGGGTGCTGTGGGGGGCAAGATAGTGATTTCTGTGATGGGTACGGCCATTGGGCCGGACCCACTACTGGAAGAAACGGTCCTTCTCATTGGGCTATTAAGCGGGGCCGGATCCCGAACGGATCGTGGCCTTGGAGGCGGGCTCCCCACTAGGCCATGTACCCTTTCTTTGGAAGCGTTCTAATGGGAGGAAGGCCGGTTCTGGGTTGAGCGATGCTTAATCCTGGCGTGACTGAGAGTGGGCCCGGTCGAAGGAAGGACGGGCCTTTATTCCCAACAAGCGGGTTGGGTTGATCATGGGTGCGACTATGGTAGGCAATGAAGCGGTCCGGTCCCTTTAGTGGGAAAAGTTCTTCCTTGAATTGATTGCCTAAATTTCCGGTTAACAGAATGTATTGATCATATGTTCTATGTTGATTTGATTGTTTGCATCTTTTGCATTCACATGATCACACTAGGAAGTCCTTGTAAAAGGCATGAAGTCTTGGTTAGAGTCGGGGTGACTCGAATAGCCAAGCAAGAAGACTTGCCTAGAGTCGGGATGACTCAGATAGGTAAGCAAAAAGTCATGGCTAGAGTCGGGAGGACTCGGATAGTCATGCATGGGAGGCTCCCTAGAGGCAAGAGTGCCTTGGATAGGGAGTTGGCTATTGTATTGGTAGGCCTAGGCGTATGGTTAGACATAGACTCTGATAGAGCGGGGTACACGGGAGGTGTATGCACTCTTGAGGAATTTCTAATCTACCATCGATGTTGGTTTTGTGAGGTGTCCAATATATGGTGGTTTCGCATCATTGAGGGATTTCACTCTTTCCAATAGGGTTGGGTAGGCTTAGACTTCATTAGGTTGGGTGAGCTAAAGATTGGTCACTTTGTGAATGTTCTATGTTTACTTTCCAATAATATAGTACCCAATGGTTGTAGTTCAACCCGTGGATGTTTCCTCCTTGGAGGTTTTACCACGTTAAAAAATCTCTTGTGTTAATTCTTCTTATCTCTATCTCTTATATTTTAATTGTATATTTTTATTATCTTGTTTCATAGTATTCACTTATGATGTATTGTGAAGCAAGACTTTGGATAGTGTGATTAGTGAATTCATTTTATTGATCAATTTTATTTCTATGATTCTTTTGTATATTGTATTTGTGTATAGTGATATTTGATCACTCTTGTAACTCATTGAACATATAGTGAAATACAAGTATTATTTGTTGTTATACTTATTTGTTTGTTTACCTCATACAACTTGATGATGTATATAGACCATGCTTATATGATTACCTATTCATATTGTCTATGTATGTTGTCTTTTCTTAGTATGTTTGTTGTATGTAAGGCAACCTTGAGGGACAAATGAAAGTTTGTTCAAGGGATTGAAAAAGGCGTAAAAACCTATTCACCCCCCTTTAGGTATGCCTTAAGCAATTTAACTACGTTTGTATACTTTCAATTGGTATCAGAGCAGGTCATCGGACGGCACTCGACGAGATCCGGTTTATACTTACGTGTAGATTGCTTAGGTTTTTGAAAGTATGGTTTTCCAAGATGATGTGATGACCGAAGGGGCTTCAAATTCTAGGCCTCCTCTTCTCAAGGGTCACAACTATGGGTTTTGGAAATTGAGGATGAAGGCGTACATTCGATCTATTGATGAGAGACCTTGGATGACCGTTGAAGAAGGTTACCTTGCTCCCAACAAGGTTGAGGATGGAGTGACCGTTTCCAAGCCTATGAGTGAGTGGTCTACTAATGAGTTTGAGTTAGCAAAATGGCATCATTGGGCGGTGAATGCTATTTTCGGAGGTGTTGATAGTAGGCAATTTTCCTACATTCAAAACCTAGAAACCGCAAATGAGGCATGGGAGGCTCTCCAAGTCACCAATGAGGGGACTAAAGCGGTGAAGAAGTCTCGTCTTCAATTGCTCACTTCTTGATTTGAGGTTTTGCAAATGGGTGAGGAAGACAAGTTTGTTGACTTCCAAGATAAGCTACTAGACATCGCCAACCAATGCCAAGCACTTGGTACTCCTATCTCCGGTGAGAGGCTAAATTGGAAGATTCTTAGATCACTTCCAAAGAGGTTCAAAGCCAAGGTTACCGCCATTGAAGAGAGCAAAGACGTTGACGTCATGAGCTTAGATGAGTTGCTAGGATCTGAAAGTTCTCAAAATACTCGAGGTGTGTTTATCAATATAAAGCTAGAGGGGGGGTGAATAGATTTTATCTAATTATTACCCAATTTTCGCATGCATGTCAATTTTACGAAAATACCCCTAGCAAGTCAACAAAACATACAAGTGTAATAAGATGCGGAAATAGTAAATGACACTTGATGTATACGTGGAAAACCCAACCACTGGGAAAAACCATGGGCTGATAAGTGCGCCACACTCGGACCTCGAAATCCACTATATGAAAAGACGGTTACACCCTCAAGTGATTCTCGGACCCTCACCCTAGATAACCTCAGGCTATGGACACTACCAATCGCCACTCTTGGTTCAATCCCTAGTGATATCCCCTGATACACTACTCTTGGCGTGAGCACCCTTTAATCTACCACGCGGGCCTTTTATAGCGGCTCTAGTCCAATTTGCTTGAGGCCTAAGCACACTTAGCCCCAAGACTTCAATCTCTCAAAGAGATGCACAACCCTATGTGAATATGTATGAATATTCAATTAATGCAATAAGAGCTAAGGTACTCTAAATGCTTACCTAGGATTATAAGATGACAATATAATCAATCCTAGATATCACATATAGCTATATGTCATGGCATATAACTTTAGCTAAGTAAAGGATAACCAATCCTAGATACAAAGCTATCATATAAAACCCACAAACATTCAAAGGATTAACTAGTTGATTAAAAAAAAATCTATCAACCTAGTTATCAATATATCACACAAGAATGTTCATGGCATAGCTTTTAGGCAATAATGACCTAATCAAATAAGCTATGAAAAATAATCTCAATCAATAAATGAGATCAATTAGCTAGATGGCATATGAACATTAAAGCCTAGCTAACAAATAATAACCCAATCAACACATAATCTCAATCTTATATGTAGAAATTAATCTAAACACATATAAGTAAAATATGAGATAAAATTGATAAGTAGAAACACTAATTATGTAAGATAAAAGTGTTCAACAAATCATACCATGTGTGTTGAAGAAGACCCATGCATTGGCATATGCTAGATGAACCTAGATGATGCCTAAATGATGATTTGTGCATGTGGGAATGGGTTTAGAGAATTAAAGATGTGATCTTTAAGCTTTTTCTCTCAAGTCTCTCTAAATATCTCTCTAGGGTTCTTATGATAAAAGACTTGTGTTCTGAACCAGAGATAAGGATGTATTTATAGAGACCAAAAACAGGGCAGGTGAAAATATAATTTTGCCCTTGAAACGCACCGATCGGCGGTTTCATTCGGCGGCCAGGCCGCCGAACTGAACCGCCGAATGGCTCCCGAGTGGAACAGGGGAACTTCGGCGACTTCATTCGGCGGTTTCGAAACCGCCGATCCCAACCGCCGTTTTGGACCCGAGAGATATATTTCAATCAGGTCTGATTTGGCAGTTTCGAACGGCGGCCAGGCCGCCGAACGTAACCGCCGATTCACCAAAAATGGTGAAACCAAGGAGAAGCCAAAGACATCTCCACCGGCGATCATTGCGCAAAACAAAGCACATTACCGTGCACGCGCGGACGTTTCCGAACATCCTTAGGGAAACGAATTACTCCACACTAAAAGCTAACATACATGAAGTGCAAGTGTGGGAATTGAATGCATCCTAATGCCTATCATGTCATGGCATTTCATATAAAAAGATGCAAACAATCTTATGCAAGAAGAGACATTGAATAAACAATAAAGCACAATGCACACAAAATATAAACACAACATTCAAGAATAAGAGTTATGCATGTTGTGTGTGTGTGCAACTAAATCTCTTCAAGCCAATGTAAGCACTAGATATATACCTTTGGTGCTTGTCCTCTTGAGATCTTGGAAAGGGTCTTGATCTTCAACAAACACCTAGACTACCCTTACAACCAAACCCCAACGTGTGGTTTGACCACGAAATAAGCCAATCTATTAATAGGATCCTTACAGGATCTGTTCAAACTTTTGAGGCGTGCATGAAACCGAAGGCTAAGAACAAGGGTTTAGCTCTCAAAGTTGTCAAGGAAGCTAGTAGTAGCGATGATGATAAGGAGATGGCTTTATTGGTTAGGAAGTTTAGGAAGTTCTTGAGGAAAGGTGCCAAGCCAAGTGGCAAGTACTCAAGGGACAAGGAAGTCAAGAAGTCCTTTACTCCACCTCATGAGAGGAGTGGCCATGCTAAGAGCAATAGAAAGGTTCAATGCTTCAAGTGCAAGAAGCTTGGACATTATGCTTCGGATTGTCCTAGTGGTGATTCTAAGAAGGACAAGAAGGGAAAGGCTATGGCTGCTACATGGAGTGAAGATAATGACTCTAGTGATGAGGAGAGCGCAAGTGATGAGTCTTCTAGTGAAGAAGAGTTAGTGAGCAACTTTGTTGCATTCATGGCTTCTCACTCTACTCTAAAGGATGTGAATCAAGATTCATTGGATAAGGAGGTTGATCCAAGTCATCAAGAGTGTTTAAATGATAATCCAACCTATATTGATCTTTTGGCTCAGGTGAAGTTTCTTGAGGAAAAATTGAAGATAGCCTTAAGTGAGGTTGATGAGATGGATGACTTGATCAAGATTCAAGTGGATGAGTTTGTTGCTACAACTCGTAGGCTCTTACGTGAAAAGAATGCTCTTGCCAAGAAGCTTTGCGAAGTTGAGGGTATTGTGCTTGAAAAGGATAGGATCATCTCTAATATGAACTTAGGAAGCGCAAGTGACGCGGTGGTTGAAGAGAAGCTCATAGAAGCATCACTTCCTACTAGCGAAGCTATCATTGAAGAGAAAGCTCCTAAGAAGAGATGTTCCAAGAAGAAGAACAAATTGAAGAATAAGGTACCCCTTGAAACTCCCATTTGTCCTCCACCATCACCGGAAGGTAAAATCTCTTCTTTTGTTCCCATATGTCATTTTTACAATACCTTAGGCCATATCAAGCTCAAGTGCTATAAGTTCATTGAATATTGCAACATGGAAAATGCATCTAGGAATAGAGAGGTTGGACCTCATTTTATGCATGCTAAAGCTTTTGAATATGGAAAGCATGAAAATCTCTCAAAGCATGTTAAGAATGTCCGGAAGGTGAAGAATGCATATCCTTCTAAATTTGACAATGCATGTGTTGCTAACAATATTGAGAAAAAGAGTATTAATGATATTATTGTGAATCAAGTTGTGGAAGAACTTTACTCTAGGTTCAACATTGTGGTCAAAGAGAATCTTGATGATGTTCGTGTATGTCCACCCAAGACAAAGTTTGTCAAGGGTGAGTGCTCTTACCATTAGTGTAAGTTGCACATGTGAGTTAGCTTTAAGACTAGTGTTGTTGGTAAGAAGCTTAGCTTGTTTGCTTTGTATCTTTACAACTTGACATGAACTTAGCTATCTCACATTGTTTGTCATGATAGTCGAAATTTGTTGATTAACTTTTGAGAAGTTATTTTTTGAATCTATATGGTGACATTAATGTTAAGGCTTTTAGAGAAAGTCATTTTTTTTTGTTTGTTTGAGTTGGATTACATTGTCTTTAGTCTCTTGGAATCGACACACCTATAACTTGTAGTCATGAGGACTTACAAGCCAAAAGGACTCATAAAAAGGGTGAAGGCATTGTATTTGGTGAAAATAGCTTGCGAAGGTATCTCAATATCATATTGTTTGCTTACTTGATTTTTCATCTATCAACTCATTGTTTGTATCACATTCATGAAGCATGTCATAATTGAGAACTAGTATAGTGTTTATATGGTCCTCTTTGACATTTGCTAGTTTAAGATCTTTTGGTGATAAATGTTCACATTGATCTTATTTCATGAAGTGTGTTGTTATTTGTATGATTGTTGAGTGGCTAATTTTTGAATAATGTGAGCTTCATATTCTTTGCTAGCTACTCTCTTGAGAAGTAGAGATCTTAAGTAAGTCTATTTACTTGCTTCTTGATCATGTGCTTTTAAGCCTTAAATTTTGGTTTCAAAAATGCACTTTGCTTCTCTTGTATGTCTTGTTAAGTATGTTGAGCTTGATTGATGTTCGCTTTGGATACACCTTGAAGTCCTAAGGACTAGTACATTTAAAAATGACCAATGGTTGGTATCCATTTGCTTCGGCAACATAGAACTCAACGAGCACCCTCATGGAAAGGGCTACACACCTTGGTTGTGCAGCCGCTCAATGTAGGAAAGGGCTACGCCATTGTGATGAGTGAAAGCCGCCATGAGGAGTATATGTTTTTTGTTAGAAAAATCAAAGAAGTGTTGAATTGAATCATAAAAATAAAATAAAAAAATCTTTGATTCAAGCCTAAATAAATAAATAAAAAAGGTTTATGGAGTATAGTTGAATAATCAAATGAGCTCGGGTTGACAAATAGAAATGGGTTGACGAGCCACATGCACACACACGCTCACATGTTGAAATCTATTCTCTTTATAAGCAAAATTTCGGATGATAACCGGTTTGACCTTTTCATGTAAAGGCCTAAGATGAATAGATGTTGAAAGTGTTTGCATGCTTGATTATCAAACTACTTCTTTTCATATACTTGAAGCAAAATCTTCACACAGTCACTTTTGCTTTTTTAGTATTTTGATACTTTAGCAATTTTTGATGACATATGAGAGTGATTGAAAATCTTGATGTAACTCTCTTAGATATGTGAAGCTTGTTTGCAAATCTAATAAAAATTGCTTGTGATGTGATTGTGTGGATGATTTTTGTGAACATTTGTCTATCTTGGTTTTAGATAAGGCACTTGTCAAGGGGGAGCATAATATGCTAAATTCTTGTTCTCTTTTATGACATGTTCACATGTTCTTCAAGGTTGTTGTTTGTTGGCATTATTCTTATTTTTGATAAATCATATAGATGCTTTGATATATTCTTATATGCATAATGATTTGTTGAATATAGTGCTTTGCCTTTGTATATGTTTATTGGTTTCTTTGTTTCCTCTCACTTTTGTTTTTAGTTTTTTTTTTTGTATTGCAAGATCATGGGAAAAGCAAAGAAAATTGGTGGCAATGTTTCTTCAACTCCCATTGACAAGTCTAAACCTACAATTTCTTCCAAAATTTCCAAAGCTAACAAAGTGGATGATTTGGGAATTTTCGGTTGCAAGAAGTTAATTCAAGAAAGAGGTATTGACTTTGACTCTTGTGTTGGATCCTATGTTTATAATGTGCTTATGAGTAGAAATTGGAATTCTTGGGTGAACATGTTAGGAGTTTCTAATGATACCATGGTTAGAGAATTTTATCATGCTTATAAAGAAAGCTCTACCGTGACTAGTGCCATTTTGAACATGAGGAAAGTTGTTTTTAGAGTTTGTGCTAGGAAGTTGAATGAATTTCTAGACTTGCCCTATGATATTGAGTCGGATTTCCTTGATGTTGATATCTTGGAAAACCTTGATTTAATGGGTAGAACTCTATGTGATGATATTAATTTTGTGTGGGGGAAACGTGCTTATATTAAGCAAGGTGAGTTAACAAAAATTAGTGCATTTTGGCATTTATTTGTTTGCTCCAATCTTGTTGGCTCTACTAATGCTTCGGAGCTTAATAGAGACAAAATCAAGATTGTATATGCCTTGGTGACTAACAAACCTATAAATCTTGGTGAATTGCTTGTGGAGCAAATTGAGATTGCGGCTCGTACTAGTCGTTTGGATAAGAAATTGGCATTTTCGGGATTTATAACTCAATTATGCTTAGCTAAAGGAGTGAGGAATCTTGATGGTGATGTTATGCTTCCTCCCTTAGAGAAGTTGAGTGAGAAACGTGTGGCATCCATGTCATACAAGGACAAGGGAAAGTCTAGTGATGTGTTTAGGCTTTTTGATGAATCTCTTGATTCTAACCATGTCTCAAGCTCACCCGTTCTTCCTAGTTGGGCTTTAAAATTGAGGAATGAGGTTGAAGAGTCACGTAGGTTGATTGAGGCGTCACAAAGGAAAATTGAAGATCTTAGTGCTATGCTTGTTGTTCAAGATGAAAGGATCAAAGAGTTGGAAGGAAAATCAACTACAACAAGGCAATATGTGAGATCCTCACACCGCACTTCATTCCTTGGTGGCACAAGTGGCTAGAGAGCTTCATGAGGTATATTTTCTTACTCCTTCCCTTTGGCTTCATATCATGTCAAAAAGGGGGAGAAATATGAGAAACACATGGGAGAAATCTAGCTTACTTAGTCTCATTTTAGTTTTTGTGTTGTTTTATTTTTAGAATATTTGGTATCAAGCTTGAACTATATGCCTTGAACTATATGGCATGTAATATTTTTTTTTGTTGTTGAACCTTGGCTTAGAATATTTTGATGGATAGTATGTATTAAGGGGGAGCATACTTGATCCACTTGAACTTATATGTTATTATTTTCTTGCCTAAGATTGGATATTGCCATATTTGTTGTCTCTTGGATATTCTTGTGCTTTCAAGTTCATTTTAGGTGATATCAAGAGAAGACCAAGTTGAAGTTCAAGACTTGTTTTGGTTGTTAATTTGTGTCTATATGTGTAACTCATTGTACTTATTGTGACCAAATTTTCTTTGTAATTGTTTTAGTGTTTGTTTAGGGGTTTTGATATGGAATTTGTCAAATGGGGAGATTGTAAGGTTTATAGTTTATGTTGGCATAAATTCCATATCAAAATGTGTTTCTCTTGTAATGTTTAGTGGTTCGTATATTGACGAATTAAGAAGACGAAGGATGTCTCAACCACAATTCATTCAAGAAGCCGGCATTTAAGAGATTTGTGCATCATTGTTCAACAAAGGTAATAAAGGACCTCATATCTCTTACAAGGCTAGGCACACACTCACACATAGCATTCTTGTGTGTTCCTTCATGATTAAACATCACTTATGTATCACTTTCACACACTTGACAAAATATGCTCATGCATTCATACTATATTGGTAATATTTTGTTTATTGCATTTTCTAGGACTATGTCTGGAAATTAGCATATGTGTGTGTATTTGTGCTTGTATGTTTTCGTTTTTTTGTACGTGGACTTGAACATGTTCTTATTTGATGTCTTATTGAGTTCCGGTCGTTTCGGTTACTCATTCATGTAGTTTCGAGTCCAAACGATGTAGCTACGCTATTTTTCGTTCTCATTCGTTGAGTTGACTTCATCATCGTTTTCCGAGATGATTTCTCAACCATTTTTCAAAGTTGTGTAGTCTTCGTCGTGCGTAAGAGAGTCATGGTTCATAATCTGAAAACGGATTTGAAATCAGAGTTCGGATGCCCAAGATACGGGCTGAAGAACCGAGGGAGCACACGAGAGAGGCAGCAGGCCGTGAGGCCACTTGGCCCAGCCGTGAGGGAGGCCGTGGGCCCCACGGCCAAGGGGGATCTCTGCCCCCGTGAGGCCCACGCGCCCCCCATGGCCTGGGGTGACGTGGCCTCACCTCATTGGCCCGGAATCTCTTCTCTCTCCTCCTTATATCTTCCCTCCATCTCTCTCCATTTGATTTTTTAAGAAGAAAAGGTTGTAAATTCCCGTCAGTCCTCTCCTCTGAATTTTCTCATCTTCCAAACATCATATCTCCCTCATCCAGAGTCGGATTTGAGTGATTCGAATTGGAGAACGTTCGTAATTGAGTCCTCTATCATTTCTGAGTGGTTTGGTAGCTGATTGATTGAGTTTTCTAGTGGTTACACACTGAAATCCGAACCAGCTGTTGAATCAAAGGTATTGGTCTAATCTTTGGGATTTCTTTCTTTTCAACCTTCACTTTGCTTGGGGTTTCTTCTTCTATATCTATGTTTATGTTTGGTAAAAGCTATTGAGAAAGGTAGCTTGATAATCATTCTAATTGAAAGTCAATTTATAGACAAATGTGGACTAGTTTCTATGATTCTAGGTTTTTCACATGTTTGTGAGTTGTATTGCGATTAGAATGGCATCTTAGGTTATTTGTGACTTGATTGAATCAATTTTGTGATAAATGACTTTGAGATTTGATTTGATCCTTTGATTGATGAAATCTAGGATTTGTGTATTTGTTTGTGTTTTAGAGCAATCTAAGATTTGATTGATTTATATCTTGAATCTTTGCTCTATAATTTTGTCTAGAATATTGATTGATTAAATCTCATATATCTAGCATTTTATTGTATGTTGATTGCATCTTGAACTTGTACTTCATGAATATATTTTGATTCAAGTGTTGTATATGTGATGAGACTTTGAGCTTATGTGTTTGGTGTTTCACATGCTTTAGGTTTTATTCTTGTATTTTGCATCTAGACTTTATTACTTGTGATATCACATGTTTAGGTCTATTTGTACCATGGAATGTGTTATCCTGAAAATCCGTCGGGGGTTTTCCCTGGATAACCTGGACCGCGATGTATGGGGTGCACCGCAGCTTGCCCCGGACCGGGTGGGGTGAAGCTCCCTTGGCCCGGGCACTAGGGACCGATACTATGCAGTAGGACCGGTCCTACAGGGTGGAACAGAGGTTGAGGTAGCGTGCTGGTGCGTGTGGTGCGCCTGGTGTATCTTTGGAGGGGTAAAAAGGTGGGCCTTTTATTATTTAACAGTGGAGTACATCGTCCATCACTTCATATACCACATCCAGCTATTACAAAAGGTTTACTAGTGGGATGGGGACACAACATACAAGAGTACAAACTAAGGAGGGAGGTCACTCAATGGGTTGCACACGGGGGCTTTGCCCAGGCGAGACAGTAGCCAAGTAGACCATACACATAGGAGCTTTGACTAGGCGGGGTAGTAGCCAAGTTGAACATACATATAAGAGCTTTGACTAGGCGGGGTAGTAGCCAAGTAGAACACACACATAGGAGCTTTGACTAGGCGGGGTAGTAGCCAAGTTGAACACACACATATGAGCTTTTACTAGGTGGGGTAGGAGGTTTTTGTTTTTAAGGGCCAACCCCCTCCTCTGTGGGATGTAGGGGTAATTATAGGGTCTTTGGTAGGGGGTAGGTGGAGGTCCCCTGTTTAGGCGGGAACTCCCGGTTAAATCTCCACCGTTCCCTCCTATCCACAATGGCGGTCACAAGGAATCAAGGGTCAGGATTGTGCCCTCCCGTTCTTCCTTGGCGGGAGCCTCCATTTTGGTAGGTGGGGGCCCTAGTTCCTAGGGCGCAATTGGGGTATGTGCGGCGGCTAGTTGCCCGCCGCATGAACCCGGAGGGCTTGTTTTGCCTTCACCGCGGACTCATTCGGTGGGACTTGTCTCGCCGTGGCCTGTCCAGGAACCCGCCGGACTTGATAGCGGCTTTATGAGGCGGCTTTGTGAGGCGGCCATGTGCCCGCCTTCCAGAACATCTGAACTCGCCAGTTTGACGAGATGCTTCCTCCGGCGACTTCAAGCGGCGGCTTTGTTCCCGCCGGCCTGAATGCACGAACCCCTCTTCTTGCTTTTCTTCTGTTTTTCTTCCCAATTTGCCCTCATTTCTTCACTTTGGACAAAAATGCCCTTGAAACACCTATTTTACCTGAAAATATTTATTTACTATATTTAACACATAGAAATGCATAGAAAAGGATTGCAAAAACAAGGTAAAAGGGGCACTAAATATAAATATTTAGAGCACGATTAGACCCCCAAACCTGACTTTTGCTCGTCCTCGAGCAAACCATAAATGTTAAACTAACAGAATTTTTCACTATGTACACAATATAAACAACGCACACTAAAACATTTCCGAGAGCCAAGTTACAAATATACCTAAAAGATGTGATGAAATAGGAAATAAACATGCAGAAACCTCTGAATAGGTGCTAGCACTATTACATTCCTCAAAAACACGCTACACGGTGCATCCCACACTCTAAATGTTCAGTTTCAAAAACTAAGCGCTCAAAAGCAAGAACTCAATTCGCCTTGACTCTATCCTTACCGGATTTCAGTCTGATTTTCTCTCAGAACCTAAGTTGCTCTCAAATAACATATGCGAGTAAGAATTTTTATAAGAATCAAATGTAACGCATATGCAATTAAATTAACGCACAACATGTGGAAACTGTTTCATGAATGAATTGAAATGCCAAAAACGTTGGAAAGAACATGCTTAACTCGCATTCCCTAGCTAGACTTCCTCAAAGATCAACTAGGTCTTTCCATGGTTGTAACGGGGCCAAGGGTGATATGGAAGAATCGCTGGAATTCTGAAGTATTTGATTGATAACCTTAGATTTCACTTCTTAGCTCAAAAATCTCCATGCGTCTAGGCTAAGATTTTATTTTCTTGTGTTCTAATTTCTACATAGATTGAAACACTTATATATATATATATATATATATTCATTTTTATTTTATTTTATTTATTTTTTTATTTTTTTATATATATATATCTATCATCGCCTGAGTACACGCTATCTACCGAATTTCGAGCTAAACTAATGCATCTATATCATGCATATTCTTGATCAAAATACAACATCATTCTAAGTGATTAAAAGAAATTTTTGGTGTATGATGGAAAGAAAGTTTGTGTTTGGCCTCAAAGTGGTAGTTGGAGCACACATCACTGAAAGTTCATAAAAATACTCGAGGTGTGTTCATCAATATAAAGCTAGAGGGGGGGTGAATAGATTTTATCTAATTATTACCCAATTTTCGCATGCATGTCAATTTTACGAAAATACCCTAGCAAGTCAACAAAACATACAAGTGTAATAAGATGCGGAAATAGTAAAAGACACTTGATGTTTACGTGGAAACCCAACCACTGGGAAAAACCACGGGCTGTTAAGTGCGCCACACTCGGACCTCGAAATCCACTATATGAAAAGACGGTTACACCCTCAAGTGATTCTCGGACCCTCACCCTAGATAACCTCAGGCTATGGACACTACCAATCGCCACTCTTGGTTCAATCCCTAGTGATATCCCCTGATACACTACTCTTGGCGTGAGCACCCTCTAATCTACCACGCGGGCCTTTTATAGCGGCTCTAGTCCAATTTGCTTGAGGCCTAAGCACACTTAGCCCCAAGACTTCAATCTCTCAAAAGAGATGCACAACCCTATGTGAATATGTATGAATATTCAATTAATGCAATAAGAGCTAGGGTACTCTAAATGCTTACCTAGGATTATAAGATGACAATATAATCAATCCTAGATATCACATATAGCTATATGACATGGCATATAACTTTAGCTAAGTAAAGGATCACCAATCCTAGATACAAAGCTATCATATAAAACCCATAAACATTCAAAGGATTAACTAGTTGATTAAAAAACAATCTATCAACCTAGTTATCAATACATCACACAAGAATGTTCATGGCATAGCTTTTAGGCAATAATGACCTAATCAAATAAGCTATGAAAAATAATCTCAATCAATAAATGAGATCAATTAGCTAGATGGCATATGAACATTAAAGCCTAGCTAACAAATAAAAACCCAATCAACACATAATCTCAATCTTATATGTAGAAATTAATCTAAACACATATAAGTAAAATATGAGATAAAATTGATAAGTAGAAACACTAATTATGTAAGATAAAAGTGTTCAACAAATCATACCATGTGTGTTGAAGAAGTCCCATGCATTAGCATATGCTAGATGATCCTAGATGATGCTTAGATGAAGATTTATGCATGTGGGAATGGGTTTAGAGAGATAAAGATATGATCTTTAAGCTTTCTCTCTCAAGTCTCTCTATATCTCTCTAGGGTTCTTATGATCAAAGACTTGTATTCTGAACCAGAGATAAGGATGTATTTATAGAGCAGGGCAGGTGAAAATACAATTTTGCCCTTGAAACGCACCGATCGGCGGTTTCATTCGGCGGCCAGGCCGCCGAAATGAACCGCCGAATGGCTCCCGTGTGGAACAGGGGAACTTCGGCGACTTCATTCGGCGGTATGGAAACCGCCGATCCCAACCGCCGTTTTGGACCCGAGAGATATATTTCAATCAGGTCTCATTCGGCGGTTTCGAACGGCGGCAAGGCCGCCGAACTTAACCGCCGATTCACCAAAAATGGTGAAACCAAGGAGAAGCCAAAGGCATCTCCACCGGCGATCATCGCGCAAATCAAAGCACATTACCGTGCACGCGCGGACGTTTCCGAACATCCTTAGGGAAACGAATTACACCACACTAAAAGCTAACATACATGAAGTGCAAGTGTGGGTATTGAATGCATCCTAATGCCTAACATGTCATGGCATTATCATATAACAAGATGCAATCAATTCAACATGCAAGAAGAGATATTGAATAAATCAATAAAGCACAATGGAATAAGAGTTATGCATGTTGTGTGTGTGTGTGCAACTATATCTCTTCAAGCCAATGTAAGCACTAGATATATACCTTTGGTGCTTGTCCTCTTGAGGTCTTGGAAAGGGTCTTGATCTTCAACAAACACCTAGACTACCCTTACAACCAAACCCCAACATGTGGTTTGACCACGAAATAAGCCAATCAATAATGGGAATCCTTACAATCACAATATGGACAGTGTTTGGACATTTGGTAGTTAAGCACACATGCCTAGAATCATTTCCAGAAGTCCGTCTAACTAGGGAATACAAATCTAGCAAGCAGTCCACAATTTTATGTTCATGGCATCCAATTATGCAATATGAGATCATGTATGATTTGGAAGGTATTTACTCTCATAAGGTGAAATTTTAGGCTCTGTTCCTTACAGGTAGTCTCCACTATTGGTTCATGCAATCTTGCGCTCAATTCTATTCACTATGCACAAGAGAAAGGGACTATTGCACCGTGTGCAATGTCATTTCGAAATGACATTGTGATAGTTACAATTAGCGATCAATGCATGCACATTTCCTTAATCAACACATACCTTTTAGCATCTTTATTAAACACATGTTCCCTTGGCTCAATCGGATTCAAAAGATAAAAAAAAAAATTGTTTTTTTTTTTACACAATTTAAACGAAGGCAACAATATATACATATTTACAATCATGTGCAGACAATATATACTTATTTACCATCATGTGAAGGATTGACAAAGTGTTACTGTGCCCACACCCCCAAACCTAAACTGGACATTGTCCCCAATGTTCGCACACGGAAGACAATAAAAGAGTTCGTTGGTTTGGTTGTTTGGGCAACAAACAACTTATCAATCTCATGCAAAAAGGAATCCATATGTACAACACATGATATTCTATCCATCATGCACACTATTTTCAAAAATCCTAAACACTAACAATCAATCACACAAGTTTACACACTTAGTTCTAAACATGTTACTAACTAAGAACATATATGCAAGTAAGCAATATAGATATGTAATAATAAAAAGGCTATAACTATAATCCCAAAAAGTAAAGTAAAGTAAAGGGTATACAAAAATGCGGAATAATGCTCCGCCCACAAAAATTCATGCGGCGTACCAATCCGCCTACATGAAAAAGTCATCGTCACTGAAGTCTAAGGGTGTGAACTGAACTCCTCTGACGGAGTAGAGGAAAATGGGCTCAGGGGGGGTGGTGGTTCAACATACGGAATGATGTGCGTCGGGGACTCGGGCTCCTCCACAATGTATTCCACCGGATCAGTAGTGGTCTCTTCATATCCATCCGGAAAAAGCTCAATGCCCACCACGTACGACTCCACGTACGCCACATGCTCCACCTACTCAGGTATCTGCTCCTGGAATGGTTTTCGATCCTCCATCTCTGGTAGACCCCTCTCTACCTCCGGTTTCCCTATCACCTGTTCTAGAATCTGTCTCGGGCAAGGGTGGAATAGCTGATGTCTCTGGTGCTGTGGGTGTCTCGTCGTGTTTGCGCTTCCGACGGCGCTCTCCATCTCGATCACTAGAGTGATCACTTGGCTCACTCACCTGGTAGCCCACACATCGTGCCACTGCTCCCGTCAATGCTCTCACTTGCCTAGCGAGGCGGCGAACAGTCCGTGATAAAACATCATTGGAATCTATCAATTTATTGTGGGACTCCATCATGTCCCTTGCCCAAGCTGGTGCCTCAACCTCCCTCTCAGACTCTGTCTCCTCAGACTCCTCTTCGTCAACTCCTACATCGGACTCCTCACGTCCCTGTTCTTCTATTCTTTCCAACTCTCTCCTCTTGATGGACCTCCGCTGAGCTAATCTCTTCTCCCTCCGTTTGCGCAAACTGAGAAACTTCTCTATTCCTGGCTTTCCCTCAGCTGCCTCATTGTAGGCCCTTCTGCCTACATGACCTAAGGGTGTCAAAATCCCATCTGCTGGCAAATCCACTAGAAGGCCTGCCCTCCGAGCAAAGTGAGTGATCAAACATGGAAAGAAGAGGCTCAGATTGCTTCGTCTCCCTGACTCTGCTATCCTCTTCACTATCGTGGGCCCGACATCGAACTCCAAGTGGTTCTTCATTTGGTAGATCATGATGGCAATTTGCTTCTTCAAGTCCGTTCTGTGTGAGCTAGGCATGAGTGAGTAGCTAAAGTATATACTCCAAAAATGCTCCTCAAAGCCTAGCTGTCTCTGATAAATCTTGCCATCCCAATCCATGTCTTCGTCCCCTGTGATGGCGATTCCGAACTGCTTGTCATAATGTTCGAAAAGGGCATTTGTCTCGTATCCCTCCTCCCACTGAGGGTAACTCTGTGTGTGGAGGAATTCGTTGATTTGCTCGGCGGTCATGGAGATGGCCTTCCTTCGGACTAGGACCGGGGCTCCCCTCTCAAACTCATCAGGGTCTATGGCGGCATAAAAATCCTGGACGATCCTTCGATTGGCTCTCTTTGGCAAGGACACATACGCCTCCCACCTTCTCCGACGGATCTCGTCAAAAATCACCGTCTCCCCCAATTCCTCAAAGCTCACGTCTCTCTCGATGAGGATGGGTCTCCTAGTGGTGCTCTAGAGCCGTTCTTCATAGATTTCCTCAGCTGTCCTTTCCGGTTGTAAGGATCTCTCCTTCTCCTTTCCCTTTCGGGATGCACTTCCCCTCTCAATTGTAGATGCTTTCCTTTTAGGTCCTATCTGTGGTTAGTGCAAGGAAAAACACAACAAATACTCCAAATAGATTAGACTTCGGGTTAGTGACAATAATCTCAAGCTAAACTTTAGCTAAAACACTATAATTATATGAACTACTAATATTATGTGTGTGTGTGTGTGTGTGTGTGTGTGTGTGTGTGCATTCACTCCACCATCAAGCTAGGAGAATCAAGAGTCATATTCGAACGGAAATGGGTGCCAAATATCTCTATAAAATATGCCACATATATGCATTATCATAGAACATTTTATCCATGCAAATGTAGATACAATTAGCATCAATTAAATCACACACGTGTGCCACATTGTACCCAAGTTGTACAACACAACTTAGAGCACATTGACAATCACAATCAAATGGTCCTTAACATGTGCACACACAATCGCACACCACATTTGGTCTATAATGGACACACAAATAGCTTAGCTCAATATGAACAATCACATCTGTCCTAAAATCAAGCCCTTGATCACAATTTACACAAAAGAGATTTTCATTGTACATGCTCAAAATTTGCCATTAACACAATTCCTTATCACATTCCTCAATTCCCCTAATCAACCAAATTCAACAATCCAAACACTAATTCATCCTAATTCTTCCCAATTCTTTATCAATAAATCACAATCAATCTCAAGGTATGCTTTCAATCTATCATTCCATTAATCATGCATGATATTATGCAATTTCCTTGCAATAACAAAATCACAATAGTCAAAAATCATAGACATGGAAGTTTCAACACCTAATTTCGGCCAAGTATGAACCCTAACATGAACAAGTTGCGAAATCGAATCAAACTAGGGAAACATGGTTCGAAATTTGTCCTAGCATGCATAACTAACATCAATTGCATTCATGAATGTCAAATAATCCAATCAAACCCAAGAACCATGTAAGAACCCTAACTTCGCAACCTAGGGCACTTGAAGATAAAATTTTACATGAATTTGTGTTCAAAAGAGTTTAGAGTTAGATTACTTACCTTTGTCTTGAAGTTCTGGATGAATTCAAACAAGATTTGGGGAGGATTGGAGAATAAGTTTTGTTGATTCACCCGGGAGAAGTGGAAAGGATTTGAAATTGGGAAAGTGCTGTCGTGACAACGACAGGTCCTATTTATAGGACTTGGATTCGGGCGGCTTCTTGCCCGCCGAACAAACCCGCCATCCTCCATTTTTCAATCAAAACGACAGCGTTTTGGTCATTCGGAGCTGCGGTGACTTTGTCGGAGGTGGCTTTTTGCCCGCCTCAAGAGCTCGCCGTGTCTAAATGATGTTGGCGAGCTTGTGTCTTCTGAAGGGCGGCCTTATTCCAGCCTTATGAGCTCGCCGTAACTGCTTCCCTTCATGATTGGCGAGCTTGTACTTTCTGGAGGGCGGGCTTATTCCCGCCGAGATGGAACTCGCCAAAGTTTCTCTTGTGTCGCCGCGGGTTCATCTCTTCTGGAAGGCTGGAGATGACCCGCCTTCTTGAACCCGCCGGAGTCTGACCTCAAGCCTCCGAAGCAACACCGCGGGCTTATACATTCTGGAAGGCTGGACATTGCCCTCCTTCCAGAACCCGCCGCAATGAAATTGCTTTCTTTTTCACTTCCTTCAATTTCTTCTCTTGATTTCCTGTTACCTACATACTATGACACAACAAACACACCACATGCACACATATTCCCTACATCAATTCGGATACATGAATGTGTTTAACCTATAACAAGGATTTTAAAACCCCCAAACCTTTCTTTTGTGCACCCTAACTCTTAGTGATTTAATTTCAAAGCTCGGTGAGCGAACAAGAGTTTGAGTTGGGTTGTCAATTTCCCGATTACACCTAAACACAATTCAATTTATTCAAAACCCTAATATGTACAAAGCAAAATACATCAATGTTGTAAGTGTGTCTTCGATATTCAATATTTGCACACTTAAACAATCATCAATTCAATCACCTCCTCCATGCCCCATTTAGAATGGGTGGTTTAATCACCACATACCCCTTTTCTTTCTTTTTGACCCACAAGGGTCCCTTCCCACTAAGTCCTTCCAACTTGGATTTTGCGATCCAAATGGATTTGACATTGACCTTGGGAATTGGGTTTGCATATTTTCTAACTTGCCGTCTTTTGTTTGGACAATTAGGCCTAATGTGGCCTATTCGATGGCAATAGTGACATATAGGAGTGAAAATAGAAAATGTACCTCCCGATGTAGATTGTGGAGGTGGAATGCGGTTCTTTCTTCTAGGCCTTCGCCGTGGTTTTTGTTTCGGAGCAAAAGTGGTGGACTCCTCGGGTGATACATGCATCGTCTTCCTTGAAGGTGGCTGAACCATCCCTTCGGACTTGACTGAAGTGCCTATCTTTGGCATAGCAATCTCAACTTGAGTCTCCTCATTTTTCACTCTCAAGATTTCCAGGGCCTTGTCCCTAGAATGTATCTCCTCCTCCATGATTTTCATCTTGCCTTCAAATTCCTTGCTCAAAGACTCATTCCTTTCTCCGAATTCATCTTTCACTAGGGAGAAATCGTCTTCAATTTTGTCTTGGAGGGCATAATTTTCCTCTAAAGCTTCATCAAGTTTAATATTGAGTTCAAAGTTCTTCTCCACCAACTCCCGGTTTTCTTCCTTGAGTTGAGTGATGGTGTCCTCGTAACTTGATGAATCATGCTCCAAAAGCGGGGTCTTGTTAGTCACCTCGCTGTGAGCGAGTGCTACGTACTCCCCAAAGGTAGAGTGAGGTTCATCATCTTGTTCGGCACTTGCAATGTTAAAACAAACACTACCCTTCAACGGGTTCTTCATGCTTTCAAACACTTCAAACTCTGCCATTTGACCTAAAACCGTCATGGAGAGCCGTCCCTTGTGGACATCGATAATTGCCTTGGCAGTTGACATAAATGGTCGCCCTAGCAATATCGGCATCTCCCTTACCTTGGTTGAATCGGTCTCCATCTCTAGAATAACAAAGTCACCTGGGATGATCAATTCGCCCACCCTGACTAACACATTTTCAACCACTCCTGTTGGATGTCGTACTGAGCGGTCGGCTAGTATCAATTCCATGGTAGTCGGCTTCAATCCCTCTAATCCTAAATCCTTAAACAATGCATAAGGCATTAAATTGATCTAAGCTCCTAGGTTTAACATTGCCTTTTCCCTCCGAGTTTCACCAACTGATATGGTAATGATGAAACTTCTCGGATCCTTCATCTTAGGTGGCAATGCCGTTTCCATGGCTGCACTTGCTTCTTTGGAGATCACTATTTTCTCCAGAAATTCCTTCTTACGCGCCTTTGAATTTAGTTCCTTGAAGAACTTGGCGTATGCGGGCATTTTCTCAATCACTTCAAGTAAAGGAAGGCTCACATTCACCTTCGATAGGATGTCATAGATCTCCCTGAAAGCTTGGTCCAATTTCGACTTCTGAAGCCTTCCTAGGAATGGAATTGGAGGAACATACGGATTAGGAGATTTGTGTATCCTTGAAGTGTCCTTGTGTCCTTTCTCCGGACCTCTACTCATTCCTATCCCTACTTGAGTATCAAGATCATTCTTGCTAGGCACTTCCCTGTCTGCTGAAACATTATCAGGAATATTAGAAATTTCAGGTGGATATGGGTTAGAAAGTACCTTACCACTTCTTAAGACCGTGGCTGACTTGGCTTGTTCTGACTGACTTGGGAGCTTCCCTGGCTCCTTCTTTTGACTAACTTCAGCATACTCCCCTATTTGTCTTTCCAATGTCTTGACTACTCCTTCCATAGAAGTAATACTGATGTGATTAGGATCGTTGGTGTAATACTGATTAGTGGCCCTGTACTCATTGTCTCTCTGGCCTTGTTGGCGCCAAGGTAAGTTTTCCTTCACCTTCCATGGTTGTGTACTTTGCTATGGTCTTGATTGGTGTCCCTGAGGTGGATACCAGTTGTTGTTGTTGTTGTTTTGTGGAGGTAACTGGGGATTCAAACAGTGGTTGTTCCCGTAATTGAGGTTAGGATGCCTTGCCCATCCCCGATTGTACGTGTTGGAAAAAGGATCATCCAACTGTCTTGACTGACGTGGCGGATACACCACTTGTAATTCTTCTTTTGTGGGTGGCATTGGCTCAACCATGGAATTCATGTCCATTCCACGGTTTTCCCTAACATAAACCTGATCTGCTACTAAAGGTTGGTTCCCGATGTAGGAAAAAAACGAGTGCACGCAGCGGAAGCGAGACTAAAAATAGATTTAGTATAGTTTAAAATTTTTCCATAATTTGAACCTTAACCCTCTAATTAATTAACATATAATACTAAAGATATCATACCTTTGTCGCGTGATCCGATTGATATTGCGTCGATGGTAATCCGCAAGATCTTCCAATCCAATCACGAACGTGAATCACCTAGGAGCGTGGTCTCCCTTCTCTTTGAATTGTGTACCTGAGGATGGATTAACAAAACTTTTTCTTTTTCGTTAGTCACAACAAATTCCAAGAGGCTACAAAGAATGTTCCGGTCACTTTTGAATTCACAATCGTTAGATCGAAACTCGCGTGAACCTTATTCGAAATTGTGCACAAAACCTTTTGATATAAAAGTTACTAGTGCACTATCGAAATAAGAACAAACTTTTCTCTCTTTTCCTCTTGGCCGAATTCTCACACTAATCTAAGAGTTAGATTTTATTTTTCTCAAGTAAAAGAAAAAACTCTCAAGTCCAAAGACTTAGCTCTTAGGGTTAGCCTTATTCTTTTTATATATATATATGTAATGCGGCACTCACATTCAGGTTGCAAGAATAATATATATATGTTGCGGCACCCAAATTCAACCTTTAATAATATATTTATATCATAAGTATTGCACGCCTAAATTAGTGCATTAAACTTGCACGCCTAAATAAGTGCATATATATATATATATTTCGAAAAAAAAATCTGCATGCATTATAATATATATATTTAATATATATCTATATATTGTGGCCAAAATCCTTTACCATGTAGGATTTGTGTCTTTGGACTTAAATCCTGACCCTAGGTAGATTTCCTTAGAATTCCAAATCCTAATCCTAATCCAACTCTTTAGTGTATTTGTGACTATATAAAAGATTTCCTTATTTGACTAGATAAATAAATCCCTTATTTATCTACTTACCAAATAAAGTCTTTTATTTTATTTATACTACCATAATAGTATACTACTAAGAAACATATTTCCTAATCAGAAAAAGATTTTGATTTTTAATTAAATAATTAATTAATCAATTAATTAATTTCCATTTAATCAAATAATAAAAATAAAACAATATAATATCATATATATATCATATATATTAATATATCTATATATTGTCTTTCTATTTTATTACATCCATTGGACCTTAATAAAAGGCCCACATGTGAACCAGACCCATTCTTACTAAAAGAAACAAGCCCACATGCCTTTCATTAATATATTAATATAATTGATCAGCCCATTAAATAAATAATGTGCAAATTATATTCTTAATATATTAAATACAATTCTAGATGGACCCATAAATTGGTCCGATAGAATATATCAAGTGATCCATGCAAGTCCGTGTGGATTGGGGATCTTGGCCGGCCTATCTAAATTTAAGCTCCAATAGACATAACCCAATCACAATCAACAAATGATTCACTTAGGTTAAATCTATTAATTTTAGTTCATTCCACTAAAGAACTAAAATTGCACTCTTAAATAAAGATGAAATAAGTAAATGATTCTCATTCATACCCTAGACAATCTTATAAGAGGGTGTATCCTCGTGAAGAATATCAGTAATCGCCAAGAGCTCATAGACCGCCTATAACTCTTCAAGTTACCATATTTCCTCATATGACCACATTTTGAACTTGGATATTTTGACTTGTCCAGAAGCCATGTTTCAATAGACACTATTGAAAACTTAACGTTAAGATTTAATATCCAATACCTCAAAACATCCATATGATGATATTCTACTCTCATTTAATAAATGGAGCCACGATGTCCATATCTATAAATGAAGTCATCTATCGATTAACAAATGAATACCACCAAACTATCGAGGATAGACTATGCTATATAATCGTACTCATTGATAACTCAAATGATACCACTTGCAACCATAAGTCCATCATTTATCTCAGGATTAAGATAGACTCTCTGATTGTCCTGATAATGAAAAGACTATTATCTATTGACGGTTCTAGATAAAGTAGTTCATTGTGATCCAGTTCAATGCACCCAGTGCACTAGATTCTTTTACTCGAAGACCCTCCGATGATTTTAGACTCATCATAACACATTTGATCCCACTCAAATGCTAGTAAAAGAATTCTACAACTTTAACAAGATAAAGGTGCCCAACCTTTACCTTAAGTTGTGAACATTATTCAAGACTAACTAAAAAATTGTGTCTACCTCATACATATCCAGATGTACGAACAATTCTTCTTTTCTCACAGTCTTTTGACCTTATGATTATTTACTTTTGACAATTATAATAATTAAACTATAAATGCTATAAGATTTGTTAAACCAGAAATCACATTATTAATATGAATATATTGTCAAAAACACTATTACACTCTTGCTATTGAGCATAATCCTAACACCCGAACCTACTCATGAGTGTCTCTATGTTCTTACTCATATCTCTCATTTGACTTGCCATTTCCCTACTCACTCCTCCTTGACTACCTCGAGTGTTTCTCTGCTTGGAATTCTGTTCAAGCATCTCATACTTATCAAACACGTACTGTACCGTTTTCTCTCGCATCACTCCTCCACATGCGTTATCAACAATTGCCTGTGAAAGTCCCGTCAATCCATCATAGAAAGATTGAACTTGTGATACTAAAGTATACTCATGGTGAGGGCACTGTGCTAAAAGTAGCTTGAATCTACCCCATGATTCATGAAATGCATCCCCTTCCCTTTCCTGGAAATCAGCTATCATACTTCGTATTTCTTTCGTCTTCCATGAGGGAAAGTACTTAGCAAAAAACTTCTGCTCAACACCGCTCCATGTGGTAAGTGATCCTGCTGGTAATGCCATGAGCCACTTCTTGGCGTCGTCTCTCATGCAATACGAAAAACATCGCATGCGTAAGTGATCCTCCGTCAAGTTCCTGAGTGGAAAAGTAGTCACCACATTGTAATATTCCTTCATGAATTGAAGGCAGTCTTCGCTTAAGTTACCACCAAAGTGCGGGAGTGTGTTGTAATGCAAGTTTTTCAGCTCGTAATTCCTCTGGGCATCATCTAACAATATGGCTGAAGGATGTGATCCAACGGTAGGCAATGAGAATTCCTTCATCATTCTTTGATCCTGTCCGTGTTCTGAACCAGTGGAGGTACTGCTAGAAGAGGTTGACCCTTCCTCAAGGTCAGATAGTCCTCTAGGATTGTCCATCATTGTCGGTAGCCTCTCTATGTGATCAATATTTTCAACAAAAGGTTCAAGTGGGCTCCCCAAAGATCGTCTTCCGTGCATCAATTCGTGACAAGAAACCTGAAAGTACACTATACTAACTACCAAAAGGTTAAGTGCTCAAAACAGATAGTCACTATGATTATGCAAAGATAAAATTGACTAATATTCTAAAGGAAACAAAGCCGTGCTCCCCGGCAGCGGCGCCATAAGTTTTGACACGCCCAGACCGGTTCTACAATTGTCACTACAGATTAACTTAATCTACCTCAGTCGTGCTAGAGGGACGTGCGAGTCTGGTGACCCTATTGGAAGTGCACAAGTCGTTAAACTAGTGTAGTGAGCAAGTAAGGGTATCGTTCCCACTAGGTAAGCACTATATAGCCTTCTAAACTTAGATTCCCTCTACAATTTCCTAATTATTCTAACAAGCTTTACTTAAATTAACTAGTGATTAACAAATTAACTGTTTTAAGATGGAATTGTCTCATTAGCAATTACAACTACTTGATTAAAATTCTATATTAAAAACTGTTAAGGAATTAGATTCATTCAAGTAATATTCTAGCTTCTAATCAATCATTCATTAAACCTAACCCTCAATTACTAACATGCATATATTCATATGAATGTTCTAAGCACCTAATTTTCGACTGAATCACAAGGAAATCTAGGATTAGAGAGTGATTAAGAGAAATTAGTCATTTAGTAGTAGAGAATTACAAGTTAGTAATCTCTACTTATAGGTGCTTCACTATTAATATGCAATAAATGGTACATGCATACAAATTCATCAAGTTATTGCACTATAAAGAGATAGGTGGTTGCAACCACAACACATGCAAATCATAAATGTACATAAACATGACTTAAGAGGATTATAACAATATGATTGATTAGATAACAAGGAATTACAAGAATTACATCTAATTCCCTAACAAGAGGAATTAGCTACACATAGTATCACAATTACAAAGATATACAAGTAAGGAAAACATCACCAATGGACAAGCTTATGAAGTGGAAATGGTCCTCCTTGCAATCCAAGCGATTAACTCTTCTATGGTAACTTGAATTGATCACTCTAAATAACCAACATGTGGTGTTTGGCTACCTAGAAATTGGCCAAGAAAATAACTGTCTTTCTTGATTCCTAAGAACAAAATATCTAACTAATATCTACCTTTCTATCTATTCTTTTTTACTAACTATAATTGTCCGGTCTCCCTTCTCTAAGTTGAAAGCATTTCTTTTGTAGTTTGTTCCAAATTGCAAGTGTCCAAGAGAGAGAAGGTCTTCCAAGGGCAATAGGTGGCAAAGGGGCAGCTTTTCTTCACTTATTGGGGCCAGCTTTGACCATCTGCATCTCATCAGAGTCGCCGGCGGGTATGTACGGCGGGTATGTGCGGCGGGTATGTGCCCGCCGCATGAACCCGCCGGGCTTGTTTTGCCTTCACCGCAGACTCATTCGGCGAGACTTGTCTCGCCGTGGCATGTCCAGGAACCCGTCGGACTTGACTGCGGCTTTGTGAGGCGGCCATGTGCCCGCCTTCCAGAATGTCTGAACTCTCCAGTTTGACGAGATGCTTCCTCCGGCGGCTTCGAGCGGCGGCTTTGTTCCTGCCGTCCTGAATGCACGAACCCGCCTTCTTGCTTTTCTTCTGTTTTTCTTCCCAATTTGCCCTCATTTCTTTACTTTGGACAAAAATGCCCTTGAAACACCTATTTTACCTGAAAATACTTATTTACTATATTTAACACATAGAAATGCATAGAAAATGATTGTAAAAATAAAGTAAAAGGGGCACTAAATATAAATATTTAGAGCACGATCAGCGGGGCTGATCCCGGCCACTGATCTGGGGCAGGGTCGGGGTCACCACATGCCTTAGAGGGTTCCGATCGCTCCACCTAGGCCTCAGGTCCAAATCAGAACCTCTGTAGGGTTGAGGTGGTGGAAAGGTGGCATTTTCGTGAGCTTTGATTGGTCGTAAGGGGCCTTTGTGGCGGTAGGAAGTCGTTGTTAAGGTTCTGGCCTGGCAGGGGACAGTGTCAGCGCCTGTCCCGCTGCACCCTGTCAGGCGTTCCCTCCCACCATTTCCTTCTTCATGCTTGCTGCATTTCTGCAAGTATTTTGCTGATGGAACCAGTATCCTCTTGCATGTAAGGGATAGTTGACTTTCAATTAGGGCTGAGATGGAATGCCATCCCCCCGTTGATGTGGCGCGGCTAGTAGGCGATCTCGACCGTTGGTTGCTGTCATTTCTCAGTCATGCTTACTGCTCCCTTATTAATGAGGCGACATTGGTGCCTTGCAGGTGTTCTCAGCACACTTTTTATCCCATGTGAGCTGGAATCAGGGGTTGGCGTCATCCCTTACGGAAAAGGACGCGCTAGCTAGCTCCTAGGGGTTCTTTTAGAAAGGGCCGCTCGAGTAGTAGGGGGTGCCGTGGGGGGCAAGATAGTGATTTATGTGATGGGTACGGCCATTGGGGCAGACCCGCTGTTGGAAGAAGCGATCCTTCTCATTGGGCTATGGAGCGGGGCCGGATACCGGACAGATCGTGGCCTTGGAGGTGGGCTCCCCACTAGGCTAGGTACCCTTTCTCTGGAAGCATTCTAATGGGAGGAAGGCCGGTTCTGGGTCGAGCGATGCTTAATCCTGGCGTGCCTGAGAGTGGGCCCGGTCGAAGGAAGGACGGGCCCTTATTCCCAACAAGCGGGTTGGGTTGATCATGGGTGCGACCGTGGTAGGCAATGAAGCGGTCCGGTCCGGTCCCTTTAGTGGGAAAAGTTCTTCCTTGAATTGATTGCCTAAATTTCCGGTTAACAGAATGTATTGATCACATGTTCTATGTTGATTTGATTGTTTGCATCATTTGTATTCACATGATCACACTAGGAAGTCCTTGTAAAAGGCATGAAGTATTGGTTAGAGTCGGGGTGACTCGGATAGCCAAGCAAGAAGACTTGCCTAGAGTCGGGATGACTCAGATAGGTAAGCAAGAAGTCATAGCTAGAGTCGGGAGGACTCGGATAGTCATGCATGGGAGGCTCCCTAGAGGCAAGAGTGCCTTGGATAGGGAGTTGGCTATTGTATTGGTAGGCCTAGGCGTATGGTTAGACATAGACTCCGATAGAGCGGGGTACACGGGAGGTGTATGCACTCTTGAGGAATTTCTAATCTACCATCGATGTTGGTTTTGTCTGGTGTCCAATATATGGTGGTTTCGCATCATTGAGGGATTTCACTCTTTCCAATAGGGTTGGGTAGGCTTAGACTTCACTAGGTTGGGTGAGCTAAAGATTGGTCACTTTGTGAATGTTCTATGTTTACTTTCCAATAATATAGTACCCAATGGTTGTAGTTCAACCCGTGGATGTTTCCTCCTTGGAGGTTTTACCACGTTAAAAAATCTCTTGTGTTAATTCTTCTTATCTCTATCTCTTATATTTTAATTGTATATTTTTATTATCTTGTTTCATAGTATTCACTTATGATGTATTGTGAAGCAAGACTTTGTATAGTGTGATTAGTGAATTCATTTTATTGATCAATTTTATTTCTATGATTCTTTTGTATATTGTATTTGTGTATAGTGATATTTGATCACTCTTGTAACTCATTGAACATATAGTGAAATACAAGTATTCTTTATTGTTATAATTATTTGTTTGTTTACCTCATACAACTTGATGATGTATATAGGCCATGCTTATATGATTACCTATTCATATTGTCTATGTATGTTGTCTTTTCTTAGTATGTTTGTTGTATGTAAGGCAACCTTGAGGGACAAACGAAAGTTTGTTCAAGGGATTGAAAAAGGCGTAAAAACCTATTCACCCCCCCTCTCTCGGTATGCCTTAAGCAATTTAACTACGTTTGTATACTTTCAGGTTGCACTGTGTTATAGGCATCATCCTCGGTGAAAAAGATCTGAGCGGACCGCGGGTATTCCCGTGATTCCCGAGATACCCGGAACACATCCTGGCCAGTGGCGAGTTTCGTGATTTTCCTAGCGTGATTCTTTCTTGAATTGTTGGACGTCCCAGCCAGAGTTGGTCCTCCACTGATGGTATGGATGACATGGATTTGTTGCATCAAATCCTTTCCTTCGTCTTTCCTCTTTTCTTCTGCATCCTGCATCTCCTTCTGTACTTTCTTTCCTATTTTAATGTTGTCCCGTACTTGTTGCAAGAATTCCGTTAAAAGTCCTCCTCTTACCAAACTCTCAATCTGGTTGCAGAGGCTATAGCACTCAGACGTGTTGTGCCCGACATCCTCATGAAAGTCGCAATACTTATAGTGATTTCTTTGATCAGCAGGGACTTTTATTGGATCGGGCTTTCTGAGCAAGCCCTTATCGCGGATGGCTAGGTATATGGTTTCCCGAGAGGCATTGAGAGGAGTGTAATGGTTATACCAGTCTTCCTCCATTGATATGCGGGCTATCTCTCTAAGTGGAGAAGTTGCTCCGGGTGGAGTCCTTCTTGTAGGGTGTCTTTCCCGATATTGGGGAGGCGGCAGCCTGTATGTCGATCGATTCGGATGAGGGTTCTGGACTCCCCTCGTAGGTGCCGACTTAGGAGATTCCTTCTTAGACCGCTTAGACGTCCGGGCTTCATCATGTTCAATCTTAATTCGGAGCTGCTCATCTATATCCACCTGCTCCAGTGCCCTATCATAGGCCTCCTGGTATGTCTCTGGAGGGTGCTTGGCAAACGATCGGAATAACCTGCCAGCCTATAAGTTTCTTCTGAAGTTGGCGAGGGTTTCCTTCTCGGTGAATACTCCCATCTGGATCACTTCCTTGTGGAACTTTTCTACGTAAGATCTCAGTATCTCACCTCGTTCCTGGATCACATATTGCAGAAGGACGGGATCATTGGGGCGAGGCTTGATTCCCTGGAATTGAGCACAAAAGTCGGTATTAAGCTTTGTGAATGAATCTGCACTTCCTGGGGGCAACTTTCTGAACCAAGTCTTGTCACAATCAGTCAGTGTTGAAGGGAACATCCTGCACATAGCTGACCGGGTAGGGTTTTGGATTTCCATATGGTGGACAAAACTCTCCATGTGACTCACAGGATCCTCCAATCCAGAATACTTCTCAGTGGGCATTTTGAACTTGGTGGGGCAACTCGGCTTCTCGAATCCTCCTGGAAAATGGCACGTTCATCTCCCCCAGAGGGTTCTTCCGAGTACCCCGTTGCTTTCCTTTCTTCAATTCCTCGAGCTCCTTCGCCATCTTAGCCATCTGATCCTCAAGGCGTTTGGATCCGTTATGCCCGGATCATGCCACCAAGTCTTCATTGTCTGAGGTTTCTGATTCTTCATCAGGTTCCTTATGCTCCCCTTCCCACCAATGGGTACCCCACTGGTCCCTCCCGGATCCAGTGCTGCCACCAATGTCGGGTTAGGGATTCCTTTTCCTTGCCACCGGCTTTGTTATTGACTGGGCCCTTCTTGGTGGGATATCGGTAGCTGATCTTGCCAATTAATGTCTGAGATCTTCGGGATGATTCCGTGTTGGTAAAGACGGCCCGAGTCTGTCAAACACTGGTGCCCGGGTACTTGGTCCTACTCCTTCTGCCAATCTGGGTGCTTCAAAGGGTATCCCTTAGGCGATCATCCGAAGGCGGACTCTCTCCACATAGGCAGCAGCATGTTGCTCTATGGCCTTCCGAGTTACTTCCGGGACCGTGGGGTCCTGTGGTGCTGATCCAGGATCAAGCGGCGGGACTGGTACCGGGATCTGGCTTCTGGTTCCCTTCTTTTTCCCTTGATTTCTCTGGGTAGAAGCGAGGGAATGGGGTCCTGAGTTCGTGGGCAGCCCCTGGGAGGATCGGAGCCTCATCTTCTACTTTCTTCTGTGTTGAACTTGAAAGTTTGTAAATGGTGGGGTTGTTTCCCGCATACAGCGCCAAAGTGTTAACCCAAAATTGTCACCAGGGTGCAATTTAGAATTAACGGTATGTGATGGACCCGGATCTAATTAGACCTTGGGCTATCGGGATACTCTATACCCCGATCTTCAGCTGGTTCGCTGGAATCTGCTAGGTGAGATATTGCATGTATGTATCGGATCCAGATCGGGATTGACTATGGCCAGCGAGATACTTAGTAGCCTGGTATCCCGCTGGGTATCATGAATCTGATATTATGATGAATGCAAGTACTGGGATGGATGAGTTTCTTATACGGTGGATTCATGAAAACTGAAAGGGGGTTTATATATATGTATATATGGGTTTGAAATACGATATTTATAACTCGGTATTCGAACTATCAATATTACAGCATGGAGGAAAATAAGCCTCAAGGAGAACGATGGAGATGGAGCTTTTCGTGCCTGTCGATAAGTAGAAAAAGTGAATTAGGGTTTTGATCCCCTTTCCTATGAACATATGATTAGTATATATAGGCCTACTTTCTTACTGGGCACTCCTAGAACCTCGGTCTAGGGTTTCAGTGATACACGGGTCTTCCTGTGGAGTCCGACAAATTCGTCGGGAATTTGATCCCAAACGACCTGGTGATTCCTTCTTTTTCGGTTCCCAAATGAGTTGTCTCCTATTTAAAATAGGACACTAAATTGGCGGGAATGAATGTCGCGTTGTAGCATGAATTTTTATCTTGAACGGTGACGTTTAATGTCTGTTTTTATATGTAGTCTAATCTTCGGGGTGCCCCCCTCCTGCTTCAGCGGGGTCAGTTTACTGGGATCCTGGTATACGTCTTACCATGTGTATGTCACGTGTTTCGCTGGTTGGGGTACCCCGGGTACCCTGCGTTTCTCATGCTCATTTAATAGTGATGTTCACGGATATCGGGGTTTCAAGTAGCGGGGTACCAGGATACTCGGGTATCGGGGTATCCGGGGTAGTTGGGCGTCAGGATCTGGTAATGGTTGTGTCTCCCAGGCCCCCACTTAGTTTTTTTGGCTTCCTAGTGCTTTTTCATGGTCCCGGGATTTCTGGACCTAGCCGTGGTGGGTAAAGGCTCTTTCTCTAGCCTGTTAGCTAGCAGGCGGGGTACCCGGACATCTTTTCGCTTCTACTTTGGATCCCGGCTTTCTTCTGTAAGCTAGTGGAAAATTCTTTTTTTGATCCCTGCCAATTATGGCGGTTAACATAATCGTTTTACACATTTAGTGGATTCGAGGTTCGAGTGTGGCTTACTTACTAGCCCGTGGTTTTTCCCGTGAGGGTTTCCACGTAAAAATCAAGTGTTATTTAATTTCCGCATTTTATACTTGATTTATTGCTTTATCTATTTAAGGGTAATTTCGTAATATTTACTGAACATGAAAAATTGGGTAATAAGTTTATAATCTATTCACCCCCCCCCCCTCTAGATAGTTTTATACACACCGTGCTATAATTTGTTTCAAAGGCCTTGTCCAGTGATGAAGCTAGTCTTGTCCTGATTGGCGGGGTGCATCATGATCTGGTTGTATCCCGAGAAGGCATCCATAAAACTTAGGAGTTTATTTCCTGCTGTAGAATCAATCAGCTGGTCGATTTTTGGAAGAGGGAAGCTGTCCTTTAGGCATGCCCGGTTAAGATCGGTATAGTCCGCGGGGTCCTGTGGTGCTGATTCGAGGTTAGGCGGTGGAACTGGTGCTAGGATCTAGCTTCTGGTTCCCTTCATTTTCCCTTGATTTCTCTGAGTGGAAGCAAGGGAATGGGGCCCTGAGTTTACGGGCTACCCCTGGGAGGATCGGAGCCTCATTTTCTAATTTCCTCTAGGTTGAACTTGATAGTTTGTGAAGGGTGAGGAGTTTTTTTTCCCCACAGACGACGCCAAAGTGTTAACCAAAAATTATCACCGGGTTGAAATTTCTAATTAACGGTTTATGAGGGACCCAGATCGGGATAGATCTGGGCTAGCGGGATACCTAGTAGCTCGATACCCCGCTGGTTCCTACAAATCGGCTAAGTGTGTGGTGTATAGTAGTAGGATGACAAATATTCTGGTATTTGATGGAATGAAATTCAACTTATTTTATTTAGTATAACATATAATGAAACTTACAATCTGTTGAAAGCATAAGCATGATCATAACAACAATGAAAACGAAAGTAACTTCGTAGGCTATGGTGATGGAGCTTTTTGTGTCTGTCGATAAGTGGAAAAAGTCTGGTAGGGTTTCGATCTCCTTTTTCTGTCAACATACGATGAATATATATAGGCCCGTTTCTTGCTGTCCACTCCTAGAACTTCGGTCTAGGGTTTTAGCAAATTACGGGTCTTTCCTTGGCGATCAACGGGTTCGTCTGGAAATTGATTCCTTCAATCAGGTGATTCCCTCTTTCCTCCGATTTGATGGGAGTTAACTTCTACTTAAAATAGGATTCTGTATGGCGGGAATAAATGCCGCATTCTAACTTGAGTTTCTGTCTTGAACAGTGGCGTATTAATGTTCGTCTTCCTTCTCGTGCTAATCGGGATGCTTGTTTCTGGCAGGGTCGGAGGACTTATGTGCTTATCGTCTGATTTATTCATCTGGTGCTTACCGCTGGCTCCTTAGTGGATCGGGATACTTGTCTCTTCTTCTCCTTTCACGTTCTTACTTTACCGGATCGAGGTATCGGGATGCTGGGGTATCGGGCTACCGGGCTACTTGGGGGTAGACAGGCGCTACGATTTCGTAGCTGTAAAGTCTCTGGGGCTCTTTCTTTGAGGTTTCCTAGGGCTTTCCTTGGTCCTGAAGGTTTTGGACCTGGCCGGGATGGGTAGGAGTTTGTACTCTAGCCTTCTCGTAAGTAGGTGGGGTTCCCGGGTATCTCCCCTATTGTTGCTTTCTACCCCGCCTCATTCTTCAGGGTTGATGGAAAATTCTTCTTTGATCCCTGCCCCTTTATTTTTGGCGGTTAACAAATGTGTTAACTGAAAATTGTCACTGGGGTGATTTTTCCAATTAACAATTCAAGGGGGACCAGGATCGTGGTAGATCTTGGTCAGAGGGGTATCAAGTAGTTCGATAGCATTAGCTTCCTAGAAATTCAATAAGAACGATGTATCGATAGTAGTAAGTAAAAGTTTCACGTAAACAATAGGTCAGATATAAAACTCATTTTTATTAATAACAAGTACATAATAGGGTTACAATGGAGATCTCTCCTAACTACGATTATGAAAAATAAGCTCAATAGGCGATGGAGATGGAAGCTCTCGTCTGAGTCGATAAGTGGAAAAGTGTCTAGTAGGGTTTTTTTCCTCTTTCTCCCTCTGTGATCATAAGATGAGTATATATAGGTCCGTTTCTTGCCATGCACTCCTAGAACTTTGGTCTAGGGTTTTAGCAATTCATGGATCCTTCCTTGGCGACCAACGAATTCGTCAAGGAATTAATCCCTAAAATCACGTGATTCCTTTTTCGCTGGATTGAGTGGGAGTTGACTCCCATTTCGAATAAGATTCTGTATGGTGGGAATGCATGTAATATTCTGTCTCAAATGATGGCGTTTATTGCTTGTCTTTCTACTCGGCTTGCTGCTCGGGGTATCTGCTTCCTGCTTTAGGCGGGGTCGAAGCACTGGGATTTTTGTATTAATATGCGATAGTTTATTCACCAGGTGCCTACCACTAATTTTTAGTGAATAGAGATACTCAAGTATCTCGCCTTCTTCTCACTCTTCTTAAATGATGCTTGACAGTATCGGGGTTGAAATTTCCCTTAAGTAGTAGTGAAATATACCTAGAGGGGGGGGTGAATAGGTATAGGCTCCAAATTCTTCCAATTTAAAAATAATGCGGAATATATCAATGAAAATACACACTTGATTATATTTGACAAATTAATTGATTTCACTTATACAAGAGTTAATCAATTTACAAGATATGAAATCAATGAAAGATATGGAAGATAAAGAAAAGTAAAAGCAAAAATGAACACAAGTGTTTTTACGTGGTAAAACCTCAAAGAGGAAACATCCATGGGTTGATACCATAACCACCGGCAAAGCAATCGACTATGTGAAAAAGGACTTACACACTCAAGCTATCACTCATGATATCCGCTCAAGCTATCAACTCCTAAACTACCCTCGGGCTAGTGAATCACCAAGCCTACTTCCTATCCGAGATGTGTCCTACACCTCTAGAAAGCAACTTCCTATCCAAGACGCTCATGTCTCTAGGAAGATTCTCTTGCTTAGCTATCTAGATCCAATGATCCTAGTCAAGCTTCTCTAGCTCAACCATCCGGAGTATAAAAACTCCTAGCTAAGACTTTTGCTTGCCTATCCGGATCCTCCCGACCCTAGACAAGACTTCCTTGCTCTATCCACAAAGCTTCACTCACTTTGCTAGAGACTTCAACCTAATGCAAGGCTATGATCTAAGTGATGCAAATGATGCACACACAATCAAATTAAGCTAGATGATCAATCAAGCTCAATGTACATGTTCAATGATAGTCTAGAATATGCTTTCAACAATCAATCACAAAAGTATCTAGAAATCAAGACATGCAAATCAATAAGAACAATGTATGAATATTCAATATATCACACTAAAAACCTAGTTCTTAGATCATGAAATAAAACATAGAAAATAACATGAAGCACATCACACATACATTTTCTAGAATCAATTTCATGATAAATCAAGTTTAGCACATATATGTTCAAGACAAATCACAAAGCTAAATCTCAATTAACAAATGATCAAACAACCCTAGCATGTGATCTAACATACTTCTCAATAAATTTCATCAATCAAATAGTAAGAATCAATAGATGATCAAAGATGAAATTGAAAAAGAAGAAGTTGAAACAAACATACTGACCACGGACTGAAAATGGATCAACTGAGAAAAATGGCGAAGTCAGCTGCCTCTGGAAATGCTTGGGATTTGTAGCTCTCTTCAAGACCAACAATTTTGGTTTTTGAATCGATTGATTTCGAGTTCGTATGAGAGAGATATGATCAAAATACTAAAACTAAAATGTAGAAGATTTCTGCAGAATTTCGAAAATGTTCTTGAAGATCTTCAACAAGTGTGGAGGGAAGGAGATGAGTTTAAAAGGAGGAGAGAGAGAGATTTTTCGAGCAAATCAGAGTGTACCATGTCACCTCCCCGTGGGGGGGCACGTGGGGCCCACGGGAGCAGAGGGCTCCCTTGTCCATGGGGCCCATGGCCTCCCCCACGGCCAGGCCTTGTGGCCTCACGCGCTCCAGACCACTCTCACGCGCTCCTTCGGTTCTTCAGCCCGTATCTTGGGCATCCGAACTTTGATTTTGAATCCATTTTCAGATTACGAACTGTGACTCCCTTATGCACGACAAAGACTACACAAATTTGAAAAATGGTTGAGAAATCATCTCGGAAAATGATGATGAAGTCAACTCAACGAATGAGAACGAAAAGTAGCGTAGTTACATCGTTTGAACTCGAAACCTTATGAATGAGTAACCGAAACGACCAGAACTCAATAAGGCATCATAATAGAACATATTCAAGTCCAAATACAAAAATACAAAAACAAACAAACACAAATTCACACAAGCATGCCATATCAAAGAGATAGTCACAACGCATGCAATTCTACAATGTTTATCAATACAAGATCAATGCATGAGCATACTATGAGATGTGTGAATGTGTTATACAAAATGTTTGAACCACGATGCAGGGACACACATGTATGAATTGTGTGTGTGTGCGCTAACGCCTTGCAAGAGGATAGAAGTCAAGATTTACCTTTGACGTTTTTCACCTCTTGAAGACGACTTTTGCACTAGAAGTTGCTCTTCACTTTTTAAGCTTCCTTTCTTCAAAGAATGTCCTAAGCAACAACTAATACATACATAGAGTGTTTTGCAATGGAATCAAGCCAATACAAATAGTGAACCTTACAGGGGTACCGGGGTACCGGGATACTGGGATACCTAGAGGTAGACAGGTGTTAGGATCGTGTGATAGTAGTGTCTCTAGGGCCTTGTCTTCGAGGTTTTCTGGTATTTTCTGGGTCCTGGAAGCCTTGAACCTGATCGAGGTGGGTAGGAGTCTACATCTTAGCCATTCTTGCAGACAGGTAGGGTATCAGGATACATCTTCCATGTCACCTTTTTTTCCGTCTTAACTTTAAAGGCTAATGGAAAATTCTTCTTTGGTCCTTGCCATTTTTGGTGGTTAACAGAAGTCCCTCCCGACTTGAACACCGGTATCTTGCTGTGGTTGGAGTCAGGATTTTTAGTCCGCTTGAACGATTTTCTATCCTGTCTGCCTGACTAGTCTTGTTTGGCTGGCTTCCATAGCCAAGGGGAGGATCTTCCTTGGATTCGATTGCCTTTAATGCACAGCCCACGTGCTGGATGACGATTGCTTTCAGATTTTAAACGAGCCGTTTTGGCGCGATTCCCTTGAAACCATCACGTTACGTTTCCAGTTACGTCTCTTCTTCTATCTCGATAACTATCCGCCTCTGCCTATGAATATACTACTCCTTCTTCTTTCACATGCTCATGCTTACTTGAACCTTTAAAAGAATTAATTTCTTCTTCTCTCGCAAGTCTCTCTTCCTCAAGAGTTTTCTTTTTCTTCTCTCGTCCATTTAAATGGCCTCACCATCAAAAATCCCAGCTTCTGCACCAGTCCTTCCTACCTCTAACCCCCATTCGGTTTCACCACATCCTCAACCTGTCTCCTTAAATCCTTCCGATAGCCTCGACGAACTGCTAAACATGGAGTGGGTGGAGTCGGAAGAGAGTTCCCCGACATCCAAAGGGAAAAAACGTGGTCGGGATAAGGGCGACATCGCTGATGACAGAATCCCGCTTAAACGCCATCGCTCTGATGGGAATTTTGGAACCAGGTTAAGTTCCGGCACTAGACCCGAAGTCCCAGTTCAAATAGCAGACGAAGAAGACGACGAGGACATCGATGTCAAGGTGGAGGAGGGGAACATTTTGGCTGTCGACCTAGCAGGGGTTCAAACAGGCCCCCTGTCTTCTTTCCATGATGGTCGGATTATCCCGGATTCCATTTGTATAACTGACACCCTCATTCGATTGAAGAGGACTTACAAAATCCTGGATTACATCTCTCTGTCTCTTTCTCATCTGGGCTATGATGTTTATACCCCTTCTGTAAGCCGCCTGCTAATTCATGTGGCTGCCTTCGAGTGCGGGGTCCTGCTTCCTCTTCACCCCTCACTCCGTAGATTACTTGTAGCCCTGGAGCTGGCCGCTCTTCAAATTTCTCCGGGGTTTTGGAAGAACCTAATGGGATTCTTGGTGCTCTGGAAAGAGCAATGTGAGAAAGATAACTTGCAGAGGGAACCAGGTTTTGACGAGATTCGTTACATCTACCAGGTGGCCAACTTGGTACCCCGAGGTCAATTTTACTTGAGGCCCAGTAACAAGATGAAGTTTATCGTATCCGAGGTGAATATGAAGTACAACCAACCCTGGAAAGATGAGTGGGTCGTGGTTGAAGGAGATTGGGGTCACTCGGTGCATATCAAAGGGACTGAGTATTCGGTCCCCACCCAATTCTCCTCCAAAGACAAATGGAGTACATGGGTTCTCTCTTCAAAATCTAGGGAAATCTTGAAGAGGATCCAGGATCGGGGTTACATGAACATGAAGTACCCTTCCTGCGATCCCTTCAAAGGAGCCCGTCTAGAAAGGTGTTTGAAGATATCTGTCGCCGATCCGGGTAAGTGCCTGCGTCTCAATATTATTTATATATGTATTTCTCTTTTTTTTTTCTTTTTTTTAACACCCTTTCTCCTGCGCAGTTTCAGCCACTCTTCTGTTGACATCTTCTCCTACCTCCCCGGGACCGGTATTCCCTGGTTCATTTGGATCCCACTCTCCTGTTCCTTCTCATCCCGGTGCCGGGGTTACACTTGGGCCTTATCCTCCAACTTTATCTTCTCCTCCTGTTTTGGCGGGATTGTCACCCCACTCGCCAGTTTCCTCTCCTGCTAAGATCTCAACACTCCCGTCTTTGGGCAAGATGCTGGCTAGGGCTGCTAAGGCCAAGGTCTCTCCAGCCTCAATCCCGAAATGCCCTCCCTCTGTTGCTCCCACCAAACCCGCTGTTGTGGCTACTTCTCCTCCTCCCGTAGCTGCATCTATTAGGCACCCAGCCAGGTCAAAGAGAGAGAGAGAGAGAGAGAGAGAGAGAGAGAGAGAGAGCTACTGGTGCTAAGACTAACCCTTCTTATGATCTTCCTTCTAGGTCGGGGTCACGGGACTTGAGCCAGGAGGAAATTGTTGCTAAATTCGTCGCTGCCTATCCCAAGGGAGGCTTGCACCAAATGTCCTCCTTGCCAACGGATATCCTGGCCACCAAGGGGGCCGCCTTGCTTGCTGAGGTATGTAATCTGACTCTTCTTGCTTGCTTAGACATAAATTTCTTTGAGGTACTGATCCTTTTTCTTTACCTATGCAGGGTTTTAAATTTGCACTGGCTTTGGGGCAGCAAGTCATGGCCCTTAGGGAAGCCAACTTGGTGCTTCAGGCCAAAGTGGAGGAAGCCAAAGGTGATCTAGCACAGGCAAAGGAAAATGTTATCTCCTTGGTTCAAGCTGCCTCTAAGTCTGGATCCAGAAGGCAGGCCGTTGTGGTGGATTTGGAGAGAATGACACGTGCTTACGACACCGAGACCATTATCTCAACTCGACGCAAAGCTGAGAGAGAATCCGTCAAGGCAGAGAAGGCCGTTCTCCTGGATGAAAACCAATTTTTACAGGGCACCTTGAAGTTCCTTGAATCCCGGGTGGACTATTCCTTCATGGATGGATACGTCACCGCCTCATATGAGGTTGCCAAGGCTTTTCCTCCCCCTTTCGACTTGCTAACCCCCCTTGGTTGGGATCGGGACCATATTATAGCTAAGGCTGCCACACTTTCAGATGCTGATCCGAATCAAAGGGGCCCTTTGCCGGCTACTGATATCCCGGGCTTATCCTCTCTTCGGCCTACCGTTGGTTCAGGGGATACTACTGAGGCAGAAAGTCAGGATCCTCCCCCTATTCAACGAGATCCAGGGCAGGACCCCGTCTTACATACTGAGGCAGTAGATTCTCCTACTGTGACAGACGCGCTTGGAACTGAAGGGATCCCGGCTATTGTTGGTGCTCAAGGCATGGAGAGAGTGGATAGAACTGGGCTAGGGGAGCCAGCAGGAGAAAAAGAAGATGAATGATTTTGTCCGTTGTCTTTTTATCTGTATTTTTGTAGCCCGAAAATGGGGATTAGGGGCCCTGATTAATTGAATGAAACTCTCCTTCTGTTTTGCTTTCTTCTTATTCTTGTTTGTAGAACTTGTATCCCAGTGCAGGACGATTTTCATATGCGATCCAAGTAAAGCTTACTTGAACTATTATAACGCTCAGCTTCAATCTTGCTTGACTGGCAATAGAAGAGTCCACACTTGTCTTATTTTCTGGAAGCAATTCTTGGACTATAGTCTCCTTAGCATAAGTTAGCAGTGTTTTTTAGCTAAGTAAACTTGTCCTAAGTATGGAACCATCTTGAGCAGAAAATTTTGACCTGGGTATGAAGCCAAGGCTACCTAGATACCCTGATTTGAACACTGTTCGTCTAAGTGTGGAACCTCGATGAATCTTTCATTGGGGATCTTGATGACGGGCTTACCATGATCGCCTATCGGGATGAAGTGTCTGACATCTTGAGATGGCAGCCTGAATCCTTGACGCCTTGTCCTGGTAGGCAATTAAAACCTTTTTAATACCAGGATTTTACATGTGATATGGAGAAATATGGTATCAAGTATCCCGATTAGGTATCTTGATCCTTTGGCGATCTGTCCTGACAGGTGGCTAAGGCCACTTTAGCACCCGGTCTTTCATGTGGAGATATGGCGATATAACGCAGTAAGTACCAAGTATCCTGACAAGATATCTTGATTCTTTGGCGGTCTGTCCTGGTAGGCAATTAAGACCACATTAGCACCAGGTTTCTCTTAGAGAGGGGGATTCCCCGTCCGAGGCTTCAGGAAGTCCATATAGGTCCTCTTGGTCTTGATAAGGTAGAGTCCGGCGGGCGACTACGCCTCTTATGCGTTTATGCACCAGATCCTTCCTAGAGGAGGGTATACCCCGACCAAGGCAGCAGGAATGCCATGTGGCCTTTCCTGGTCTTGAGGCGATCAAAAATGGTGAAAACTTGCTAGGCGAATTTAGGAGAATCACATAGGAGAATGAAAACTGACTTTATTGAATTTTTCAAAAGCGAATACAAAGCAAAATCGGGGTATATATATCAGCTGTATACCAACCGAGATAACATTCCTCTTCAAACTCTAAGGGTAAAACTTTTTGAGGTGATCAGCATTCCAGGTGTGATCTACATGGTAGCCATCCATGTCTTCTAACTTGTATACCCCCCTACGAACCACTACCTTTATCAGGTATGGACCTTCCCAATTAGGGGCCAGCACCCTGTCAGACCTCTTCCGAGTATTCTGGGTTACCTTTCTGAGAACTAAGTCCCCTTCTTTAAAATTATGAGTCTTCACCTTTTTATTGAAGTATCGGGCTATCTTGCTTTGGTAGGCCGCTACCTGCTCTGCAACCCTATCTTGCTTCTCTTCAAGGAGGTATAGATTGGCTCTCAACTTCATTTCATTTTCTTCTAACTCAAAGTGCTAGACCCTGAAAGATGTTAGCCTATGCTTGATAGGTGAGACTGCCTCTGTTCCAAAAGCAAGCGAGTAAGGGGTTTCTCCGGTAGCAGTCCTCTTGGTAGTCCGATATGCCTAGAGAACATTCGAAAGCTCATCAACCCATCCCCCTTTCTTTTGTTGGAGTTTCTTCTTGAGGAGCTTCTTGATAGTCTTGTTAGTAGCTTCTACTAGCTCATTAAATTGAGGATGGGCTACCGAGGCCAAACGAAGGTCGATACCCCACTCTTTACAGAAAAACCTAAAGTTGGCATTGTCAAACTGCTTCCCGAGATCGGTGATTATGGCCATCGGGGTACCAAATCTGTAGACGATGTTTTCCTTGACAAAACTCGTAGTGTTGGCTTCAGTTATCTGGACTAGTGATTTTGCTTCCACCCACCGGGTAAAGTAATCTATGGCTACTACAGCGTGCTTGGCTTGGCCAGGCGCAGTGGGAAGTGGCCTGATCAAGTCCAATCCCCAGATAGCAAATGGATAGGGTATACTAATTGATGAGAGCCTTTCTAGTGATAGATGGTGAAGGTTTGCAGTCTTCTGGCAGGGTTCACAGGATTGTGCAAACTTTTTAGCGTCCTGATGAAGAGTAGGCCAGTAGTAACCCATCCGGAGAACCTGGTATGCCAAAGTCTCTCCTGAAACATGATTGCCACAGTCCCATGCATGTACCTCGTCTAATGCCCATTGAGCGTCATCTGGATGTAGACATCTTAGCAATGGGAGTGACTTTCCTTTGCGATAAAGATGCCCCTCTACTAGGCAATACTGGGTAGCAATCCTCATGATCTTGCGTGCTTGATCCGGGTCTTCTGGAAGGGTATCATTTTGGAGGTAATCAGCTATGGGATCCATCCAGCAAGGCAACCGATCGACTGGGTTCACTTCCAGCCCCGTGGCCGTGCTAGGTGTAGGGAAAAAATACTGTCACGCAGCAGAAGTGAGACTAAAATCGAGTTTAGTATAGTGTAAAAAAATTTCATATTATAAGCCTTAACCCTTAAATTAATTAAACATATATATATACTAAAAAGTAGAATACATTTTGTCGCGTGATCCGATTGACTTCGCGTCGATGGTAATCCGCAAGATCTTCCAATCCTATCACGAACGTGAATCACCTAGGAGCGTGGTCTCCCTTTCTTTGAATTGCGTACCTAAGGATGGAAAACAAAATCTCTCCTCCTGATCGTTAGTCACAATAAAATCCAAGAAACTAGAAAGTATGTTCCGGTCACTTTTGAATTTAACAACCGTTAAGATTGAAACTCACGTGAACCTAATTCGAAATTGTGCACAAAGTTTTTTGATATTCAAGCTTACAAGTGCACTATCAAAATTAGAACTCTCTTTCTATATTTCTCTCTTGGCCGAAATTAAACACTTGTCTAGAGTATGAATTATTTTTCTAAGCAAAAGAAATAATTCACTCAAGCTAGGAGAAGAAGAAGTGGTGGCCGAATGCTATCCTATCAAATATATAGGGTGGCCGAATTCTTCTTGTATTATTAATTTATTATTAGGGTTGCCGAATTCTTCTTGTATTAGGATTTAGGGTTGGCCGAATTCTCTCCCAAAGAGGATTTGTGCTTTACCCTAATTCCTATCAACCTTAGAATCCTAACCCTAATACAACTCATAAGTGTTTAATCCTATTATGACTTATTAAAAGACTTCCTTATTTGATTAGATAAATAAACCTTATTATTTATCTTTTTACCAAATAAGTCTTTTATCTTTAATATACTACTACCAATAGTATAACTCTAGGAAACATATTTCCTGATCAGAAAAAGATTTTGATTCTCAATTAAATGATTAACTAATAAATTAATTAATTTCCATTTAATCAATCAATAAAATAAAATAATATTTTAGACTATTATTCTAGTGTTGCCACCCACACCATATACATGGGCCTAATATTATTTTCTTATTTTATTTAATCCATTAAACTTTAATTAAAAAGCCTACATGTGAACCAGACCCATTCTTACTAAAAGAAACAAGCCCACATGCCTTTCATTAATATATTAATATAATTGATCAGCCCATTAAATAAATAATGTGCAAATTATATTCTTAATATATTAAATACAATTCTAGATGGACCCATAAATTGGTTCGGTAGAATATATCAAGTGATCCATGCACGTCCGTGTGGATTGGGGATCTTGGCGGGCTATCTAAATTTAAACTTCAATAGACATAACCTAATCACAATTGTTAACCGCCAAAATTGGCGGAGGACCAAAGAAGAATTTTCCACTAGTAATGAAGGATAATCGGGATACGATGAGTGATCGCGCTCTAAATGTTCACATTTAGCGCTCCATTTTCCTATCTTTTTGTGCTTGTTTCTCGGGTAAAACCGGGTATTTAACGGATAAATAAGTGTTTCAGGTAATTAGGGAAGTTCAGGGGCATTGTGGTCAATATGGTGAAATCAGGGGCAAAAGTGAAAAATTCGGAAACTTATTGAAGATTCCGTGAATAGGAGAAAGATCAGGGGAACTGACTGTAATTATCCAGCAAAGGTCAGCGCAGCAGCCACGTCAGCAAGTGGAACGACGCCGTTTTGAGGGAAGCTCGCGTCAGCGTGACGTCATGCACACGTCATGGCGTCTTCAACCTTCAGCCAGGTCAACCCGTGACCCGGTTGACCCGACTCAGACCCGGCTGACCCGACTTCTGACCCGAACATTTCCGGCCATTTTCCGACGCTTTTGCCGGCCAAACTCTGCCCAGATTGGCTGCCCTCCTCCTCCTGGTCACGTTGGACCCATTTTCAAGCCTCCATGCACAAGTTTTGCATCTCTTCCAAGTCTCCAAAACTCCATGGATGTGCAAGCTTCAAGGCCAACTTCGGCAGCTTCTTTCCCGCGTTCCAGAGTGTCCAAACTCGCCAAAAGACGGCGGGTTCATGCGGCGGCCTCATTCCCGCAGTCTAGAAGGTCCAAGCTCGCCTCTAACTTCCAAAAATGGGCAGCGACTTCCGACGGCGGGCAAGAACCCGCGAGGCAGGGGATCCAAGCCCGCCGACCAGACCGACTCAGCCTTTTTGTACGCCCAAAACACTCCCCTATATATATATATTCTTCTCTCCTAACCCTAAACACTATCCCTAATATCCAAACTCACACAAAATAACCCTACAAATCACTTACAAATTCACATACTAGCCTAGAATCTCACAAGCCACCATTGTTTCCAAGCTTGGGAGAGTCAAGGAGAAGCCTAGCTAGCTTGAGGACTTCACCAAGTGTTTGTGTTGTCTTCTTTATCTCTTTGTTTTCTTTAGCTTGTTGTTGTAACTATATGTTTATGTTGGAATTTTGGTGAGATTGTAATAAAGTTCATATTTTGGTTGATGTGTTTATTTGCTTGAGCTTAATAGATACATGTTAGTTGATTGATCAATTAATTGATATGTAATGGATTTAGACTAATTGAGACATCAATAACATGCATGAATGATCATTTTATGTATGTGTCTTTATCCCAGTTTAGATTGGTGAAGACTAATCTTGTAAGCATATTTACCATCAACTAGGAATTGGATTAATTGCATGAACATCATTTCCTAGCATTTTCATATCCAATCCTCACTCTTGCATGACCATGCATGAGTTTAGTTAATTTAGTTAGTTAGTGTTAATTTAGTTAATTGTAGTTGAATTTAGTGTAACTTAGTGTAATTTAGATAATTGCCATCTTAGTGTAATTTAGCCATTAGCTAGTTAACTTGCTTGCAACCATCCTCCCTTTACTTTTCTTGCATGTAATTAGTGTAATTAGTGTAAATAGCTTGTCTATAACATAAGACGTAGAACCAACTTAAGTGTACCAATACACCTCCCTGTGGGAACGAAACCCTTACTCGTAACCACTATACGTGGCCAACGATTCGTATACTTGCGAAAGGGTATAAACTCACACGCCATATCATTTACCGGTAGTTTATAGAACTATCGCGTACCACATTTGCGGCGATCAAGTTTTTGGCGCCGCTGCCGGGGAGTGTAGTATATGTTTGTAGGTCTAGTCTTTGTTTTAGTCATTTTTAGTCATTTTTGTTATTTTTATTTTTATTTGTATTTTTATTGTTCATAATCTATCTTGTTCGATTTGATTTTGTTTTGTTTGTTGGTTGTTTCAGATTTTAGATCAATATGGAAAGTGGAACTTCGGCATTGATTAGTCAATTGGCCGAATTGAATGGGAAAGTGGCAACTTTTGTGTCACACTCTAGGCAGGCACCGGCACCAGTTTGTCCATCTTTGGGGTGGAATGGACACACAGACTTTGTTCCGCAAGGAGAGCCATGGTCGGGAATGCCAGAGGTACCGTCCACGTATCCGTATGAACACCACAACCATCAAGCTAGATGGGATCAAGAGAAACAAGACCACCAATGGGGTAACTTTGATGGAGAGGCATACCAACATGCCATTGACCAACGATTTCTTGAAGTGGAAAAACTCATAGAGATGTGTACAAATTGGTTGGCTCAATGTGTGGAAGACTCCCAAGGGCAAGCCAAAGAAGCCCATGACCAAGAGCAAGCCTACCGACAAAATGTTAATCAACGGTTGCTTGACTTTGAAGAACGCATAGAATGGTTGGGAGCTTGGCTGGCACAATATTTGGACGGGTTCTTAGAAAGAAAAGAAATAGAAGAACCTCCAAGACTCCACAAATCAACAAGCCCGTTCTTTTGTCTCACTCTTGGAGGAATCAACCCGGTGGATTCCTCAATTAGCTCGGAATGCGACATTGGCGACATTTTGCTAGGGTTTGAAGAAGAGCCAAGGGTAGAAAAGGAAAGAAAAGAGGTTGAAAAACCGGAGGAGTCCTCAAAGACCGTAGATGATTACTTGGATGAGCTTTTGCTCATATTGGATGAGGATGAGGATTTCGAAGTTGATTTAGGAGGTAAAAAGGAAATGGGAGTAGAGGTTGCCCTACAGAACAAGGAATTGATAAGTCAAAACAATGACTTAGTCCTGAAGATCAATTTGCTTGAGAAGGAGAGAGACTTGGCAATGAAGAAATCACAAGAGCTCTCCGTGTTGGTGGTAGAACAAGAGGAAGAATTCTCTCGGAAGATGAGAGAGATGCAAGTGGAAGCTGAGAACAAGGACAAGGCATTGGAGGGTTTGAAAGAAGAACTCATCAAGAAAGACCATGCCTTGAAGGTAGCACAAGTAGTGGTACGTGACTACATCGTGGAGTCAGACAAAGCCGAACTTCCAATCAAGGCTTTGGAAAAGAAGGGGGCCAAGAGAAAATCAACAGAGAAGCCCCGCACTACCCAAAGTGGAGCAAGCCTTCCGAAGGTTGCCCACAAGCAAGCCGAAGCAACGGCGAAAGTCAACAAAGGTAGTCTTTCGAACTTTGCTCCCACATGTTATTTTTGCCTTATTAGAGGTCACAAAAAGGCACAATGTGCTAAATATGATGAATATTGCAAAAATAGAAAAAGCATGCTTAGGAGGAGAGTGAGAAAAGTGAGGGAAGTTTGGATCCGTAAGGACAAACTAGACCAATCAAAAGAAACTCCTTTTGTTGCTAGGAATGATACACCTAGGAATAAGGTGTGGGTAGTGAAGAACCACGATGGAAATCATGCTACATTAGATATACCTTCTAGCTTCCATAAATTGCATGATTGTTTTTCGAGTGAATTACGTGTTTCATTACACGTATGAACATATTTATTTTTATTATTTTTAGGATTAGTTTAGCTTAGGAGTCTTAAGTCTATATTTATCCACTTACCATGTTACAAATGTGCTATGAGATGCATGAAAATAGATAGGTTTGGGGGTTATACTCCCTACTTATAAACTTGCATAGCATATGCTTGTAGTTTTGGTGTTGTTTTTGTGTGTGTGTGCAGGATTGGAATCAAGAAGAAATACCTTGCGCGAGAAGTAACCGCGGAAAAGAACCAGTGGGCCAGAAGGAGAGATTCACCGCGACCTCAGATTCGCGGGAAAGCTCCAAGATTCGCCGCGAATTCAGATCAGCGAGCAACATACCCGCAGGAACAGGGATACAAAGCCGCGGCACACACCATGCACAATACACCATACTGCAAGGCCACACCATCCTTTGAAGGTCCAATCTCTTACCCTTGAGCTTTTATTTCAAAGTAGATATACCATGTTTAGCTTAAGAGTGTGAAGTGGTTGTTTTTGCCTAGTGATTAGGATTGGTTTTTGTAATGTGATTAGTGGTGGATATTTAGGATTGTATATATGTTTCCATGTTAGTTGTAGATATTAGGATTGTATATATATTATTGTTGTATTTTTGTTTTTGATTTTTGTAGTTTTATTTCAAACCTTGTGAAGATGCCCTGTTTTGAAAATTTTGAGTCAAACGTTTCCTTAAAACTGTACTAATTGGTGAAGAAATAAATTTTTCTGCCCATGTTGTGTTCATCTGTTTTTCGATACGGTTCTAACGGTATAAAGAATGAAAAATTCCGGGCAGTGGTTTAAACGTTATGAGTATTTCTTCGACCGAAGGTCACAGGCGTGCCCTGTTTTCAACATTCTGCACGTGACCTGTTTTCAACGTCTGTTTTCACACTTTTCTGATTTGAATTTTAAAATAATTTCTTCATGAACAGTGTTCATTTGCATGTCTATATTCTTGTCTCAAAATTTGAGCATGTTTTATGGTGTATCTTTGAAAATATGCATGCACAAGCAGACGTTGTTCGAGTTTCAAAAGTTGACAGCTTTCTCGAAATGTTTTCCTCTATGTTTAGAAGCATCTTTCACATGGTATTTTTGTTATTTTTGTTTTAATAGTGTTTAGTTGTACATATGTGTTAGTATGTTTGTGTACGGATTTCCAAATCATGAATTCCTTGTCCATGTGCTTCAATTTTTCAACATTGAGGACAATGTCGAGTTTAGGTTTGAAGGTGTGGACACATGTGTTGTATATATTATGTTTTTGTGTTATGTTTTTGTGTTTTTTATCAAAAAATTTGAAATTTTTGCGAATCGAGCCATCTTTGAGCAAATTGTTTGAATGAGATGTTTTGAGTAGTGCCGTTGAGGAGTTTTTTCGCATGTGTTAGTAGCTGAGTTCTGGATAACTTTTTGTCAGTCTAGGAATTTTTTGTGCGTGATGTGAATGTAGTCCCTTTCTCTTAATGTCTAAGTGGACGAGACTCCGTACTCGATTGTTAGGATTAATAGTGGAGACTACCCGTGAGTTTTGTGCCTTAGCGTTCATTTCTGAGGGTATATGTTTCTATTCTTAAACACTCTTCGAACATGTTTTTCTTTGTGATCTCAACGCATCATTCGCATTGTTTGCCATAGAACATTCATAAATGTGGATAACATGTTGAATTTGTATTCCCATGATAGATGGACTTCTAGAAATGATATTAGGACTTTGTAGTAACCACTACCAAATTGCCTAAACACGTCCGTTTCCCTTTATGCATGATTCAATGTAAATAAGGCCAAACACATAAACCTATCACACAACACCTTAATCCATAGACCTATACACTTAATCTTACATAGCTACTAATCTTGTCAAGTTCTACTAAAGTAGAGAATTCAACCGTAAGCTCAAAATTGTAATAGCGTGTACTGAGGCATATTTTGTAACTTGTGCTAAGAAAGGGCTTTCAAAAATTAAGTGTTGAAAATTAAGCACTTAAAGCCCTTGATCTTCAAAGCAATAACTACTCCAATGTGAGTAACCAATTAGCACAAATCATAGTTCAAAATTATAGCCTAGACGCTTGTGTAAATGAGTAATCTAAAATGAGCTTCAAGTTGAAAATTGTAAATGTGAAACATCTTGGCATGATTAGTATCTCCATATTCCTTCCATATACATTCACCACATATCACCTTGGCCAACACAAGTAGGGAAGAATTAATTGATCTTTTAGGAAGTCTATTTAGGGAATACGAATGTTAATATGCTCTACCACGTTCATGGCATTCAATTCCTTCATGAGATCAATTTTCAGAAAATGTGCTTTATTTCGAATACTCACATGTGTAATATTTGATTGCCATTTACATAACTTCCAAAACGCATGTGTTTGATAAAGAGTGTGCCTAGGACTCTGAGAGAAAAACAGAGTGGAATCCAGTGAGGATTAGAGTCGAGGAGAATTACATCCGAGCATTAAAGTGTGTAGAATTTGATGTTGTGCCATTTTTGAGTGTGGGATTTACATTATGTATTTCATTCATTTGAATGACTTAAGGTTATCCTCCGCTCAGTGGTTCTCACATGTACTACTCCTCATTTGCACAACTTTTTTATATCTTATTTTGTATGGCTTTGCTTTCACAAATTGTTTTTAATTTTAGGCTTTAATTTTTAGCTTTACGTTTGTGGGTATCGTAGCTATAAACCCTCAGGAGACTACACTCCTTCTACTAGGGACACCTAGGGGTTTAAAAGGCTTGTGGCACGTGCTAAGTGTCATCATTTCTCCCACGAAAGCAGACTAATTAGTTTATGTTTTATTTATGCTTTAGTAGTGTTAATTATTAGTTTTTGTTTTGCTCGAGGACGAGCAAAAGTTAGGTTTGGGGGTCTGATCGCGCTCCAAATGTTCACATTTAGCGCTCCATTTTCCTATCTTTTTGTGCTTGTTTCTCGGGTAAAACTGGGTATTTAACGGATGTAAGGATTCCCATTAATTGATTGGCTTATTTCGTGGGCAAACCACATGTTGGGGTTTGGTTGTAAGGGTAGTCTAGGTGATTTGTTGAAGATCAAGACCCTTTCCAAGACCTCAAGAGGACAAGCACCAAAGGTATATCTTGTGCTTACTTTGGCTTGAAGAGTTATAGTTGCACACACACACACAACATGCATAACTCTTATTCTTGTATGGTGTGTTTATATTTTGTGTGCATTGTGCTTTATTGATTTATTCAATATCTCTTCTTGCATGTTGAATTGATTGCATCTTGTTATATGATAATGCCATGACATATTAGGCATTAGGATGCATTCAATACCCACACTTGCACTTCATGTATGTTAGCTTTTAGTGTGGTGTAATTCGTTTCCCGAAGGATGTTCGGAAACGTCCGCGCGTGCACGTTGATGTGCTTTGTTTTGCGCGATGATCGCCGGTGGAGATGCCTTTGGCTTCTCCTTGGTTTCACCATTTTTGGTGAATCGGCGGTTACGTTCGGCGGCCTGGCCGCCGTTCGAAACCGCCGAATGAGACCTGATTGAAATATATCTCTCGGGTCCAAAACGGCGGTTGGGATCGGCGGTTTCAAAACCGCCGAATGAAGTCGCCGAAGTTCCCATGTTCCACTCGGGAGCCATTCGGCGGTTCAATTCGGCGGCCTGGCCGCCGAATGAAACCGCCGATCGGTGCGTTTCAAGGGCAAAATTGTATTTTCACCTGCCCTATTTTTGGTCTCTATAAATACATCCTTATCTCTGGTTCAGAATACAAGTCTTTGATTATAAGAACCCTAGAGAGATATTTAGAGAGACTTGAGAGAGAAAGCTTAAAGATCATATCTTTATCTCTCTAAACCCATTCCCACATGCATAAATCTTCATCTAAGCATCATCTAGGATCATCTAGCATATGTTAATGCATGGGACTTCTTCAACACACATGGTATGATTTGTTGAACACTTTTATCTTACATAATTAGTGTTTCTACTTATCAATTTTATCTCATATTTTACTTATATGTGTTTAGATTAATTTCTATATATAAGATTGAGATTATGTGTTGATTGGGTTTTTATTTATTAGCTAGGCTTTAATGTTCATATGCCATCTAGCTAATTGATCTCATTTGTTAATTGAGATTATTTTTCATAGCTTATTTGATTAGGTCATTATTGCCTAAAAGCTATGCCATGAACATTCTTGTGTGATGTATTGATAACTAGGTTGATAGATTGTTTTTTAATCAACTAGTTAATCCTTTGAATGTTTGTGGGTTTTATATGATAGCTTTGTATCTAGGATTGGTTATCCTTTACTTAGCTAAAGTTATATGCCATGTCATATAGCTATATGTGATATCTAGGATTGATTATATTGTCATCTTATAATCCTAGGTAAGCATTTAGAGTACCCTAGCTCTTATTGCATTAATTGAATATTCATACATATTCACATAGGGTTGTGCATCTCTTTTGAGAGATTGAAGTCTTGGGGCTAAGTGTGCTTAGGCCTCAAGCAAATTGGACTAGAGCCGCTATAAAAGGCCCACGTGGTAGATTAGAGGGTGCTCACGCCAAGAGTAGTGTATCAGGGGATATCACTAGGGATTGAACCAAGAGTGGCGATTGGTAGTGTCCATAGCCTGAGGTTATCTAGGGTGAGGGTCCGAGAATCACTTGAGGGTGTAACCGTCTTTTCATATAGTGGATTTCGAGGTCCGAGTGTGGCGCACTTAACAGCCCGTGGTTTTTCCCAGTGGTTGGGTTTTCCACGTATACATCAAGTGTCATTTATTATTTCCGCACTATATTACACTTGTATGTATTGTTGACTTGCTAGGGGTATTTTCGTAAAATTAACATGCATGCAAAAATTGGGTAATAATTAGATAAAATCTATTCACCCCCCCCCCCCCCCCCCCCCCCCCCCCCCCCTCTCGCTTTATATATTAAACACACCTTGAGTATTTAATTACTTTCAATTGGTATCAGAGCGGGTTCCTAGATATACTTAGGTGATCCAAGCTCATTTTTGGTGTGTTGTGCATTTTGTATGATTATTGTTTTTGACATACATCTTGCATTCTTCTCATTTGCATTCATTCAACGCAAACACTATGAGTGAATTTGAGAGAGAAGAAAATAACTCCGATGAGGAGATGTCCCTCTAAGGTGAGAGAGGAGACGAAGATGAAAGGGCGTTGCTCACATCACCAAAGAGCTTCAAGCCCAAGCCTTCCTCAATCTTGGTCTAACCAACCAAGAAGGCTAACTTCCCTCAACCTACGATCCTAATAGGGAAGTGATCAATCATGCAAGCTCAACCGAGCAAGCAACATTGTCTTAGTCATCATCAAAGGAGGAGAGATCCTATCCAACTACCAAGACAACCACAACGACAAGGGAAAGCACTTTTGCATGCTCAAGGGAATGGTAAAATTCCTAACCTTATCTCCTCTTGTCATTTGTGTGGTATTGTTGGTCATGGTAGACCAAGTTGCTTGCATTACATTTAAATATGTAATCTTATATGCATGATTGAAAAGAAAAAGGCTAGAGCTAAGATGCATGTCCTTAAAAAGGAAGAAAATCATTTGCATGATTCTTTGCCATCTAGAACTCTAGAACCTATGACCACTAGGTATGTTATTGAGACACCTAAGTGGATTAGAAAAGACGAACCCGCTTGCTACGAGACAAACATGTCTCAAATAGGTTCAACTAGGTCCTATGGACTTGGTAAGTCTTTTAGTCCTCATGCCCTTCATTGAAGTGGTGTGGAAATTTGACCCCATATGGGGAACTTAAGTAAAGAGAGCTATTTTGCATCTTGTCACTTGCAAAAAATTTGAAATATCTTGTGCTTCTCTTTTTTTTTGCTTGAGTAAGCTTGGTTACACTATGTATATATATTTTCTGTAAGTGCCTCATTTTTTATTGGCGTATTTCGTTGGCAAAATCACAATGGGGTTCTATATGTAAGGATAGCTTAGGATGGAAGAAAACCTCATTGCATGATCAAGAGCTTCAAGGAAGGTAGATTTCTTGACTTACTCTACTTTGAAGAGATGTAGTTGCACACACACACAACACTTGCATAACTCTTACTTGTATGTTGTGTTTGAAGTTTTTGTGCATCATTGGGTATTTAAATCTCTCTTCTTACATCTTGTGATTATAATGGCATATCTAGTTAGGCTTAGGATGCATTTCTTTTGACCCTTGCACTTTTGTTTGTGTGCTTAAGGGAGTGTGTGCGCTGGTCATGCGCTGGTGTCACCAGCGCAAGCTGACCAGCGCAACTAATCCAGTGGACTACCGCTGGTCGTGCGCTGGTCTGCACCGGCGCTCTCCTCCAGCGCAACTCCTCCAGTAGGTTGTCGTTGTTGGTGCGCTGGTCGTCACCAGCGCAAGCTCCACCAGCGCATCTCGTCCAGAATGTTGCCGCTGGTCTTGCGCCCTTGAGGCGCGCCACTCGTCGAGCGCCCTTGCCAGTTAAAGGGCGTGCGCTGGTGAGTTGCGCTGGTCGTCCAGCGCTTCACCAGCGCAGCTGACGGGAATCTGAACCGTTTTTTTCAAAAACGATGTCACTTCACTTGGATCCCATTTATATATGTCTTGATAGTCTTGGCTCGGTTTGTAGAGCAAAAATTACACTTTTGAGAGCATGGTTGAGTATCTTCAAGCCAAGGTATCAAGACTTCATCTTTAAGCTTCCAAATCACAAAACCCTTCATATTGCATCTTTCATTTATCATCTAGCATAATTCTAGGTTGATTTCATCTAGGGTTTTTAGTTTTGCTCACATGACTTGAATCTAGAACATCATTCTCATATCTATATGTTCTTGCTTTACAAGATAGCTTCTTTATCACTTGAATTGATTCAAGATTGCATCTTTATGACTTGACTTAGTTTCAAGATTGTTTTATTGTGGTTTGTGAGTTGTATTGTGATAGATAATGCATATAGGATTTTGGTTGCTTATTTAGTGTTGGTTTATGCATTTCATCTAGTTATATGATATCTAGGATTGTCTAACATGTTCATCCTTGCCTAGATAAGCTTAAAATGTCTAACCTTGCATTTTTAGCATCTTGAGTATTTCACATATTCACCTTAGGTTGTGCTATCTCTTCACTTTAGAGACAAGTCTTGTATTTACCTCTTAGGTAGTTTGCAAGCAAGGGACTAGAGTCACTATTAAAGGCCCGCGGGTAGCAAAGACGGATTAGTAAATTTAGGTGTGATGTGGTCAACCTAATTTGTAATCGTATTTGCAAATAGTGGATTCGAGGTTCTCGTGTGGCGCACATAACAGCCCGTGGTTTTTCCCCGTGTGGGTTTCCACGTAAATATTGTGTGTCCTCAAATTTCCGCACTTGTATGTTTTTTGTATATTGACTAGATTGGGGCTTTTTCGTAATTTGGACTAATCTCGAAAAATTGGGTAAAATTGTTTAAAATCTATTCACCCCCCCCCCCCCCCCCCCTCTAGATTACTTTAGGACACGTTTATTATTTATTTTCATTTTCTATTCAATAAGTGTGATCAATGCTTGTATTGCAATCCATGTCATATTTATGTTCAAACATGCATTTTTGGACTAGGAGATATATACATAGGATAAAATTTGAATGACCTATAATGATCTCCATGACATGATGATTGCTAAAATAACATGCTAAATGCTAATCTTAAAAAGTATGTTTTGATGATTGCATTTCTTAACTGCAAATAATGTGTGAAAAAGCTTATGAGACTCAAATGAAAAAGGATCTTGTATCCATTCAAGGATTTTACAATCCAAATGTCTCTCTTTCTTTATTGGTTAAACATGTCTACTATCATACGGATATCTTATCCGGAAAAATCAAGTAGGGTGCAAAGTCGCTCATGACATGTTTGGCTTATAAAGTCGGATATAGTTGTTCTTAAATTGAAATCAATGAAAACCTATATCCTTGCTTCTCTCATGACATTGGTGAAATTGGTTTGAATTCATATTGAAAACCTTTGTCATTTGCTTTGCCAAATACCATGGTATTTTGGACTTAAATGCTACATGTCTTGTATGCAAAGCAATTTTTTGATTCACACATTTTATTTTAATAAATCTCCTTGTTTCTCTCCAATAAATTGAGATTGCATAAAGTGACTTATATTGATTATGCATATACTAGAATGCTACTATCTCTCTTTGCCTTGAGTGACCCGGTTGGGGACTACTCCTTTGTCTATATCATGACAAAAAGGGGGAGTAGGTTGTGGTAAGGGGAGTTGCAAATTGTAGTAGCAACTGTGCATGTTGGGGAGAATACTAATTGAGGGGGAGTAACCCTTTGAGGGGGAGCATTTGCACATTCATACATTGCATGATGTTGTACTTAAATTCTTAAATGCAAATGCTTGTTTTATCTCACTTGATTCATCTCACCTTTTCTTATATTGGAAAGTATAGAAACTGTGCTTTCAGGGATTGATTGTTCTACTTGAGATTGAAGACTTCAAGACTATTTATCTTATCTCTTTGTAAAGTAGAAAATCATAGTAGACCCGTAGTTTCTATTATATTGTGAGGAATCAATGTGAGTGGTGGTTTTGTCACGAAATAGCCAAAGGGGGAGATTGTAAGGATTCCCATTAATTGATTGGCTTATTTCGTGGGCAAACCACATGTTGGGGTTTGGTTGTAAGGGTAGTCTAGGTGATTTGTTAAAGATCAAGACCCTTTCCAAGACCTCAAGAGGACAAGCACCAAAGGTATATCTTGTGCTTACTTTGGCTTGAAGAGTTATAGTTGCACACACACACACAACATGCATAACTCTTATTCTTGTATGGTGTGTTTATATTTTGTGTGCATTGTGCTTTATTGATTTATTCAATATCTCTTCTTGCATGTTGAATTGATTGCATCTTGTTATATGATAATGCCATGACATATTAGGCATTAGGATGCATTCAATACCCACACTTGCACTTCATGTATGTTAGCTTTTAGTGTGGTGTAATTCGTTTCCCGAAGGATGTTCGGAAACGTCCGCGCGTGCACGTTGATGTGCTTTGTTTTGCGCGATGATCGCCGGTGGAGATGCCTTTGGCTTCTCCTTGGTTTCACCATTTTTGGTGAATCGGCGGTTACGTTCGGCGGCCTGGCCGCCGTTCGAAACCGCCGAATGAGACCTGATTGCAATATATCTCTCGGGTCCAAAACGGCGGTTGGGATCGGCGGTTTCAAAACCGCCGAATGAAGTCGCCGAAGTTCCCCTGTTCCACTCGGGAGCCATTCGGCGGTTCAATTCGGCGGCCTGGCCGCCGAATGAAACCGCCGATCGATGCGTTTCAAGGGCAAAATTGTATTTTCACCTGCCCTGTTTTTGGTCTCTATAAATACATCCTTATCTCTGGTTCAGAATACAAGTCTTTGATTATAAGAACCCTAGAGAGATATTTAGAGAGACTTGAGAGAGAAAGCTTAAAGATCATATCTTTATCTCTCTAAACCCATTCCCACATGCATAAATCTTCATCTAAGCATCATCTAGCATCATCTAGCATATGCTAATGCATGGGACTTCTTCAACACACATGGTATGATTTGTTGAACACTTTTATCTTACATAATTAGTGTTTCTACTTATCAATTTTATCTCATATTTTACTTATATGTGTTTAGATTAATTTCTACATATAAGATTGAGATTATGTGTTGATTGGGTTTTTTATTTATTAGCTAGGCTTTAATGTTCATATGCCATCTAGCTAATTGATCTCATTTGTTAATTGAGATTATTTTTCATAGCTTATTTGATTAGGTCATTATTGCCTAAAAGCTATGCCATGAACATTCTTGTGTGATGTATTGATAACTAGGTTGATAGATTGTTTTTTTTAATCAACTAGTTAATCCTTTGAATGTTTGTGGGTTTTATATGATAGCTTTGTATCTAGGATTGGTTATCCTTTACTTAGCTAAAGTTATATGCCATGTCATATAGCTATATGTGATATCTAGGATTGATTATATTGTCATCTTATAATCCTAGGTAAGCATTTAGAGTACCCTAGCTCTTATTGCATTAATTGAATATTCATACATATTCACATAGGGTTGTGCATCTCTTTTGAGAGATTGAAGTCTTGGGGCTAAGTGTGCTTAGGCCTCAAGCAAATTGGACTAGAGCCGCTATAAAAGGCCCGCGTGGTAGATTAGAGGGTGCTCACACCAAGAGTAGTGTATCAGGGGATATCACTAGGGATTGAACCAAGAGTGGCGATTGGTAGTGTCCATAGCCTGAGGTTATCTAGGGTGAGGGTCCGAGAATCACTTGAGGGTGTAACCGTCTTTTCATATAGTGGATTTTGAGGTCCGAGTGTGGCGCACTTAACAGCCCGTGGTTTTTCCCAGTGGTTGGGTTTTCCACGTATACATCAAGTGTCATTTATTATTTCCGCACTATATTACACTTGTATGTATTGTTGACTTGCTAGGGGTATTTTCGTAAAATTGACATGCATGCAAAAATTGGGTAATAATTAGATAAAATCTATTCACCCCCCCTCTAGCTTTATATATTAAACACACCTTGAGTATTTAATTACTTTCAACGGATAGATAAGTGTTTCAGGTAATTAGGGAAGTTCAGGGGCATTGTTGTCAATATGGTGAAATCAGGGGCAAAAGTGAAAAATTCAGAAACTTATTGAAGATTCCGTGAATAGGAGAAAGATCAGGGGAACTGACTGTAATTATCCAGCAAAGGTCAGCGCAGTAGCCACGTCAGCAAGTGGAACGACGCCGTTTTGAGGGAAGCTCGCGTCAGCGTGACGTCATGCACACGTCATGTCATCTTCAACCTTCAGCCGGGTCGACCCGCAACCCGGTTGACCCAACTCAGACCCGACTTCTGACCCGGACGTTTTCGGCCATTTTCTGACGCTTTTGCCGGCCAAACTCCGCCCAGATCGGCTGCCCTCCTCCTCCCGGTCACGTTGGACCCATTTTCAAGCCTCCATGCACAAGTTTTGCATCTCTTCCAAGTCTCCAAAACTCCATGGATGTGCAAGCTTCAAGGCCAACTTCGGCGGCTTCTTTCCCGTGTTCCAGAGTGTCCAAACTCGCGAAAAGACGGTGGGTTCATGTGGCGGCCTCATTCCCGCAATCCAGAAGGTCCAAGCTCGCCTCTAACTTCCAAAAATGGGCGGCGACTTCCGACGGCGGGCAAGAACCCGTGAGGCAGGGGATCCAAGCCCGCCGACCAGACCGACTCAGCCTTTTTGCAAGCCCAAAACACTCCCCTATATATATATTCTTCTCTCCTAACCCTAAACACTATCCCTAATATCCAAACTCACACAAAATAACCCTACAAATCACTTACAAATTCACATACTAGCCTAGAATCTCACAAGCCACCATTGTTTCCAAGCTTGGGAGAGTCAAGGAGAAGCCTAGCTAGCTTGAGGACTTCACCAAGTGTTTGTGTTGTCTTCTTTATCTCTTTGTTTTCTTTAGCTTGTTGTTGTAACTATATGTTTATGTTGGAATTTTGGTGAGATTGTAATAAAGTTCATATTTTGGTTGATGTGTTTATTTGCTTGAGCTTAATAGATACATGTTAGTTGATTGATCAATTAATTGATATGTAATGGATTTAGACTAATTGAGACATCAATAACATGCATGAATGATCATTTTATGTATGTGTCTTTATCCTAGTTTAGATTGGTGAAGACTAATCTTGTAAGCATATTTACCATCAACTAGGAATTGGATTAATTGCATGAACATCATTTCCTAGCATTTTCATATCCAATCCTCACTCTTGCATGACCATGCATGAGTTTAGTTAATTTAGTTAGTTAGTGTTAATTTAGTTAATTGTAGTTGAATTTAGTGTAACTTAGTGTAATTTAGATAATTGCCATCTTAGTGTAATTTAGCCATTAGCTAATTAACTTGCTTGCAACCATCCTCCATTTACTTTTCTTGCATGTAATTAGTGTAATTAGTGTAAATAGCTTGTCTATAACATAAGACGTAGAACCAACTTAAGTGTACCAATACACCTCCCTGTGGGCATGAAACCCTTTCTCGTAACCACTATACGTGGCCAACGATTCGTATACTTGCGAAAGGGTATAAACTCGCACGCCATATCATTTACCGGTAGTTTATAGAACTATCGCGTACCACATTTGCGACGATCAATGAGCATCAGAAAGTATCACGGTACCCCGACTAGATTCTCCTCCCACCAAGCCGGATCCAGACAAGGAACACTCGGCCTCCAAAATACCTAGAAAGCATACAAGGAGGGGTCAGGAGATCCCGCCTTCAACCCAGCATAGACACCCTGACGCAGTATTCTCCTAGTAAGCACGCTACTGGTATCCCGATACAAAGGCAGATCCTGCATCCTTATGCATCCTGTAAGGTTCCCATTTGTTGATTGGCTCATTTCGTGGACAAACCACATATTGTGGTTCTTTGTAAGGGTAGCTTAGGTGTTGTTGTTATTGCTCAAGCCCTTTGAAGACCTCGTCTTGATAAGCACCGAAGGTAAATCTCTATGTGCTTACTTGTCTTGAAGAGATAGTTGCACACACTCACAACTCATGCATATGTTTAATCCTTGTATGTTGTGTGTCTCTTTTTTGTGCATTAATATTCATTAACATCTCTTCTTGCTTGTTATTTTGATTGCATCTTGCATTGTCCATTGCCTTAACATGATTAGGCTTAGAAGTCATGCATTGCAAAGGGCGCTGTTCAAAGCGCACTACAAGGCACTGTTCGAACAGCGCCCACATGACCTGATGAAAAATGGTCATTTTAATGCATCAGGTCTGATGCATTTTGAAGAGGCACTGTACAAGCGCTGTTCGTACAACGCCCAACTAAGACCTGATTGAAAATGTCATTTTAATGCATCAGGTCTGATGCTTTTTAGGTAGGCGTTGTACGAGCACTGTACAGAAGCGCTGTACGTACAGCGCCACTCTATTTTCCCGAGAGAATAGAGTTGGGGCGCTGTACAGAAGCGCTCTACGTACAGCGCCCAAGGCAAAATAGTGGTGTCACTTATCCAAACGACCACACTTCATTTTGACTCCCTATATATATGCCACTTTGACATTAGGTCAATTAAGAGAGTTCATATTCAGATTTCATACATAGGATATTTTTCAAGAGAAGAAAAAATTCCAAGAACTCATTTTTTATTTACTCAAACACTTTTTCATGATCATCAATCATCATTTAGCATCATCCTTGATCATCTAGATGTCTCTTTGCATGGATTCTTCATCACACTTTGCTTGGTAAGCTTTTCACTAATATCTTACATATTTTGTGTTTTTCTTAACAAGCATTCTCAATTTATTACTTGTATGATTTTCATATATCTTTTGATACAAGATTGAGATTAGTGTGTTGTATGTTTAAGAAGTTGTATTGTGATAGCTAATTAGGTTTTGTGCTTAATTTTGATTAGCTAAACTATTTGATGTTCATGTCATTTAGTTTTAATATCTAGGATTGTTTTAATTGCATATTAATCATCTTAGATAAGCATATAGGGTTTCCCTTGCTCTATGTTGCATTTGGATATTCATATATTCACTTAGGGTGTTATTCTCTTCATTGAGAAAGTAAGTCTTGTGTGTAGCTTCCGGGATTAGGTTGCTTAGATCGCAAGCAAATCGGACTAGGTTCACTTATACCGGGATTAGGTAGGTGTGTGATTACTTCCGGGATTAGGTTGTAATCGTTTACACATTTAGTGGATTCGAGGTTCGAGTGTGGCTTACTTACTAGCTCGTGGTTTTTCCCGTTAAGGTTTCCACGTAAAAATCAAGTGTTATTTAATTTCTACATTTTATACTTGATTTATTGCTTTATCTATTTAGGGGTATTTTCGTAATATTGACTAAACACGAAAAATTGGGTAATAAGTTTAAAATCTATTCACCTCCCCTCTAGATAGTTTTATACACACCGTGCTATAATTTGCTTCACATCCTGCTACTAGTATCCTGATACACACATAGACTTAGTGTCCTTCTCATAGCTCGATACTAGTGTCCCGATACTAGCACTTACCGGGATCGCCATCCAGTAAGACGAATCATCTGGAGAAATCCAACACATTCATCAAGCAAAGACGCCAGGTTTTTAAATAAGACAATAAGAAACGCCATCGTTTCTAGTACAAAACAAACTGCCAAGTTCCCGCTGTAAGGATTCCCATATATTGATTGGCTTATTTCATGGAAAAACCACATGTTGGGGTTAATAATGTAAGGGTAGTTTAGGTGTTTGAACTTCATGCTCAAAGGCCCTTTCAAGACCTTAAGGGACAAGCACGCCGAAGGTATAATTTCTTGTGCTTGTTTTTTCTTTGAAGAGATTTAGTAAGCACACACACTCTTAGCATACTTGCATTTGTGTGCATACTCTTCACATGTCACTTTACACACTAGCACTTTGTTTTATATCTTGTTGTGTGTATATGTGCTTAGTAATTGGTTTCCCGATAGTGTTCGGAAACGTCCGCGCTCACACGTATGTGTGCTTGGTCTTGCGCGAAGACCACCCACGGAGAATGCCCTTGGCTTCTCCTTGGTTTTCACCATTGTTGGTGATCGGCGGTTATGATCGGCGGCCAGGCCATCGAATGAAACCACCGTTTCAGTCCAGACAGGTCTGAAGCAATTCTGCGGTCATGATCGGCGGTCACGACCGCCGTTCGAAACCGCCGTTCATACCTGATCGATTTTAATCTCTCGGTCTAATTCGGCGGTTTGATCGGTGGTCACGAAACCGCCGAATGAAACCGCCATTGATGCTCTGTTCTTCACGGGCTCAATTCGGCGGTCGTGATCGGTGGCTTGGCCGTCGATTAAAACCGCCGAACGGTGCGTTTCAGGGGTAAACTTGTCTTTTCACATGCCCAATTCTTGATGTCTATAAATATCTTACTTTCTCATTCTCTGATTAATTTCTTTGAGTCATTAGAACCCTAAACTTCAAAGAGAGATTTTTGAGAAAAAATCAAATCAAGAACTCACCTTTAAACACTCAAGTCAAATCCTTTTTGCATCAAAGTTCATCTTGCATTCATCTATGATTGGGTTTGCATCATCACAACATGTTTGGTAAGATTTTGATTAATTTCATCTTATTTTAGTATTTTTACTATCAAGCATATTCTCTTTTTAATTACTTGTATGTTTTTGATCATATGATAAATACAAGATTAGAGAATTAATTGTGATGAATTGATTGAGTGTTGTTTTGTGATAGCTAATTAGATTTTTGATTAATCTTGATTAGCTAAGCTATTTTGACATGTCATCTAGCTATTGATATCTAGGATTGAATTAATTGCATATTATTATCCTAGGTAAGCATTTAGAGTAACCTAGCTCTAAATTGCATTTTGAGTATTTTACATATTCACATAGGTTGCATAATCTCTTCTTAGAGAATTAAGTCTTGAGGCTAAGGTTGCTTAGGCCTCAAGCAATTAGGACTAGAGCCACTTTTAAAGGCTCGAGTGGTAGAAGTGGGGGGTTATTGACCGGAGTGTTAGACGAGGTCTACATAGGTTGTAAACTCCATTTCCATTAGTGGATTTCGAGGTCCGAGTGTGGCGCACTAAACAGCCCGTGGTTTTTCCCAGTGGTTGGGTTTCCACGTATACATCAAGTGTTATTTAAATTCCGCACTATATTACACTTGCTTGTATTTTTGACTAGTAAGGGCATTTTCATAAAATTGACTTGCATGCGAAAATTGGGTAATAATAGTTAAAATCTATTCACCCCCCCTCTAGATAATATATATCGAACACACCGAGTGTTTATTGTTATTTACTTTTAATTGGTATCAGAGCGGGTTCCTAGATATACTTAGGTGATCCTAGCTCATTTTAGGTGTGTTTTGCATTTGTGTGCTTTTTTGCTCATTCATATTTTTTGCATTCATTTGAATTCATTCATTATATACAATGAGTGGATACGGTGGCAACCATGAGGGTGCTTCAAGCACACGGCCTCCTCACCTCACCGGTGTGAATTATGCCTCATGGAAAGGCAAGATGGAAGCGTACGTGTGCCAAATCCATGATAGGGCATGGATGGCTATTGAAGATGGGTATGCACCTCCTATGATGACTCCCACGGGTGGTGGAGAAGAAGTACTCAAGTCTAAGGCTCAGTGGTCACCTGAAGAGTTTGAGACTTCAAAATGGAATAGGAAGGCATGGCATGCTCTTCCATGTGCAGTGGATGAAAATCAGTACAAACTGATTCAGAACACTAGGATAGCCAAGGAGGCATGGGATATCCTAGAGGTTGCACATGAAGGAACCGATGTGGTTAAGGATTCCAAGCTACAAGTCCTTCAAACGCAATTTGAGTTGCTTAAGATGGAGGAGGACGAGTGCTTCAATGACTTTGAAGTCAAGTTGATGGATACTGTGAATCAAAGCCATCAACTCGGTGATCCTTATTCGGATAGGAGAGTTAAGCAGAAAATTATGAGGTCTCTCCCTGCTAGGTTTGAATCAAAGGTGACGGCTTTAGAGGAAAATAGCACCTATAAGGACATGAAGCCGAGCGAGGTTATTAGAAGACTCCTCGCCTATGAATCTATGAAGACTCCTAGCATTTCACCACCTGAAAAGCAAAAAGGAATTGCTTTGAATGCTTCCAAGGTTGTGAAGGAGGAAAAAGGTGACTCGGACGAAGACATGGCATTGTTGCTAAGAAGATTCAAGAAATTCGTCAAGTTCGAGAAGAAAGGCTTTGGATCCAAAGGCTTTGGATCCAAAGGCTAAGACTTGAAGAAAAAGGCTCCCTTCAAGAATTTTGAGCCTAGACAAGAGAAGAGTGAAAAGAAAGGGGTCCAATGCTATGAGTGTGGTGGTATAGGTCACATCTCACCCGATTGTGGGAACTTGAAGAACAAGATGGCAAAAGTGATGGCCGCCACTTGGAGCGAAAGTGATGACTCCGGAAAGGGAGACAAGTCATCAAGTGATGATGAACTTACCATCGACTACACGGCATTTGGGGCCACTTGTGTAGAAGATAAAGTTGTTGGTAAGAATGACTTGACTAGTGATCCCATAGAAGAAAAAGATGAAGAAGTGGCTCTAGAGGTGATAGGCGAAGCTACTCATTGGGATATGGCTCTCATTGACTCAAGAGACCAAGGTGAAGGTCTAAATGAGGGAAATGACTCCATAAGTGAGATAGAGAGTGGAGGAGATAGCTCTAGTGTAGATGACTCCTCATCTAACTCTACAAATGGAAGTGTAGAGAAAATGGATGTGAATGACTTTATAGTCAAGTGTGAAAGTTCATTGGAGAAGAACAATAGAAAATTGAAGATTTTAGAGGATGAAAATCTAGAACTTTCAACACATAATGACCACTTAAGTAAACAAGTGGAGGCATCCAAGCAGATTGAAGACAAGCTAAGGGATGAGCTAGCTATGTCTAAGAGGAATGAAGAAGGGTTGAAGAGAGAGCTTGTTGAAGCTATAGAGTCATTGACTAGGATGACTACAAGCACCAAGAAACTTGACCACATTCTTGGTAGTGGAAAGAACCCTTGTGACAAGAAAGGTATTGGGTATGAAGTAAGCAAGGAGATCACTACTCCAACCAAGACCATCTTTGTCAAGAGTTTGGGCAAGAATGAAGCCTCACCGGTGCACACACCTAGGAAGAAAATCAATCTAGGACAATGCTCAAGAAGTGCACATGTGAAGGAAGCTCCTAGGAGACAACCTCAAGCTCAAAAAGTTCCTCAACCAAACTTCCCTCAAGCTCATATTCATCAAGGGAAGAGGCCAATTATGCAAAATGGATCAAGGAAGCAAGCGAGACCGGTTCAACAACAAAGAAGATTTGAACCCGCTCAACCACAAAGTCATGGGAAGGCTCCTATGCATGCACAAGGACATGGTATGAATTCTAAATTTATCCCTACATGTCACTTTTGTGGTATTGATGGTCACATTTGACCAAATTGCTTTCATTTCATTAAATTATGTAGAATCAAAAGCATGATTGAAAAGAGAATGACAAGAGCTAGAATGCATGCTAATAGGAAGGAAAATATTCATGTTCCTGATCCTATTATTTCTAGTACTCTTGAACCATTGTCCACTAGGAAGAAAAATGTCATATCTATGTGGATAAGGAAAAATGAACCCGCTTGCTATGAGACTAACAAGTCTCAAATAGGTTCAACCAAGTCAAATGGACTTGGGAGGTCCATAGGACCTCATAACCTTCATTGATGAAGGATGATATTGACCCCATATGGGGAACTCAAGCAAAGAGAGCTTATGCATACTTGTTGCATGCAAATATTTGAAAAATCTTATGCTTCTTTGTTAATTGCTTGAGTAAGCTTGGTTGCACATATGTATATATGTTTTCAATTCAATAAGTGTGAACCATGCTTGTCTACAATCCATGTCATATTTATGTTCAAACATGCATTTTTGAACTAGGAGATTTACATAGGAAGTATGATATGAATGACCTATAGTTATCTCCATGACATGATGATTCTTAATGACATGCTTAAAAATTGAAAAGCATGAGTTGTTTTTATAACATGCTAATGTCAAATGAAAAAGCATGAAATTCATATGACATGCTCAAATGAAAAAGCATGAATTGATGATTGCAATTTTTAAATGCAAAACTTGTGTGAAAAAGCTTATGAGACTCAAAATGAATAAAGGATCTTGTATCCGTTCAAAGGAATTTATATTCCAAATTGTCTCTCTTTCTTTATTTGATGAACATGTCTACTATCATGCGGGTTTCATTCCCGGAAAAATCAAATAGGGTGCAAAGTTGCTCATGACTTAACTCATTCCACTAAAGAGCTAAAATTGAACTCTTAAATAAAGATAAAATAAGTAAATATTTCTCATTCGTACCCTAGACAATCTTATTGGAGATGGTGTATCCTCGTGAAGAATATCAGTAATTGCCAAGAGCTCATAGACCGCTTATAGCTCTCCAAGTTACCATATTTACTCATATGACCACATTTTGAACTTGGATATTTTGACTTGTCCAGAAGCCATGTTTCAATAGACTCTATCGAAAACTTAACGTTAAGATTCAATATCCAATACCTCAAAACATCCATATGATGATATTCTACTCTCATTTAATAAATGGAGCCACGATATCCATATCTATAAATGAAATCCTCTATCGATTAACAAATGAATACCACCAAACTATCGAGGATAGACTATGCTATATAATCGTACTCATTGATAACTCAAATAATAACACTTGCAACCATAAGTCCATCATTTATCTCAAGATTAAGATAGACTCTCCGATTGTCCTGATAATGAAAAAACTTTTATCTACTGACGGTTCTAGATAAAGTATTTCATTGTGATCCTATTCAATGCACCCAATGCACTAGATTCTTTTACTCAAAGACCCTTCGATGATTTCAGACTTATCATAACTCATTTGATCCCACTCAAATGCTAGCAAAAGAATTCTACAACTTTAACAAGATAAAGGTGCCCAACCTTTAACTTAAGTTGTGAACATTATTCAAGACTAACTAAAGAATTGTGTCTACCTCATACATATCCAGATGTACGAACAATTCTTCTTTTCTCATAGTCTTTTGACCTTATGATTATTTACTTTGACAATTATAATATTAAACTATAAATGCTATAAGATTTGTTAAACCAGAAATCACTTTATTAATATAAAAAGATTGTCAATTACAATATTATACTCTTGCTATTGAGCATAATCCTAACACTAGGTCGTGGTATTAACTGGAGTGGTACTCCTTTAGGTAGTGTTCGCCCTCCTGTCGCAACTATCTTAGCCAGGACATCTGCTCGGTGATTCTTCTCTCGAGGGATTTGTTCCATCTTCATACCCTTAAACTTCGTAGCCACTTCTTGGACTTTCCTGAGATATGCGATCATGTTGTCACCTCTTGCTTGATACGCCCTGGATACCTGGTTAATAACCAGCTGAGAGTCACTTCTAATTAAGAGGTAATCAGCCCCCAACTCTGTAGCAACCTTCATTCCTACTAATAGGGCTTCATACTCTGCTTCGTTATTGGTAACTTTAAACTCAAACCTGAAACAGTGACTGCATTCAATCCCTTCAAGATCAATAAGGATAATCCCAGCCCCACAGCCAGCTTGATTTGAAGCCCCATCTGTATACAGGATCCAAGTCTTACAATCAGTAGGCCATCCCGAGGATTCTGGATTTAAGCTCGGAGCTACGGAGGTATCCAGATAGGGAATCATGCTGAATTCTGCTACAAAGTCGGCCAAGGCCTGAGCCTTGATTGTCGTCCTTGCCTTGTATTTTATGTCATACTGTGTGAGCTCTAAGGCCCACAAGACCAACCTGTCTGACACGTCTGGCCTCTGAAGGAACTGTCTCAGGGGTTGGTCTGTCACCACTGCAACTGTGTGAGCTTGAAAATAAGGTCGAAGCTTTCTAGCCGTGGTTACTAGTGCATAGGCGAGCTTCTCCAGAATGGTATAATTCTTCTCAGACTTCGTTAGAGCGCGACTTACATATTAGATTGGTCTTTGGGCTCCATCACTACATTCCTTCACTAGGGCTCGGCTTGTCGCGATTTCTGACACTGCCAAGTACAGTTGTAGTTCTTCTCCTGGAAGGGGTTTTACCAGTAAATATGGACTGGCTAGGTACTCCTTCAGTGCTTGAAACACCTACTCACTCTCCTGATCCCACTTCATCTTTTTTCCCTGTTTGATAATTTTAAAGAAAGGTAAGCACTTATTTGTAGATCAAGATATGAAACGGTTCAATGCTGCTATCCAGCCAGTCAACCCTTGTGCTTGTTGAAGTGTGATAGGGGATTCCAAATCCATAATTGCTTTAATCTTTTTAGGATTGGCCTCGATTCCTCTCTCATGTACCATGAAACGAAGGAACTTCCCTGCTGCAACCCCGAAGGCGCACTTAGTCGGGTTTAGTCTCATCTAATTCTATCTGATCACCCGGAAAGTCTGGCGTAAGTCTTCAAGGTGCTGGTTAGCCATTTGAGACTTGGTGATCATGTCGTCTATGTATACTTCCATAGACCTTTCTATCTGCTCCTTGAATAACTTGTTCACCAAACGCTGGTAAGTAGCTCCAGCATTTTTGAGGCCAAATGGCATAACCTTGTAGCAGTAAAGGCCTTGTCCAGTGATGAAGCTGGTCTTGTCTTGATCGGCGGGGTGCATTATGATCTGGTTGTACCTCAAAATAGCATCCATAAAGCTTAGAAGCTTGTTACCTGCAGTAGAATCAATCAACTGGTCGATTTTATGAAAAGGGAAGCTATCCTTCGGGCAAGCCCGATTGAGGTCGGTATAGTCCACACACATACGCCACTTCCCATTGGCTTTGGTTACCATGACTAAATTGGAAATCCATTCGAGGTTGTGGGATTCCCTGATGAATCTTGCTTTCAAGAGTTTATCCACCTCTTCCTATACCACGGCATTCTGTTTGGCATTGAAATGTCTCCATTTCTGTTTAACGGGCTTGACAGTGGCATCTACAGCTAGCCAATGAGCTGCTAGGTTAAGAGGGATACCCGGTATTTCATCATGACTTCAGGCAAAAATATCGTTATACTCTTTGTTGACGGTGAAATTTGGATTGCCACGCACTCAACAATTATATCAATTTAATATAAAACAAGAAAATTAAGAACGCATGCAAAAGACAGATTTTACGTGGAAAACCCTTGAATGGGAAAAAACCACGGCGCCCCTGAGGGCAGAAAAATAATACTAGGTTTTCGTTGCCTTGTTACACGCTTAGATCTCTCTTACAATTGCTCTCTTCTCTCTCAATTTTTGAACCCCTTCCTCGTGGGATAGGTGGTTCTATTTATACATGATATTTAGGGTTTTCCCTTGATTTTAGTCCTGCTCATAGTAGGATTTCCTTTCAGATTTGTACTAGGAATCCCACGTTGCTGCGGATACAGATAGGTATTCTCCTTTTCCCCCCTTGATTCCTTGCTGTTATGGGTTTTCTAAAGTGTTGGGTTTATTTCCGTGTTTCTGCCGAGTCGGTTCAGGCCCAGTATGCTGGTGCAGCGAGTACATTTATTTCTGGATTTCGTTTCTTCGGTGACCATATATCTAGATTTGGCGAGTACATATCCAGTTTCGGCGAGCATGTTTTTGTCCTTTTTGGTTTCGAGGTACTTTGACATTGACTTGTCACATATCCTTCATTGACCCGGTCAATGAGTGACGTGGCAATCTTTATTGACTCTTTTTGATGACGTGTCATGTTGGCGAATTTATGCATACAACAATACCCCCATAAATACTCCGAGCTGGGCGAATGATTTGTTCTTCTCGCTTCGTTTGTCTCTGCGAGTAGTATTTATATTTATACTTACAAGATTTCGACGCATTTTGTAATAACCCCCTCTTTCCTTTTTGTCACGCGCTGTATTGATTAATTGATTCTTCCGGTGTAAGCTTTCAACTTGGTCCACATAATTGCTGACGCTTCCACTTACCTGACAGACGAAGAGACATTTTGATCGCTTGGCTTTCCCCGAGATGCCACATGTCTGTTTTCTGATGGTGACTATTGCAGCTGGTCACTGTGGCTGTCATTCTCATTAATTGCATATCCTTTTACTTGATTTTCTTTTTTGAATTTTGAAACTCCCTCTTTTTAAGGCCCGGTCGTTTCTTTTTCTCCATTTCATTCTTTCCATTTATTTCTCCACTGGTTTTCTCAGAGCAGAAAAGAACAGTTTGATTCTTTGTTTTTATCTACCTTATTCCTTCGAGTACTTGCTACAGTCATTTCCCTGTGCATTCTATTATCAGACGGTTCACAGGAATCGATTATTCCTGCCTCTCTACGAATCTTTCGCGAATCTAGGGTTTTCTGGTGAGTTCTTATGGACCCTTCTTTACGCTCTTCTCTTTTTAATCGGATGATGCAAGCCATGGAGCTTGGTGATAAAAGTACTGCGGACAAAATCGAATCTCTGATTCGTAATTTTCATCCGGATTCTCCGGTCCCAATTTCTGTTTATGTTCCGTCTTCTGAAGATGTTTTTATCCCTAACATCTCTCCTTCATCTTCTAACAGCGGTTCTCCAACAATGCCGAAATCTTTTAGACCAACAAGCAGTAGACGACGCGCTTCTAGGGTTCCACGTGAATCTCTGCTGGATGCGCAGACGATTGTTGACTCTGATGTTGAAGACCATCAGAGGGATAGGCTACGCTTCTCGCCAAACCGTCCGTGTTCTTTTGATACGGAGGTAAATGTGGTCGGCGAGGTTGAGCTTCGCAAATACAAGAGTCGTTTTGACCTGCCAGACTCAGTGAATCTTATGTTACCTGGCGACCGGGCTGTGTGGAATCCTCCCAAAAATGCAGTCGCTATTTACGGGGCCATGCTTAGCTGTGGGGTAACTCTCCCTCTTCAGCCTTTCATCGCCAGATTTCTTGCGGAGGCTCAAATTGCGCCGGCACAGCTCGCTCCAAATAGCTATAGAATATTGATGTGCCTGTGCCTCATGTGGAAGTTGAAGGGTTACGGGCCCCCTACTCCTCGTGAAATCCGCCATTTTTATACGCTAAGGCAGGCGGGCCATGGTGGTACGTATTTCCTTATCTCTTCGCCCGTGGAGAGCTGGATCCCTGAGGGTGTGGCGAACCCCGGCCAAGTAGAAATCTCCGGCGATGAGAAGAAAAAGGGGTTCATCTGGGGCTTTCCCACTTCGAACAAGAGGTGGAAGAACAGCTGGTTTTTCGTTGGTGGCGAGTGGGGTCGTGATGTGCCTGCCAGTAGTCCCCACAATTTCTCGGCGAAGAAGGTTCCCAGGCACTTCACATCGCCTGAAGCTTGGTTGAAGGCGGCCCCTATTTTACTAGATAGAGAGATTTCTCACCTCGCTACAGTAGCTGTCCTCCCTTTGAGAAAAAGGGATAGGTCCTTCCTCTTGGATGAGGAAAAAATGATTTCCGAGGGGATTTTCACACGCCTACATGCAATGCTTCCTCGCTGTAAGTCTTTGTCCATTCCTTCTTTGTTTTACTGTTTCATTTTATTCTGTTAGTTGACACTTTGTTTATTTTTCTTGCAGTGTGCGATTTTGACACCGTTTGCGACTTGCAAGCCAGGGCGGTGAAGAATTCCGAGGCCGCCAGCAAAAGGCATGCTGCTGGTTTGGCCAAGGAAGGGATTGCCAGCCCGGATGGTGATGATCCCTCTGATGCCGAGGATACCGAGGAGATTTTAGTGGGAGGCATCGAGTCGGGGCGGCCATCAATTCGCGCAGAAGCTGCTGTGAATACTCCCACTGCACCTACTGCTGCGACTACTGTGGCGACTGCTGCGACTACTCCTGCGACTACTTCTGCTGTAGCTACCCCCAATCGTAAGGGTAAAGAAAAGGTTGGTGCTTCAGGGGGAGTCAGTGATATTCCTACTTTTGACGCTGATGTCCCTGAGGTTCCTCTTGATCCAACGAGCGATCTTGCCCCTCGAACTGGCAGAGGAAAACTCCCAGCAGGGAGTACACCTGAACATGCTGCACGGCCCTCAAAGCGGGCGTCAAGGGTCGTGCAATACGTTGTTTCTTCAGATGAGGAGGTCGCTGAAGAGCCTGTGATCTCTGAGACTCCCACTGAAACTGCTGCCCCCGGGGCTTCTGTTGAGGAACCAGTCTTAGCTGAGTCTCCCCTTCTGGAGGGGGTAAACAATTTTGGCGCTCCTACCATTTCCCCAACTGGTGCGACTCCTCTTCCGGCGGCCGTGAATGAGCCGGACACTTCTTTTGTTGGTCAGCCTGGGTCATCTGGTCGACAAGGGCCAACTGATAGACCGGGGTCGTCCAGACAGGATGGGGCTTCTGCATCCGGTTCTAGTGTTGCTCACGGAGATTCTCCCACTGATCCAACTAAAGCTGATGAGGGAGTTGAGTCTGTCTCCCTCTCGGATTTCACGGCTGCTGAGATTTGTTCTCATATAATGAACAACAATATTTATGTTGGTGAGAGTTGGGAGCAGATGAAGAAGGGATCCTGCAACCGAAAAATGGAGTTCTTTTTCAACTGCCATTCTCTGGTGAGCCTCTCGCTGTACTTATGTATTTTTGTTTTGCGCGTTTCCTGACTTCTGTTTTTCTCTTCTTTTCAGATGCTGTCTGAGTTGGCTGATAACTACAGGCGAGGAAATTATTTGTCGAGGGATTTGAAGCGCCTGCGAGAACAAGCATCTCTTTTGGAAGCTGAGAAGCTTTCGGCTGAGGAAAACCACGCTCAGCAACTTGCACAGCTAAGAGAATCGGCAGATGGGCACCTTTCGGCTCAACTGGCTGCTGAAGAGAAACTAGGTGCTGCTGAGGAGGAAATCCGTTTGCTGCGAGAGCAACTCTCTGCTAATCAAGAATCACTCGCAGCACGTTTCAAGACTGAGCGACTAGTTGAGGAGGCGAAGGAAAAAGCTGAGCGTGAGGCTTTGGACTTGCGCAACCAGTTAGCCTCACATGAAATTATTTTGAATGACCTCAAGGCTGTGTTGGAGGTTGAAGCGGTTGACCGTTTCAAGAGATCCCCTGCCTATGATGCGCTTTTATTGCGTGAGTTTGAGAAAGGCATGAGGCAGGCGAAAAAGTTCTTCGCCATGAAGGATCATTCGAACGAAAAAGCTTTGAAGCGCTTCGACAGGTCTCTTCAGCAGCACATGGCCACCGGTGTGGACTCGATTAAAGAGCAGATAAAACGATGGAGAGCCCACTGCCGTTATAATAGGACTGAACCTCATCCCATGCATTTGGAGATTCCCAGTAAGCGTGCCTTCAATACTTACTACTCGGGTCAGAAAGGCAGTTTTTCTGGTTCTGGCGCTGAACCTGACTTGGGTCCTGTTGCCGGAAGGAACTATGAACCGTTTATGCCAGAAGGGGATGAGGAAGTCACCTGGCCTTCAGAAGAAGAAATGGAGGATGAGGAAGACAGCGAGGGTCCTCCTGCAGCTAGTTGAGCTTTAGGTCTTTCTTTACTGTCTAGGACTGTAGGTTTTTATTTCTCTTGTTCCTCCAACTGTAAATGACAGAAGTTATAAAATTCTTTTATTTTTTGTTCAGCTGCCTTTGCTTTAGTTTTTCGCCAAGTTTTTTCAGCATATTTTATATCTCTATTCAGCTGCCTTTGCTGTATTTTTGGCATACTCAGTGCTTGTCAGGACGTATCCGACCATGCACCAAGTTTTTTAGCATATCTTATATTTTTTATTCAGCTGCCATTGCTGTATTTTGGCGTACTCAGTGTTTGTCAGGATTTATCCGACCATGCACCGAGTTTTTAATATACTTTTTGTTTGTTCAGCTGCCATTGCTGAGTTTTGGCTTTTTATTGGGACGTCTCCCCTTGTTGTTTTTAGTTGGCTCACTCGTTCATAGGGATTCTGTTTTCCCGTGATGGCGATTGCCAATTTCTATAACTTTAGATTTCATTCTTCACTAGCTCTTGCTGCAGCGAGCATAAAACTCATCTTTATGTGATGATAGCAATGTGTGATGGCGAATGCCCTTTTGTATTTGGCGAGTGAAATCGATAATTTCTCAGTAATAAATTACTCTTTATTGAATACTTCCTGCAACTTTGTTAATACTGTCATAAAGAAAATGCTAAAACGAAAACTATTCTAAGTAAAAAATAAAAGGCTCACAAAAAATCCTTAACTTGACCCCCAAGTTAAGGATAATATGTCTTCAAGTACTGCGCATTGCATGGACGGGGTAGTTCGCCAAAACCTTCTCGAGTGATGCGATATGCCCCGTGGCCAGCTATGCCTGTAATCTGATAAGGCCCTTCCCATTTGTCCGCGAGTGACCCTGCAGCTTTGTCTCTTGTTCCTGGGTTCACCCTTTTCAGCACTAAGTAGCCCAGCGAGAACCTTCTTTCACGCACATGTGAGTTGTAATATCTAGCTACCCTCTGTTGGTACGCAGCATTCCTTATTTGCGCGCGCTTTCTTCTTTCTTCTAACTCATCTAGGCCGCACTTTAGCATATCAATGTTGATTTCTGGCTGAAAAAGTTGTACCCTAGGTGAAGAAAAATATGTTTTCACAGGGATGACAGCCTCAGCTCCATACACCATGGAATATGGGTCTCGCCTGTCGAACTCCTTTCCGTGGTTCGGTATGCCCAAAGTACCTGTGGTAATTCATCTCCCCAGCTACCCTTTTTTGCTGCCAATTTAGCCTTTAAGTTATGTTTTATGATTTTGTTCACTGCCTCAGTCTGGCCATTTGTCTGTGGATGTGCTGGAGAGGCGTAGTAGTTGTTGATGCCATACTTATCACATAGCTCCCTGAATTTCTTGCCATCGAATTGGGTCCCATTGTCTGTGATGATGGTATTTGGTATCCCGAATCTGTACAGGATGTTTTTCTTCACAAAGCTTATGGTGTTTGTTTCTGTTATGTGTACCAACGGCTCAGCCTCTACCCATTTTGTAAAATAATCCACTGCTACTATGGCATGCTTCGCTCCTCCAGTTGCTGTTGGCATTGGGCCGATCAAGTCAATTCCCCACATGGCGAATGGCCAAGGCGAGGTAATACTTTGCAAGAGTTCAGGTGGCTGTCGGATGTTATTGGCAATCTTCTGACACGCCTCACATCTCGCTGCCACCCTTTTGGAGTCGGCGAACAGTGTTGGCCAGTAAAAACCCTGCCTTAATGTTTTGTGGGCTAGGCTGGCACCCCCTGCGTGGTTCCCACAATTTCCGCTGTGTATGCTTCTCAGGATACCTTCTGCTTCTTCAGGTCCGACACATCTCTGCAGCGCCCTCGAGTACCCCCTTTTGTACAGTTCTCCATTGAGTACTGAGTATCTTGTAGCTTTGTACTTCAGCCGCTTTGCTTCTAATGGGTCACTTGGAAGTACATCATTAACGAGATATTCTTTGATTGGTGTGATCCAGCTGTCCCTTTCGCCAAAGACTGCCCCAACTTCCTTTGTTTTAACTATACTCGGCTGCGATAGGTGGATCATAGAGATATTTTTGGGCCAGGTGTTGATTGTGGCAGATGCCAACTTGGCTAAGGCATCAGCCTTTTCATTTTCTTCTCGGGGGATGTGAACAATCCTGTATTCTTTAAATCTTTCTAAAAGTTCCTTTGCTAATTCCAGGTAGGTGATCATGCTTTCATCTCTCGCCTGGTACTCGTCTAACACCTGATTGACCACGACTTGAGAGTCGCTGAATATTTCTACCTCATCTGCTCCTAGGATTGTGCAAACTTTTAATCCTGCTATGAGTGCCTCGTATTCAGCTTGATTGTTAGTAGCTTTAAAGTCAAAACGCAAGGCACATTCGACTGAATCTCCTTCTGGGGTTGACACCACTACCCCTGCCCCGCTGCCGTGCGTGTTTGACGAGCCATCAACACGAAGTTGCCATTTGAATGTTTTCTTATTTTGCTCCACCATCATTCTCGCCACCTCTATACTTGGCTCGGTGAATTCTGCTACAAAGTCTGCTACTGCCTGGGCTTTAATTGCTGTTCTTGGGAGATACTCTACATCGAATTCACTTAATTCGATCGCCCACTTTGTTAATCGCCCGGATACTTCTGGTTTTTACAGGATTAATTTCAGTGGGCAGTTGGTGTACACTCCGATTTTATGAGCCTGGAAATATGGCCTTAGCTTCCTTGCTGCTGTTATTAGAGCGAGTGCCATTTTTTTAGCCGGTGAATACCATGTTTCGGCTGGTAACAGTGCTTTGCTGGTGTAGTATACTGGTTTCTGGATCCCATCTTCCTGTTTTACTAGCACAGAACTTGTGGTTGCTTCAGAGATGGACAAGTATATGTATAATGTTTCTCCTGTTTCTGGTTTTGATAGCAGCGGTGCCTGTCCAAGGTAGTCTTTCAAGGCCTGGAAAGCTTTTTCACAATCCTCATTCCATTCGACTCCCTTTCCTTTCTTTAGAGCTTTGAAAAATGGTAGGCATCGGTCTGTTGACTTGGCTATGAACCTGTTCAGTGACGCTAGGCACCCTGTAAGTTTTTGGACGTCCTTCAAAGTTCTCGACGAGACCATTCTTGCTAATGCTTGGATTTTTTCAGGGTTCACTTCTATTCCTCTTTGGTGTACTTGATACCCGAGGAACCTCCCAGATGGTACGCCGAATACACATTTTGCTGGGTTCAACTTCATTCCATACTTGACCAGCACATCGAATGTTTCCCTCAGGTCATCTGCATGTCTATCTGCTGTGATGCTTTTTGTCAGCATATCGTCAACGTAAACCTCCATATTTCTCCCTATTTGCCTGGCGAACATTTTGTTGACTAGGCGCTGGTAAGTTGCTCCAGCATTCTTCAGGCCGAATGGCATGACTGTGTAACAATACAACCACTGGTCTGTGGTGAATGCTGTCTTCTCCTCGTCTGGCTTGTGCATCTTTATCTGGTTGTATCCTGAATATGCATCCATGAAGCTCAATGTCTCATGTCCGGCAGTTGCATCGACTAACTGGTCAATCCTTGGTAGCGGGAAGCTATCCTTGGGGCAGGCTTTGTTCAGATCGGTGAAGTCAACGCACATCCTCCATTGATTGTTCTTCTTTTTCACCAGGACCACATTCGCCACCAATTCCGGGTACTTAACTTCTCTAATTGACCTTGCGGCGAGTAGCTTTGATACCTTCTCTTTTATGGCTGCACTTCTTTCTGGGTTAAAACTTCTCCTTTTCTGCACGACTGGTTTGCAGGTTTCATTCACAGCCAAATTGTGTGAAATTACGCTTCTGTCAATCCCTGGCATGTCTTCGTGGCACCAAGCGAAAATCTCTTTATATTCTTTCAATAAACTTGTCACATCTTTCTTGATTCGTTCAGTCAGTCTTACCCCGATCTTTACCGTTTTATCTGGCTCCGCTTCATCTAGAACAACTGACTCAGTCGGCTCTTCTTTTTCTCTGCTCGTTTTGTCCCTTGGGTCTAGTTCGAAGTTTTCCGGATATTCTTCCTGTACTTCACTGTCTATCTCGAATATGTTCATGGTTTCCACCCCTGTTTTATCTTTGAAGATTGATAGGTTGGCGCGACGAGCCATCTCCTGTGACCCTCTCAATTCTCCGACACCAAATTCTGTAGGGAACTTTATTTTCAGCGCATGGGTTGAAGTTACAGCTCGTGCTTTGTTAAGGAATGGTCGGCCAAGTAAAGCATTATACGGCCAATTATGGATATCGACTACAACAAAGTCCAGCAGGATTGTTCACCGACATGGTGCTGTACCAAACCTTACTGGCAGTTTCACAGTCCCTAATGATCTTACTTCTGCACCACCGAAACCTTTCAATGGTACATGGAAAGGCTCAAGATCTTTCCTATCCAGTTGCAACTCATCGTATACTCTGGCACTTAAAATATCAGCTGAACTTCCGTTGTCAATCATCACCCGAAGGACATCCCTATGAGCTATTTGAACCCCCACGACGATTGCATCGTTAGGTTTTGCATCAATTCCATCTGAGTCTTCTGCTGTAAATACTATAGGATCGTGTCCCTCTCTTCCCTTCTTGGGGTTTCTTTGAACAGAATTGACCTCCATGCTTCTACTTTCTTACATTACTTCCCGGACTTCCGACATCCTTTCTCGATTGCTTCTCCCAGTATGAGGTCCGCCAAAGATGGTGTTTATGGCGGCGCTAGGGCTGTTTCTCCTTGGACTCTTTCTTTCCTGCACGTTTTCTTGGCGGCTATCCTGGCGACCACTATATTTGTCTCCCTTCAGAGCAAAGTCCTTCAGGTGCCCATCTCTGATCAAACTTTCAATGTGGTCGCGCAGCTGAAAACACTTTGAGGTTTCATGCCCATGGTCTTTGTGGAATCGGCAGTACTTTGTTGTATCTCTCCTAGCATTTGCTGATTGCTGCCGAGGGTATTTAGCGAGCCCTTTGTCTTCCACCACATAAAGTATCTCCTCTTGATCGCCGGTCAAAGGGGTGTAATGGTTGTACCTTCCTCGAAACCTACTGGCTCGAGGATTTCCTTTGCTTTCTCTCGAATGTCCCTTTTGGCCCTTCTCATCTCTTTGGCGATCACGTGACTGCGTCTTTTTGTCATCCTTATGGTCCGGTTTTGAGCCAGGCTTGTGTCCATGCACATAGCTACCCCCTTGCGCTACTTCTTCTTCTTCTACCAGTGCGTAGTCGCCAGCTATTTCCATCATTTCCTCATAAGTTTTTGGTCTCTCCCTTCGTAGGTCAAAGGATAATCGCCCACTTTGTAACCCATTGGTGAATGCGGCGATTACAGCTACATCACTGGCGTCTTCAATTTGAGCAACCTCCTTCCCAAATCTCGCTAGATACTTCTTGATTGACTCGTTATGTTCCTGTTTCAAATTGGACAGATGAGCGAGTGACTTTCTTCTCTGGACACTCCCCATAAATTGCCTTATGAACGCTTTGCTGAGATTTGAGAAGCTGCTTACACTTCCGGGAGGAAGTCTTCCAAACCATCTAGATGCAAGGTGGCCGAATGTTTGCGGGAAGGTGAGGCATAACAACCCATCGTTGGATGAGTACTGGGCCATAATATTACGGAATTGGTGAACGTGCTCCTTCGGATCCCTATTCTCCTTGTACTGCTCGATAGTTGGCATTCTAAATCTGTCTGGAAATTGGGTGCGAGCAATGGTTTCGATGAATGGGCTATCTGACTCATCATCCGAAGATACATTGCGACCATACCTTCGCGCCATTACTGAAACCTTTCTTGATAGCTCTTGCAGAGTGACATCTCGCTGACCAATTGGTTCTCCTGCTGGATCGAGTCTACTTTTGATTGTCATTCTACCATGATTGCCTCTCTCGTCCGGGCTTCTTCGATCTTCAGTGCTCTCGGATCTTCTTCGTTTTGCTCTTTTGGATCGTAATTCCCTTCGTGGACGAGGACTCTTATCTTCAGATGAGATGGAACGGTGTCTCCGCTGGTTCCGTTGGTACGTATCGCTGGAATTGACCCCATGTGTTCGCACCTGGTCTCGTTCCTCCCTGGATTCTTCATTCATCACACCTTTTCCCTTCCTTTGTTTTCTCCCCTCGAAGTCCTCAGTGTATTGTCTTGCTTGAGTATCGGGAATTGCAATGTGAACTTCTGACCGTAGCCTTCCGGGTGGATGGATTCCAGGAGTGGTTAACTCATAAGGAGATGAAACCCCCAACCCTATGGGGAGCGAAAGTCCTATTTTGCTGGCTTCGCTGATTAAGTTTACCAATGCAGCTTGGAAGTGCTGCAGAATCCCGGGATCAGCTGCCCTAGTTCCTGGTGTTACCGCTGATTGTTCCCCGATTGTCGCTGCCCTGTCTCCCGTCTGCGTGGTTGGTTCAACAACTAGATCTCCGCTGGAGTTACCATCTCTGTCGCTGTCATTGTTCATGTTGTTTGATTCGCAAGGGTCCCTCGAAGTTTTTGTTCAAAGACCCCCTCCTTCTAGCGCCAATTGTTGACGGTGAAATTTGGATTGCCACGCACTCAACAATTATATCAATTTAATATAAAACAAGAAAATTAAGAACGCATGCAAAAGACAGATTTTACGTGGAAAACCCTTGAATGGGAAAAAACCACGGCGCCCCTGAGGGCAGAAAAATAATACTAGGTTTTCGTTGCCTTGTTACACGCTTAGATCTCTCTTACAATTGCTCTCTTCTCTCTCAATTTTTGAACCCCTTCCTCGTGGGATAGGTGGTTCTATTTATACATGATATTTAGGGTTTTCCCTTGATTTTAGTCATGCTCATAGTAGGATTTCCTTTCAGATTTGTATTGGGAATCCCACGTTGCTGCGGATACAGATAGGTCTTCTCCTTTTCCCCCATTGATTCCTTGCTGTTATGGGTTTTCTAAAGTGTAGGGTTTATTTCCGTGTTTCTGCCGAGTCGGTTCAGGCCCAGTATGCTGGTGCAGCGAGTACATTTATTTCTGGGTTTCGTTTCTTCGGCGACCATATATCTAGATTTGGCGAGTACATATCCAGTTTCGGCGAGCATGTTTTTGTCCTTTTTGGTTTCGAGGTACTTTGACATTGACTTGTCACATTTCCTTCATTGACCCGGTCAATGAGTGACGTGGCAATCTTTATTGACTCTTTTTGATGACGTGTCAGGTTGGCGAATTTATGCATACAACACTCTTCAAGAAGCTTTACCAGACTTCCTCTGACCTCGTGATCTTGTGCACCTCCTATCTTTACTACTTTAGTTGGATCTTCTTTTCTGATCTGGATTTCTTCTAACTGCTCTGCGGGGTGCCCACCAATCCATCCCCGCTCTTCCCCTTCTGCTTCCTCTATGATCATATCTGGCTCCTCTCCTTCTTCTAGGACATAGTGATCCGGTTCTGGAATCCTATGGCATGGTTCACTAGTAACATGGGCGTACTGCTTGGCTAATGCGGCTGGGTTGCGGACACTGCATAACAGGTGTGGGCTGCTTGTTGATCTCCCCCGACTTTTCCTACCTTAGTTCCAACCGGGAACTTCAGTACGTTGTGATAAATGGATAGGACTCCACGGATTCCCGACAGGAAAGGTCTTCCCAAGATTGCATTGTAGGCTAACGAGGTATCAACCACTATGAACTCCGTCATGATATTCTACTGAAGGGGGGCTTTTCCAATTATTACCGGCAGAATGTGAGTTCCCACTGGCATCACGGAATCTCCTGTAAAGCCGTACAAAGGTGTGGTGCAGCTGTTGTAGCAAGGGTTCTTCAGGTTTAGCTTCTCCAATGCTCCTTTGAACAAAATATCAACACTGCTCCCGGTATCTATCAGGATACAGTGAACCCGGTAGTTGGCAACCTATACTGTGATCACCATTGGATCATCATGGGGCTGTACTGTGTTGTAGGCATCATCCTCGGTGAAAATAATCTGAGCAGAAGAAGGAAATTCTCGTGATCCTCTAGAGACCCGGAATATATCTTGACCAGTGGTGAGCCTTGGGATCTTCCTAGCATGGTTCTTCCTTGAATTGTTGGAGGTCCTTGCTAGTGTTGGACCTCCGCTGATAGTGTGAATGACCTGAATTTGCTGCATTAAATCCTTTCCTTCGTCCTTCGTCCTTCGTCCTTCGTCCTTCCTCTTTTCTTCTGCATCTCGTATTTCCCCTTGTACCTCCTTCCCTATCTTGATGTTATCCCGTACTTGTTGCAAAAATTCAACTAAGAGTCCTCCTCTTATCAATCCCTCAATCTGGTTGTGGAGACTGTAGCATTCGGATGTGTTGTGTCCGATATCCTCATGGAAATCGCAATATTTATAACGATTTCTTTGATCAGCTGGGACCTTCATTGGACCAGGCTTCCTGAGCAAGCCTTTATCGTGAATAGCCAAGTATATGGTCTCTCGGGAGGCATTTAAAGGAGTGTAGTGGTTGTACCAATCTTCCTCACTTGATACCCGGGCTACTTCTCTTAGAGGAGGTGATGCTCGGGGAGGAGTTCTTCTAGCCGGGTATCTTTCCCGGTGTTGGAGAGGAGGCGGCATGTTGTTAGGATTATGCTCAATGCAAGAGTGTAATGTTGTAATTAACAATCTTTTTCATATTAATAAGTGATTTCTGGTTTAACAAATAGCATTTATAGTTTAATATTATAATTGTCAAAGTAAATAATCATAAGGTCTAAAGACTATGAGAAAAGAAGAATTGTTCGTACATCTGGATATGTATGTGGTAGACACAATTCTTTAGTTAGTCTTGAATAATGTTCACAACTTAAGTTAAAGGTTGGGCACTTTTATCTTGTTAAAGTTGTAGAATTCTTTTGCTAGCATTTGAGTGGGATCAAATGAGATATGATGAGTCTAAATCATCGGAGTGTCTTCGAGCAAAAGGATCTAGTGCACTGGGTGCATTGAACAGGATCACAATGAAAAATCTAGAACCGTCAATAGATAATAGTCTTTTCATTATCAGGACAATCGGAGAGTCTATCTTAATCCTCAAGTGATATCTCAATGAGTACGATTATATCAATCTCCTCAATCTGGTTGTGGAGACAACGTTGAGTTTTCGATAGTGTCTATTGAAAACATGGCTTCTGGACAAGTCAAAATATCCAAGTTCAAAACGTGGTCGGTCTTGGAGAGTTATAGGCGGTCTATGAACTCTTGGCGATTACTGATATTAATCACGAGGATACACTATCTCCTATATGATTGTCTGTTGAATGAGGAGGAGTTCAATTTTAGCTCTTTAGTGGAATGAGATATCCTCATGGAAATCGCACACGGACTTGCATGGATCACTTGATATATTCTACCGGACCAATAACTAGAATTGCATTTAATATATTAAGATTTGCACTAATGGCTGCTCATTATATTTATATATTAATCATGTGGGCTTGCTTTTAGTAAGAATGGGACCTTTTTATTTAAAGTCATTGGACATTTATTCAGGCAAGGTTAAGTTTTCTAATATTATTTTGTTTCTAAAATTAATTAATTTATTAATTAAGCTGATTAGGAAAAGATTCCTAATGTTATACTATTGTTGGTAGTTACTAAAATAAAAGACTTATTTGGTAAGAAAATAAATAATTATTTTATTTATTCAAATAAGAAGAATAGCATTAAAAGAATAAAATAACAAGTATAGGGTTGGTCTATTCTTTTATGGAAATTAGGGTGCAACACAAACCGGGATTTGCGGTAACCCTAGTGTAAAAAGGAGAGAGATTTCGGCAACCCTAAAAGACAAGGAGAGGAAAAGGAGTGTAGTGGTTAGAAAGCTTTTATTCTACTAAAACAAATAGAGTGTTAGATTATTTTTTGATAGTATAATGCTTCCTCTTGTGTATACTATGATCACCCGGTGCTACTTCTCTTATTGTTTTTGTGAGGAGGTGTCCATTCACATGCGATTCGAAAAAGGGAGGAGGTTCTCGTGCTGAAGCCGGGACGTAAGTCAATTTACCCGGCATGTTAAAGGGAGGAGGGAGTCTCGCTTCCGGCGGCGGCATGTACGTCGATCGGTTTGGAGGATGGTTTTGGAACTTTTTTATAGGCGCTGACTTCGGAGACTCCTTCTTAGGCCGCTTAGCTGTTCGGGCTTCATCATGTTCAACCTTGACTCGGAGTTGCTTGTCAATGTCCACCTACTCTAGTGCCCTGTCATAGGCTTCCTGGTAGGTCTCAGGTGGATGTTTGGCAAATTACCGGAATAATCTGCCAACCCACAGGTTCCTTCTGAAATTGGCCAGGGTATCCTTCTCGGTAAACACTCTCATCTGGATCACTTCCTTGTGGAACTTCTCTACGTAGGATCTTAATGTTTCACCTCGCTCCTGGATTACATATTGCAGTGGGACGGGGTCCTTGGGGCGAGGCTTGATCCCCTGAAATTGAGCACAAAAATCTATAGAAAGTTTTGTAAAGGAGTCCACACTACCTAGAGGCAATTTTTTGAACCAAGTCTTCGCGCAGTCGGTCAGAGTGGAAGGGAACATTCTACACATAGTTAACCGGGTTACATTTTGGATTTCCATCTAGTTGACAAAGCTCTCCATATGACTCACGGGATCCTCTGATCCGGAATACTTCTCGGTGGGCATCTTGAATTTGGGGGGTCGCTCTGCTTCTCTAATCCTTCTGGAAAATGGTGCATTCATCTCCCCCAAAGGGTTCTTCCGGGTACCCCGGTGTTTCCCCTTCTTTAGCTCCTCGTGTTCCATTGCCATCTTGGCCATCTAATCCTCAAGGTGTTTGGGTCCGTCGCACCTGGATCGGGCTACTGAAACTTCATTGTCTAAAGTTTTTGACTCCACAGTTGGTTCATTGTGCTCCTCCTTCTAAGGCCGGGTACCCCGCTGGTTCCTCCTAGGTCCAATACTGCCACCTGCATCTGGCTGAGGATTCTTCCTTTCTGCTGCCGGCCTAGTTGTTGGCTGGATCTTCCTAGGCAGGATGTCGAACGCTGATTTCACCCGTCGAGATCTAAGATCTCCAGGATAATCTGGCACTGGTAGAGGCGGCCCGAGTTTGTCAAAGACCGGTACCCGGGTACTTGGTCCAACCCCTTCTGCAAGTCTGGGTGCTTCAAAAGGTATTCCTTGGGCAATCATCCGGAGACATATGCTTTCCACATAAGCGGCAGCATGTTGTTCCATGGCTTCCCGGTTTACCTCTAGGACCACGAGGTCCTGTGGCGTGGAGCCGGAGTTAGGTGGAGGAATCGGTGCCGGGATCTGGCTTCTTGTTCCCTTCCTCTTCCCCTGATTTCTTTGAGTGGAAGCGAAGGAATGGGCCCTGAGTTGGCGGGCTGCCCCTGGGAGGATCGGAGCCTCATCTTCTACCTCTTCAAGGTAAAGATTGGTAGCTTATTGAGGTGGGGAGTTTGTTCCCACAGACGGCGCCAAAAATGTCAAACAAAAATTATCACCGGGGTGATTTTTCCAATTAACAATTCAAAGGGGACTAGGATCGTGGTAGATCTTGGTCGAAGGGGTATCAAGTAGTTCGATACCCTTAGCTTCCTAGAAATTCAATAAGAACAATATATCGATAGTAGTAAGTAAAAGTTTCACGTAAACAATAGGTCGGATATAAAACTCATTTTCATTAATAACAAGTACATAATGAGGTTACAATAGAGATCTCTCCTAACTGCGATTATGAAAAATAAGCTCAATGGGCGATGGAGATGGAAGCTCTCATCTGAGTCGATAAGTGGAAAAGTGTCTAGTAGGGTTTTTTTCCTCTTTCTCCCTCTGTTATCATAAGATGAGTATATATAGGTCTGTTTCTTACCATGCACTCCTAGAACTTCGGTCTAGGGTTTTAGCAATTCACGGATCCTTCCTTGGCGATCAACGAATTCGTCGAGGAATTGATCCCTAAAATCATGTGATTCCTTTTTCGCTGGATTGAGTGGGAGTTGACTCCCATTTCGAATAGGATTCTGTATGGTGGGAATGCATGTAATATTCTGTCTCAAACGATGGCGTTTATTGCTTGTCTTTCTACTCGGCTTGCTGCTTGGGGTATCTGCTTCCTGCTTTAGACGGGGTCGAAGCACTGGGATTTTTTGTATTAATATGCGATCGTTTATTCACCAGGTGCCTACCACTAATTTTTAGTGGATCGGGATACTCAAGTACCTCGCCTTCTTCTCGCTCTTCTTAAATGATGCTTGACAGTATCGGGGTATCAGGCTACCGGGATACCGGGATACTTGGAGGTAGACAGGTGCTAGGATCTCGTGATAGTAGTGTCTCTAGGGCCTTGTCTTTGAGGTTTCCTGGTATTTTCTGGGTCCTGGAAGCCTTGAACCTGATCGAGGTGGGTAGGAGTCTACATCCTGGCCATTCTTGTAGACAGGCGGGGTATCAGGATACATCTTCCATGTCACCTTTTTTTTCGTCTTAACTTTAAAGGCTAATGGAAAATTCTTTTTTGGTCCTTGCCATTTTTGGTAGTTAACAAAATGCAAATGAGAAGAATGCAAAATGTATGAAATCAATCAAATACATACAAAATGCATAACAATCCAAAATGAGCAAAGGATCACCTAAGTATATCTAAGAACCCGCTCTGATACCAATTGAAACAAATTAAAGGTGTGTTATATATATTACTCTAGAGGGGGGTGAATAGATTTTAACCCTTATTACCAATTTTCGTGTTTAGTCAATTTATGAAAATACCCCTATCTAGTCAATACAATATATCAAGTGTAATATGTGCAGAATTATAAATGACACTTGATTTTTACGTGGAAACCCTCAACAGGGAAAAACCACGGGCTGGTAAGTGCGCCACACTCGAACCTCGAATCCACTAATTGTGATAACATTTACAACCTAATCCCGATTTATGATCTAATCCCGATCAATAACCCGTTACAACTACCCGCAGGACTATAAAAGTGGACCTAGTCCAATTTGCTCATGTGACCACCTAATCTCGGTGTACGACCTAATCTCAGTCATCACACAAAACTTACTTCTCCGAAAAGATCAAACCCTAAGCGAATATGCAATGATATTCAAATATGCAAATAAGGCTAGGGTACACTAAATGCTTATCTAGGATTATATGATGTCAATAAAATCAATCCTAGATATGAAAATAGCTATATGACACGGCATAATAGCTTAGCTATGTTAAGGATAACCAATCCTAAATACAATAGCTATCACAAATAACCCACAAACATTCAAAAGCTTAACTAGTTGATTAAAAGGCAATCTATCAACCTAGTTATCAATAAATCACACAAGAATGTTTATGGCATAGCTTTTAGGCAATAATGACCTAATCAATTAAGCTATCAAAAATTAACCCAATCAACACATAATCTCAATCATGTATGTAGAAATTACTCTTAGAACATACAAGTAATAAATGAGATAAATTGACAAGTGTTAACCAAAAATTCGCTCTGGATAAGGAATTTCAATTAACACCCTCAAACTGCTACCTGGTAGGTTGTAGAGGGGTAGGTACCTCTAGGTACCATGGTTTTGTAATAAAAAGTTTGGAGTAAGGTGCAGTAGGTAGGAGAAAAATCACCCCGCCCGTCAGGACTTCAAGCATTGGAGAAGATATGGCGCTCAGGGTTCCCATGTTGGAGTAGGAGCTTTGATCCTTCTTTATGAATCTCGTACCTCGTACCCGGTATCCGGTATCCAGTATCCCGTACCTCGTACCCAATATCTGGTACTCTTTTCCAGATCTCCTTTGTAATTCCCCGACCCGGATAGCAAGCAAGTAGAGGGAGGGATAGGCGCTCTTCAATGATGTAGATGTGGTCATGAAAGATGAGACCACCATGGTTCTTCTTGCTAGTCTGTAGGTTCTTTCCCCTTCTTTGTATATGGATCGTCATACGAATAAGTGGTCGAGAGGGTTACAACCAGCGGGGTCAGAGTCTCATTCACATACATGCATAATAAAGGAAATATAAGGGAGAGAATAACAAGTCTTTTGATAGAAGATGGACTGGCCTAGGGGAAAAAGCATCACGTATGATCATATGCTGAAAAACCCCTAGGTAGTATCCGATGGAGAAAGATCCTTTATATATTTATCAATAAGGCGTGCTCCGTGGAGCTTACACGAGTAGGAGAATAATATAACATAAGTGCTCCAAAGAGCTTACAATAATAGGCCGGCGTAGCCTTTTTCTGAAATTAGTAGAAAAGAAGAAGAAGCCGAAGAAGAAGGTCCTCCTCAATCGAGAGCTTTGTCATATTTATAGGTTCTAATTCTTGTTGCCCACTCCATCAATTTAGTCAATCAATCCATAATTATAGGAACACTGATTTGGTATTGATTGAGTTGAATATTCTCTCATTAATGGCGTTGTGAATGGCCATAAAAGAGTTGACTGATTTCTCATTAATGGCATTGTGAATGGCCATTAAAGAGTTGACTATCTTCATTAATACAGTTGATTATCTCCTTTAATAGGGTTGACTATCTCCATTAATACGGTTGATTATCTCCATTAATTGCGTTAGGAATGGCCGGAGAGGTCAACCTTCCTTGTATTTGAATGCTGGCGCATACTGTCCTTCTTGTAACATGGTTCTAGTCTTCCTTGGTAATCTGACAGATGGTGCATTATGACCTTCATTGTTGACGCCTTCTATGTTAGGTGGTTGGGAGGTGCTTGGAGGACCGGTTTGAGTACGGGGTACTGGGTACCAGGTGCGGGGTACTGGGTACTAGGTGCAGGATACCGGGTACCAAGTGCGAGGTACTGCGGGATACCGGGTACCAGGTGCGGGGTACCGGGTACTGCGGGATACTGTGGTAGCGGGATCCTCAAGACCCTAGGTTCATTCTTTCAACAATCAAATAACCTTGGCATGGATGGAAAATTCTTCTTTGGACCCCTGCCAAAAAAGGCGGTTAACAACAAGTTAGAACACTAATTATGTAAGATAATAATGTTCAACTTACCATAAAGTGTGTGTTGAAGAGGACCCATGCATTAGCACATACTAGATGCTCCTAGATGATGCTTAGATAATGATTTATGCATGTGGGAATGGATTGAGAGAATTAAAAATGTAATCTTTAAGCTTTTTCTCTCAAGTCTCTCTAAATATCTCTCTAGGGTTCTCAGAATGCAAGACTTGGTTTAGGAACCAGAGATAAGGATGTATTTATAGAGACCAAAGACAGGGCAGGTAAAAAGTCAATTTTACCCCTGAAATCGCACGATTGACGATTTCAATCAGGGGTCGGGACCGCCGAATTGAATCTTGAGAGCATCAGGAAACTTCAGCGACTTCATTCGGCGGTTTCTAACCGCCGTTTTGGACCCGAGACAAAATTCAATCAGGTCTCAAAGGGCGGTTTCAATTAGCGGTCAGGCCGCCGATCTCAACCGCTGTTTCACCAAAAATGGTGAAACCAAAGAAGAAGCCAAGGGCATCTCCAACGGCGATCATCACGTAAAACCATGCACACCAACGTGCACGCGTGGACGTTTCCGAACATCCTTCGGGAAACGAATTACACCACACTTAAAGCTAACAATCATGAAGTGCAAGTATGGGTATTGAATGCATCCTAATGCCTAACATGTCATGGCATTGTAATAAACTAGATACAATCAATTAAAACATGCAAGAAGAGATGTTCAAGAACATGCATGCACACATATAAAAACACACAACATACAAGTAATAGAAATATGCATGAGTTGTGTGTGTGTGCAACTAGATCTCTTCAAAGCAAGTAAGCACTAGAATTTACCTTTGGTGCTTCTTTTCTTGAGGTCTTGAGACGGTCTTGGTTATGCAAGTCATCAACCATCACATGCCTAAGCTACCCTTACTTCAAGCTCCAATATGTGGTTTGTCCACGACATAAACCAATCAATAAATGAGAATCCTTACATAGGTTATATATAAATATTGTTCAATTATTAACACATCAAATCTTGTAGTCAAGTGGTAAAGACTTACAACATTTGACTTGAGGTCTCAAGTTCAATACCTAATAATGATAATAATTAATTGTCATTATTATCATAAGTGGATGTGGCCGGAGGCGGTGGCGGTGGCGGGGTGGCCATCTAGACGATGGTGGCAACGGGGTGGCCGACCGGACGGCGGTGATTGCCGAATGGCAATGGTCGGACAGGAGGCGATGTCGGGTGGCCGGAAGGTGATGACGAGCCGTCGGATGGCGGCGGTTGCCGGATGGCAGTTGCCAGACATCGGTGGCGGGCCGCCGGAGGCCGACGGTGGTCGAACAGGAGGAGGCAGCGACGGTGGCGACGGGGTGGCCGAATGGCAGTGGCGAGCCGCCGGACACCGACAGTGGTCGGACGGCTTAACATATCATGACAGTTTACTTATCTACAGCAACACACAACGCGTGTTATTGTGGACGTTTATGTACTTTGCGTGTTGCCATAAATATTTTTGAAAACGAATATGGTGCGTTGTTATAAATATCTACGACAACATACATAGACGTTGCCATTAGTTATAACAATGCGCGTTTCATATCTACGACAACACGCGGTGTAAGTTGTAAAATGCATATCATCTTTTGGCAATAGGTGTATCAACAACAGGCAAAGCATGTTGCAAAAAGTTTTCGCAACACACATTGCGTGTTGCGGTAAACCTTATTTGTTGTAGTGCTTGTTCCTGGGTCTAAACCCTAATTTGGGTGGTTACAGTAAGTCTGAAGAAAGTGGTGAGGAGGAATTCGATCCTTCATTGTTCTACGATGAAACATGTCTATCAGAGGAAGCTTTTGCTGATCTTGATCTACCACCAGTCTTTGATGAAGAGATATTTGACAAGGAGTCCATGAGTGTTGATTTTGATCTACCACCGGTCTTTGTTGAAGAGATATTTGAAAAAGAGTCTGTGAGTAATTTGGGATTTATGGATTATTTTTGTGAATCAAACGTTTCTCACCATAAAGATTCATCAGTTTATCTTTTGTTGTCAAAAGTGATGATTAATGAATTTGTTTCATTCTATTGGAGCGATTGGATGAACATCATGACAAGAAATGAAGGATTTAGAGTTCGTCATTTATGATCTCGGCTGTTAGCACAAAAAAAAAATTATGTAGGTTTCTGAGATGAAGGCAGTCAAAATCCAAGGATGAATTTTCTCCAACCTGAAGAGAATGATGCAGCAGCAGCTAAGGCAATGGAATACATGGAGCAGGTGGCGAATTCGTATTTGGGTCATGTGGACTAACCAAATCCGAGCTGAACTTTATGGATCTCTACAGAGGGCATCTGACATCAGATTGTCTATTATTATATGTTTCCGAAAAGCCCAAGACGAGCCCTACAGATGTTATGAAGACTCTGTCCTCCGTAACAGAACGTAAAAGGCCCAAATTCGGCCATCTATCTTGTTGCGCGAAGACTTGAGCTGGACGTTCTAGGCTGAACTTCGTGGACCTCTACAAAAGGCATATGGGGTTGGATCGTCTATTATAATAGGTTTCCGAAAAGCCCAAGACAAGTTCTACAGATGTTATGAAGACTCCGTCCTCCGTAACAGATCACAATAGGCCCAAATTCGGCCATCTATCGTGTTGCGCAAAGACTTAAGCTGAACGAGAGCTGGACGTTGTTGAGTTCTTGTTAGTTTCCTTTTTAGTTTAGGATTGAGTCTTGGAGTCTTTTTAGAATTATGTTATTTGAGAAGTCTGAATTCGTTAGGATTCAAGGTTTTAAGCTTTTAGGATTAGTTTTGAAGAGTCTGAATCCGTTTAGGATTCAAGGTTTTGAGCTTTTAGGTTTAGTTTGTTTTCCTATTTAAATTCATTGCAATCAGTTATTTATTCCTTAGCTTTTGATTAATAAAAAAAAATGAGAGATTGTTTCTCAACTATCCAATTACAATATCCTTGCAAAGATTGGTGTATTTGAAGCCTGATAACAATCCTTCGTGCGTGAAGTTGAATGTTACCAGTAGGTTGCTTTTCGAATTAGTTTTGCGAGTTTTTCTCGTAGATGCTTCCACTACATCAAAATGTAACGGTTGCTGATAAAATAAAAAAAATTGAAACGATTGGATGCTAAGTTATAAATTATCATTTTGATTCCCATGTTTAGTGTTCAATGCACTTAAATACGATATTACACCACCCTTATATATTAGGGTAGACACCTAGTATATTTCTTCATTCAGATTTACATTTTCTACACATTTACATTTTCAAATTCAACATACGTTCTTCTTCCATAATCTAACTCTATCGAAAACTGCTTCTTTTTTTTCAGGAACATCCATGGCTTGCAATGGCCATGTTAACACTTACAAGTTACAACAATGAGAATATTGATAAACTACGAAAAAGGGTTAGGGATTTGTAATGGATGATTGATGAGGAGATGGAGTCGTAGAGCCACATGGGCGAGGATGCGATTGCAAGACTAATCGCTATGAGCAGTTAGAATATAGGAAAGTGAAAGTTTGACGAAATACATTTGCATTGTGAATGTTGACTGTATGTAATTGTAAAAGTTATAATATTTTGTTTTTTTGTTTTTGTTTTTATCTGTCCTCTTTTAATTTATCTCCTCTCTCTCTTTTCTCTCTTCTATGTTTAATTTTTCTTTTTAACTCTCCTCTGGTATGAATTGAAAAAAAAAATCAAACAATTTCTAAACTTATGCTGTATTAATATAGTCAAACACTACGCATTCAAACCATGTTAAAAGTAAGTTAAAATATTTTTCCCTAAAGATGAGAATGAAACCAAAAAGCCGGAGATTAATTGTCCATATGGACTTTTTTGTTCATTATAATTTTTTTTTTTTTTTTGATGAGATGCATCCTCTCCGGTCTCTAATGTGATGCACTTACAATTACTGAAATTAGATTAATAATCATAAATTTTTGTGTTATTTGTAGAGTTATGTTTTCATGGAGATAGCAAAATTTGTTTCAGAACATTTTGAAAATGAAATGACAGTGATGAACATGCAAGAAGAAGAAAAATCAAAACTAAAATGTTTTTGTTTAAAGAGAGAGAGGAGATAAAATGTGGGAAGAAGATAGAGAGCATTTGTTTTGAGGTGTATAATTACTGTTGTATTAATATTCCTTACTCGTGCGGAAATTCCAGGTTGTACCTGAACAGTTGTGTACCAGTCCGGGTCAAGATATACCCGGTACCGGGTTGGAACCTGGTTTTTTTTTTTTCTAAAAAAAATTAGAAATAAAACTGTCAAATAATAAATAAATAAAAACTAAACCCTAATTTTTTTTTTTCAAAATACCTTTTGCCCTATCCTCTCTTTTTGCCAAATCTCCCACAGTAAACACTCTTCTACTGCCTACCCTAAATCTTTTTTTACATTTTTTTGATTGTTGACGGTGATTTTTGGATTGACTAAAATCTACCACGCATCACACAAGTAATTACGTGTTAAGGTATTGATTAAAGAACAAACTAAAAAGAAAGCATGCAAACACACGATTTTACGTGGAAAACCCAAAGAGGGAAAAAACCATGGGTGCCGGAGACGGCGAGAACAAGTGCACTATGAACTTTTGAATTACACACTCAATCTCTCTCGAATACTTGCAGCTATCTTAATCGTAACCCTATTCTATTGTTTTGAGGGTCTATTTATACATGCATAGAAACCCTAATTTTTACTATACAAGTTAGGGGTGGTTGATGAGGTTTAATCGAACTCTAACTTATTGGAGTCGTCTTGGTCTTCTTTCCAATTTTGCGTCTTGTGTGCTTTTATGAATCATTGTTGGATTTGAACTCTGTTTCTTATAAGGAAGGTTGCTTCCTTTCTAGAGTGTCATTCTAGATGCCTTATTAACATAAGCCTCTTTTTCTCTGCGTATTCAAGTCGTGGATGCATTAAATACGACACTGTCCATGTGTCGCTTATCCAGCCTCTTGTTTCACCTGACCAGGTATTGTTTTCCCGATCGGTTATTTTTCCCGACCAAACTAGTTATCCCAACCACACCATTTGAACCCGATCATTCTTTGTTACCCCGATCGTGTTATCTTGGCCCAACCATTTGGACTTTCCCGATTGGATGTTGGATTCTCCTGGCAATGATCGAGGTTGACTTTTGGTGACATGGCACATCTGATAACCACTTCTTCTAGTTTCTATGCTGACTTGTCGTCTTTCCGAATTTTACCAATAACATTGATTATTTCAAAAAAGAAAAAAAAAAAAAGGAAACAAAAAAAAATAGGCAAATCTTTCTTTACCATTCTTCCAAAAAAATTACACAAAAAATTCTCAAATCTCTACTAGGACATCAACACTACTAGAAGTAAAATATTTGTGAATCATTTGTCATCAATGTCTTTCTTCAATCACATTCTCACCGTATGATAAAAATAGTAGCATAGTTAAAAATGATTAGGGTAGCATCATGTGTTTCCTTAAAAAATATATATATATAATAAAAAGAAAATGTGGCTAGAGAAGACTTTTATGGAGATTCAAATAGTAATGGAGTTATTTTTTAGTATTTAAAAAAATATTTATTTCTTACCATTTATAAATAAATTAAGAATGAATTTCATACCTTTTTAAAAAAAAAAAGAATCTATTGAATTGAATGCAATAATTAATGTTTTAAATTTGTTACCATTAATATTTTATTAAAACTAATTTTTTTATTTTTTATTTTTTGGTATGTTATCATTAATATATTGACATTTATATGTTTGTAAAATTTACCATTAATTCCTTAAAAAAACACAAATTAACATACCTGGAATTTAATCTACTATGGATACCCGGATACACAGTCGGGTATTTCCAAGCTGAATACCCGGATTGCAAAATCTAGGCTATTCCCGAATGGATACCCGGATTGTCAAAACCTGGGTACCCGACCGGTCCGGGTATATACCATTGAAACAATCATAATCCAAGAGTCAAGATTTGTGTACTTTTTAGAGGTGTTGATCCTACTCTCTCTCTCTCTCTCTCTCTCTCTCATATATATATATATATATATATATATATACCATTGAAACAATCATAATCCAAGAGTCAAGATTTGTGTACTTTTTAGGGGTGTTGATCCTACTCTCTCTCTCTCTCTCTCTCTCTTTATATATATATATATTTATGAAATTCCCTTAAGCAATTATAGTGTAATTATACTTAGAAGGGGGGTGAATAGGTACATACTCAAATTCTCCAAACTTCTTTTTCAAAACAACAAGGTTTTGCACACTTGATGTTTCTAACAAAAGGATTGCTTTAACAAGTCAATAAGAGTTCAATTACACAAGTGTTATAGCAATACAAATTGTAGAAGTAAGGAAACTTAAAATACGAAAATGGACACAAGTATTTTTACGTGGTAAACCTCATAAGAGGAAACATCCACGTCTTGAAACCACAACCACTGGCAACACACAATTCACTAGTTGGATAAAAGTGCACTCTCAAGGCGATCAACACATGAAACTCTCTCTCTTGAATATCCCTTCACTACAAAAAAAAATGCATATTTTGTCACTGAATTATTTGTCACGCAAGGTACATTTTTGGTTAGTAATTACTTTTCGCAACCAATTTGTTTTGGTCACCTGTTAGTAGCAGTAAGCTGGATACAAAAGGATATTGTAACCAATAGTCATTTAGTTGCAAAAAGATACACATTCTGCAACCAACTATTTAGTAGTAGATTGTATTTGTGTTAGTTATTTAAGATTTTAAAGAATCAAAATCAATAGTTACTGATATTATTTTACAACCTAATTTTTGGATGCAAAAAACTTACATTTCGCAACCAAATAAATTTAATAATCATTTTACAACTAAACAAATATAGTTGTGAAATGTTAGTTTCTGCGTCCAAATATCTTGTTGTAATTTAATAGTTATTTTGCAACTAAACAAATTTAGTTGCGAAATGTTAGTTTTTACATCCAAATATTTAGTTATAAAAGTATTATTATATTTAATGCCAATGATCTTTAAAGTCCATGAATATTATATTTTGCAACAACAATTTGGTTACTGATTGTTTGTTTCAGTGACTATTATTTATTTGAATTATGACTAATTTAGTTAGTTGTAAAAAACTATATTTGAATTTAATATTTAGCATCCAATATATATTTGGTTACCGATTGAATGTTACTGTGACTAATATTTATATAAATTCGTGACCATTATTTTTTGGTGGTAAAAGCATTTTACTGAATTTAATATTTAGAATCCAATATATATTGTACCAAATTGTAAAAAAGACAAATAATAAAAAATAAACAAAAATAACTAAAAATAAATTCACTAGCATAAAAAGCAAAGATGTTTGTATTCAACAAGTCATAATAAAGTCATCAAATAAAAAATAAACATTTAATAAGTTTCTACCGGTCCAAACTTCTAAAAGATTAAAGAAGATAAATGATAAAATAATACTTTAAGATAACTGAGAATCTTGATCCATATTGAATGACCCAATGTTGGAAGATTCAAACTTGGACATGATTGCCATGATTTTTGCATTTTGCGCTTGCAACTCTTTTATGAGTTAATCTTGGTGTTCAACTTTTTCCTTTAGCTCAATGTTTTCTGGTGAAACAACATTAGAAGATGATGATGATGTCTTTTGAGGTATAACTATTCCCAAGCCTTTAAGATAACCGGATTTGTTTCCAAGAACCTTGATATAAATTTCTGCTTCAGATATGGGCTCTGATCCATTTTCAGAATCTTCATTCCCTAAGTATCCAATCATTGCTTCCTGCAAATTTTTAACAATATGCAAATAAAATTATGAACAATTCAACTTTAATACAAACATTTTTTTTTTTTTTAAGAAGGTTAAACTTTCTTTAAAGCCAAAAGGGCAACAAGGTGATCACCCAAAACAACAACACCAGAGAAAAAAACTATAAAAACACCCAAAGCAGAAGGCTAAGCAAAGAACACCAGGCCCTATAAACAAACAAGAATTGAAAAAACCAAAACAAAGCACCAAAAAACCACAGAAATAGAGACACCCTCTCAAAACAAAGCACCACCCTCCCACTAGCCTCTCAGACTCCCGCATCTTCTATAACTAGAAACCACACCAAGGAGCCAAAATAAACACCAACAGCAAGAAACAGGACCTCAATACAAATATGCATATACAACATTATCTACATACATGTTAAACATACTGCCTTAAAACATTCAGAAAAATATATAAACATGTAAGAAAATATTAGTTGCCTTAATTTTTATTTGTCATATAGAATAAAGTACTGTTTTAAGAGAATGGTTATTGTTTTACACAACACAACCACATAAGATACAAAAATGTGTGTTTGTAATGCTAGAGAATCTGTGCAACATACTAGAAATTTAGGAAATAAAAGTCTCACAAATATTACAATATATACATTTCAATAACTTACATATAGAGCTTCAACCTCTGGTTTGATCCATCATTTCCCCTCACTCTAATGTAACTTTTTGAATAAAGCAATTTTTCCAGGAGCCTTCCCTTCTTCAACTTCCTAATAAATTATCATTGTTATATATATAGTATAACTTATATACATAAATATCATTGAAAACTTCAAATTAATAGTATAGTAAATTGATCATACCATTTCCATCATATGTTGATCAAAAGATTTTGACCCACCACGATGAATGGGCAACTCCCCTCTATTTTTTTATTCTTATTCGAACGATCCTGCATTCATGAGTTAGAGTACTTGTATTTTGTAATGAATTGTAAACTATTACATTTTGGAAAAAAAAAATTCAATATTACATGGAATTTGGCACTATCAAAACGATCACAAAGAAACACCCAATATTCTTGACTATCAAGGTATTTAGGTCGGTTTTCCAATGCAATTTTTTTGTCAGAAAAACTCTTAAATTCCTCATTTAATTTGTTTCGAAATCCGTTAAATCGCAACCGCATTCTCTTTAACATCCAATCTTTAACATATGGCCTAGAGAAATCAACATCAAACTTGCAGATGTTATGAGTCGATCCAATCTCACCCATCTTGATTTGCCTCTTATTTTCTTGTCAATCTTTCGAGCTGCAAATAGAAACATAATGCTCAAATAATTAATAAATTAAAGGAATGTAGAATGATTTTGCAAGTAAAAAATTAAAAACAAGTCAAGATTAAAAATTCAACACTACCAGGAGCAACAGAGCCCAAGTCACTAGAAGTAATCTGAGTGTCAATGACAGAAACTGCAGAACGTCGTCGATTACCAGGAGCCATATTAAAAGTCTGTGAAAACACAAGTTGTAAATATAAATAATCCAAAACTAACCAAAAAAAAAAAAAAAGTAAAACATTAACTGTAAAACAAAAGGTAACATAAAATTAATAAAATTTATTTATACCATACGAGAACCAAAATTGAATCATATGGATATCTATTCATCATCATCAATGTCATCATTATTCAAAAGACTTTCTTCATTGTCACTACAATAATCCATTACTGTTTCATCTTCATCTTCAAACTCGAAAATATCATCATTGATTGTTTGTTTCTCAATATCTAATATAACATTAGCAGAAACTTCCTCTGCGCTCACATCAACACGATGAAATTGTCTAATTTCTAAGTCGTCTTCTTGAACCATAAGTTGAATATCGGACGATTCATTTTCCTGATAGAAATCATTGGTATCTTGTGAGTTTTCCGTATCATTCATCTCTGGTATATCCCACAAGTGTCTATGTTGTATATATTGTACAACTTTCCAATTTGTTCCAAACTTGTAGTCATCAACAAAGAATACTTGTTGTGCTTGCACTGCAAGCACAAAAGGGTCACTCTTATACCATTCTCTGCTTACATTAATAGATGTAAGATGATAATCTTTGTGTATTCTCCTTTTTTTAACATCAGTGTCAAACCATTGACACTTGAAAAGGAGAACTGATCGGACTATTTTATACTTATTTGAGGTCCCCCATTTCCGATCGTTTGTCTCGTTTTTGAGCGTAATTTTGTATATAATGTTTTGTTTGAGCTATGTGTAGGTACATATTCCCTACAATAGGTGTTTGAGCATAAAGGAACGTTAGGGAAGCAAAATGAGCCAAAAATGGATTAAATGGAGTATATGTTGAGTGTCGTGCCTCTCCGTCGACACAGACAACGACGTGATCTAAGCCTAGCCGTACCCACGGTTGATCCGTCGTCAAGATAGAATGCGACAACGAGACTACGGCAGAACCCCCTCGGCATTCCAGCAGCTTACGGATGAAGTGTAGAAAATCCAAATTCGGCGGTCAAAATATGCGGCCAGACCGCAGAATTGAAACCGCCGATCAACATCACTGAGTCCAGAAGCAAATTCGGCGGCTACAGTTCAACCGCCGATCAATTCCAGAATGTCACTTTTCCTTTCTGCGGTTTGGAATCTGCGGCCAGGCCGTCGATTCAACCGCCGATCGCCCAGCGAGAGGCCGATTTTGGGCGAAATGAGAGGGGCAAACTCGTCAATTCATCCCCATTTCAACCCTAAAACTCCCAACACTATATAAACACCCTTTTTGCCTCATTCTTTGGGGATCCACACTTCCCACAAACTTTCTCTTCTTCTTCATCTTCATCTTCTTCACTAAATAAGAGAGAGAGGAGCTTCCAAGAGCATCCATGGAGGTTTTTCCTCCATGGATGCTCCCTATCTCACCTTCTACACATCCTCCACCACATTTAGGAGTAGATTGCATAGAGATAGGAGTGGGCTTTGGTCAATTTCAAGCTAGCAAATGAAAGAGCTCTTGGAGGAGGTTTTCTTCAAGCGTTGTATCTATTTCTCACTCTCTATGTATTTCTTGTTTTCTTGAATGTGTAATCCCCACTTGGGAATATTTGTAAACCTATTTTGTGCTCAATATATATATGGTTGTTTTTATATCCAATTTGTGTTTTGATTCATTCTTGATTGTTATTGAATATATCTCTTATCTTGAAATGCATGTTTATGGATGATTGGAAATTGATATGTGTTCATGGATGGGATTAGGAGTAGATTAACTTAATTGTAGGAGTAGTTGTAATCAAATATCCCATTTGTGTATGTATGTTGATGGAAGGTCGAAATTGCATGTCATGAATTGGTTTGAGTGAATTAGAGTTAGGATTGTGCTTTAGGAGGGGCTCTCCGGGCATAGTTTTGGTTAATTAGCTAGGAAGAGTGGGTGAACCTATAAATTGTCATATTAGAAGGGTTTGGTTCATTGTTCTTGTAAACAATTGGACTTTAGCTATTTCTCATGCTAGGGGCTCTAGGTGAGTTATGGTCGGAGATACAATCACTCTTTCCACACTCATTAGACTTTCACGTTGCCATTTTACATTACGAAGCAATCATTGGGGCTCAATGTAGTTTTGTTTGTAGAATTGGTTCACAAATGTTGGTTGCGGTTTCGTGTACGAGGGGCTCTCGACACACTCTTCAACCGTTAGCTCTATGAGTGGGTATAATCGGATTGAGGCAAGAACGAACCCTTAACTAAAATTGGATGTCCTTAATGTCTAACAACCAACTATTTGTGCACTTATGTATGGTGAACTTGTTGAACCTTGTGTGGCCATTTTCATGCATCTCTCCTATCCACCATTTTATTTATCACTTTAAACATCATTCTCACCCTTCCATATTCTCTTTGTTTTTATTTATTTTCATTTTCATTTTCTATACACACACACCGCATTGTACATACATTTCACACACATCATTCTTACCTTTCCACATTCTATTTACATGCTTACAATAAACTCTAGAACTTGATACGGTTGACGAATCACACCTCCCTGCGGAACGATACCCTTGCTTGCCGCTTTACTAGTCTTTTGCTAGTTTAGAGCACATTGCGTAGGAAACCCCTATTTTAAATATAAACAAATCTTTTGATCCTCGTATTCTTACAACGACGGAAAAAGCGAGTATCAAGAACCTTGTACCCAAGTATGTAATTTAGTTGTAAAACAGCAATTACAACACCATAAAAATCAATAGCATTATCATCATGCTCTCTTGGTACAACCACACCACTATTTTGAGTTGTATGCCTTTCATCACGAGCTTTTGTATGAAAGCGGACACCGTTAACGATACAACTATTGTATGAATTTATTCGAAGATTAGGGCCACAAGACAATGAATATAGTTCGTCGGTAGCTTCAACTAATCCTTTGTGATGCAAAGTAATCATCTACAAGAAACATATGCAAATTAAGTACTATATATTTCAAAAATAATATATTATACGTCACTATATTTTTGGTTCACTTACACGTTTTTTAAACCACTCAGGAAACTGTTGTTCTTGTCTTTCAGATATGTCGGTAGGACTTTCCGACTCTAACTCCTTTTTATGCTCACTGAGATTTAAAAAGATGTGTTACAAACATTAAATTTATATCCTACACTAAAGTAAAACAAAATAATAGAATAATTACTTACTCTAAATATAGTTGTAATTCCTCGCAATTGTTCAACACATATCAATGAGCTCTACGCAATTCATTTTGAGGTAGATTAACCAATTGGTTTGCACCAAAGGGACGAGCTTTCTGTGAGAATACCGACAGCACACATTCTTGTCGATTTTTTCCTTTGTCATCATTCCGTTCATGCCGATTGAATTTTGTTTCAATTCCACCAAGATACATGGAGCAAAATGTTAGTGCTTCATTCACTACATATGCCTCAGCAATAGAACCTTCGGGCTTAGCTTTATTTCTCACATATTTTTTCAATGTCCCTAAATACCTTTCGAATAGATACATCCAACGATATGCCACAGGTCCAGCAAGTTTAGCTTCAATTGGTAAATGTACAGCCAAATGAACCATAATATCGAAGAATGCCGGTGCATAAATTCTTTCAAGCTTACAAAATATTAAGACTATCTCCTTTTGTAAACTATCCAAATCTTTCACACATAAAGTCTTTGCACAAATCTGTTGAAAGAAATGAGAAAATTCAATCAGAGTCGTGCATACATCTTTACACAAATATGGCCGTATACCGATTGGAAGAAGTCGTTGTAATAACACATGACAATCATGTGTTTTTAAACCCGATATCTTACCATCTTTGACGTTTACATTTCTACCGATATTTGCAGCATATCCATCTGGAAATTTAACTGATTTTAAGAACTTACAAAAAAAATTTCTCTCATCGAATGTCGGCGTATAACTTGCTTGAGGCTTCAAAAATTTATTCCCATGGGGTTGTAAGTGTAACTCTGCTCTTATCTTCAAATCTGTCAAGTCTAGTTGAGCTTTATATGTATCTTTTGATTTCCCTTCAATATCCAATAATGTTCCCACTATGTTGTAACATATATTTTTCTCGATATGCATTACATCAAGATTGTGTCTTAATTTCAATTGTGACCAGTACTCTAACTCGAAGAATATACTTTTCTTTGACCAATTCAATTCTTTGAGAGTACATTTTCTTTTATGATCAACATTATTAGGATATTTTCCAAAATTCACACGTCGAAGACAATCCAACTGTTTCAATATATCATCTCCGGATAATATCTCAAGTGCATCCCTAGTTTCTACATTACCATCATATTTCTTACTTCTTCGCCAAGGATGGTCGAGACTCAAGTATCGACGATGCCCTATATAACATATTTTATTTCTCAATAACTGTGAAGATGTATCACCATTGCAAACTGGACATGCCTTATATCCTTTGGTGCTCTAACCAGACAAATTTGCATACGCATGGAAGTCATTAATCGTCCACATAATACATGCACGCAAACGAAAAGTTTCTCCACCGCATACGTCATAAGTGTCAACACCATGATCCCACAACTCCTTCAGTTCATCAATTAAAGGTCATAAATAGACATCAATATCCTTTCCAGGTGCTTGTGGACCAGGAATAAGCAATGACATCATGAGAAATGGGGTTTTCATGCATTTCCATGGTGGCAAATTATATGGCACTAGTACCACTGGCCATAAGCTATATGCATTACTCATATTTCCAAATGGATTGAAACCATCTGTGGATAGACCCAATCGTACATTTCGTGGATCCTATGCAAATTAAGGATATTGCACATCAAAGTGCTTCCATGATTCAGAGTCAGATGGGTGTCTTAAAACACCTTCTTGTTCAACTCGTTTTTCCTTATGCCACCTCATATCAAAAGCTGTATGTCTTGACATAAATAGCCTTTGCAGTCTAGACTTTAACGGAAAATATCGCAATATCTTATGCGGTATTGTTTTACCTTTCCCATCATCAATTTGATACCTAGATTCGTTATAACTTGGACATTTGTCAGCTTCCGCATGCTCTTTCTAAAATAAAGCACAATCATTTTTACATGCATGAATAGATTCATAGCCCAAACCTAAATCACGCAACATTTTCTTTGCATTGTAATGTGACAATGGAATATTTGATCCTTCAGGGAGAATATCTTTGAGAAATTGAAGCAACAAGTCAAATGATTTGTTACTCCAATGATTGAGCACCTTAATGTGCATCAACTTTACAATAAAACTCAAAACTGAAAACTTTGTACAACCTGCATAAAGTTCTTCCGTGGCTGCAGCAAATAAATCATCAAATTTGTCACCATCACCATCCGGTAAATCATTGTTACTATCATTTATCGACTCTCCCAAACCCATGTCAACATTCCTATCCATTGGACCTAGTGCATCATTCAACATTCCTATATAATCATCACCATCGTCATTTTCACCTTCATTGTCACCTAAATTATCAGTCTCCTCATTCAAGTTCTCATTAGTTTGATCTATTTTTTCTCCATGAAATATCCATGTACCATAGCTTCGTGAAAACCCATATTCCCTTAAGTGTGCTTTGATGGTTGGTATATTATGTGACCTCGTATTTAGACAATCTTTACATGAACATAACGTTTTATTGTAACGGTATAAATGATTTCTTGTCACATCAATGAATGACTGAATACCATCTCTGTATTCTTTTGATAATCTATTATGCGACCAAATCCAACTCCTATCCATCCTCAATCACTTATATAAATATTAATAAAACAATAAAACAATGTAGAATATTACTATTTTCTTATGTATCAATTATGAAACAAATTAACGGTGTGTTCTATATATTAATCTAGAGGGGGGTGAATAGATTTTAAACGTTATTACCCAATTTTCGCATAAATGTAAATTTTATGAAAATACCCCTAACTAGTCACAATAATATAACAAGTGTAATATGGTACGGAATGTAAATAACACTTGATATTTACGTGGAAACCCTCACGGGAAAAATCATGGCATGTTATGTGCGCCACACACGAACCTCGAATCCACTAATTGAAATGATTATAACATAATCCCGGTTTAATGATCTAATCCCGATCAATAATCATCACAACTACCTAATCCCAGTATGAGTGGACCTAGTCCAATTGCTTGCGAATTAAGTAACCTAATTCCGGTCACAACACAAGACTTAATTCTCTAAGAAGAGATAATACAACCTAAGTGAATATATGAAATATCCAAAAATGCAATTAGAGCTAGGTAACCCTATATGCTTATCTAGGATGATGATTTTGCAATTAATTCAATCCTAGATATTAAAAGCTAGATGACATGTCAAATAGCTTAGCTAAACATAGATTATAAAAACCTAGATAGATATCACAATACAACACTCAATCATGTCAACACACCAATCTCTATTTTGTATCTAGAATATAATCTAAGAGCATACAAATAATATAAGAGATGTCAATGATAAATAAAATACTAATTATGTAAGATAATAGTGAAGAACTTACCAAAGAGTGTGTGTTGATCAAAACCCATGCAAGCAAGCATCCTAACTATGCTAGAAAATGCTTAGATGATGTTTAGATGCATATGAGGATGGTTTTTTTATTTGAGTGATCAAAGATGATCAAAGATGAGTTCTTGATGAAAAAGCTCTCTTTGAAAATGCTCTCAATTAAAAATATGAGTTTTTTGAGTCATTAAAGTGACCTAAGGTCAAAGATGCATATATATATGATGTCCAATTGAAGCTATGTCGTTTTGGAAATTTTCCAAAAAGTTTCCATGCAAACCGCTCTACGTAGGGTGGATTTTGGGCAGTTGTAGGGTGGATTAAAAAATCAATCAGGTGTCCGCTCTACGTAGGGCGGGTGAACAGCGGTTTGGACTCGACAGTGCATCAGCTTCAACTTCAAGCACCTCAAAACATGACCAAATGACATCGAAACCTTTCGTATTATATATCGTTGGAAAGGTATGGATGTCTAATTTCTACTCCAATTTATGGAATGACATTTCAATGTTTGTAGATGAAGTTATGGTCAATAGAGTGACCAAAGGTCAGAAACAGACAACAACATAGTTGCCCTGTTTTGGTGGTCACTTTGGAGATTTCAAAACCAATCCAAACGGTCATGAAATATTATGAATAATATACCGTTGGAAAGGTATGGGTGTCTAGTTTGTCTAGAATTTTATAAAACTTAATTTATATCTTTTTATAAAAAGTTATGGTCATAAGACCATACAAAGGTCAGTTTTAAAAAACATATAAATCATTGAAATTCAATCTTTTGAACCTAGACACTTTACTCCAAACAACCAAACCAAAAACTACCACTTATCCAAGAGAAGAATGAGACCTTCTCAAGTGGTCAACCGTTGTGCTAAGACATGCACGCCATCGTGTAAGCGCGGACGTTTCCGATCAATATCGGGAAACGAATTACAAGACACATAAACACACAACAAGATATCTCAATCAAAGTGCTAGTGTGTAAAGTGACATGTGAAGAGTATGCACACAAATGAAAGTATGCTAAGTGTGTGTGTGCAATCTAAATCTCTTCAAAGAAAACTAAGCACTAGAGATATACCTTTGGAGTGCTTGTCCCTTGAGGTCTTGGAAGGGCCTTTGAGCTTGAACCTCAATCACCTAAATTACTCTTACACAATAAGCCCCAACATGTGGTTTGTTCACGAAATAAGCCAATCAAAGAATGGGAATCCTTACAAATTAGTTTATGGTCATGAACCTGCAAATTATATTTATAAAAAAATATATATATGTCTTATCCAACTTCCTAATACTTATAAATTCAATGCAGAGAGTAGCAATGTAAATAAGTAAACATAAGCAAATTAAAAAACATTACATATGCATCACACCGCACGTAGAATGTAGTAGATACAAATAACTATCCTTCAAATCAATTACCAGGCAAAAATACTTTTTAAAAAAAAAACATACGGGGGTAAAAATAACTATCCTATTTAAAAATATCAATATATTTGGTCAATCACATTAGTAAATAGATATATAAATTGCAATTTTACATCTTATTTCCTTTTCCCTTAATTGACTGTTGTGTGGTTAGATTATATTTGGTCTTCCTAGATTGAGCTAACAAAAGATTTGTTCATTGTATTGTACAAGGTCCAATCTCTATTTTTAGAGTGCAAACTAACAAAAAATTTGGATCATTGTATTATATAGGGTATAATCTCTTTGTCTAGATTGTAAACTAACAAAAGATTTAAGTCTGTGCACTATATTAGGTCTAATTTGTAAATCTAGAATTCTAGATTGCAATCATTTTTGTCACTATAAATATTTTTTTATTTATTCATTTATTTGTTTTAGTTTAAGTTGTAATAGTAACTTGTATTTTTTTTTTTTTTAACAACTAAACATGCATAATTGATGGCTTGCAACATTGCTTAGCCAATCAAAACAATAAACTGTTTCATAAAATTATATTATTATTTATAAGCAATGCATATACAAGTTCTCATTCACCATCTACATTTCAAGCTATAGCAATAAACATGATCATGATGTTAAGGAAAGCTGGCTTGACTATTTTAATTTCATGGGTTCTATGGATGCCTTCAGGGCATGGTCTGAAATTAACATAACCTTGTATGATCCAGTAACCATGGAGCAGAGGCATGAGAGGTGGCTGACACAATATGACCAAGAATACGACAAAACAAGCAACGGGATGCACTCAGTGTTTTGAATTTCAGGATTTGCCGACCACAGTAGACTGGAGAACGAAAGGTGTTGTAACCCCAGTCATGAATCAAGGCGATTGTGGTAGTAACTTCTATTGTCATCTAATATGAATACATCAATAGTATATATACAGATCATAAACATTACAAGTAATTGTAGACTTCAACTTTTAATTATCAATCTTTTTTTTTTTTGGAACTGCTGAAATCAGATTTTATTAAAGGCAACAAAGCCAAAACAGGACAACCAGAAGAGAAGGCAAAGTAGAGAAAAAAACGCACAGGCAGCAGGCCTACAAGATACACCAGAAACACAAACAGACCAGTGCCCAAAGCTACTCAAAAGGCAAACCAAACAGGCAAAGCAGAACACACAAAAAACATCAGAAAACCTCCCAGATTACAAATTCCCCTTCCCCATTCGAGGCTCTCTTAGCCAAGCAATCTGCAAGGTTGTTGGAAGATTCAATCTTTTGAATCTATAAATTCAGAAGTTGACATGCTTTTCTAATTTCTCATTATTATTTTTTTTAACTTTCAGGTAGATCATACACAACCACATATTAGTTCATATTTAGACCCCATTCCATATTTGTGTTCCACAGATTGGCAAAATAAAAAGTAAAATACTAATAACGGACCCTTATACCAAAGCAATATGGCTTGCTTCAATAACAGAGTTATGTCATTCAATTCCACGCATATACACTTTGATTCAACAACCCATAATAAACTAAAAATTCACACATAATTACTAAACTGGTTCTTCCACAGCCATCAGCCATATATAGTATACAGGACAGCTAATGAAGGACTCGAATCTCATAATTCAAAAAGCCATATGCATGCTGTGATTTCATAAAACAAAGTCTTTATATACCCAAAAGTTGGAACTAAAAGTGAAGACAGATAAACAGGAAACAATATGCAAAATTATTTCATAAAGTCTGAAATAAAAACATGAAAGAAACTAAACTAAATATATATGAAACAAACAATTTTTTTTTTTAAAACCTGATTTGTTAAGACTCGTAATCCAAACAACACATCCCTTTTGGTTAAGTAATCTCTGCCTTTCAAACTTCCCAACTGGACAATCTTGCCAAAATATATTTGTTGAATTTCCCATGGTAGACATCACAAATTTTTTAAACACAGAGCACAGCCAGAGCAAAAGCAAAACACAGCAAATAGCAATTAAAATATGATACTATATATATTACTATTAAACATTAATACCATGGAACATACCTCAACTCAGCAAATCACAGCAAATAGCAATAGCTCTTGATCACCAAAAAAGCGCAAAAAAATGATCATTATTAAAAATCTAAATTCATTAAATTGCAAAATTAAGTTACAAGTTTGCAAGTGTCAAAATATAGTATCACATACACAAGTATTAAAGTATTCAAGTATAATTCAACACAGAGAAAAAAAAAAAAAAAAGAGCTGTGATAATGGCAGTTTAAGAACAACCAAATTGGCTAAGGAAAAATATAGTATCACATACACAAGTATTCAAGTATTCAGCAAAGACAAAGTTGTTGGTTGTTGTTTAAGAACAACCAAATTGAAACTGAAATTTTTTATGAAAAACCTAATTGAAGAATTAACAAAACCGAGCATAGCATTCAATCATTATATCAAAGAATCCCTTAAAATCCTTAAAACCCAAATTGCAGCAAAGTTGCTGGTAAAGGAACAATCAAGTTGAAACTGAAAGTTAAAGAAATTGAAAATTTTAACAAAAGACCTAATTGACGAATTAGCAAGACAGAGTATAGCATATCATTCTATCAAAGAATCCCTTAAAATCCATAAAACCCACATTGAATAGACTATCAACAGTAAGAATTCAATCAAAAATCTTTTTTGAAATCGAAAACAAAACAAAACGCTGACACCAAAAAACAAAAACCAAAGAAATAGAAAACTTACCCAATCCGTGAAGGCTAAAATCAACGAACTTCAAATCCAAATCCAACGGCGTTCGTTGATTGTGAGGATGTGAGCAAAAAAATCAATTTGGGATTTAGGGTTAAAGATTATATAGCATTGAAGAAAAAAATTATGGGAAAAAACTAGGAGCGTCCCGCTCGGTGTACGTGATATGCAAAATCAAAACATCTCCTTCTCTCAAATGGAAACTGATTTGGATTAGGAAACAAAGACCTTTCTTTTCCTAGCTTCAACTGATACCTAGAAGAACTGAACGAGCTTTTCTTTTTTTTTGGTTTTATTATTATTTTCTTTACATTATCGGTTTTAGATCTATAAAATAAAATTTTATATATATATATATATATATATATATATATATATATAATATTTGGATATTAATATTGATTTGGATTTTGTGCAGGGATTTCTACATCATTAAGAAAATTAATTTGGAATGTTTTATTAAATGACCAAATTACCTTTCTAATATTGAAACATTCATAAGGTCATATAAGTCTTTTTGGTAATGATAAAATTGTAAATATAAGTGGGTCAAACAATCTTTTCAATCAAAAAAAATAATTTTGGGGGCAAAATAGTCATTTCAACATATCTGTGTGCATGTACCCCATTTAATCATGTCTTCTAGTTCCAGACATCAGAGTGTAGAGCCTGATAATTATGAAAGTAGTATAGAAGGACATTCTGTAGCAAATTATGAGACCAATTGGGAATACAAAGATTTGTGTGATTGGCAACTGCCTAATATTAACCAAAAACGTATGTACAAAACCAAAAAACTAGATTTCAGAATCAGGCTCGGACAAATAACCAAAAAAATAAATATCAAATTCCAAAACGACACTTTTTCGACAAATCTTTTGAACAAGAACACTCTTAAACATTACTACAAAATAAGGTAGTGTCTAGATCGGCCTAAAACCACTCTCGAAAATTGGACTCAATAATTCCATTATGATCTGTCTACGTGATGGCAGGATTACGGATTATATGGAATCAATCCTAGGAATGGCTGAAACCAGCCTCAATAATGGTCCTATATACTTCCAATGTTACCCCAATTTTGAAATCGATATATATATATGTACTAATGTATAGTTATAAATACATTGACTTATGGCCATGTTAAGGGGTTTATATATATATAGTCTTTCTATTATCAGTTCGAACTGACAAAAGTTATATCAGTTCCTTGTATGTGGGCCACTGAATTTAAATACTTTGACTGACAAGTGCATACAGCCAAGTCAAAGTATTTAAATCCAGTGGCCCACATGCAAGGAACTGATATAACTTTTGTCAGTTCGAACTGATAACAGAATTTATGTATATATATATATATTTCTTTTAGAAAGAATTGTGCAATTCTGTTCCCTATTTGGCAACTAAAGATAATAGACACAAAAGTATTAATTCTCCAACTAAAATTACAGTTGCTAACTCAATATATTTGGTCTTAAAAAAGTATTGTTTAGAGGGAAATATTGGCGCTAAAATGTTTTTTCACCTTTGGCAACTAAAAATATTAGTAGTGGAAAAAGTTATTTTACAACTGACATTATAGTTACGAATAATACGTAAAAAAACAATAACATTATTTATCAACTAAATATATTAGAAACGAAAACACTTATTTTGTGACTAACTTTATAGTTCTTAATGCTATATATTTAGTCTCGAAAGGTATACTTTTGGCAGGAAAAAATGGCGCTAAATTTTACTTACCTCTTTGTCGACAACAATAATAGTTACAAATCAGTGTATTAATCACTCATTCACAACCAAATTGAATAGTCGCCGAAACATATTTTCCTTGACTAAATTTTGAAGTCACAAATCACAAAAACTTGGTCCCAGAATGATTTGGATCCATGATTTTTCTTTACTGCAACTACCATGTTACAATGGTTGCAGAAAGTAATATTTTGCAACCATTTATTACATGGTCATATTAGTCACGGAAAGACTTAATGTGTGACTAAATTTATAGTTGTTAATGTCTTATATTTAGTCTCGAAAGGTATATTTTTGGTGGGAAAGGATAGCACAAAAATTTATTTGTCTCTTTGTCGACAACATTTAATAGTTACTAAAAGAATCATTTTGAGACTAAAATTATAGTTACTAAAGATACATACTAGTCACAAAACATATGCATGTGGAGGGAAATGGTGGCGCCAAAATATTAATCACCCATTTGCAACTAAATTACACATAGTCACCAAAACATACTTTTATTGACTAAATATTTAGTCACAAATCACAAATATTTGGTTACAGAATGATTTGGATCTATTTTTTGTCTTTGTTGCAACTACCATGTTACAATGGTTGCAGAAAGTAACATTTTGCAACCATTTATTACATGGTCAAATTAGTCACAAAAAGACTTAATGTGTGACTAAATTTATAGTTGTTAATGTCTTATATTTAGTCTCGAAAGATATATTTTTGGTGGGAAAGGATGGCGCAAAAATTTATTTGTCTCTTTGTCGACAACATTTAATAGTCGCTGAAAGAATCATTTTGAGACTAAAATTATAGTTACTAAAGATACATACTAGTCACAAAACATATGCATGTGGAGGGAAATGGTGGCGCCAAAATATTAATCACCCATTTGTAACTAAATTAAACATAGTCGCGAAAACATACTTTTATTGACTAAATATTTAGTCACAAATCACAAATAATTGGTTACAGAATGATTTGGATTTATTATTTGTCTTTGTTGCAACTACTATGTTACAATGGTTGCAGAAAGTAACATTTTGCAACCATTTATTACATGGTCATAGAAAGTTAGTTACTAAATAACAATTTTCTTATAGTGCTTCTATCCTACCCTTAAGGCCTTTTACTAATGAAAAGATTGTCTTCACTTTGTAACCGAGACAAGTCCCATGCCTTTAGAAAGTCACCTTGCTCAGACTTATCGAAGCCAAATGCTTCTTGCTAAGACTTCCATGCTCATCTAACCGGAGCTACATGCTCCTAGACAAGACTTTGCTCGGACTTACTAAAGCCTCTTGCTTCTAGCCAAGACTTCCACGCTTAGCTATTCAAAGCCTCTTGCTCTTAGCTAAGACTTAGCTTGCTTGACTATTCGAAGCCTCTTGCTCTAAGTCAAGACTTACTTGCTTATCTATCCAAAGCCTTTTGCTTCTAGATAAGACTTCCTTGCTCTATGTTGAGTCACACTCCAACAAGAGACTTCCTCCTATTACAAGACAATTGATCTAGGTGATGCAAATGATGCAAACACAACCAAATAGAGAAAGTAGATCACACAAACTCTATGAACATGCAATAGGATAACTAGAATAGGCTTTCAACAATCAATCACAACATTATCTAGAAACCTAAGCATGTGAATCAAATAACAACTAGATTAGAATAATGAATATCACAATCAAAATATCATAGTTCTTAGATCATGAAACTAAATCTAGAAATCAATAATCAAGCTCATTACACCAAACATTTCTAGAATCAATTTCATGTGAATCAAGTTTAGCTTTTAAAATATGTTCAATCAAAATCACAAAAGCTACAACTAGAAAATCAATCAAACAAGCCTAAAATTGGAATCAAAATCATTCTAAACATTTTTCATCAATCAAATAATAAGATCCATCAAGTTGATCATAAGAAAAATGCAAAGAAGATTATTACCGAAAGAAAAGATAAGTCACGAACTGAAATCAGATCACTGCGATTAATCTGGACATTTTTTTCACATTGAAAATGCTTGGGACTTGTTCCTCTCTTCAAGAACAACAATTTTGGCTATTGGATCACTCAATTCGGAGTTGAGATGAGAGAGTTATGACTAAAACAAAAATGCAAAAGTTGTGAGAGTTTTGGCATGAATTTGAATTAAATAGGGAGGGAAACCAATTGGAGAAGAAGAAAGGCAAAGTGGGAAAAAAAATCCACCATCAACCTCTCTTCCCATGGAGGCGCATGGCCACCACGGGAAGGAAGGGTGGTTGGCCTCTTGCCACCTCTCTTCTCCTTCGCTCCCTTTCATGCACCTCACGCATTCTTCGACCCTTCTCTGGCCTCCGAACTCTGAATTCGAATTCGAATCCGCTTTCGGATTACAAACCATAACTCAATAAAACACGAGGGCGACTATGAAACTTTGACCAAAGGTTATGAATTCGACTCGATACACCACGACGAAGACAATACATTGTAAGAGAATGTAAAGTATCGTAACTTCCTCATTTGAACTCGAAAACTAATGAATGAGTAACCGAAACGACTGGAACTCAACAAGGAATCATATGAGAATATATTCAAGTTCAAAAACAACAAAACCCAAACAAATAAACACAAAATCACACAAGTATGTCATTTCCTAGATATAGTCCTAAAACATGCAATTCTACAATGTTTGTCAAATTGAGACTAATGCGTGTGCATACTTCAACAAGTGTGTGAATGTGTTATACATATTTTGCGCAACGATGCAGGGATACAAATGTATGCAATATGTGTGTGTGTGTGTGTGTGTGTGTGTGTGTGTGTGTGTGTGCTCTTACACTTTACAAGAGGAAGAAGTATCTTGATACCTTATACCTTAGCATCCAAGTAAGCAATTTTCCTCTTGAAGACAATCTTTGCATGAGAAGTTGCTTTTCTCTTTTGAAACTCCTTTCAACCAAGAATCACCTAAACAACTAATCATTACAAATAAAGAGAGTTTTGCAACGGAATCAAGCCAATATAAATCTAAAACCTTACAATATATATATATGGTCCCATTCACATCAATGCGCACTGATGTGACTATATCAGTACCAATGCATGTGGACCACCGATTATGGAGAATCTTTTACAAGTGCAAACACTTTGAGTCAAAGTATGTAAATTTACTTTACCATTTTGACTTTGAGGTTGCAATTTCGATTCCTCATAATGACAATTAGTTTTCATTATTATCAGAGGTGGGGCTAGCCGGATGGCGAGATTAATTTTAGTAATACATCAATTTTACATCACGGTTTTTAAATCGGTTTTATATAAAACCGATGTGTTTTCTCTTGTTTTTACATGGTTAAAAACCGATGTCTTTTGTGCGGTTTTTTCTAAATTAGTCAAAAAGACATCGTTTTTAAAAATTTCAAAAACCGATTTCTTTTGTGTTTTTGGTAGTAGTGAATATGAAGAATTTCTATTTATTAAAATTATATTGTAAGGATTCCCGTTGTTTTTTAATTGGCTTATTTCGTGATCAAACCATATGTGGGGATTCTTTGTAAGGGTAGTTTAGATGTTGTTGTTATTGCTTAGGCCCTTTGAAGACCTCATTATTGACAAGCACCAAAGGTAATACTCTAAGTGCTTACTTGTCTTGAAGAGATAGTTGCACACACTCACAACTCATGCATATGTTTAATCTTTGTATGTTGTGTTTCTTTTTGTTGTGCATCAATGCCTATTTACATCTCTTCTTGCTTGTTATTATGATTGCATCTTGTGTTTATAACATCATAGCATTTAGGCTTTTAGGATGCATCTTAGTTTACCTTTGTTCCCCTTGCATGATTGCTTGTGGGGTTCAAAGTTGTGGGCTGTGCGCTGGTCCTCCTGCGCCTGTCGTCCAGCGCCGCTCACCGGCGCAAAACGCCCAGTGGCGTGCCGCTGGTCGTGCGCTGGTCCACACCAGCGCAGTCCACCAGCGCAGATCGTCCAGTTCTCTGTCGCCGGTCGTGCGCTGGTCTACACCAGCGCAAGGCCACCAGCGCTGATCGCCCAGTATGGCTCCGCTGGTCTGGCGCCTGTGTGAGCGCATGTCGTCCAGCGCCAAAGCAAAAATGTGCGTGTGCGCTGGTCCTGCGCCTGTCGTCCAGCGCAGGTCCACCAGCGCACAGAGCAATTTTCTGGCTCGTTTTCAAAACGACCTCACTTCACTTATAGCCTCTATATATATGCTAACTTGATTTTAGGTCATTTACAAGAGTTCTTATTCATGCTTCATACTTAGGATATTTTTCAAGAGAAGAAAAATACACAAAGAACTCATTTTTAATCACTTAAACACTTTTTCATGATCATCAATCATCATCTAGCATCATCTTAGATCATCTAGATGTCATCTTGCATGGAATCTTCATCATACTTTGCTTGGTAAGCTTTTCACTAATATCTTACATGTTTTGTGTTTCTCTTATCTAGCAATCTCAATTAATTACTTGTTTGTTATTTTGTATGCTTTGGATACAATATTGAGATGAGTATGATGTATGTTTGAGAAGTTGTATTGTGCTAGCATATTAGGTTTTGTGCTTAATATTGATTAGCTAAACTAATTAACATGTCATTTAGTTTTGATATCTAGGATTGTTCTTAATTGCATATTAATCATCTTAGATAAGCATATAGGGTTTCCCTTGCTCTATGTTGCATTTTGGATATTCACATATATTCACTTAGGGTTGTATTCTCTTCAAGAGAAAGTAAGTCTTGTGTGTAGCAACCGGGATTAGGTTGCTTAGATCGCAAGCAAATAGGACTAGGTTCACTCATACCGGGATTAGGTAGGTGTGTGATTACTTCCGGGATTAGGTTGTAATCGTTTGCACATTTAGTGGATTCGAGGTTCGAGTGTGGCTTACTTACATAGCCCGTGGTTTTTCCCGTGAGGGTTTCCACGTAAAAACCAAGTGTTGTTTTAATTTCCGCACCATATTACACTTGCTTGTTTATATTATCTTGAGGGCATTTTCGTAATTTTGACTAACACGAAAAATTGGGTAAAAAGCGTAAAATCTATTCACCCCCCTCTAGATAACTTTATACACACCGTGCTATAATAAGTTTCATATATATTATTTACTGTAAATATATAATAATATAAAAATAGATTCTTTTCATCAGGAGCAGCCACGTGCCCATAATATATAATTATATAATCATATCATATATATCATATATCATATATATATACACCATATTATACATTATAAAAATATAATATGAAGAGCATGGGCGAATCCATGATTTTATATCAGGTGCGGCTGAACTAAATATCAGTTCTAAAGTTTTTTTTTTTTTTTTTTTTTTTGAGCAAGCTAACCTAACAAAATAATAATTAAGGATATAAAAAATAATTAACAAAAAAAAAATTGATAAAATTGAATTGTACTAAAGGGGAAAAAGTATCACAAGTGATCATATGCTGAAAAACCTTTAGATAGTATTCATATATATATATATATATGATAAAAGAAAAAAATAAAGAGTAACAATAACCAAATAAGCAAAAAGTGGCACATATGCCATACCAAAAAGAAACCTAAAGCATCATGAAAACCGAAAAAGACTCCTGACCCATGCAATCATTGCCAACCAATAAAGAACAAAATGGTGGAGTGGAGAACCACCAAGAATCTGCCTCCAACTCCAAGCATGCTTAGACAGGGCATCCGCAACCTGATTCCCCTCCCTGAACATATGGGACACTTGAAAATCCATTTGTGAAATCTGGAAAATACAACGCTGCCACGCTTGACAAATCGGCCAAGGAACCTACTCAGAGCGAGAAGAGAGCAGTTAAACCACATAAGAAGAATCACTCTTAAGCTAGATCCGACGCCACCAATATTTCCAAGCAGAATTAATGGCCAGAAGCCGTAAGAAGCTCAACCTCTAACGAAAACACCTGACCAAAAGGGATAGCAAAACAACCTTTCACAAAAGCCCGACAATTATGGAAGACTCCCCCACAACCTCTAACTCCCGGAGAACTCAAGGCGGTACCATCCATATTGACTTCGATCCAACCAGGAGCTAAAGGCGACCAAATCACACTTTTGATAATCGAGGCCCAAGCAGAATGACCACGAAGACCGAACCGTCGAAGAATCATAAGATCATCCACACAATTACGCATACAACCAATCTCAAGGTGATTAGCATCAAAAATCGCACGACAAACCAGAGAAAGAGCAGACTTGAAATCCATCGACTTACCTTTAAAGATCCACTAATTACGGGCAAACCAGGTTTGGAGGCTCCATTCTAATCCATGTGCGCTAGCAGCTCAAGTCCTTAAATGTTGCTATTTTTCGACGAGTTCAGTTATGATGGCAAAGGCTAAGGGTAGAGGATCTTTTCTTTGGAATAGCTTGTGCTAGGGCCGTATTTTATTAGAGGCGGGAAGTAGGTGGCGTATTGGAGCTGGTTCTAGTGTCTCGATCTATGTGGATAGGTGGATCCCGCACCCCTTTTCTTTTAAGGTGTTTTCTCCAAAGATTAGGGAGGATATTGTGCTGGTTAGTCATTTGAAATCTCCATCCCGGGAGTGGAATAGAGACCTAATCCGCGAAATCTTTGTTGAGGACGATTCGACAGCTATTCTCTCTATCCCCTAGTTCTTTTAACATAGAGGATTCCCTTCGTTGGCATTTTACTAATGACGGAGTTTACATGGTGAGAAGTGGTTATAGGTTTGGTCTGAGATTGGAGAGTTTTGACATGCATGGCTCTTCGGGTGGCCTCTTGGTGGAAAAATCTGTGGAAGATGAATATCCCTGCCAAAATTAAAATTTTCTGTTGGCGGGCATGTCGTCATTGGCTCCCAGCTAAGGTGAGTTTGATTGCTCGGAAAGTCCCTCTGGAAATTTCTTGCCCTGTCTACAATAAAAAGCCAGAAACGGTTATGCACGGCCTTTGGGGTTGTAAGCGGTTGAAGGAGGTTCGTGCTGATTGTAGCTTTATGTCAGGGATTAATTTGGTGGATGGTAATATGGTATGCATTTTCTTGACTTCATTTTAAGTTGTTACCGTTGCCTAAATAAGGATGATATGCTGCTGCTTATTGTGGTGTTTTGGAGGGTTTGGTCTTTGCGCAACCAGATGGTGCACAGGCAAGGGAATCAAGGTTTTGAACTGGTGGTTCCTTGGGTGAGGGGGTTGCTAGAAGAGTTCAAGAAGGTAAATGAGGTGCGTGATGGTGTGGTGTTCACGAATGATTCTGAGGTGGTGAAATGGCAGCCCCCAGGTCCAGATTTGTACAAAATTAATACAAATGCTGCTTTAGATGTGGGAAGGAATCGTGTGGGGGGGATGGGAGCTATTATAAGAGACAATTCTGGTCAGGTTATGGCTGCTGCAGCTTCACGGCTGGAAGTAGGGTATTCGCCAATGGTGACGGAGGCAATGGCTCTTTTAGGAGGGATGGATTTTGCTCTGGAATCCGGTCAGCTGCCAGCGGATGCGTTGGTGGGTGGTTAAGTTGGTGAACTCTGGGAGTAATAATTCAGCAGATGTTGGGCTTGTGATTCAAGATATTCGGTCAAGAATTCGAACAGGAAAGTTCATGGGAGTTCAGTTTGTTCATAGGATTGGGAATCAAGCAGCTCACTTACTTGCGAAAATGGCTTTGACGATCAATGAAGATAGGTTTTGGTTAGAAGATTACCCATTTGGATCATTGTATTCTGGTTGATAAACCAAACTAATTTGTTTCTCTGTTTCTTTTTTAAAGCTTTGCTTTCTTCAGTTAAAAAAAGAAAAAAAAATGCACAAATCAACCTCTTAAACACCGCCGGTCACCATAAAAACCTAAATAATATTTTCATAACATTTATAAAGTTATCCAATATTAGCACATCAACCTGTAAACCAAATTTATGGGAGAATATAAATTTGAGATTCAAGAGAAAGGAACCTCACTCAACTCATAATTAACCTCGTTATTATTATTATTATTAATTCATGATTTATGATTATAGTATTTACAAGTTACGTGAACCCCACACATAACTTTTAACTAAAAGCATTAGAAAATGGACTAGTTGTCGCCGTATGGCTACAGCTTTTGGTGTGGTGGATACAGTCAATTGTATGTGATTAGCTATTTGGATCGAATGGGTGTAATATGAGTGAGCAAGGTAGTAGCACCAGGTTTACCAAAGTGTTTTTCAACATTAACACGACTACACGAGCGACAGATATCTACAAGGTTATGTGTCATCCCCGGCCACTACTTGGGGGTGGGGTTGCAGTTAGTATTATTTGTACTTAGAAATTGTAGCCTTTTGGGCAAACATGCATGCCACCAGATAAAAAAAATAAATGTTAGCCTTTTGGGGATGACCAACAAGCAAAGAACAAAGTCACAAAAGTTAAAACTCATTAATTCCCTGCTTGGGAAGCATAATGCTGCGCTGCGTTGTTCTAAGGAGTAAGGATTTCATTTATTTCCTTTTATAGCCCAATAACTTTTTAACTTTTATAGCCCATTGTTAGGGTTTTTGAAGCTTAATCGGAAAAATGTTAAATAACTAAAAAAGTAAAAAGAAACAACAACACAGCACCACATCATTCCACATAATCAAAGCTACTTCACAAAAGAGGGTCAAAGCATATTCTGCATAAGCATTAACGCTACACAATACACATAGTTAAACATAACAAGACACATGAAACCATTAATCCTAAATACCAAGTCATTAATCCTAAAGCATTAATCAGACCTTACAATTACTATATGTCAAAGCATTAATCCACCCCAAGCTACAACATGTTATCGGCCTTTGTGGGCAGTCTCCTGAAGAAACTCAAAGCACAACAAGGCAATTTGCTCCTGAAGCGTGGTGGCCTCAGCACATAAAGCCCCCACAAAGCCAGCACCACCTTAAGTGGCACAACATAGAACCCAACGGCAGCAAAAAGGCAGAAAATCACAAACAAGAATGTAGCTCTTGGGTCTCTCCAAATCAGCAATGCTTGAAATCTTTCGCCCTGTGATGCCATGTCCCCAACCACAGTTTGAATCCTTCCCGCCACGCTCCTTAGCCGATCATACCTCATTCTAACAATGTCTGCACTCCTGTTTGTAGGGAACAAATCGAATTCCTCATCCAATTCATCAGGGTAGACACTCTCAGCTTGAGAGAGCCTCGTATCCATGTGAGGTGGGTTGCGTGGTCTGGACCTGTATCGCCAAAGTCCCACAAATGACAGGAAGCACAATACTGTAGGGATTATGAGCTCAGGCATTGTAACCAGAATGAGGAAAAATGCCACAAACAAAGTTGAGTAGACTGGTTTGTGCCAATTGCGGATAGACTCAATCCCACGGCCCATGGCAACAAGACCAGATATCACATTCATTAGCCTAAAAAAATTAGCCTTGCTTCTTCTCATGCTCCACATATGAGAGTCATGATCAAGCATATACTCCACCACCTCTCGCCCCAATGGTGGCTCAGCCCGGTTAAGGCGTGACGACACCACATTCATTGCTTGGTACCTCAAGCTCTCCAATTGATTCACACTCAAAGGATGCACATAATGCATCTTTGGTAGCATTGGCATTGTGTACATATGTAACATATTACCTATACTAGCACACGAAAACCGCACAGCTAAATGAAGCTCACCCATTTTCTTCACGCCCGTAGGGTGCAACATAAGAAGCGGGTATGAGTGTGTGTAAACTCGATCAGATTCAAGCGTTGACAGCCTGATTCTAACTTTTCCAATACGATAATCACGAGCACCAGCATTGTTAATCATGCTCTTATCAAGCCTGCAATTATCAAACACCCCAACTGTGATAACCGTACAAGGATCAAAAACTTCCCAAGTATACTGCTCATTCCATTTCGGAGACAAAGTATCAACCACAGTTCGGGTTCTCACCCATTTCTGGCCATACTTTGCAACACAATAAGCGTCAACAGATCCTCCTTTCCCCTCTTTGATCTTCATTGGCATAAGCCCTGTTGCACCCAAAATGCCCATTTCAAGAACACCAATCTGAGGCTTCCATAGTTGTTTTGCCGTCGGCTTCACATCACTGCTATACATCGTTGCCTCATCAAGCACATGGTAACCCCCATCAAGAGAGACCCTAAGATGAATTCTAGACCCAAATCTCGTCATCATAACTTTTGACTCTGCAGAGTTTCCAAAATGATTATCAAGATTAAACCACCTGGAAATCACTTTTTTATCATCAGTTCTTCTCTCAATAGCACCCACTGGAAGCACAACTCTGCCTACAACCTCATCTCTACCCGGTCCAACACGATCCTCAACTGAAATCAACACATAATCCTCGAATGGCTCTGCAACCACGAAAAGCAAATCCTCTTCCCAGAAAGGATTTGACAGGCTCCTTGTTGCACTGGGTGCTGCCATTCTAGTCCTCAAAACCTGATTCCCAACCTGAACTTTCGAAAAGAGCTCCGGAAACCTCATCATCACAGAGCCTTTCTCGCCTGGGATAATATCTTGAGCTTCAATAACGGACACTCTCAAATACCAAAGCTTTGGAGATAAATAAACCTTGGATTTGAGAGAGCAAAGCCCATCCAAATGCACATTTGCTGTTTTCGAATGCCATGCCTCTGCAAATGCCTCATCTGCTTGAGTCCCATACCATATTGAAACCATAACCTCTCCTCCTCTGGCCTTGTCACCTTTTTTGTCTTCCATTCTATACCATTGCGGTGCTAATTGACTGTCCGGAGGTACCCTTCTCGGAACTTCGTTTAAATCAAACCAAACCCTCCCCAAGAAGTCGTCTTTGTTGCTTTCTTTGACAAAAATCTCCGCCATTGACGACTGTATACAATCCTTTGAAAAGGCGAAAACTTGGTCCCACTCTGCATTGTTAGAATGCACCCTCTTAGTGATTCCTCTGTAATTCCCTAGTTTCACTTCGGCTACAATTTCACAGCCACCAAAAATTGAAATATCTTTCGCTTTCACAAGTCTAACATAAAGATATTGCACTTGCTCGACAAGATCATAAGTGGAACTAGTTTTGTCTCTGTTCAAAGAACCGCCACCAAGATCAGGACTGGTCTCTTTTAAAGAAAACTCAGTAGACCCATTAGAGTACACACCACCAACAACGCCGCCGGCTGTAGTAGCCGGTCTAGGAGCAGTAGTGATGACGATAGGTTTAATCTCACCTGGGTTTGGTCCCACAGGCTTTGCATGGTTTTGAACCTGTTGTGTTGGATTGTTAGCTGTTTGAGCAGTATTATGTTGTTGAACTTGCATAATAACAGGACTTTGTTGTTGCAACTTCTTGTTCTTGTTTGAAGAACCAGAAGGTGAGAGTATGTTACTAAAACCAGCCATTTGTTTGAACTCCTCTCTTGTGGACACATAAACTTTCAAGCTTATCTCTCCTTTTATATGAGAAAACAAGCTTCTTTTATCAAGAGTATACAACTGAGCAGTCACCTCGCCTTGTTTAGAAAAATTAGAACCCGGAACCCTGACCCTACCGAGAAAGTTGCGGCTATTGCTGGACCTCCTCTCGTTGAAAACGTTGACTTCTATGGACCTGTAAGGAATATCTGCTACGTTTTGGATGTCAAACACCAGCTTCTCGTTCCAGATAGGGTTCAAATCCTTGTACTTGACTTGGGTTCTGAGTCTTTGGTTCTCGAACTCAACTTCCACAAATGGCGAAGACGACCCCTCTCCATCTTTGGGCATCAAGTTGTGTGCTGCTACCACCTCTACAACTAGCCTCTCTTTGCCCGTTGCAGAGTTGCAGCTGTTCATGGTTGGTTCAATGGTTTGGTTGCTCCTTTTTCCTTTGAAGCAGAGCCAAAAATGGAGGAGAGAGACAGAGAGAACAAGATGAAGATAAAGGTTGAGTCGTTGGCCGATTGGGAGGCTCGAGAGAAGATGAACGGGTAAAAAGTAAAAAGAGAGAGAGAGAGCAGGGACTCAGAACTCAGAAGAGCGTGCAACTGAGTTATTCTGCAGACAATTGAGAGAGAGAGAGAAATTTGAGTTGGTAACTTGAGAAGACAGAGTGACAGACATGAGACACTTATAAGCATACCCACCTTTTGTTCTGGCGCGTGATATACAAAACGCCAATCATAAAGCGAGGATAATTCTGCAAGAGTGGATATCGTGGGACCCCCTCTCAAACATTCTTAACGTTAACCTGTCTTTTAAAACTCGGTTTAGTAGCAGGTCAACAAATATTTTATGCATGGTCACCGAAGTTTGACCCTGACTTCATTTGGCACGTAGCTGCCAGGCGCGTGTTACGAAGGCCTTCTTCAGTCTTGAAATAATAGGTCCATCTAGAGAGCGTGCCAGAATCCTACAGAGAATCCGATTTTTATTTTATTTTTATAGGATAGAGATACATGCAAGTATATAAAATGTACACAACCCATTATCTCGAAGTCCGAGGTTTTTTTTGTGAGAAGTATTTTGTATTTCCAAAAATAATGTTCAATGTATACTTTTGTGTATTTTAATTTTGAAGGCGCGTGTAATACTGTGGTTTTGTAAGCAGCATGGCTGCCACGTGGGTCCCCCAGTATTTTCTGAAAGTGGAATTTGAAAACTCCAACCTGTCAATGAATGCAGGCCCCTACTCAATTGTTATGACCCCTGTTGCCTATTTACGGACTGAAAGCTACTGTTCAAATCTTCTCTTATTCTAGGGTTAATTGCATAAACATACCCTCTATTTATCTAATAAAGCAAATTTTCAAACAAATACCATATTCAAACACAAACATACCAATTGGAATGTGTTTAGGGTATGGAAAGTCGATAGTGCCCTTGAGTAAAAGGGAGAGGTTATTTTGGTGGATAAATTTCACAAACAACCCTGAATTTAGGTGTAATTGTATAAATATTCATTTTTTCTAATAATTACATAAATATATCATATCGTCAGTTGACTTTTGTTAACTTTAACCTTTAATTACATTTGTATCCCGAAATGACTAAACTACCCTTGACAACTTATTTATCTTTTATTTTATTATTTAAATATATTAAAAATATTTACTTAAAAAATTAAAAAAATTGGTACAATTTTTTTGTTGTTTTCTTTCTATCATTTTTTTTAAACACAATCAGAATCCATAAAACTGGAAAAATGGCTGTATTTAGTGGGTTTTGATTGTGTTTAATGAGTTTTGTGGGTTTTGATTATGTTGATTAAATGTAATTGTTGGTGGGTTTCGATTGTGTTGATGAAATGAAATTGTTTATGGGTTAATGAGTATGAAATTGAATGTTTTGGTGATAAAGTTGGTTTTTGAAATCTGAAAATTTGGTGTTGGGGACATGGAAAATGTATAAAAAAAATGATAGAAAGAAAAAGAAAAAGAAAATAAAAGCAATAAAAAAAATGTACTGATTTTTTTAATTTTTTAAGTAAATATATTTTTAATATTTTTAAATAATTAAAGAAAAGATAAATAAGTTTTCAAGGGTAGTTTAGTCATTTCGGGATACAAATGTTGTTAAAGGTTAAAGTTAACAAAAGTGAAATGACAATAGGGTATATTTATGTAATTATTATAAAAAAATGAATATTTATACAATTACACATAAATTCAAGGTTGTTTGTGAAATTTACCCATCAAAATAACCTTTCCCTTTTACCCAAGGGCACTATTGACTTTCTATACCCAAGCACATTCCAATTGGGATGTTTGTGTTTGAATAGGGCATTTGTTTGAAATTTTGCTTTATTAGATAAATAGAGGGTATGCTTGTGCAATTAACCCCTGATTCTATTGGATTAATATTGGCGCCTAATTAACCAAATTTTAATATAGTGGTAATTACATCGGTGGCCATCGATTTATGTCACCACTATCAAAATAGTTACCAGATGGGGAATTGGTTTAGAAATGGTCATTTTTAGTAAACAATATTACACTAATGGCCATTCCGTTATAACACTGTTAACTTTTTCTAAGAATGTTACACTAATGGCCATCAATTTGTTCACTTGGTAAGATCCATTTTTTTTCACTAATTTATTAATTTTGTTATTTGATCTCAACCGTCCATAGACCAAGATGGATGATGGAGACCCGTGAGTTAAATAAATTAAGAATAAAATGACGATATTACACTTCAAGGTGTTAAATTTAATGGTTAAACCAACGGTAAGAGAAGTGAGTGTCAATTTTCAGTAATATTGTTTATACATGTAAAATGGCAAATCTCAAGGAGATATGGTATAATTTTCTCTTTTTTTAATAAGAAAAATGTTTAACCAATTATCATATAATATATTTGGTCATGTTTAACAAATTTATCTCTCTTTCTCAACGAACTTGGCTCAAACACAAACATAATAAAATTCATGCTCAAAAAATCATTGCAAAACAGGTTAACCTCCAAAACTTCTCTTTTGTTCGTCTGATGTGTTTGGCTTTGTGTCAGGAGCTATTTTGCTTGAATTGGGCTTTGTGTCTATGTATTTTTTATAGGAGGGGCAATCTTTATATTGGATCTCCAACTTTGTTTTTAAAAAAATAAAAAATTGTATTTTTGGAGAAAAATGATTAGTTGAAGGAAACAAAATGGATGGTCACTAGAGTAATTTTAGAGAAAAATGATTATAATGGTCATTTTGATACCAAGTGAACAAATTGATAGCCATTAGTGTAACATTCTTAGAAAAAGTTAACAGTGTTATAACGGAATGATCATTAATGTAACATTGTTTGCCGAAAATGGTCATTTATAAACCAATTCCCCATCTGATAGCTATTTTAATAGTGGTGGCATAAGTCGATGGCCACCAAGGTAATTACCCCTTTAATATATCTAACTACCTAGTCCGACCCCGATGGGAATTGAGGAATTAATAAAAGAAGAGAGCAATTGCAACAAAATTTTATTACAGTATTCAATAACTTTTGAAAGTTAAATATATAAATAAACTAGTTTGCATCCTGCATGACGTGCGGAAACCGTAAAACAATATAACGTAATTGTTATAGGGGTTTTTCATCAGCATGACACGTCAGTGAAGATAACAGGTAATGCGGAAATATAGTGAGTCCACGTCACTAAAAATTCAAAAATGAGACACCTCAGCAAATGGTCAATAAGAAGACGTACCAATATCACGTGAGAGACCATCTGCAAATAAGGATCTACTCAGCGAGATTTACTCAGCCAAAAAAGGAAATATGACCATATAAAAATATGTCATATTGAGCCAAGATCTACTCAGATACGGAATTTGAGAATCACACTCCAATAAGGAAATATACTTATTTCCTCTCTAGTACCGGAGAATTCTAATCAGGAAAGAACTCAAAACTTCCAGAAAGATAACACCAAACGGGAAATGAGTCCTAATCGGTCTACTCTACCAGAATCTTACAAAGATTCTAATTAATGAATCCATCGCTTATACGACAGGAACTAGGGCAACCCTAGATCGAACCATATAAATACATCCATGTATTTATCATAACAGAGGATGATCATAAGCAATTATCTGAGAGAAAGCGAGTATTGCGTGTGTAATCCTTATATTCATAGTGGATCACTTCTTGCCGTCACCGACACCGTGGATGTTTCCCCGCCTTAGGGTTTTACCACGTAAAACATGTGTTATACATGTTTGTCTTTTTATTTTCTACTTTCATTACGTTTATCTTGCAGGTTTCATTAACCAAAACCGTTGACCAGTTGACTTCCAATAAATTACTGTCAACAATTGGCGTTAGAAGAAGGGGGAAAACTCAACTTCGAGGAACCCTCATGAACAGACCACAGCAACACTTGAAGAACCCAGAAAACGACTATTGGAAGTGTTAGGGAGTGGATTAACTACAGAACCCGTAGCAGGAGCCGCAGCTGTGACCAAATTTAGAGGAAGGATATTGCAAAAACAATACTCAGAGCTTCAAAGTATCAAAAATCTGTCTGAGGAGTTACTTTCCCATTACGATAGCTTACAAAAGAAAAGAGAAGAGAGTTGTCGAGAATCACGGAATTGCTGAACAACGCGCACTAAAGTGAGCATATCTCTCTTTATGGAACTCGGATTCGCGAAATATAAAAGCCACTAGAAACTAGACATCCAATGCTTTCCAAGAATATATGGTTTGTAGCCTAGTTCAATCCGAGCAACATTTGGTTTCTTTTGCAATATTGAAGAAACCATATCGCGTATAGATTTCTGAGCTGACCATCGAACACTAAAATGGGAATATCTCCCTCTACAGAATTTAAAATCGCGAGCCGTAAAAACCATCGGAAACTAGACATCTGGATCTTTCCAGAAATATAAGGTTCGCAATCTGGTTCAACCTGGGGAATATTTTATTGTCCCCGAAACATTGAAGGAAGTGATTCGTGGAGGATTTTCCAACTTGACCACCAGACGCTAAAACAGAGGTAACTCTCTCCAGAGAGGACGGAAACATGAACCGTAATTCTGCTGTAAAATAGACGTATAGATCTTTTCGAGGATATGATGGTCTCAACACAATTCATCCCGAGGAATATTTGACGACTTCCGGAACATTGCGGTTCAACATAAAGTTTAGGGAAAATCATATTTTAGTCCCTATAGTTTGCCTTAATCTGCGTTTAGTTCACAATTTTTTGGTATTGTAATTTTCAGTCCATCACTATTCTGACAATATGGATTCCAGTCCCTACCGTCCAATTCTGTTAGGGTTCCGTCAAGTCAACGAGGGTCAACGAGGGTCAACGAGGGTAAATAGGTAAATTAACGAACCAGTTTCTAGAAGGTTTAGTTTCTTAAGGGTATAATTGTCATTTTAAGAAAGATGTGGCTTCTATTGAGCCACGTCAAAATTAATAATTTCAATTAAAAAACAATTAAAAATTGATTTAATAAAAAAATTAATATTAAAAAAATCACATTAAAAAAATAAAAACTCTCTCTCTCTCTCTAGATTCTCATGATCTCATCCCCAACTTTTTCTTCGATCCCACAAGAATATTTTAACTCAGATTCAACTTTCTCTTCTTCTTCTTTATAATCATCGTCCAAAAATTAGAAAACTTTGAACCAGATTGATACATGGCGTCACTGAGTCTGACCTAGATCAGAACCAAGTCCTCCTTCCCCGAGTTGGCCGTCACTCGTCGAGTTCGGACCGATTTGACTCTGCCCGGTCGAGTTGGGCTGAGGGTGGTGGCTTCCGAGTCGAGCAAAGATGCAACAGAGCCCAGCTGAAAGTGGTCGTTTTATCAGCAATGGTGTGGCCGCTGTTGGCCAGCGTTTTTACAGTGACGGCGTGGGATCGCCGTGCTTCATGAGACCCGAGCTTTTGCGGATCTCTTTTAAGTCGAATTGACCAGTGAATGTTCGCGGATCTGATGATTGGAACAGCGAAAGGGGCAGCTTCCGCTGCTGTTCATATAGTTGTTGCCATCGATTTGATGGTCGACGGAGCAAGGACCATCAGCAACGCAAGAAGCCTAGGGTTTCTTGGGTTGTTTTTGTTTTTTGCGTGAGAGATTAAGGTGGTATGGCCTGAGATGGAGGAGGTTGTTAGTTTGGGGTTGATGGTTGTTGGGTGATGAAAAATCTGGGTTTCTTTTTTGGGTGATGAAACAAATCTAAGTTTTTGGTGGTGACAATTGTTTTTTTAAAGATTACTGATGGTTGTTGGGTGGTGACAATTCTTGGAATTTTTTGGTTGGAGATAGGTTTTTTTTTTAAAGATTTTTGTTGTTGATCTGCTTTTGTTTAATTGAATTTGGGTTGTGTTGAATCTGGTGGGTGGTGGATGGTTTGTTGAATCTGAGTTTGATTGAATATAGGTTGGGGTTTGATAGAATGATGATGAAAGATCTAGGTTTGTGATGTTAGCAGATCTGAGTTTGTAAATCCATTTTATCAGCTGAACTTCCAGAAGGATTCGAGAATGGGTGAAGGGGATCAGATGAGGAAATTGTTTTTAATTTTTGTTTTATTTATTTATTTATTTTTAAATCTGTTATATATATATATATATTAAATCTGTTTTTAATTTTTAGTAATTTTGTTTTTATTATTTGTTTTTAATTATTTAATTTATTTATAAATTGTTTTTTATTTTTATTATTTAATTTATTTTTTATTATTTGTTTTTTAGTTGTTTTTATTATTTGATAGAAAAAAATTTCACATTTTTTTATATAATTATTTTTTTATTTTTAAATAAATAAATTCCCACCATTTTTTATTTATTAAATATGTTTTTAATTTTCAGTTTTTTATGTCTTTTCATTATTGTCAGAAACCTTCAGGGGCATTATAGTTATTTAGTCCAACTGACATGGCAGAATCTGTCTTTTGACGGATTTTGTCACAGAAGGACTAAAAGTTACAATAAAAAAAAAAACCATGGACTAAACCCAGAATAAAGCAAACTACGGGGACTAAAATGCAATTCTCCCTAAAGTTTACCATGTTGAAACAAATATATGGTGTGTTCTATATATTAATCTGGGGGGGTGGGTAGTGAATAGATTTTATCTGATTTTACTCAATTTTCGTTATAGGACAATTTTAAGAAAATGTCCCTAACTAGTCAATATAAAATATCAAGTGTAATATGTGCAGAATTATAATGACACAAGATATTTACGTGGAAATCCTCACAGGAAAAATCACGGGCTAGTAAGTGCGCCACACTCGAACCTCGAATCCACAAATGGTAAAGGTGATTACAACCTAATCCCGGTATGTAACTCACCACCACTACCTAATCCAGATATAAGTGAACCTAGTCCAATTGCTTGTGATTTACGCAATCTAATCCCAGAAGCTACACAAGACTTACTTCTCAATGAAGAGATAAAATAGCCTATGTGAATATGTATGATATCCAAAATGCAAATAGAGCTAAGGAACCCTATATGCTTATCTAGGATGATAATATGACAATTAAAACACTTCTAGATATCAAAAGCTAAATGACATGTCAAGAAGCTTAGCCAAATATAGATTAGGCAATCCTATGAAGTTATCACAATACAACTCTCAAACAATCAATACACTAATCTCAAGATTGTATCTAACATATATTCTAATGGCATACAAGTGATAAATGAGATTGCTTGTTAAGAAAGACACAAAATATGTAAGATATTAGTGAAAAACTTACCAAGCAAAGTGTGTTGAAAAACCCATGCAAAGATGACACCTAGATGATCAAGGATGATACTAGATGATGATTGATGTTCATGGAAAAGTGTTTGAGTAATGAAAGGTGAGTTCTTTAGTGAATTTTTCTCTTGGAAAAATATGCTAAGTAAAATATCTGATTTTTGAACTCTTTAGCTCAACCTAAAATGAAAGAGGCATATATATAGGGTGTCAAGATGAAGTGACAATGTTTTAAATAAGTGACACTATATTTGCCTTGGGCGTTGTACAGGTCGTTGTACGTAGAGCGACTTGTACAGTGCCTACCTAGGAAAAATGAAGAACATTCTTCATTGGCGTTGTTCGTAGAGCGCTTCTGTACAGCGCCACAACTCTGTTCTACTCGGGAAACAAAGAGTCACTGCTCGAACAGCGACCGTACAACAACCATGATTAAATCAATCATGTCTGTACAACGACTTGCCCAGTTCCCACCAGGTCTCAGATGGGCGTTGTTCGTACAGCGCTTCTGCAGAGCGCCTGAATAGCGCATTTCATGTAATATGCATCCTAAAAGCCTAAGTATGACAAGGCAATAAACAACACAAGATGCATTCAAAAGAACATGCAAGAAGAGAGATTAATGAACATTAATGCACACATATTAGACACACAACATACAAGTATCAAACATATGCACTATCTCTTCAAAACAAGTAAGCACTTAGAATTCTACCTTTGGTGCTTCTTCTCTTGAGGACTTGAGAGAGCCTTGGTTGTGCAAAGCACCGACCATCAAAAGCCTAAGCTACCTTTACATCAATCCCCACATGTGGTTTGTCACCGACATAAGCTAATCAAACATGAGGAACTTACACATGTCATGTTAGAAACCGAGCCTATCTTGGTATAAAACACCCAATGTCAATTCTCAACTGAACCCACTCGGCTCTTCATCAATTCACCTGTGAAGGATCCGATAGTAAAACGGCTGGACTCTAGGTTCGGTAAGTGGCCAAGGTTAGTCAATCTACACATCGGTCTAATTTTACGATTTTTTACATTGTGCAAACAAAGAATATATGCATAGTTACATATAAAAGTGAAAACCCATAGAATAATGATTATTCGAGATTTAATCGGGACTTCAATCTTGATAAAATCATTTGGATTCGGGGGTGCGTTTTCACCTAATTGTTATTACTATTGATATCGTCTTGCATCGATAACCGTATAGAATATCATGATGCTTAAATCTTATACTATGAATACACTGCTAATTTATTGAAATTAGAAGTTGCATACTGTGTGCTTTTCTATTAAAATATCTGCATGGATTGCTTTGACTTGGGAGTGTATTGCCGAATAGATTTAGTTGGTAGTAAGTATGTCACATGATTATTATTCTAGATTAATAAGTGCAAAACATACTAATTGATGTTTGATATTTGTGACATTTTGATTAACCAAACAATAATTCGATTGAATTTAATCGAGACTTTGATCTTGATGAAAAGCGCTTTCAAAAGCGTTTAAAAGCAATACTGAAATCGTTTGGATATAGAGGTACGATTTCTCTTAATTGTTATGCTATTTATTATCATTGGCACCATATTGCTTCTTAATCGATAATTCGGAAGGATATCATAGTGATTATTTCTATTTGAAATATTATGAATTTAGCATTAGAATTGCTAGAACTATAAGTATATAATCCATGTCTTTCTATCAAAATTCCTACTGATATTAAAACGGTGTATGAATCACATTTGATTCGGAGATGCATGTAACATGTATGTGCCACGATGTTTAATTTGTTACTTTTCAGTTCAAATATGCCATGGTTATTGATGTTTAAATATTCATGATAGTGGTTGGACTCAACAATATTGGGTTTGACCAATTCATTCTTTAAATCAAATGAGCATGAGTGTTGAAGAATGTGACTAGAAGTATTTGGTATGCTTGAGACATTGAATTTATGTAATCTAGATATATTAAATTATATCTACCTTGTCATATCATTGTACTTTCACATACAAATACACAACACACATAACTTTTGTGTAATTCTCTTTATGTTATATTGCGTTCACATGTTATCTATGCATGTTTCTCTCGTACACAATACATAATACGTGTGCATAAATCTATAAACATGTAATGCATGCTTAATTAGTATGTCTGACAACTTTTATGGCTCTTACGTGCATGTTCTATCATAGATTTATAGGTGTCGAATTTCGACACCAATCATTACTAGTACCATGTATGAGTTGATCGCTTCCAATTGTTTTGTCTCATTAAATGCATAATTATTATTACTTGTGCGAACTTTACTCACATACTTGGTATAGAAAACAAGTTGAAAATGCTAGCTTAGGAATCTGGTCTTGCCTCGACGCACGGAAATCGAATTTCATCTTGACGCGCTTAAAGGTTTAAAAAAAAAAAAAAGGCCATATAGCCTTGGTGACCCGATCAGAAATTGAAGAGTAGCATTGGCCTCACATTGCTAACAACTGCCTTCATCAATCTAGGTCTGATCTCTCCTATTAATATAAAGATTATGCTCTCTATCAAATATGCTATCTTATACGAATAAAACTCGTTTATGACTAACCATTATCTTTTATTACCTGGGCAAGCATATTGTACTATTTATACTCCAGAACCGTAAATGGAGCCCAACGGATACCTTAAAAAAAAAAAATCCAAGTAAGGGTCACTCCTTAAAACGGTCATTAAATGTCGTCCTTTGACTAACAATTTGCTGAGAATTTTTATAGTGAAGGGATTTATCAAGTTTTGACTCACATAAGGTTGCTTTCCGAAAAGCTTCTTGAGTGGACATGTCAACAAAACTCAAAACCGTGATTGCATTCGTTAATTACCGGATGGCACCACGTACACTATTGGCCAAAGATAGAACCTGTTCAGCCAAAGATTCTGATCGGCCAAAATTATGGTCAGCCAAAGATATAATCTAGTCGGTTAGAGTTTCTGGTCAGCGAAAGATAAAATCTGGTCTGTCAAAGATTCCAGTCAAAAGAAAAAAAAAAGGCATGGTATATGAAAAAGATTAGCCAAGAAGAGAAGTAGGATCTTAATGGAGTTACTACAGTGGGTCACATCCACAGAAATTAAGAGCATCCCAACGATTGTAGCATAAACAGATAAAACACCCGAGACACTTTGGCAAGCCCGAACTAAAAATAAAATAAAAAAAGGGACGTGATGTTGAAAGCACTCAGTTCGAATAAAACCTACTTTAACAACTACTGGGAGGCTAGGGGTAGCGCAATACAGCAAAGGAGTAGGCGACGTGACCAGAAAAAAAAAATTCATAGTTGGAAAGCAGTTTTAACAAAGTCACTTCAGTTGATATGTGTATATAGAAAAGAATATGAACCAGAACGGAAGTTGGAGTACAAGACTAAAGACAGTGGATCGATCACCACCTTACAACACATGTAAGAAGTCGAATAACAACAGACCATCTCAATCTCGACGATTTAATCAAAGGATTGCCCGCAGCCACAAAATCTGATCATTCCTTGCCAATTAAAAAAAAAGAATAAGATGGATCGTTTCAATTCACGGAAGGTCCTAAGGATCGTTCACCCTAAGGAATGTTTGACGATATTCGGGACATCACAACTCTACGCTGGAGATAAAAATGCCCACTACACAGGTTAGTATTCGTTGATTGTTTCATGTTTTAGTTTAGGTTTTGTGAATTTTTAGATTTATTTGCTTTGCAGATATATATGTATGTGTTTAGGATTTTTCTTTTTCTTATTTTGTGTAAGGTTCCCATTTGTTGATTGGCTCATTTCGTGGACAAACCACATGTTGGGGTTCTTTGTAAGGGTAGCTTAGGTGTTGGTGTTATTGTTCAAAGCCCTTTGAAGACCTCATCTTCATAAGCACCGAAGGTAAAATTCTAAGTGCTTACTTGTCTTGAAGAGATAGTTGCACACACTCACAACTCATGCATATGGTTAATTCTTATATGTTGTGTGTCTTATTGTTGTGCATTAATGTTCATTAACATCTCTTCTTACATGTTATTTTGATTGCATCTTGTATGTCCAAATGCCTTGCCATGCATAGCCTTGGAATTCTTGCATTGCAAAGGGCGCTGTTCAACTGTTTGAACAGTGCCAACTTCAGACTTGATGTAAATAGTCTTTTAAATGCATCAGGTCTGATGCATTTTGGGAAGGCGATGTACGGTCGCTATTTAGAAGCGCTGTACGTACAACGCCCATTTGAGACCCGAGAAAACAGAGATCATGCGCTGTTCAGGCGCTGTACAGAAGCGCTGTTCGAACAGCGCCAATGAAGAACATTCTTCATTTTCCCAGGAAGGCGCTGTACAAGTCGCTCTACGTGCAGCGACTCGTACAGCGCCCAAGGCAAAATTAGTGTCACTTTTCAAAATGACCACACTTCATCTTAACACCCTATATATATGCCTCTTTGACTTTAGGTCAATTTAGAGAGTTCATTTTTAGATTCCATACTTAGGATATTTTTCAAAAGAAAGAAAAATACCAAGAACTCATCTTTGATTACTCAAACACCTTTTCATGATCATCAATCATCATCTAGCATCATCCTTGATCATCTAGATGTCATTTTGCATGGATTCTTTATCACACTTTGCTTGGTAAGCTTTTCATTAATATCTTACATATTTTGTGTCTTTCTTAACAAGCAATCTCATTTATTACTTGTATGTTATTCATATATATTTTGGATACAAGATTAAGATTAGTGTATTGAATGTTTGAGAGTTATATTGTGATAACTAATTAGGTTTTTGCTTAATCTTGATTAGCTAAGCTATTTGACATGTCATTTAGTTTTTAATATCTAGGATTGCTTTAATTGCAAAATCATCATCTTAGATAAGCATATAGGGTTCCCTTGCTCTATGTTGCATTTTGGATATTCATATATTCACTTAGGGTGTTAATCTCTTCATTGAGAATCAAAGTCTTGTGTGTAGCTTCCGGGATTAAGTTGCTTAGATCGTAAGCATTCGAACTAAGTTCACTCATACCGGGATTAGGTAGGTGTGTGATTACTTCCGGGATTAGGTTGTAATTTTATCACATTTAGTGGATTCGAAGTTCGGGTGTGGCTCACTCAACAGCCCGTGGTTTTTCCCGTGAGGGTTTCCACGTAAATATCAAGTGTTGTTTATATTTCCGCACCATATTACACTTGCTATATTTTATTGACTATTAGGGGTATTTTCGTAATCTTGACCATACATGAAAATTGGGTAAAATTGTTAATATCTATTCACACCCCCCCTCTAGATAGTTTTATACACACCGTGCAATATTTGTTTCAATTGGTATCAAAGCGGGTTCCTAGACATACTTAGGTGATCCTTGCTTATTTTTGTGTGTTTTGCATTTTGTGTGATTTTTGATCATTCATATATTTGCATTCATTTCATTCATTCATAAACACTATGAGTGAAAACAGTGGAAATGGTGGTGGCAACGAGGGTGCTTCTAGCATAAGGCCTCCGCTTCTTTACCGGGTTGAATTATGCCTCTTGAAAAGGCAAGATGGAGTCGTACATATGTCAAATCCATGATCGAGCTTGGATGGCGGTTGAAGACGACTACACATCACCCATGATGACTCCTACGGGTGGAGAAGAGGATGTGCTCAAGCCTAAGGCGCAATGGAACGCGCAATAGTTTGAGGCATCAAAATGGAATAGGAAGGCGATGCATGCCATCCTATGTGCAATGGACGAAAATCAATATAAATTGATTCAAAATACTAGGATAGCTAAGGAGACATGGGACATCCTAAAGATTGCACATGAGGGAGCCGAAGTGGTGAAGGACTCTAAGCTTCAAGTCCTCCAAACTCAATTTTGAGATGCTTAAGATGAAGGAGAATGAGTGCTTCAACGACTTCGAGATCAAGTTGATGGACATAGTCAACCAAAGTCATCAACTTGGTGACCCTTACTCGGATAGGAGAATCAAGCAAAAGATTATGAGATCTCTCCTCGATAAGTTTGAATCAAAGGTGACGGCTTTAGAGAAAAATAGCACATATAAAGATATGAAGCCGAGTGAGGTGATAGAGAGGCTTCTAGCTTATGAGTCTAGGAAGGGTCCTACCTCCACACCTCATAAAAAGCAAAAGGGAATTGCTTTGAAAGCCTCCAAAGTAGAGAAGGAGGAGAATGATGACTCGGACGAAGAAATGGCTCTCTTGATGAGAAGGTTCAAGAAATTCTACAAGTCCGAGAAGAAAGGTTTCGGGTCCAAGGGTCAAGACTTCAAGAAAAAGACTCCATTCAAAAAGTTTGAGCCTAGGCAAGAGAAGACCGAAAGGAAAGGGGTCCATTGCTATGAGTGTGGTGGCATAGGCCACTTTGCCCCCGAATGTGCTAATCACATTAATAAGAAAAAGGGGAAAGTGATGGCCGCTACATGAAGTGGAAGTGATGACTCCATTGAGGGAGATGTGTCTTCGGATGATGAAGAGCTCATAGCTAACTTCATAGCCTTTGCCTCCTCTCACAAGAGCAAAGGTTATAGTGAAGAAGAGAATGAGAGTCAAGAGGAAATTGACTCAAGTGATTATGGCTATTCATCTTACTCCACTAATGAAAAAGTGGATAGGATGGATCTTAGAGACTACATTGTTAAGTTTGAGAATTCTAGGTTAAAAAACAAGAGAGAGATCATGAGATTGAAGGAAGAAAACATAGAGCTCTCATCTCATATAGACCAATTAAGTGAAGAAGTAGTGAGATCCATATCGAATGAATATAAGCTAAGAAAGGAGTTAGTCTTATCTAAGAGGAATGAAGAAGGTTTGAAGAGGGAGCTTGATGAAGCTTTAGAATCATTAGCTAGGATGGATTCTAGCACCAAGAAGCTTGATCATATACTTGGTGTTGGAAAGAGTCCGTGTGACAAGAGGGATCTTGGGTATGAAGATGGCAAGAAGATCTCAACCTTTAACAAGACTGTGTTTGTCAAGAGTTTAGGGAACGAAAAAGCTTCATTGGTGCAAACTCCTAGGAAGAAGTTAGAACTAGGACAATGTTCAAAGAATGCACAAGTGAAGTTAGTGCCAAAAAGGCAACCTCAAGCTCAATCCTCTAGGGTCCATCAAGCCAACATTCCTCAACAATTGGCTCACAAAAGAAAGATGCCAATCATGCAACTTCAAGCTAGGAAGCAAGCTAGACCGGTTCAACAACGAAGATGGATTGAACCCACTCATTGGGTGCCACTAATGAAGAAAATGAAGTTGTTGGTAAGAATTCTGTTGCTAGTGATCCCATAGAAGAGAAATTCGAAGAAGTAGCTCTAGAGGAGATAGTTGTTGCTTCACATTGGGATATGGCACTTATTGACTCAAGAGATCAAGGTGAAGGTCTTGATGAGGATATTGGATCCATAGGAGAGGAGGAGAGTCTAGAAAATGACACTAGTGGAGATGACTCCTTATCTAACTCTACAAATGGAAATGTAGAGAATATGGATATGCATGACTTTATAGTCAATGTTGAAAGCTCCATGAAGAAGAAAGATAGATTTCTAAGGATTTTAGAGGAAGAAAATCTAGAGCTTTCAACATACAATGACCTCTTAAAGAAGCAAGTGGAGAAGATGGATCTTAAGGACAACTTTGTAAGTTTTGAAAGCTCTAAGTTAAAGAATGAAAAAGAGATTCAAAGGTTAAAGGAATAACTACTTAGGCTTTCAACACAAGTGGACCACTTGAATGATGAAGTGGTAAGATCCATGGTGGAAGAAGACAAGCTAAAAGATGAGCTAGTTTTGTCTAAGAGGAATGAAGAAGGTTTGAAGAGAGAGCTTGTTGAAGCCAAAGAGTCATTGACTAGAATGACCACAAGCACCAAGAAGCTTAACAACATACTTGGTGTAGGAAAAAGCCCTTGTGACAAAAAAGGTCTTGGATTCGAAGTGAGCAAGGATTGCTCTATTCCTAAGAAAACCGTCTTTGTGAAGAGTTTGGGTAAGATAGAAGCGTCACCGGTGCAAACTCCTAGGAAGAAGTTAGAACTAGGACAATGTTCGAAAAATGCACAAGTGAAGGTGGTGAAAATGAGACAACCCCAAGCTCAACGGATTAGAGCCTCTCGAGTCAACTCTCCTCAACAAATGACTCACTATGTAAAGAGGCAAAACATGCTACCTCATCCAAGGAGGCAACCCATTCCGGTTCAACCACATAGAAGACATGAACCGACTCAACACCAAAGGAGACATCAAATGCATGATGAGTCTCCAATGACTTCACACAGATATGGTATGAATTCTTACTTTGTACCAACTTGTCATTATTGTGGTGTTTATGGGCATATTAGGCCTAAGTGCTTTAAGTACATTAAGCATTGTAGGATTAATAGCATGATAGAGAAAAAGAGGCTAAGAAAAGCCCACTTGCATGAGCCTAGGAAATCCTTTGTCAATAATCCTAGGTTAGTGAATGACATGCAACCCTTAACCACTAAGAAGAAAAAAATCATATCTATGTGGATAAGGAAAAATGAACCCGCTTGCTACGAGACTAACAAGTCTCAAATAGGTTCAACTAAGTCCAATGGACTTGGTAGGTCCATAGGACCTCATGCCCTTCATTAATGAAGGATGAAAATTGACCCCATATGGGGAACTCAAGCAAAGAGAGCTTATGCATACTTGTTGCATGCAAATATTTGAATAATCTTATGCTTCTTTGTTAATTGCTTGAGTAAGCTTGGTTGCACATATGTATATATGTTTTCAATTCAATAAGTGTGAACCATACTTGTTTGCAATCCATGTCATATTTATGTTCAAACATGCATTTTTGGACTAGGAGATTTACATAGGAAGTATGATATGAATGACCTATAGTTATCTCCATGACATGATGATTTTTAATGACATGCTAAAAAATTGAAAAGCATGAGTTGTTTTTATAACATGCTTATGACATATGAAAAGCATGAAATTCAAATGACATGCTCAAATGAAAAAGCATGAATTGATGATTGCAATTTATAAATGCAAAACTTGTGTGAAAAAGCTTATGAGACTCAAAATGAATAAAGGATCTTGTATCCGTTCAAAGGAATTTATATTCCAAATTGTCTCTCTTTCTTTATTTGTTGAACATGTCTACTATCATACGGGTTTCATTCCCGGAAAAATCAAATAGAGTGCAAAGTTGCTCATGACATGTTTGGCTTATAAAGTTGGATATAGTTGCTCATAAATTAAAATCAATGAAAACTCTATATCTTTGCTTCTCTCATGACATTGGTGAAATTGGTTTGAATTCTTATTAGAAACCTTTGTCATTTGCTTTGCCAAATACCATTGTATTTTGGACTTGAATGCTACATGTCTTGTATGCAAAGCATGTTTTGTTTCACACATTTATTTCAAAATAAATCTCCTTGTTTCTCTTCATTTGATAGAGTTGCATAAAGTGCATTTTATGATTATGCAAATGACTTGAATGCCATCATCTCTCTTTGCTAAGTGACCCGGATGGGGACTACTCCTTTGCCTATATCATGACAAAAAGGGGGAGTAGAATGGTGGTAAGAGGAGTTGCAATTATGCATGTTGGGGAGACAATACATTGAGGGGGAGTAACCCTTTGAGGGGGAGCATTGCATTCATCATACATTGCATGATGTTGTGTTTAAATTCTTAGGAATGCAAATGCTTATTTATGTTCTCACTTGATTCATCTCACTTTTTACTTGAATTGGAAAGTATAGAAACTTTGTTTTCAAGGATTGATTGTTCTACTTGAGATTGAAGACTTCAAGTTTACTTTTATATATCTCTTTGTAAAGTAGAAAATCTTAGTAGACCCGTAGTTTCTATTATGATGTGAGGAATCAATGTGAGTGGTGGTTTTGTCACGAAATAGCCAAAGGGGGAGATTGTAAGGATTCCCGTTTTGTTGATTGGCTTATTTCGTGGTCAAACCACATGTTGGGGTTTTGAATGTAAGGGTAGTCTAAGTGTTTAAGGTTAAAGATCAAATGCCCTTCCATGACCTCAAGATACAAGCACGCCAAAGGTATAATTTCTTGTGCTTGATTTTTCTTTGAAGAGATTTAGTTAGCACACACTCACTTAGCATACTTGTTCATGTGTGCATTCTCTTCTCATGTCACTTTACACACTAGCACTTTGTTTTATATCTTGTTATGTGTATATGTGCTTAGTAATTCGTTTCCCGGTAGTGTTCGGAAACGTCCGCGCTCACACGTATGTGTGCTTGGTTTTGCGTGAAGACCGCCCACGGAGAATGCCATTGGCTTCTCCTTGGTTTTCACCATTGTTGGTGATCGGCGGTTATGATCGGCGGCCTGGCCGCCGAATGAAACCGCCGTTTTAGTCCAGATTGGTCTGAAGCAATTATGCTGTCACGATCGGCTGTCACGACCGCCGTTCGAAACCGCCGTTCATACCTGATCGATTTTAATCTCTCGGGTTTGATTCGGCGGTTGGGATCGGCGGTCACGAAACCGCCGAATGAACCGCCGTTTATGCTCTGTTCTTCACGAGCTGAATTCGACGGTCATGATCGGCAGCCTGGCCGCCGATTGAAACCGCCGAACGGTGCGTTTCAGGGGCAAACTTGTCTTTTCACATGCCCATTTCTTGATGTCTATAAATATCTTACTTTCTCATTCTCTGATTAAGTTCCTTGAGTTATTAGAACCCTAAACTTTCAAGAGAGATTTTTGAGAAAAAATCAAATCAAGAACTTAACTTTAAACACTCAAATCAAATCCCTTTTGCATCAAATTTCATATTTGATCTTCTATGCCTTCATAGAATTGATCCATGCATGGTTTTGAATCATCACATCTTATTTGGTATGTTCTTCACTAATTTCATATTACTTTAGTGTTTTTCATATTAATACATCTCTTTAATTACTTGTATGCTTTTGATTATATGCTAGATACAAGTTAGAGATTATTTGTGATGAAAATGATTGAGTGTTGATTGTGATAGCTAATTAGGTTTTTAATTAATCTTGATTAGCTAAGCTATTCGACATGTCATCTAGCCATTTATATCTAGGATTGTTTTAATTGCAAAATCATTATCCTAGATAAGCATATAGAGTAACCTAGCTCTAATTTGCATTTTGAATATTCATACATATTCACTTAGGTTGTTTCTCTTCATTGAGAAGTAAGTCTTGAGGCTAAGAGTGCTTAGGCCTCAAGCAAATTGGAATAGGGTTGCTAATAAAGGCCCGCTGGGTAGAAGTGAGGGGTTACAGACTGGAGTGTTAGACAAGGTCTACATAGGTTGTAAACTTCATTTCAATTAGTGATTTCGGGTTCCGAGTGTGGCACACTATACAGCCCGTGGTTTTTCCCAGTGGTTGGGTTTCCACGTATATATCTTGTGTTAATTAAATTCCGCACATATTACACTTGATATATTATTTTGACTAGTTAGGGGCATTTTCGTAATATTGACTTGCATGCGAAAATTGGGTAATAAAGCTTAAAATCTATTCCCCCCCCCCCCCCCCCCTCTAGATAATATTTAGAACACCGAGTATTCTTTTCACTACATTTTAAATAATCGTAATCAACTTGGCAAATTTGATGCTAAGAGTGATGAGGGTATCTTTATTGGCTATGCCTTGAATAGCAGAGCCTACAGAGTTTTCAATTTGAAGACTCGAACCGTCATGGAATCATCCAATGTTGTCATTGATAATATAAGGCTCAAGTCTAATGACCATGAGGAAGAGGATGTTTTAGATGATGACTCTCCGTTGGAGAGGGTTGTGGAGACTCCCATTGTTGGGACGTCCAATGGTAATAATGAGGACACACAACCTCTTAATATAGTCCCTCTTTTGGACTCTAATGAACTTGCTCCATGGGTTAGAAGACTCCATAACAAAGAGGATGTTATTGGAGATGTGAATGAGGGTGTAAGGACTAGGTGTCAAATTGCTAATCTCATTAGCTTTACATGCTACACCTCTCAAATTGAACCCAAAAAGGTTGATGAAGCCTTGAATGATGAATTTTGGGTTCTTGCCATGCAAGAAGAGCTAAACCAATTCGAAAGGAATGAGGTTTGGACTCTAGTTCCTAGGCCTAAAAGCACACATGTTATAGGCACTAAGTGGATTTATAGGAACAAATCCGATGAAAATAGCAACATAGTGCGGAACAAGGCTAGACTTGTAACACAATGGTACTCTCAAATTGAGGGTATCTACTTTGAGGAGACTTTTGCTCCCGTTGCCTGTTTAGAGTCCATTAGGCTTCTTTTATCCATTTCTTATGTGCACAAGTTTAAATTGCACCAAATGGACGTCAAGAGTGCCTTCCTAAATGGCTTATTGCAAGAGGAAGTGTTTGTTGAACAACCCAAGGGGTTTGTGGATGCACACCACCCCAATGTCTATCGCCTCAAGAAGGCTCTATATGGGTTGAAACAAGCACCGAGGGCTTGGTATGAGCGCCTTACTCAATTTCTTGTTGACAATAACTACACAAGGGGTAGTGTTGACAAGACTCTATTCATCAAGAAAGACAAGGATGAGCTCTTTATAGCTCAAATCTATGTTGATGATATAGTGTTTGGCTCCACCAACAACACCAAGGTCCAACAATTTGTTGATGTTATGTCTCATGAATTTGAGATGAGTCTTGTTGGTAAGCTAAGTTACTTCATAGGTTTGCAAATTAGGCAATTAGATGATGGGATCTTCATTACCCAAGCCAAATATGCCAAAAACCTAGTGAAGAAGTTTGGTCTAGAAAATGCCAAACATTGTAATACACCCATGAGTACCACTTTGAAGCTTAGCAAGGATGCAATTGGAAAAAGTGTGGAACAAACTCTATATCGGGGCATGATAGGTAGCTTGCTTTATTTGACCGCAAGTAGGCCCGATATATCCTTTAGTGTGGTTGTGTGTGCTAGGTACCAAGCGGATCCTAAGGAGTCTCATCTCTCTTCCGTTAAGAGAATCATTCGCTATGTGAATGGGACTTCCAACTATGGGATTTGGTACTTGTTTGACACTAATGCTAGTCTTGTCGGCTTTAGTGATGCGGATTGGGTTGGAAATTATGATGATATGAATAGCACATCGGGCGGTTGCTTCTTTCTAGGCAACAACTTGGTGTCTTGGTTTTGCAAGAAGCAAAACTCGATTTCCTTGTCCACGGCCGAGGCCGAGTACATAGTCACGGGGAGTGGATGTATACAACTCCTATGGATGAAGCAAATGCTAGTACACTATGGATTCAACCAAGGTACACTCACTCTCTTTTGTGATAATATGAGTGCCATTAATATTTCCAAGAATCCGGTGCAACATTCTAGAACTAAGCATATTGACATCCGCCATCATTTCATTAGAGAGCTTGTTGAAAATAAATGCATAGTACTTGAACATGTAGGTACTAATGATCAACTTGCGGACTTATTTACTAAACCCTTAGATGCTACTCGATTTAAAACGCTTAGTAGATCTATTGGGATATGTCTTGTGGAGTGATGTGATTTGTGATTGACCCCATATGGGGAACTCAAGCAAAGAGAGCTATTTTGCATTCTTGATACTTGCAAAAAATTTGAAATATCTTATGCTTCTTCTTTTAATTGCTTGAGTAAGCTTGGTTGCACATATGTATATATGTTTTCATTTCAATAAGTGTGAACCATGCTTGTTTACAATCCATGTCATATTTATGTTCAAACATGCATTTTTGGACTATGAGATTTACATAGGAAGTATGATATGAATGACCTATAGTTATCTCCATGATATAATGATTCTTTTATAACATGCTAAATGTCAAATGAAAAAGCATGAAATTCATATAACATGCTCAAATGACAAAGCATGAATTGATGATTGCTATATAAATGCAAAACTTGTGTGAAAAAGACTTATGAGACTCAAAATGAATAAAGGATCTTGTATCCGTTCAAAGGATCTAAAAATCCAAATGTCTCTCTTTCTTTATTGGTTGAACATGACTACTATCATACGGATATCTTATCCGGAAAAATCAAATAGGGTGCAAAGTCGCTCATGCCATGTTTCGCTTATAAAGTTGGATATAGTTGCTTTTAAATTAAAATCAATGAAATCTCTATATCCTTGCTTTTCTCATGACAATGGTGAAATTGGTTTGAATTCTTAGTAGAAACCTTTGTCATTTGCTTTGCCAAATACCATTGTATTTTGGACTTGAATGCTACATGTCTTGTATGCAAAGCATGTTTGATTCACACATTTTCTTCAAATAAATCTCCTTGTTTCTCTTTAATTAATTGTGATGCATAAAGTGACTTATATAATTATGCAAATTTCTTGCATGCTACTATCTCTCTTTGCTAAGAGTGACCCGGTTGGGGACTACTCATTTGCCTATATCATGACAAAAAAGGGGAGTAGAATGTGGTAAAGGGAGTTGCAATTTGTAGTAGCTAGTGTGCATGTTGGGGAGAACATTCATTGAGGGGGAGTAACCCGTTGAGGGGGAGCATTGCATACACATACATTGCATAATGTTGTGCCTAAACTTTTAAAATGCAAATGCTTGTTTTTGTTCTCACTTGATTAATCTCACATTTCACTTGTATTGAAAAGTATACAAATCTTATTTTTAGGGATTGATTATTCTACAAGAGATTGAAGACTTCAAGTTGTAGTATTTAAAATATCTCTTTGTATTGTAGATAATCATTGTTGTCCCGTAGTTTCTATTTTTTTGTGAGGAATCAATGTGAGTGGTGGTTTTGTCACGAAATAGCCAAAGGGGGAGATTGTAAGGTTCTCATTTGTTGATTGGCTCATTTCGTGGACAAACCACATGTTGGGGTTTTTTGTTAGGGTAGCTTAGGTGTTGGTGTTATTGTTCAAAGCCCTTTAAAGACCTCATCTTCATAAGCACCGAAGGTAAAATTCTAAGTGCTTACTTGTCTTGAAGAGATAGTTGCACACACTCACAACTCATGCATATGGTTAATTCTTGTATGTTGTGTGTCTTATTGTTGTGCATTAATGTTCATTAACATCTCTTCTTACATGTTATTTTGATTGCATCTTATATGTCCAAATGCCTTGCTATGCATAGCCTTGGAATTCTTGCATTGCAAAGGGCGCTGTTCAACTGTTTGAACAGCGCCAACTTCAGACCTAATGTAAATAGTCTTTTAAATGCATCAGGTATTTGTATCAAGTCTGATGCATTTTGGGAAGGCGCTGTACGGTCGCTGTTCAGAAGCGCTGTACATACATTGCCCATCTGAGACCCGAGAGAACAGAGATCAGGCGTTGTACAGAAGCGCTGTTCGAACAACGCCAATGAAGAACATTCTTCATTTTCCCAGGAAGGCGCTGTACAAGTCGCTCTACGTACAGCGACTCGTACAGCACCCAAGGCAAAATTACTGTCACTTTTTAAAATGACCACACTTCATCTTAACACCCTATATATATATGCCTCTTTGACTTTAGGTCAATTTAGAGAGTTCATTTTCAGATTCCATACTTAGGATATTTTTCAAAAGAAAGAAAAATACCAAGAACTCATCTTTGATTACTCAAACACCTTTTCATGATCATCAATCATCATCTAGCATTATCCTTGATCATCTAGATGTCATTTTGCATGGATTCTTCATCACACTTTGCTTGGTAAGCTTTTCATTAATATCTTACATATTTTGTGTCTTTCTTAACAAGCAATCTCATTTATTACTTGTATGTTATTCATATATATTTTGGATACAAGATTGAGATTAACGTATTGAATGTTTGAGAGTTGTATTGTGATAGCTAATTAGGTTTTTACTTAATCTTGATTAGCTAAGCTATTTGACATGTCATTTAGTTTTTAATATCTAGGATTGCTTTAATTGTTTAGATAAGCATATAGTTGCTCTATGCATTTTGCTTAGGGTGTGATTGAGAATCAAAGTCTAATTAGGTTTTTAACTTAGATTCACTCATGATTAGGTAGCTTATTAGGTTGCTGAAGTTCGGGTGTGGACATGAGGGTTTCCACGTCAATTATAGTACATTTGCTATATTTTATTGACTATTTTCGGATGAAATGAAACAAATTATAGCACGGTGTGTATAAAGCTATCAACCCAATCGTGTTAGTCAAAATTCGATAATGCCCTCAAGATAATATAACCAAGCAATTGTAATAGCGGAAATTAAAACAACACTTGCTATGTAAGTAAGCCACACTCGAACCTCGAATCCACTAAATGTGCGATTTTGGATACCTAATCATGAGTATAGTCCAACTTAAGGGTTGTTAACTTTCTCTTACAACCCTTGAGTAAATATCCAAAATGTCTATGCTTATCTGATGTATGCAATTTCCGGGATTAGGTTAAGCTGCTAGATCTCGTAAAGCATTCGAAGCTGAAGATTGACATCTCATATGCGATGGAAAAATTATGGAGTAGAAGGTATGTGTGATTGACCTTCCGGGATTAAGTAAGTTGTTTCAATAATTTTATGAAGAACAGAGCATAAACATTTATGTGGATTCAAAGGTATCGGCGGTTTGTGGCCGTTTCACTTAACAGCCCGTGGTTTGCTTCCCACTGAGGTTTCGATCATAACGTAGATAGGTAGTCAAGTGTTGTCGTTACGTTTAGTTTCTGCACCATATTAACATTGTTGCACACATATATGAATGTTTATTGACTTATCAGGGTGCGATTTTCGTAATCATATGGTTTGATGAAATAACCATATCCATATATGAAAATTGGGTAAAATTGTTAATATCTATTCACACACCCCCCCACCCCTCCCCTCTCCTCTCCCTCTCTAGATAGTTTTATATACACCGTGCTACATTTTGATTTTTTTTTTATAGCATATGCGTTTAATGTTGTTTGAGTTGTGCTTGTGCAAGGAAAGGAAATTTCAGGTCGGATGGACCGCACAACTCAAGAGAACCATACGGTGTGCTTATCGCGCCAAGACAACCCCCCAAGTGAAATGGCAGTGCCACAATGACCTAGTTGGTTGCAGCCACAAGAGGTATCCTCTGAATTTTGAGTTTAAATGGAGCACTTGTGTATGTACTTGTCGATTATGTGCTTAATGTCAAAATGCTATGCTTGTAGTGTTTATAACTTTTATTTTTGTTTAGATCTAAGAGTGGATTTGTATTGTGCTTATATCTTAGGATTTGTTGTATTTTTTTTTTTTTTTTTGTTAATTTTTGATTTTCGTTCTTATCTCCGAATCTTGCTAAACGTTGTCCATATTTTATGATTTGAGCAACATTGAGGACAATGTTGAGTTTAGGTTTGGGGGTGTGGACACCTTCGTTGTTTATTTTTATTTTTTATTTTTTGTTAAGTTTAGAAAATTTTCAAATCTCTGCACAAAACGATCAATTTTGAATTTTTTTGAAAATGAGTCCATTTTTGTTGAGTTGTTTTTCTTTGTATGCCGGTAAAGACATGCATTGCATGCTTTTAGCTCCGTGTGTCGCTTAAATTTGCTTGTACAGTGCTAATCTTTTGATGTTGAGGTGGATGAGATTTCTGTGTTTGTGTAGCCTAGGAAAATAGTGGAGACTACCCGTGAGCTACACTGTGCCTAAATAACGAAAGTGTGTGGGTTTTATTTCTACTCTTATACACTCTTCGATTTTTTTTTCTTCATTGTGATCTCATTGTATATCAATTTTGCATTGATTGCCATAGAACTTTATCATGTGGACTGCTTGTTGAGACTTGTATTCCCTTGGTATATGGACTTTTAGAAATGATTTTGAGTTTGAGTGTGTGCATAACTACTAAAATAGCCTAAACACTCTCATACCCCTATATTTATTGCAAATTGAAGCCAAACACATATCCATTCCCTAGTTATTGATCATGTTGAGGTGTATAGCTTAGGAGAAGCTAGCTCTAAATTTTGTAAAAGCGTGTACATAGGCAAATATATGTAAATTGTACTAGGCAAAGGCTTACAAAAAGAAAAGAAAACAAAAAGAGAAAAAAAAATAGAGTAAGTGTTGAAATATAAAACACTTAAGCCTCCTAGTTCTTCAATGGTAAAGTTACTCACTAATAAGGGTACAATTGTAGCACAATAGTTCAATGTAAAGTTTATAGCCTAGACGCTTGTATTGTAAATATGTAATAGAGCTAATTTTGTTATAAAGTGTAATGTGTAAACACACCTTAGCATGGTTAATAACTTTATCCTTCCCACTCCCACCATCTCTTATATCCCAAACACTACCACAAATCACCTTAGCCCTAATAAAAGTGAGGGAAAGCCCATTTGATCTCTTAGGAAGTCTATTTTGGGAATGCGAGTCAATGCATGTCTTTCCATGTTCGTGGCATTTCAATTCCTTCCATGAGATCCATTTTCAGAAAATGTGCGTCATTGGAAAATACTCATATGTGATTATATTTGATTCCATATACCTAAACTCCAAATCACATATGTTTGCTAGAGAGTGCGCCTAAGTTCTAAGTGAAAATATGACTGAAATTCGATGAGGATTAGAGTCGAGGCGAATTTTATCTTGGGCATACGAGCGTAGTTGTTTTGTAAACCGAAAACATCCTAAGTATTGGCATACTTGCATTGTGTGATGCATTGTTATTAATTGGTATATTTGAGATTCTAACATGCATGTGTAGTCTTTGCTTGGTATGTACGGATTTACATCTCAACTTTAATTGCAGAGTATACATTTGTAGGTGTCCTAACTGTAAACCCTCAGGAGACTATAACTCCTCCTCTAGGGATCGCCTAGTGGTTTAAAGGCTTGTGGCACGTGCTAAGTGCCACCGTGTTTCCTACGGAAGTGGCCTAGCTTAATTTTTAGTTATATATATATATATAAGTTTTTATTTGTTGTATATATTTTTGTTCTTTTTTTTTTTTTTTTTTTTTTTGCTCGAGGACGAGCAAAAGATAGGTTTGGGGGTATTTGATCGGACCATTTTATACCTATTTGAGGTCCCCCATTTCCGATCGTTTGTCTCGTTTTCGAGCGTATTTTTGTATATAATATTTTGTTTGAACCTTGTGTAGGTCCATATTCCCTACAATAAGGTTTTGAGCTTAAAGATTAGTTTGGGAGACAAATTGAGCAAAAAACGGAAGAAATTGAATAAGCTTGTGTAGAATGGCTAACTTGCAGGGATCATATCTTCCTCCTCCGATCGAACCACATTGATATCTTTATATATTTGGAAAGCCCCGAAAGTCTAGTTTCTAGAACATTTTACATATTATGATTCCGAGCTTTCTGCAGGAAGTTATGCCCATTTTCGTAACGGTGCACGATGCTGAAATGCTGAAATACTGTCAGGTATAAACGGCTACTTCAAACGGCGGCCAAGCCGCCGAACCAAACCGCCAAATCACTCCAGAAAGTCATTTTTGGGGCAAATTTTAGGGACAATTTCGTCCTTTCACCCCAACCTTCAGCCCTAACCTCCCAACACTATATAAACACCTTATTTTCTTCTCTCCCAACAGAATCCACACCCCACACTTCTTCTTCTTCATCTTCTTCCACACCAAAAGAGAGAGAGAAGCTTTCAAGGGCATTTATGGAGGTTTTTCCTCCATGGATGCCTTCCATTTCATCTTCTGCCTATCATCCACCCATTTAGGAGTAGATTGCAAGGAGAAAGGAGGGTCTTTGGACCAATTTCGAGCTAGGGTTTCATGGAGGACTTGGAGGAGGTTTTCTTCAAGGGTTGTCTCCTTTAACTCATCTCTTTGTATTTCTTGTTTTCTTAAATGTGTAATCCCCACTTGGGAATATTTGTAAACCTATATTTGTGCTCAATATATATGACGGTTGTTTTTATATCCAATTTGTGTTTTGATTCATTCTTGATTGTTGTTGAATATATCTCTTATCTTGAAATGCATGTTTATGGATGATTGGAAATTAATATGTATTCATAGATGGGATTAGGAGTATATTAATGTAATTTAGGAGTAGTTGTAATCAAATATCCCATTTTGTGTTTGTATGTTGATAGAAGGTTGAAATTAACTTGTATGGATGGGTTTAAGTGAATTGGAGTTAGGATTATGCCTTTTGGAGGGGCTCTTCGGGCATAGTCTTGGCTAATTAGCTAGGAAGAGTGAGTGAACCTATTAATTGCCATATTAGAAGGGTTTGGTTCATTGTTCTTGTTAATAATTGGACTTTAGCTATTTCTCACTCTAGGGGCTCTAGGTGAGTCATGGTTAGAGTTACAATTATTGGTCTTTAACTATTTCTCATTCTAGGGGCTCTAGGTGAGTTATGGTTGGAGATACAATCACTCTTTCCACATTCATTGTACCTAACGTTGCCATTTTACATTACCGTGTTAATATTGAGACTCAATTTAGCATCGGTTTGTAGAATGTGTTCACAAATGTTGGTTGTGGTTTCGTGTTTGAGAGATTCTCAACACACTCTTCAATTGTTAGCTCTATGAATGGGTATAAACCGGATTGAGGCAAGAACGAACCCTTAACTAAAATTGGATGCACTTAATGTCTAACAACCAACTATTTGTGCACTTATGTATGGTGAACTTGTTGAACCTTGTGTGACCATTTTCATGCATCTCTCATATCCACTATTTTATTTATCACTTTAAACACCATTCTCACCCTTCCATATTCTCTTTGTTTTATTTATTTTCATTTCCATTCTCTACACACACACACTCACACACACACACACACACACCGCATTGTACATACATTTCACACACACCATTCTCACCTTTCCGCATTCTTATTTTAATGTTTTCAATAATCACTAGAACTTGAAATGGTTGACGAATCACATCTCTGTGTGGAACGATACCCTCTTTTGCCGCTTTACTAGTCTTTTGCTAGTTTAGAGCACATTGCGTAGGAAACCCCTTTTTAAATGAAATAATCTTTTGATCCTTGTGATTTCTTAACGACAGAAAAAGCAAGTATTAGTATTGATTATTAAATTGTTGTGTTTGCATCCTTGTAGTGATCTAGGGAAACATAAGACAATGTATTATACAAAAGCACAAGGAAAGAACGACTTGCGATTTTCCGACTCAGAATGAAAAGTAACCAATTTCGGATACCTCATCGAGTGGAGTTAGAGGTAAAATCTAAATTATCACTTAGTTACTTTTTATTCGGCCTATGAATCAAATCTTCTTGGATTTCATAACCGAACATTGATGACGAGGAGTGATCAAACCAAAATTGGTACAATTTTGGCCCTCACTCCCGTCCACTTATACTTGATTCTCGGGTATCTCCGCTGTTTTAATATTGTTAATTGAGTATTTTCAGGTATTTATGAAGTTAAAGGGCATTGTAGTAATTTGGAGAAATTAGGGGCAAACGTGTAACAGTTGAGGAAAGATTGAAGCTATCGCAAATGTAGAAGAGAACAAGGGAGCTGTCTTTAATTTACCAAGCAGATCAGGCAAACGCGCCACGTGGGATAGTGATCCAGTGCGTTTTATAGTTGGGGTTGGGCCTCTGATTGCACCCCAGCCCACTTCTGTGCGCACCCAACAGCTTAGTGAAACGGTGTGTGTTGATTAAAGAAGAGCAGATCAGGCATTGGGCTTAACTCATGGCCCAAATATAAATTCCAACGTGAAGCCTAGTCTAATGCAAGTACAGCCAAACGCACCCCAGCCCAGTGTTAAGAGCACCCCATAGAAGACACTGTCTTGACGCCTGCATGCACCCCGGCCCAACGCTGAATACACCCCATCTGCTCAACTTCATCTTCTTCCTCCAGCTTAGCGTACCAGCGATGGCGACCACAAAACCCTAACTGTTCAGTCGTCGTTTCCGGCGATTCCTGACCTACCTTTGGCTGATTTTCGACCCAAAAGAACAGCGAGGTCAATGAAACCGTCATCGGCCCTTTTACGGCTCACCAAACCGCCAGGAATCAAACCACGATCTCCTCCTTCAAATCATCGGCATCTCCCTTTTGTCGCCATGAACCCTTTTTGTCGCCATTTAATCTTTCGATGTCGCCACAGCGACAGGGAACCAATTTTGGTACCTGATCGTGTCGCCCTGATGTCGCCATGAAACCTCACACCGACCATGGCTAATTTGGGTGAAACAATTACCAAACCCCCTCCCCCCCGCCAAAACTGACCCATCTAATTATGAGATTTTCTTTTTTAACCACATCCATACTTTTAATTGTTTTTAACCACTTTTTTGAAAAATTACTGGAAAACCCTCATATAAAAAGGGTCCCCAAACACCCTCTCTCTTTTTTTTCTCTTCTGGTCTCTCTCTCGCGATCTCTCTCTCTCTCCCCACGATCTCCCTCTCCGGCAAGCTTTTGAGGGTCGTCGAGCGTTGACGAAGGTGTCACCGAGCGTCGGCGACCTTCTGGGCCACGTCCGGCGATACTTCGTGCGACGGGATGGCGTTGTGTCGTCGACGGGACTGCTGGTTCGTGCGATGGCGCTTGGTCGTGCGACGGCTGCTGCTTCGCCGGCTACGGGATTGCGCTTGGTAGACGACGTCTGGCGGCTCGGTGTGCTTCGCGATCGCCGGCGAATAGATCTGCAAAACAAACAAAAAACCTAAACCTAATTTGAATTTGGGGAAGAAGAAGAGGAAGAAGAAAGAGGGGGAAAAAAAAACTTATCCTAATTTCAATTTAGTCCAGATTTCAAGTTTGAATATTTCTATTTTATGCATGATTTCAAGTTTGGATATTTCCATTTAGGTATGATTTCAAGTTTGTGTATTTCAATTTAGTCGTGATTTCAAGTTTGTTTCGAGGTTTAAAGAACACTATTTTCAGGGGTACTCTGGTAATTCATGGTACTAAACTGAATTTTTTTAAAAAAAGTGGTTATTAACAATTAAAAATTCAAAAGTGGTTAAAAACAAAAGTATGATAAGTTGGATGGCTACTTATGGTTTTCTCTCTAAATTCATTCCTATTTTCATTTGAAAATCCATCATATTCTCTCCTACCTATCTCTTCTTCAACCTAGGATCACCATCAATCATCTCCCAAACCCCTTCATTTCTGTACTTGAACTAATCTTTTCCATCCAAAAACTCACACCAAACCTTGATTACTTCCCTAAATCATTTCTCCCTTACCATTCTCTACATCCCAATACCTTTGTCACTCACCATTAGCCATCCACCTATCTAGACACATCCTCTTCTACCACTCTTTGCACTAAGAGCACTCTTGGAAAGAAATGTGCAAGCACTAAAGAAGGAGACCTAAGGGTAATTTCCTATTTGAATGTAACTATATGTAACTAAACCCCTAATTTAGGGGATAGATTTGAGGAACATTTGGTTGTGGGTATTTGCTTAAGCTTTGTAATGAATCTCTATATGCGTTCTATTTATTTATTCATTAGATTCTATTCACTATGTGATTGACTTGTATATCCACTTGTTAATTACAATCTTGTTTAGAATAACATGTTATGCAATCATCATTGGATTGACACCCTTGTGTGATTAAGAATCCAATACATAGGATAGATTAGTGGAGGGTATATCAACCACACTAATTTAAACCTAGATTTGTAACCAACCAATCCTACCATGACCCCCTTTCCTTAATCGGTTAGGCATTGTGGTGGGAAGATGTTTAGGGTTCATAGTAATGATCTAAACACATCCTAGAAAACAAATGGTTAACATGTATAGATTGGTCCTTAAAGTGGCTTAAAAAGCACTACCCATACCTGATCGAACCAAAATTGGTATGATTTTGGCCCTCATTTCCTTCTCTTTTCGCTTGATTCTCGGGCATTATTCCATGATTTAATTATGTGAATTGAGTGTTTTCAGATATTTATAAAGTTCAGGGGCATTGGAGTAATATTGGTCAATTAGGGGTGAAACTGTAATTAATGAAGGAGGATTAAATTTATTATGATATTAGAAGAGTTGAGGGACCGAAACGTAATTCGCCAATCTGCCCACGCCACCTCATTAGTGAAATGGTGAGTTTTATGATGGACATTCATTTGGGCTGTTCTAATTGACAGGCCCACACGTGAAGATTAAATGGTAATGTTAGTAAAAGGCCTAAATAATCATGTGTGGTGAGCTCACCATCTCTAAGCCCAACTACACCCCATAGGACTACTAAACGCACCCCACCTTCTTCAAATCTTCATCTTCTTCCTCTAGCTTCACGACCAGCCATGGCTTCCCCCTAAACCCTAACTGCCCTGCTGCTGGAATCACCTTTCCAGTGCCCTACTCTGGCCGGTTGTCGGTCCAATCGAACGGCGGTGATCGTGCGACCCTGATGGACACCGATTCAGCTCACCAAACCTCACCAAATCCACCACGAAATCTGTACCAGCAACTTCGCGAATTCACGTTCGCCACAATCCAAACTGCGAAGTCACCACGAAGAGGAATCCAATAGATTGCCGCGGTTTCTCGTTCTTCGTCGCACAGCGACAGGGAACCAATTTTGCACCTGATGATGTCGCTCCCAATTGTCGCCATTGAAGCAACCGCTAAGATGAGCTGAGAATCAGGTCTGGTTGGTGTGAAAATTACGAAACAATCCCCTTTGAGGGAAATGGTAATTTACCATGTCAGGGAGTGTTTTGGTAATTGACCACCCGAGCCCTAATTTCAATCCCCTATAAATACATCATATTTTTCCTTTTAAAGACAACTCTTGACATCTCTTGACATCTCTTGTGAATCAAGAAACCTCTTTTCTCCACCATTCCTAATCCCACCATTCTCCTCTCTAATAAACACTTAGATTACCTCACCACAAACACTTCTCTCTATCCATTTTCTCCACACCTTTCCTTTGTCACTTTCTATATGACTCCACCTATCTAGACACATCCTCAACACCTACTCTTTGCACAAGATTCAAGCAAGGAAGCTCAAGGAAGCTCAAGGAAGGATGAAGCTTACAAAAGAGACCCAATGGTGATTTCTCTACATTTTACTTCCTTTTCTTGTTTGTAATTATGTGTAATTAAACCCCCATTTTAGGGGATGATTTGAGAGACTTTTTAGACATGAGTATTTATTAAAGTTTTGAATATTATGTTTGCATGAGTATAGTTTTATTTACTTTTTAATTAGATCTTGCACTTATGTGATTAAATGAGTATTGACACACTTGTTGATTACAATCTGTTGTAGGATTATTTGTGATAAAATTGATTGAGTTATTAACACACTTGATTGATTATAGCACATAGTGAATAGGATATGTTGTTGGTGGGGATATCACCCCGATTGCCTAAGCCATTTGATCGTCACAAACCGATTCCGCCGTGACCCCCTCTCCTTAATCGATTAGGCATTGCGGTGGGAAGTTGCTTAGGGTTCGTAGTGACGGTCTAAGCAACACTTTCGAACAAGATCGGTCATTGATTGTGTAGATTGCGCATTAAAGAAGCTATGTATGAATTTGTCATAGTCCATTAGCTACTCTATCATTTCCCTAGAATTTCTATTAATTGTTTAATCCATTTTCTTATCTAGGTTATTGTATTGGATTCCTATCTCTATTCGTATTGTCTTTAATTTCTTGTAATTTAATTTGCATGCATTGTTTGGTGGTTTCTCAAACCACACATTATCCATCTAACCATGATTTACTTTTGTAAGTTCCTTAATTTTGATTGGCTTATTTCATGACAAACCACATTTTAGGGGTTTAATATGTAAGGGTAGTTTAGGGCTTCCTTGCTCGTGACCAAACTTATTTGGAGTTCAAGCCCTCAAGCACAAGAGCTCATTGAAGGTATTATCACTTGTGCTTAACCCTTATTGAAGAGACTAGTTGCACACACACACTTTCATATTGCATTTTTTATGATTGCATTTGTGTCTATCTTATTTGTGTGTTTATATGCTTTTTGGGTATATGATCTTTACTCACACACTTGCACAATTGCATGTGTTTTTCTACGTGAGAAGCTACTGAGAAGGCCGAGCCCTTCTCTGCCGCGGTTGCCGCTGTCATTGGTGTACTGCGGCAATCAAGCGACGGAGATATGTTATCTCTGCCGCGGTACCTGTTGCGGTTGGATAACCGCGGCAGTCAAGCGATAGAGACCCGATGTCTCTGCCGCAGTGCAACTGCCGCGGTCGGACAAACCGCGTCAATCGAGCGACAGCAATAATTTTACTGTGCCGCGGTTATAGTGCTGCGGTTGTTCAATTGCGGCAGTCCGTCAGCGAGAAGCTGAAGCAGTTTTTTTATCAAAACGACACTACTTCATCTAGGGCTCCTATATAAGCATCATCTTCTTCCTAGCTCGTTTTTGGAGAGCTTAAAATCAGATTCAAGAGAGACAAACTCAAACCCTAGAGAGAGAAGCTCCCAAGAACTCATTTTCACTCAACCAAACCACTTCCCATGAGCATCTAGCATCTTCCTAGCATCATCCAAGCATGGGTTTTGTTGATTTATTTGGCTAGGTAATCTCTACATGTTCTACATCTCTTTGCTTCATATTTATGACATGTTTGCCTAGGATTAGCATTTAGTTGTTGATTAAATGCATGTCTTGTTAATTAATGTTGTTTATAACATGATTGAGTCTTTGATTTTGGTTGAGATGAGTTGTTTGTTGATAGCTAGCAATTAGGACCATTTTGCCCTCAAGCTAAGTCTACATGATTTTCATTTAGACATTGATTGTAGGACTCATTGATTGCATTTATTATCCTTGCCATGTTCATTGACAGCTTATATTGATTGGCTTTTGATTGACAATTCCTTAATTGCATAAGTTAATTGCATGTTTTTAGTTCTTGCCATGATTATTGACAACATGTGTTGAATTGGCTTTGTTTGTTGACAATTAGGTTGCTAGAGTCTCTTTGCATCTAATTGAGTCCTCATGTATGTGCATGTAGGCATTGTTGATAACTAGAGTGTTGATTTGCATTATAACATCTAGTTAAGCATTTAGTGTAGCCTAGTATTATTTGCATTTTGGATATTGTCATATATTCACATAGGTTATTAATCTCTTCATTGAGAGTTAAGTCTTGTGACTACCGGTGTGTAATGCTCAAGCAAATTGGACTAGGTTCACTTTTAAAGGCCTGCGGGTAGTAGTGGTGACCATGAGAGGTTGAGGTCAACCTAGGTTGTAAACACCATTACAATTAGTGGATTCGAGGTTCGTGTGTGGCGCACATAACAGCCCATGGTTTTTTCCTGTTGAGGGTTTCCACGTAAAAATCAAGTGTTCTTTAAATTCCGCACTTTTACTTGATTTTTATTGTTTGTTAAATTGGATTAATAGTGATTAATTTTGACTAATCGAAAAATTGGTAATAATCGATTAACAACCCATTCACCCCTCTAGGTTGTTTTAGACACTCTTATATAATATATTTTCAATTGGTATCAGAGCGGGTTCTTAGACATACTTAGGTGATCCTTGCTCTTGCTTGTGTGTCTTGCTTTTGTGTGTTTTGATTGCTACATTCACTTGCATTCTTTTGCATACATTCACCCAAACACTATGAGTGAATTTGGGACTAGCAAAGAGGGAGCGTCGAGCGTGAGGCCACCATTGCTCAAGGGTGACAATTACTCCTCTTGGAAGAGGAAGATGGAGTCCTATCTATTGGCGATAGACGATAGGGTATGGATGGTGATTGAGGATGGATTCACACCTCCAACCGTGACCGCCGAAGATGGAAGCATTGTGCCCAAGCAGGCTCAATGGAGTACCGAAGAGTTTGAAGCTTCAAAGTGGAACAATAAGGCCATGCATGCCTTGCTTAGTGCAATGGATAAGAGTCAATATAAACTCATCCAAATCACCAAAAATGCACATGAAGCTTGGAAAATCTTGGAAACGGCACATGAGGGAACCGAAGTGGTGAAAGACTCTAATGTGGCATTTGGTTAAATGGCGGAATGGTAATCGGAATGGGAATGGGAATGAGAATGAGAATGAGAATGGGAAGGGAAGGGAAGGGAAGGGAATGGAATGGAATGGAAAGCTGATTTCTTTGTTTGGTTGGGACTTTAGAATTAGCATCTGAATCAGTATTATTTTGTTTGGTTAACAACTGAATAGAATGAAATTAAATGTATTTCGACCAAAATACCCCTAATTATAAAATATTCATAATAACATGATATATTATGGATAATAATAATAATAAAATATAAAAGTATATATAATATTATATTTATATATAATATTATATATATTATTATAATATATAACAAATCATATATATAGATATATACATATATACATATATATATTATAATATATAACATATTATATATAAAAAATATATATTATAATAAAATAATATATATTACATAGTAATATATATAATATAAATATTATTATATATATTTTAATATATGTTTATATATAATATATATTATTTATTAGTAATATTAGGGGTACCTGCCACCCGACTGGTATAAGAGCCTGTCTCGACTACCTAGAGTCCAGGTAAAGAGTTAGACTATTACAAGTATCATAGAAATGGTATAGAAGAAAGAATTTTTAGAAATGGCAAACACTACCACTACTCCCTCTGCTGCTACTTTAGTCCCTACTAGATTATCTTCTTCTATGTCTCTACCTTCTCCTACTATCCAAAGAACCCAGTCAAATAGGATACAGGATTTAGTAGAATACACTCATATCCCTGCCTCTGCTCAAATAAATGAAACTTCTCTCCCCCCTTCTTAACCCGTATAACATCTTCAAAAGAAACAGATCTCTTGCTACTCGAATGGATCGTCTTGTTCAAACAAGACCTCCTCCCATCAAAGAATACGTCCAGTCCATAGGGTTAGACAAGTGCCTAATTCCGGCCTCACCAAGTAAACAATATGTTGGTCTTGTCATTGATCAGAAAATGATAGATCAATGGATCAGAGAAGGTTACTCCCATCTCCACATAGGTGCTGTCTGTATCATTCTCTCCCTACACGGCCGAAAAGGCTTACCTGTTACTGCCAGGCTGGCCTTGCTCAACACCATTTATACTCAATATGAACAAGCTGTCGTTGGTACTTGCCTATCTACTCTTCATGCTGGAAGTATATCTCTCACTTACTATCCAAATTTCAACATTCCTTTGAGAGATCAGAATCTCCACAACTGCCTGAAAGTTCAAGTTCAGATCCTTAGTGCTATTATGCAATCAAACTCTTATATGGCTACCCTTCATCATCAACTTGCCTACCGGCTTCAGGATCACGCCCTTGACCTCCCTCTTCCTGGGCATAATGGTGACACCATCTTTATCAAAGCTGAAAGAGAGGATGAAGTCCCTACCATCCTTCAGATCCCTAAGCAATTGCCTAGAGACAAGCTTACGGAAACCATGCCCCTCGAATGGATCACGAACTATGAAAAGGCATTCGAGAATGTAGCCCTTGTTGTCGCTACAGATACAAAATATGTCCACCAACCAGATGGTTCCATCAAAACAATTTATGAACCCCTCACCGGTTCCAAGACTCCTTTCAGCTCAGACACTCCTCCGATCTTCCAGGCTCTTATGATCAAGCTAGTCACCGCTGAAGATGACATTCCTATCCACAGTTTTGAAGCTGATGGATCTCCGATCTACACCAATAAGATCAATGGTCACTTCATCTGGGATGTTGATCCTAATATGTGTGACGCAGACTGTATATGTCGAGATTGTCTTAAAGATACTTCTTCTACTTCCTGTAAACCCTGGAACAAACCTTTCAAACCAGAAAACCCTGACAGTCCCTGGATAGGCTTACATCCTATCAAAAACAAACCCTTACCCATTTATGACAGAGCATTACAGATCTTACGATCTGAAGGTCTTCTACCTCCATAGCCTGAACTTGCAGTTCCATATTTACCTCCACTAGTCCCTTGTTATATGACTTCAGATTATGACTGTGATTTTCCGCCACTCGAGCCATCTTCGAATTTTGAGAAAACTTGTTTCTCTAGACTTTTTGTCCAAACCACTGAAGTTCTACCTGATGGTTCTCTTAAGCAGCCTTCCTAGGCTGAACAGGTCATCAACTGGCAATCTCACAATGCCAGGGCTCAAAACAGAGTTTTACACTCTATTGATCAGAAGATTGATCGCGTTACACGTCACGTTTCTCAACACGATCATCATCTCCAGACTCTTGATGCCACTTTTAGAGACATGTCCTCTGATCTCCAGTCCAGAATTACAAAGCTACATTCCGATCTTCACAGATATATTGATCATGGGTATTCTGGCCTAGATTTTGATGAAAAAGAAAGAGAAATCTAACATCTTAAAGAACAGCTTGAGCAGATGAACATAGATTTTTCTTATAGACCAAAACCTTATTCTCATTCACAATCACTGTTCTTCCCTATGTCTCCTACTCACTCGCCTCCATCCAAACCTGATGATTTCTCCAGACATTTTCGATCCACTGGTGAACTATTATGAAAATATCCTATACTTTCTTCTCCACCAGAGAAACCTAAGAAAAGGTCCCCTTCCAAGCGAAAAGACAAACAAGCTGCTTCAAGTTCATATGACCCAGTTCTGTTTGCCTCTAAAACATTCTCCTCTCTATCCAAGTCCGATATGGCGTCCTTTTCTGAAGATATTTCCTCCCAGTCTTCCCAATCATCTTGTCATTCGTCCTGGCTGAATACTGTAGCCTCCTCTCCTCATGATCATGCAAATCTTACCCAAATTTTTATGGCATCTCGCACAGACCCTCAACCTTTAACACAGACCTATGAGTCTCCTGATGAAACCGCCTCCACTGGTCCCATTCCCTTTGTCGAAGAACCACTATAACCTGTTCCGGGTCGTCCTCCGCCCAAACCAACAAATGGCCATTGGTTTAATCTTGACGACTCTTCTCCTAATTCCTGGAGAAAACGGGTTTCTGAGATGAGCACATGGCTTGACCTACAAATGGCTAAATCTGAACAGAACCTTGAAACAATCTTACGAGAATTCGTCTCGCGGTTCACTGGTTCTCTCAGAGATTGGTACCAAACTCTCGGTGAGTACAGACAACTCCAATTTGTTAGAGTTCCCTTAGCATTCCAAGCCATGGGATATATTTCTAGAGAATTTTTTGGAGATCCTGACCATTTCTATAAGCAGGCTAGACAAGAATTATTTGACATGCGTTGTTATTCCCTCAAGAGAAAGGACATTGTGTTCCATTATAAACGGATGTCCCAAAGATATCACACTCTTGGTGGTATCAATGATCATAGCCTTAAACAAGTCTATGTTAACTCTCTTCCTGACGAGCTCCAAGATGAGATACAAAGAAAAATAGACACCTCATGACGTTCTCTCAATGACACATCCTTAGGTGAACTCCACATGTATGCTCTGAGCTCCCTTGATAAACTCTGTGCCACTCAATGATTCTTCTCTAAGATGCTCACAGAAGGCAAGAAACTACAGTCCCAATGTTAACAGCCTTTTTTCCAAATCAAGTGCAAATCCTTAGACTCCTGCACATGCAAGACTAAAAAGAAGAATCATTTCAAATGCTTCAAGAATAAAAAAGGTAGTTCCAAAAGATTCAAGTTGTTCAGAAATAAAGCAAAACGAGGCTGGAATAAATTCCAAGGTGTTATATCTGTGGCAAACCAGGACACTTTGCAAAGAAATGTCCCAACAAGAAAGCCAAATCCGCCAGACTAGTTCAGCAGTTAAAAGACATTGCTGATGAAGTTCCGTCCGACGCAGACATTGAATCAATCTTCTCTGAACAAGATAGCGCAGATCACACCACAACCTTTGTTCTCCAAGAAGATCTTTCTAACTTAGAATATTCTGGCTCCTCAGACTACAGCTCTATTCCAGAATCCTATCAGGCTATTCAGCTTATTTCTCATTCCGGTCCTCAAGCTCCGGTTCGGATTTTGCCTTACAAATACTCCAAACTGGTTGATGTCATCGCTTATTTTGACACAGATTCTCACACCACAATGATGAATCCAAAGGTCCTTCCTCCAGAATTTTGGAAGCCCCATGTTCGGCATTTCAAAGCCGCTGATGGAAAAGTTTTTTCTACTAATCTCATTTCTAGAAAAAGGATTGGTATTAAGTTCTTTCCATCCTTCACTCTTTGGGTCCATGTCATCGGTACTCCTCTTCCAGATAAAGACATCCTCCTAGGCTGGGATGTTTTCTGCCAAAGTAAATCCCTCAGAATTCTCCCTACCTGGATTCGATACAAAAAGGATTTCAAAGCCTTTTCTGATGTTCCAAAGATCTTCCCACTCTCAGAGATTCAATCACCCTTTGAACTAATTCAGAAGAAATTGCTCCAACTTTGTGCTGACAGTCATGCAACTTTCTCTCACCCTTCTCCTTTGTGGAAAAATCCAGATTTCTTTATTAAGCTCCCTTTTAAGCTTAATGAAGATAATAATCCTACGAAGGTGACCCACTCAGGCATGTCTCCTTCGGACCTCCAACTGGCCAATGAAGAATGCAATGAACTTCTTCGTCAAGGTCTGATCAAACACACTTCTTCCCCTTAGGCATGCCAAGCCTTTTATGTTGAAAAACGCTCCGAGTTACTCAGAGGAAAAAAGAGACTGGTCGTCGATTACAAACCTCTCAACCTTTTTCTCAGAGATGACAAGTTTCCTGTTCCTAAGCCAAATGTCTTATTCTCTCAGCTCCCTAGAGCCACGATTTTCTCAAAATTTGATCTCAAAGGTGCCTTATGGCAAATTGGCATCCATCCAGATGAAAGGTATAAAACTGCATTCTGTCTCCCCAATGCACAATACCAATGGACAGTTCTACCTTTTGGTTTAAAAACTGCTCCATCCCTTTTCCAAAAGGCCGTTACCAGAATTTTCTATCCCCTCTTACACTCAGCCCTCATCTACGTTGATGACATCCTCCTGTTCTCTCCAGATGATATCTCTCACAATATTCTTCTCCAATAGTTTCATGACATTGTTCATCACTACGGTATCATGCTCTCCGAAAAGAAAAGCATAGTTGGCAAACCCGAAATTGAATTTCTTGGCATGAACATCTCTAACGGTCAATACCGCCCTGGTCCTTATCTAGCTGTCCGGTTGTTAGATTTCCTGATTCTGATCTCAGTGTGAAACAAGTCCAACGATTTCTTGGTATCGTCAACTATGTCAGAGATTTTATTCCACATGTCAGTCGTTACACCTCAGTTCTCTCTACGCTCCTCAAGAAGCGTCCTCCTCCCTGGAGTTCCATCCATACTGAGGCTGTTATCAAATTAAAGGAGATCTCCCAATCTCCTCCTGCCTTCACCATCCCTTCTTCTGGCCAGCTTATCCTCCAAACTGATGCCAGCGATATTTTCTGGGGTTCCGTTCTCATCGAAGACCGAGACGGTCAAAGGAGATACTGTGGTCATACTAGTGGCAAATTCAAAGATGCCCAACAGCATTATCACACTATCTATAAAGAGATTCTTACAGTTAAATACAGAATCCAAAAGTTGGATTTTCACCTTAGGACAAGGAACTTTATTGTTGAAATGGACAACTCATCTTTCCCAAAGATACTCGATTTTCGCAATAAGATTCCTCCCAATCCTCTCCTTTTGAGACTCAAAGATTGGTTTGCTCGGTATGACTTCACTGTATGCCACATGAAAGGCCACCATAATATAATTGCTGATATGCTCTCTAGACCTTAACTATTTCATCTCATCACTCCCACAGGTCACTATCCTCTTATATTCATGACTTTTCCTGCTGGTCCCTCATCGTCCCCACCAGACATACCTGATTACTCATTTCCACCATAACTCGTGGCTACATTGCCACCTAATCATCAACCTTCTCTGGATCAGATCCAGACCTTCGCCAAGGCTCATCTTCCGATCTACTTATCCCAAATCATCAGTCAAGATTGTCGACACACCGTCAACAATCTGTTCAGACCATTTCTTGACCCATTCATAATGCCGCCATTCTACTACTTCTCCCATCAACTCCTTTGGTTCCTCTAGTGTTTATCAGTTCTACACCACCATGCCATCGTTTTTCCACTCCAGGCTTTATATGGACATCTCCATGATCTGTCCCAATAGAATTCTCTGTTATGGATTTTCCTCCAATGGTTCACATCCTTAACAAATTGGAAAAACGAACTCACTAAACTTATGGGACAATATAACCTTTGGAAGCTTGATTATGAGTCAGCTACCTCTGTTTGCTGCATATGGATACTCCACAGGCCTTACAGATACAATCCCCACAGCAGGCTCTTATGGACAGCTAACACCAGTTACGAATGGTTTACCACTTATGATTATCAAAAAACATACACCAACAATCTCCAGATCTCACTGCTCAATTTCCTCTATGATGTTAATCATGTCTCCACCGACGAAGTCTTCATCCTTCCTAACATCCCTAGAGACCCCTCTCAGAGCTGGAACCCTTTCCAAGATTCCTACATGATTGACTCTCAAGACCCCTTTGATTTCGCTTGGCCCTGCTCCATCTGTGGAACCCAAGACTCAGATGATGAATATCACGCCACTTGCAATCTGTCTAGTCCGTGACCTCAGCAGCCCGTGATTAAAGCTCGTGACCTTATCAGTCTCCAGTGACCAATCTTATCTCCATCCTGTGAATTTTAATGCTTTAATTATTGTACGTTACTTTTGTAGTTTTCCTTGTTGGGTTGTAATTATTGTAGGCCACCGGCCCCTTTAGTTTGCTTTTATTTTTGCCACGTTGATGGCTTTTTCTTGTGTGTTTTTTTTGGATGTATCTTGTCTCTCCCTCTATATAAGGAGAACTCGTCCCTTGTAAAAACCAGAAGCAAAAATCAATAAAATTTCTTGTGTGTTATAACTCTTATGTCTTTCTAAACACTTCCTCTCCTTCCTTCGAAAGCCTATCTATGATATAAGTGATAGTCTGTAATAATCTCAGTATGCTCTGTGCTTGCCTCTGATTGAGGATCCTGCACATCAAAAAATGAGATTGGTCCTTTAGGGTTAATGTCCTTGTCTGTCTCTGGAAGGTTGAAACGTTAGTACCCTGTTTAGGCCGTGGTTAGGCCGCTATTATGGGGAAAGCTCTATAGACCCTAAAGAGGCACCCAGGGGTACCTGCCACCCAACTGGTATATAATATAATATAATTATATATTTAATAATATATAATTAAATATATAATATATACTTTTATATTTTATTATTATTATCCAAAATATTTATTATATATTATATATTATTATATTATTTAATATAATAATATATATATATATATATATATATATATATCTCCTACCTTCTACTCATGCAGACCTTACTCAAGTTTTCATGGCATCTCGCACAGATCCTCAGCCTTCAACAAGAACCTATGAGTCTCCCGATGAGACTGCCTCCTCCACTCCTGCTCCTTTTGTCGAAGAACCTCCAGAACATGTTCCTGGCCGTTCTCCTGCTAAACCTACCAATGGCCCTTGGTTTACTCTTGATGACACTTCTCCTGGTTCCTGGAGAAAAAGGGTTTCAGAGATGAGCGCATGGCTTGACCTACAACTGGCAAAGTCTGAACAGAACCTTGAAACAATTCTACGTGAGTTCGTCTCTCGTTTTACTGGTTCTCTCAGAGATTGGTACCAAGCTCTTGGTGAATACCGACAACTCCAATTTGTCAGAGTCCCCTTAGCCTCCCAAGCCATGGGATACATATTCAGAGAATTCCTTGGTGATCCTGACCATCTCTATAAACAGGCTCGACAAGAATTCTTTGACATGCGTTGCTGCTCTCTCAAAAGAAATGACATTATGTTCCATTACAAGCGGATGTCTCAACGATATCATACCCTTGGTGGAATTAATGATCATAGTCTTAAACAAGTCTATGTCAACTCCCTTCCAGATGACCTTCAAGATGAGATACAACGAAAAATAGACACCTCAGGACGATCTCTCAATGATACATCCTTAGGTGAACTCCACATGTATGCTCTCAGCTCTCTGGATAAACTCTGTGCCACTCAAAGATTCTTCTCCAAGATGCTCACAGAAGGCAAACACCTGCAGTCCCAATGCCGTCAACCTTCTCTTCAAATCAAGTGCAAATCCTTGGGCTCTTGCACCTGCAACACGAAGAAGAAGAATCATTTCAAACGTTTCAAAAACAAGAAAGGCAGGACTAAACGTTTCAAGTTCTTCCGCAAAAAAGCACAGCGCGGTTGGAATAAATCCCAACGCTGCTACATTTGCGGCAAACCCGGACATTATGCTAAGAAATGTCCCAACAAAAAGGCAAAGTCCGCCAGATTAGTTCAGCAGTTGAAAGATATTGCTGATGAAGTTCCATCCGATGCAGACATTGAATCCATCTTCTCTGAACAAGATCAGGCAGATTCCTCCACGACCTTTGTTCTTCAAGAAGATCTTTCTGATTCAGACTATTCTGGTTCCTCTGACTACAGTTCTATCCTAGAATCCTATCAGGCTACTCAGCTCGACTCTCATTCCGGTCCCCAAGCTCCGGTTCGGATTCTACCTGCCAAGTACTCCAAACCTGTTGATGTCATCGCTTATTTCGACACAGGTTCTCATACTACAATGATGAACCCAAAGGTCCTTCCTCCATAATTTTGGAAATCCCAGGTTCGGCATTTTCAAGCCGCTGATGGAAAAGTTTTTTCCACTAATCTGATTTCCCAGAAGAAGATTGGTATTCAGTTTTTCCCATCCTTTACTTTTTGGGTCCAAGTCGTCGGCACTCCTCTTCCAGATAAGGATATCCTCCTCGGCTGGGATGTTTTCCGCCAATGTTACTCTCTTCGGATTCTCCCTACTGGCATTCGATACAAAAAGCATTTCAAAGCTTTTTCTGCCATTCCGAAGATTTTCCCGCTCTCAGAAATCCAAGCCCCTTTTGAACATGTTCAGCAAAAATTGCTCCTGCTTTGTGCTGACAATCATGCCACTTTCTCTCATCCTTCTCCTCTGTGGAAGAATCCAGATTTCTTTATCAAGCTTCCCTTTAAGCTTAATGAAGATACCTCCTCTCCCTGGGCGTGTCAAGCCTTTTACGTTGAAAAACGCACTGAATTGCTCAGAGGAAAAAAGAGATTAGTCGTGGATTACAAGCCTCTCAACCTCTTTCTCAGAGATGATAAGTTTCCTGTTCCCAGACCAAATGTCTTATTCTCTCAACTTCCAGGTGCTACGATCTTCTCCAAATTTGATCTCAAAGGTGCTTTTTGGCAAATTGGTATTCATCCAGATGAAAGATATAAGACAGCGTTCTGTCTTCCTAATGCTCAATACCAATGGACTGTTCTCCCTTTTGGTTTAAAGACTGCTCCATCCCTTTTTCAAAAGGCTGTTACCAGGATTTTTCATCCTCTCTTACACTCAGCACTCGTCTACATTGATGATATCCTCCTGTTCTCTCCAGATGATACCTCTCACAATCTCCTTCTCCAACAGTTCCATGACATTGTTCATCACTATGGTATCATGCTCTCTGAAAAGAAAAGCATAGTTGGGAAATCTGAAATTGAATTTCTTGGAATGCACATTTTCAACGGCCAATACCGTCCTGGTCCTCATTTGGCTGTCCGATTGTTGGACTTCCCCGATTCTGATCTCAGTGTGAAACAAGTTCAACAGTTTCTCGGAATCGTCAACTATGTCAGAGATTTCATTCCACATGTCAGTCCTTACACCTCAGTTCTTTCTACACTCCTCAAGAAGCGTCCTCCTCCCTGGAGTTCCTCCCACACTGAGGCCGTCATCAAATTGAAGGAGATCACTCAATCTCCTCCTGCCCTCGTCATCCCTTCTTCGGGCCAGCTCATCCTCCAGACGGATGCCAGTGATATTTTCTGGGGAGCCGTTCTCATTGAAGATCGAGACGGTCAAAGGAAATACTGTGGTCATGCTAGTGGAAAATTCAAAGATGCCCAACAGCATTATCACACTATCTATAAAGAGATTCTTGCTGTCAAATACGGAATCCAAAAGTTGGATTTTCATCTCAGAACAAGAAACTTTATTGTTGAAATGGACAACTCATCTTTTCCAAAGATACTCGATTTTCGCAATAAGATTCCTCCCAATCCTCTCCTTTTGAGACTCAAAGATTGGTTTGCCCGATATGACTTCACTGTTCGTCACGTGAAGGGCCATCATAATATAATTGCTGACATGCTCTCCGGACCTCCACTCACTCATCTCATCACATCCACAGGTCATTATCCTCTTGTCTTCATGACTTCTCCTGCTGGTCCCTCATCATCTCATGCTGGTCCCTCATCATCCTCACCAGCCATACCTGATTACTCATTCCCACCAGAACTCTTGGCCACGTTGCCACCTGATCATCAGCCTTCTTTAAATCAGATCCAGTCTTTCGCCAAGACTCAACTTCCGGTCTACCTAGCTCAGATCAACAGACAAGACTGTCGTCACACTGTCAACAACCTGTCCAGACCATTTCTTGACCCGTTTATAATGCCACCTTTCTACTATTTTTCTCCTCAACTCCTTTGGTTCCTCTGGTGTTTATCAGTTCTCCATCATCATGCCATCGTCTTCCCACTTTAGGCCCTATACGGTCATCTCCATGATCCTTCTCAACGGAACTCTCTGTTATAGGTTTTCCTCCAATGGTTCACGTCCTTGACCAACTGGAAGCGCGAACTCACTGAGCTCATGGGCAAATATAACATTTGGAAACTTGATTATGAATCAGCTGCCTCTGTATGCTGTATATGGATCTTCAATAGGCCCTACAGGTACAATCCCCACAAAAGACTCCTCTGAACTGCCAACTCCAGTTATGAATGGCATACCACATATGATTATCCAAAAATGTATCCACAAATCCTTCAAGTCGGTCTGCTCAATTTCCTCTGTGATGTTAATTATGTCTCCACCGACGAAGTTTTCATCCTACCAGATATTCCCAGAGACCCCTCTCAAAGCTAGAACCCTTTTCTGAATTCATACATGATTGACTCTCAGGACCCCTTTGACGCTGCATGGCCCTGCTTCATCTGTGGAGCCCAAGATTCAGATGATGAAAATCATGCCAACTGTAATATGTCTTCTAGTCCGTGATTCAGCTTCGCTCAAATCAAAGATCTCAACCCGTCACGTGAAATGAAATAATTCACTTTCTTTTTGCTATTTTGTTTTATTAGGCAACTGTTTGGCCTTATTAGGTTTAATTATGATATTTCGTTTTATTAGGCATATTTTGTCTTTTTTCAATTTGAAAGTCTGTAACCTTTGGCCGATGGCCCTGCTTTGCTTTAGCTAGGTGTCTGCCACGTTTGTGGCCTTACTGTATAATAGGTTTGTCTGCACTCTATCTCTCCGCCTATATAAGGAGAGCTTGTCACTTGTGTAATCCAAGAAACACATCAATAAAAATTTTCCTTGTGTGTTAACTCTCATGTCTTGCTAAATTGTTCCTCTTCTTCCTTTGAATACCATGTCACTCATATAAATAGCAGTCTGTAATTATCTCAGTATGCTCTGTGCTTGCCTCTAGGTTGAGGATCCTGCACATCAGAAGATGAGATTTGTTAGCTTTTTGGCTTAAGGTCCCTGTCTGTCTCTAGTGGGTTGGAAAGTTAGTACCCTGTTCAGGCCGTGGTTAGGCCGCCATTGTGGGGAAAACTCTAAAGACCTGTATGAGAGGCACCCAGGGGTACCTGCCACCCGAATGGTATATATAATAATACAATATATAATACATATAATAATACAATATATAATACATATAATAATATATATATTATATTATAATATAATATATATAATAATATAACATATAATAATAATATATATATATAATATAATATATAATACATATATATATTATATAATATATATTTATATATCATTAATATAATATATAATGATAATATATTATTTTTGGAAAGGAGGGTATTTTTGGAATGTAGTTTGTGCATATGAGGGCTTTTATGGAATAAATTTCTTACATTGGAATGGAATGGGCATTCCATTGAAAAATCAATGGAATGCCCATTCCACCAAAATGGTGGAATCACCATTCCAATGGAATGCCCGTTCTATTGGATTTTAATCAACCAAACATATGGAATGGATTCCATTCCATTCCATTTCATTCTTGCCCATTCCAACCAACCAAACGCCACCTAAGCTCCAAGTGCTCCAAACCTTATTCGAGACTTTTAGGATGAAGGAGCATGAGTGCTTAAATGACTTCCAAGTGAAGTTGATGGATATCGTCAATCAAAGCCATCAACTAGGTGACCCATACTCGGATAAGAGGATCAAGCAAAAGATTATGAGGTCACTACCTCCTAGATTTGAATCCAAGGTGACGGCACTTGAAGAAAATGTTGACTTCAAGAAGATGAAGTCGAGTGAAGTAATTGGAAGGCTTCTTGCCTATAAGTCAAGAAAGGCTCCTACCTCCTCATCTCCCAAGAAGAAAAAGGGAATGGCCTTGAAGACCTCCAAAGTTGAAAAGGAGGATGATGACTCGGATGAAGACGTGGCTCAAATGGTGATGAGATTCAAGAAGTTCTTGAGGCTACAAAAGAATGATTCCAAGAAGGTTGAGTCAAGCCAAGAGAAGTCTTCAAGAAAAGACATTCAATGCTGTGAATGTGGAGGATATGGTCATATCTTCAAGGTTTGTGGTAACTTGAAGAACAAGAGAAATGGAAAGAAGATGGCCACCTCATCAAGTGATAGTGAGAGTGTAGAAGATTCTTCAAGTGATGAAGAGCTTGCAAATTACTACACGGCATTTGGAGCCTCTCATGTGGATGTTGGAGAAGAAGGCAAAAATGCCTTTATTTGTGACCTTGAAGAAGGAGTAGATGAAAATGTATCTAGAAGTGTGATTGATGTAGCTACGCATAGGGAAGTTGACTCAATTAGTGAGAGGCAATGTGATGAGTGTTGCTCATACTCATGTGATGGCGATGACTCAGACTTGGAGAGTTTTGACAACAAGGAAAGAATGAGTTATGAGGATTTTATGACATTCTTCATGACTCCTTGAAGAAGAAAAATAAGGAGATTTTTGTGTTGAAGGAAGATAATCTTCAACTAAGAGAAAAGGTGATTCTCTTAGATGAGGAAGTAAAACTTGTCAAAGAAAATGAGGACAAGTTGAAGGAAGAGCTTGAAGAAGCAAGGATGTCACTTGCTAAATTCACTTCGGGTACGGAGAAGCTCAACATTATGCTAGGTTATGGGAAGATGCCTAGTGACAAGAGAGGCCTAGGTTTTGTTGATGAGGAAGTCACACCATCATCCAACAAGACAACTTTTGTGAAGGAAATTGTTCCTAAGTTGCCTCCTCAATCTTCTTACTGCAAGAAGACTCTTGAAGTGGGTGAATCTTCTAAGAGTGCTCCTATGAAGATTTTCAAGGACAAAGAGATAAGGTATCTATAAGTTTTAAAGAAGGCTAAGATCAAGCAACCTCAAGCTCAAGGAAAAAGCTTAGCTTCACCTTCACCTTCTCAACACCCTAGGAGGAAGATTGATCTTGGAGAATCATCCAAGAATGGCCAAATGAAGATGCCAACAAAGGGTAAAGCTCAATCTCAACGTTCAAGAGCTCAACACCCAAGCTTTGCTCAACCAAGGAGACACATTCAACCGGCTCAACCACCTTAATAGGCTACACCACAAAGGTGCCACCAATCGGCTCAAGCTCCAAAGAGAAGCAAACCGATGCACCATCAAAGACAACCTCATCAACATGGCAATTCCTCTATGAGATCTCAATGCAATGGTATAAATTCTTACATTGTACCTACTTGTCATTTTTGTGGTATGATTGGTCACTTAAGACCAAATTGCTTTGATTACGTCAAGAGCTGTAGGTTAGAGAGCATGAAAGAAAAACGATTGAAAAAGAGGGCAAGTTTGCATAAACCTAGGGAATTTAGAAACATGTCTATGACCACTAGAAATGATAAAGTGGAACCTAGGTGGGTTAGAAAGAATGAACCCGCTTGCTATTGTGCTAATGTGATACCCATAGATGCAACTAGGTCCAATGGACTTAGTAAGTCTATAGGGACTCATGTCTCCCATTGACTTGGTTGGAATTGACCCCTTGTGGGGAGCTCAAGCAAAGAGAGCAAACTTGCATGAATTGTCATATGCAAAAAGTTGATTAAATTTATGCTCTTTTGATAATTGCTTGAGATTGTTGGTTGCACATATATGCTTATATGTTCCTTTTTCATAATAAGTGTGCACAATTGCTTTACTTGCAATCCATGTCATATTTATGCTCAAACATGCATTTTTGGACTAGGAGAATTGTTGTATATATAATTTCGCCAAACAGCCACGTCATCAAAGGAATCAATAAATGTCGAAGAACAGGTTGCCCCGTCACTCATCGACCAGGTCAAAGGAGAAAACGTGGACCAGTCAGTATCTAAAACGTCAAGTCAATAAAGTCAAAAGTGTGGTCGCCAGAGCTAGATACGTACTCGCCAAAGATAGAAACATGGTTGCCGAAGGGTAATACCCAGGAAGAGAGATGTTCACCGCATCAGCGTATTAGGTACAAACCGACTCGGTAGAAACACGAAAATAAACCCTAAACTCCCAGAAGACTCACGATAACCAGGAGTCATGGGAAAGGGCAGAGAGAACAAATCCTAATCCAATACAACATGGGACTCCCAATTCAAATCCAAGAGGAAGTCCTACTACCAACACGACAAAGATCGAGGGAAAAACCCTAATTAACATGTATAAATAGAACCATCTAACCCAGGAGGAAGGGGTTCGAAAACCTAAAGAGAGAAAAACAATAATTCGAGAGATTTGAGTGTGTAACCGAAATAAAGGAACTATAGTGATATTTTCTTGTCCTCCGGGACGCCGTGGTTTTTTCCCATTCAAGGGTTTTCCACGTAAATTGGTCTCTTGCATGCATTGATTTTCTTTCTTAATTGACGATTGTTTTGATTTAATTGTTGGTCGCGTGGTAATCCAAATTTCACCGTCAACAATTGGCGCTAGAAGGAGGGGGTGATTGAACAGAAACTTCGAAGAACCCTTGCGACTTGAAAACATGAACAGCGACAGGAATGGCAACTCCAGCGGAGATCAGATTGTTGAGGCAACTGCGCCAATAGGCGATGGGGCGACGACAATCGAGGAACAATCGGCGGCAACACCAGGAGCTAGGGCAACCAACCCAGGAACTCTACAATACTTCCAAACTGCATTGATGAATTTGATCAACGAGGCTAACAAAATAGGACTCTCACTTCCCATAGGCCCGGGAATCTCTTCTCCCTACGAATTAGCCACACCTGGAATCCAGTCGCTCGGGAGATTACGGTCAGAAATCCACATTGCAACCCCTGATGCTCAAGTAAGGCAGACCCTTGAAGAAACTCCGCAGGGTCACCCAGAAGGTTTCGAGAAAAGAAGATATGGAAAGAGAAAACGTGTGGCGAATGACGAAACCCCGGAGATGCAAGATCACGGACAGATACATGGGATAAATTCCAATGACACACACCAAAGGAGATGGCGGAGACACCGCTCAATCTCATCTGAAGACAGAAGTCCCCGACAAAGAAGAGAATTACCATCCAAAAGGGTACGACGAAGAAGGTCTAAGAGTGCGGAAGATCAGATTGGTAGGAATTCGAATGATAAGGATAACTATGGGAGAATGACAATCAAGAGCAGACTCGATCCAGCCAGAGAACCAACTGGCCATCGAGATGTCATTTTGCAAGAGCTGTCGAGAAAGGTTTCAGCAATGGCACGGAGATGGTCGCAACGTGTCTTCAAATGATGAGTTAGAGAGTCCATTCGTCGATCACATTGCTCGCACCCAGTTCCCAGATAGATTCAGAATGCCAACCATTGAACAGTATAAGGAAAGCAGAGATCCGAAGGAGCATGTTCACCGATTCCGCAATATTATGGCCCAGTATTCATCCAATGACGGACTGCTATGCCTCACCTTCCCGCAAACATTCGGCGACCTCGCCTCTAGGTGGTTTAGAAGACTTCCACCCGGAAGTGTAAGTAATTTCTCAAACCTCAGCAAAGCGTTCATAAGACAATTCATGGGGAGCGTGCAGAGAAGGAAGTCACTTGCCCATCTATCAAATCTGAAGCAGGAGCGCAATGAGTCGATCAAGAAGTATCTAGCAAGATTCGGGAAGGAGGTTGCCCAAATTGAGGACGTCAGTGATGTAGCTGTTATCGCCGCTTTCACCAATGGGTTGCAAAGTGGGCGACTATCCTTTGATCTGCGAAGGGATAGGCCAAAAACTTATGAGGAGATGATGGAAATAGCTGGCGATTATGCATTGGCAGAAGAGGAGGAAGTAGCGCAAGAGGGTAGCTACGTACATGGCCACAAGCCTGACTCAAAATCAGAGCATAAGGATAACAAGAAGACGCAGGCGCGTGATCGCCAGAGAGACAAAAAAGGCCAAAAGGGACATCCAAGGGAAAACAAGGGAAATAACCAAGCCAGTAGGTTTCAAGGGAGGTACAACCATTACACCCCCTTAGCTGGCGATCAAGAGGAAATACTTTCTATGGTAGAAGACAAAGGACTTGCCAAATACCCTCGGCAACAATCAGCTAATGCTAGGAGAGATACAACCAAATACTGCCGATTTCATAAAGATCATGGGCATGAAACTTCAAAGTGTTTCCAGTTGCGTGACCACATTGAGAGCTTGATCAGAGATGGGCACCTAAAAGATTTTACTTTGAAAGGTGACAAGCAAGGTGGTCGTCAAGACAACCGCCAAGGGAACGGGCAGGAAAGGAGGAGTCCAAGGAGAAACAACCCTAACGCCACTATAAACACCATCTTTGGCGGGCCCCATACTAGGAAAAACAATCGAGAAAGGATGTCAGAAGTCCGAGAGGTAATGCAAGACAGCAGAAACATGGAGATTAATTCTGTGTAGAGGAACCCCAAGAAAGGAAGAGAAGGACATAACCCCATAACATTCACAGCAAAAGACTCCAACGGAATTGATGCAAAACCTAATGATGCAATCGTAGTAGGAGTTCAAATTGCACACAGGGATGTCTTTCGGGTAATGATTGACAACGGAAGTTCAGCAGATAGTTTAAGTGCTAGAGTGTACGATGAGCTACGACTGGATAGGAAAGATCTAGAACCCTTTCATGTACCGCTAAAAGGTTTCGGGGGCACAGAAGTGAGATCTTTGGGAACTGTGAAACTGCCGGTGAGGTTTGGTACAGTACCATACCGGTGAACAATCCTGTTGGATTTTGTTGTAGTCGACATCCATAATTGGCCGTATAATGCTTTGCTTGGCCGACCGTTTCTTAACAAAGCTTGAGCTGTCACTTTAACCCACGCCTTGAAGGTAAAGTTCCCCACAGAATTTGGAGTCGGAGAACTGAAAGGGTCACAGGAGATGGCTCACTGCGCTAACCTTTCAATCTTTAAAGATAAGGCAGGGATGGATAACTTAAATATATTCGAGGTAAATAAAGAAGTACATGAAGAAAATCCGGAAGCATTCGAATTGGACCCAAGGGACAAAGCGAGCAGAGAGAAGGAAGAGCCAACTGAGTCAATTGTTCTAAATGAAGCAGAATCGGATAAAACAGTCAGGATCGGAGCAAGGTTGGCTGAACGAGTCAAGAGAGATGTGACAAGCTTGCTAAAAGAGTACAAGGGGATTTTCGCTTGGAGCCATGAGGACATGCTGGGAATTGATAGAGGCATTATTTCACACAACCTGGCTGTAAACGAAAAATGCAAACCGGTGGTGCAAAAAAGGAGAAGCTTCAACCCAGAGAGAAGTGCGGCGATAAAAGAGGAGGTGTCCAAGCTGCTCGCCGCAGGGTTAATCAAAGAAGTTAAGTACCCGGAATGGATGGCGAATGTAGTTCTAGTGAAGAAGAAGAATAGCCAATGGAGGATGTGCGTCGACTTTACCGACCTAAACAAGGCCTGCCCCAAGGATAGCTTCCCGCTATCAAGAATTGACCAATTGGTCGATGCAACAACCGGACATGAGACATTGAGCTTCATGGATGCTTACTCAGGTTATAACCAGATAAAAATGCATAAGCCAGATGAGGAGAAGACAACATTCACCACGGACCAAGGGTTATACTGTTACACAGTCATGCCGTTCGGCCTGAAAAATGCTGGAGCAACTTACCAGCGCTTAGTCAACAAGATGTTCGCCAGACAGATAGGAAGAAATATGGAGGTTTACGTTGACGACATGCTGACAAAAAGCATCACAGCAGATAAACATATAGATGACTTGAGGGAGACATTTGATGTGTTGGTGAAATTTGGAATGAAGTTGAATCTAGCAAAATGCGTGTTCGGTGTACTATCAGGAAGATTTCTCGGATATCAAGTACATCAAAGAGGAATTGAGGTGAACCCTGAAAAAAATCCAAGCATTGGCAAAAATGGTCTCGCCAAAAACTCTGAAGGATGTCCAAAGACTCACGGGGTGTCTGGCATCACTGAGCAAGTTCATAGCTAAATCGACGGATCGATGCCTACCATTCTTCAAAGCTCTAAAGAAGGGTAAGGCAGTCGAGTGGAGCGAAGACTGTGAAAGGGCTTTCCAGGCCTTAAAAGATTACCTCGGGCAAGCACCATTGCTATCAAAACCAGAAACGGGAGAAACACTGAACATGTACTTATCCGTTTCTGAAGCGGCCACAAGTTTCGTGCTGGTAAGACAGGAGGATGGGGTCCAAAAACCAATATACTACACCAGCAAAGCACTATTACTAGCTAAGACCAGATACTCGCCAGCCGAAAAAATGGCACTCGCTCTAATAACAGCAGCAAGGAAGCTAAGGCCATATTTTCAGGCTCATAAAATCGAAGTATACACCAACTGCCCATTAAAATTAATTCTGCAGAAAACAGAAGTATCCGGCAGATTAACGAAGTGGGCGATCGAGTTAAGTGAATTCGATGTGGAGTATCTTCCAAGGACAGCAATTAAAGCCCAGGCAGTGGCAGACTTTGTAGCAGAGTTCACCAAGCCAAGTGTAGAAGTGGAGAGAATGATGGCGGAGCAAAATAAGAAAGTATTCAAATGGCAACTCCGAGTTGACGGATCGTCAAACACGCACGGCAGCGGGGCAGGGATAATGGTGTCAACCCCAGAAGGAGATTCAGTCGAATGTGCCTTGCGTTTTGACTTCAAAGCTACTAACAACCAAGCTGAATACGAGGCACTCATAGCAGGAGTAAAAGTTTGCACAATTCTAGGAGCAGATGAGGTGGAAATCTTCAGCGACTCTCAAGTTGTTGTCAATTAGGTGCTAGATGAGTACCAAGCGAGAGATGAAAACATGATCGCTTACCTAGAATTAGCAAAGGAGCTGCTGGAAAGATTTAAAGAATACATAATTATCCAGGTCCCCAGAGAAGAAAACGAGCAGGCCGATGCCTTGGCCAAATTGGCATCCGCCACAATCAACATCTGGCCTAGAACTATTTCTATGATCCACCTACTACAACCGAGTATAGTCAGATTGAAGGAAGTCGGGGCAATCTTTGGCGAGAAATGTTGCTGGATTACACCAATCAAAGAATACCTCGTCAATGATATACTCCCAAGTGATCCGTTAGAGGCAAAATGACTAAAGTACAGAGCTACGAGATATTCAGTACTCAATGGAGAACTGTACAAAATGGGGTACTCAAGGGCACTGCAGAGATGTGTCGAACCTGAAGAAGCCGAAGGTATCCTAAGGAGTATACATAGTGGAAATTATGGGAATCACGCTAGGGGTGCCAGCCTAGCCCACAAAACATTAAGGCAGGGTTTCTACTGGCCAACACTGTTCGCCGATGCTAAAAGGATGGCAGCAAGGTGTGAGGCGTGTCAAAAAATTGCAAACAACATCCGCCAACCACCTAAATTCTTGCAAAACATTACCTTGCCTTGGCCATTCGCCGTGTGGGGAATTGACTTGATCGGCCCAATGCCAACAGCATCCGGAGGAGCAAAACACGCTATTGTAGCAGTGGATTATTTTACCAAATGGGTAGAAGCCGAACCATTAGTGCACATAACGGAAGCAAACACTATAAGCTTTATGAAGAAAAATATCCTGTACAGATTTGGGATACCAAACACCATCATCACCGACAATGGGACCCAATTCGATGGTAATAAATTCAGGGAGCTATGTGACAAGTATGGTATCAACAACTACTACGCCTCCCCAGCACATCCGCAGACAAATGGCCAAACTGAAGCGGTGAACAAGATCATAAAACACAACCTGAAAGCCAAATTGGCAGTGAAGAAGGGCAGCTGGGCAGAAAAATTACCACAGGTACTTTAGGCATATCGAACCACAGAAAGAGGTTCAACAGGTGAGACCCCATATTCCATGGCTTACGGAGCTGAAGCTGTCATTCCCGTGGAAACATCTTTCTCTTCACCAAGAGTACAACTCTTTCAACCGGAACTTGTAGGGGAAAAATACGGTCACGCAGCGGAAGCGAGACTAAAATCGAGTTTAGTATAGTTTAAAATTTTTCCATAATTTGAACCTTAACCCTCTAATTAATTAACATATAATACTAAAGATATCATACCTTTGTCGCGTGATCCGATTGACATTGTGTCGATGGTAATCCGCAAGATCTTCCAATCCAATCACGAACGTGAATCACCTAGGAGCGTAGTCTCCCTTCTCTTTGAATTGTGTACCTGAGGATGGATTAACAAAACTTTTTCTTTTTCGTTAGTCACAACAAGTTCCAAGAGACAACGAGACAGCAAAGAATGTTCCGGTCACTTTTGAATTCACAATCTTTAGATTGAAACTCGCGTGAACCTTATTCGAAATTGTGCACCAAACCTTTTGATGTAAAAGTAACTAGTGCACTATCGAAATAAGAACAAACTTTTCTCTCTATTCCTTTTTGCCGAAAATCACACTAGTCTAAGAGTTGGATTCTATTTTTCTCTAGCAAAAGAAAAAACTCTCAAAACCAAGACATTAGGGTTCGCCAATTCTATATAAAGAATATATACTTGATAGCCAAAAAAAAACTTGCCAATATATATATATATATATATACACACGCACGAATTCTACTTTTATTAATTATATATTTATATCATAAGTGCTGCATACCTATTAAAGTGCACCAATACTGCACGTATATATATATATATTTACAAATTAATACTGCATGCCTTATAATATATATATATTGCGCACCCAAATATGCATACTTTATAAACAAAATATATATATATATAACATATATCTATATATTGTGGTCAAAATCCTTTACTATGTAGGATTTGTGTCTTTTGACTTAAATCCTGACCCTAGGTAGATTTCCTTAGAATTCAAAGCCCTAATCCAACTCTTTAGTATATTTGTGACTATATCAAAGACTTCCTTATTTGACTAGATAAATAAATATCTTATTTATCTACTTACCAAATAAAGTCTTTTATTTTATTTATACTACCACAATAGTATACTACTAAGAAACATATTTCCTAGTCAGAAAAAGATTTTGATTTTTAATTAAATAATTAATTAATCCATTAATTAATTTCCATTTAATCAAATAATAAAAATAAAACAATATAATATCATATATATATCTCGGCCATGTGCCATATATATTAATATATCTATATATTGTTTTCCTATTTTATTAAATCCATTATACCTTAATAAAAGACCCACATGTGAACCAGACCCATTCTTACTAAAAGAAACAAGCCCACATGCCTTTCATTAATATATTAATATAATTGATCAGCCCATTAAATAAATAATGTGCAAATTATATTCTTAATATATTAAATACAATTCTAGATGGACCCATAAATTGGTCCGGTGGAATATATCAAGTGATCCATGCAAGTCCGTGTGCATTGGGGATCTTGGCGGGCCTATCTAAATTTAAGCTCCAATAGACATAACCCAATCACAATCAACAAATGATTCACTTAGGTTCAATCTATTAATTTTAGTTCATTCCACTAAAGAACTAAAATTGCACTCTTAAATAAAGATGGAATAAGTAAATGATTCTCATTCATACCCTAGACAATCTTATATGAGATGGTGTATCCTCGTGAAGAATATCAGTAATCGCCAAGAACTCATAGATCGCCTATAGCTCTCCAAGTTACCATATTTACTCATATGACCACATTTTGAACTTGGATATTTTGACTTGTCCAGAAGCCATGTTTCAATAGACTCTATCGAAAACTTAACGTTAAGATTCAATATCCAATACCTCAAAACATCCATATGATAATATTCTACTCTCATTTAATAAATGGAGCCACAATGTCCATTTCTATAAATGAAGTCCTCTATTGATTAACAAATGAATATCACCAAACTATCGAGGATAGACTATGCTATATAATCGTACTCATTGATAACTCAAATGATACCACTTGCAACCATAAGTCCATCATTTATCTCAGGATTAAGATAGACTCTCCGATTGTCCTGATAATGAAAAAACTTTTATCTACTGACGGTTCTAGATAAAGTATTTCATTGTGATCCTATTCAATGCACCCAGTGCACTAGATTCTTTTACTCGAAGACCCTCCGATAATTTCAGACTCATCATAACTCATTTGATCCCACTCAAATGCTAGCAAAAGAATTCTACAACTTTAACAAGATAAAGGTGCCCAACCTTTAACTTAAGTTGTGAACATTATTCAAGACTAACTAAAGAATTGTGTCTACCTCATACATATCCAGATGTACGAACAATTCTTCTTTTCTCATAGCCTTTTAACCGTATGATTATTTACTTTTGACAATTATAATAATTAAACTATAAATGCTATAAGATTTGTTAAACCAGAAATCACATTATTAATATGAATAGATTGTCAAAAACACTATTACACTTTTGCTATTGAGCATAATCCTAACAATCTCCCACTTGCGCTATAGCAAAAGTGTCATATCTTTCATTCCCTTGTTCTCACCCCTATATACAATTTCCCTTAAAAGGTGATACTTCTTTTCAATGTGTTTTCCTCTCTTATGACTTTTTGGTTCTTTCGAATTAACCACTGCTCCACTGTTGTCACAGTAGATAGTGATCTGCTTATTCGCATAAGGAACCACTTCCAAGTCAATCAAGAATTGGCGAAGCCAAACAGCCTCTTTGGCAGCCTCGCATGCAACAACATACTCAGCTTCCATGGTGAAATTAGCAATACAAGATTGCTTGATACTCCTCCATATAACTGCTCCTCCTCCAATAGTAAACACAGCCCCTGATGTGGATTTTCTGGAGTCAGAATCTGATTGAAAATCAGAATCTGTATACCCAACGGGAATTAAATCCCCTCCAGAGTATACAAGCATATTATCTCTCGTTCTCTTAAGATACTTGAAAATATGCTTGACTGCCGTCCAGTGATCAGGACCAGGTTTCAATTGAAACCTGCTAACTATGCCAACAGCAAAACAAATATCTGGTCTAGTGCAGAGCATTGCATACATGAGACTTCCAACTGCCGAGGCATATGGAACTCTACTCATGAATTGCTCGTCATGCTCATTCTTAGGAACTTGTTCCTTAGAAAGCTTGATTCCATGTCTGAAAGGTAACATACCTTTCTTGGAATCCTGCATGGAAAACCTAGACAAGATCTTGTCTATGTATAAAGCTTGGGATAATGCAATCATTTTATTCTTTCTATCCCTTATTACTTGGATACCTAGAATAAAACTTGCTTCTCTTAAGTCCTTCATATCAAATTGATTTGCTAACCATTCTTTTACTGATGTCAATACACCTACATCATTTCCAATGAGTAGTATATCATCAACATAAAGAATCAAGAAAACCAACTTGTCGCCCTTAATCCTTTTGTATACACAAGGTTCGTCAGGATTCTGAATAAATCCAAAACCTTTCACAGTTTGATCGAACCTTATGTTCCAGGATCTGGATGCTTGCTTTAATCCATATATGGATTTCTGCAACTTGCATACCTTTTCCATTTGGCCCTTTTCAATGAATCCTTCTGGTTGCATTATGTAGATGCTTTCATCAAGACTTCCATTAAGGAAAGCTGTCTTGACGTCCATTTGTCAAATCTCTAGATCTAAAGATGCTGCAATGGATAAGAGTATCCTAATGGATTTAAGCATGGCCACAGGAGAGAAGGTTTCCTCGTAATCGATACCTTCTTTTTGTGTATACCCTTTAGCTACCAATCTAGCTTTAAAGGTTTCCACCTTTCCATCCATACCTCTTTTCCTCTTGTATACCCACTTGCACCCAATGGGTTTTATCCCTTTAGGCAAGTCTACAAGGGACCAGACTTTGTTATCGAACATGGATTCAATCTCAGATTGCATTGCCTTTTGCCAATGGCGACTATCAACATCCTCCATTGCTTCCTTATACGTGTAGGGATCATCGTCGTCCGGGAGATTCTCCACTGATTCTCCCAAACCGATGTATCTTTCGGGTTGTGTTCTAACCCTCCCACTACAACGAGGAATGGTAGGTTGTTGATTTTGTGTTGGATCGGAACTTACAATTGGGTTAGGTTATGTAACCTCTCGTGGAATTGTATCTCCTGACATCTCATTCAGGACAATTCTACTTCTAGGCACAAAATCATTCATAAAGTCCTTTTCCAGAAATTTAGCATTTGTCGAAACAAATACTTTAAGATCTGAAGGACTATAAAAATAATATCCTTTAGTTTCTTTTGGATACCCTACAAATATACATGTTTCCGAACGGGACTCCATCTTTTCTGTCTTTCCTTTTAACACATGCGCAGGACAACCAAATATCTTTAAGTGTTGTAAACTAGGCTTGCGCCCAGTCCACAACTCATGCGGTGTTTGAGGAACGGACTTAGATGGTACATCGTTTAGAATGTATATAGTAGTTTGTAAAGCATATCCCCCAAAAGAAATAAGAAGTGTTGAATAACTCAACATAGACCTAACCATGTCTAAAAGAGTTCTATTTCTCCTTTCTGCTACCCCATTCTGTTGAGGTGTACCTGGTGCAGAAAACTAAGAAACTATCCCATTATCAATAAGATATTGCTGAAAACCCACCAGATAGATATTCTCCACCACGATCAGATCTCAAGATTTTTATGTGTTTCTCAAGCTGATTTTCTACTTCAGCTTTGAATGCTTTGAATCATGTCAAAAGCATCCGACTTATGTCGCATGAGATACACATAACCAAATCTCGAGTAATCATCTATGAAGGTGATGAAATACTCATATCCACCTCTAGCTTGAATGCTCATAGGACCACATACATCAGTGTGTATCAATCCTAAACATTCAATGGCTCTTGCGCCTTTGGCTGAGAACGACCTTTTGGTCATTTTACCTTCCAAACAAGATTCACAAGTTGGTAGATCATCAACCTTTAAGTCACTTAAAGGTCCATCACTTACCAATCTTTTAATCCTATTAAGGTTAATATGACCTAGACGTAAATGCCATAGGTAAGTTTCATCTATTGATAATTTTACTCTTTTATGATTAGGTTCCGTTATTTCTGTGTCCAACAAGTGAGAGATATTTTTATGCAAAAAGAATAAGCCGTTTTCCAATGTACCTTTGCAAATAAATTTGTTATTCTTACTAATAATAAAATCTTTATTAAAAGTAACCGAATATCCAAATTTATTCAAACAAGAAACTGAAATTAAATTTCTCTTGAATTGAGGTACATAATAAACGTCTATCAAATCTAAATGCCTAAAAGAATCTAGATTAATTCTAATATCTCCCACTGCACTTGCAGACACTAACGTTCCGTTGCCCAAACGCAAGTTGATTTCATTCTTATTCAACTTTCTCCTTTCTTGGAACCCCTGTAAGGAATAGCAAACATGATTTGTAGCTCCAGAGTCTATGATCTAAGAATCTGTAGAATCTGCCAGAAAACATGTTTCAAGATAATTAATATTACCTTGTTCCTTCTTGTTCTGGGACTTTGGACAATTTCTTTTCCAATGTCCCTTTTCACCACAAAGGAAGCACTTCCCTTTGATCTTGGTTACTTTCTTGATCTCCTTCTTGGTAGGCCCAAGTTGCTTTTTCTTCTGTTGTTCCTTGACCTTCTTACGGGTCTTTCACAGTAGCAACTTTACCAACCATATGAATCTGGGATTCATAAGTAGGAGCAGGTGGTTTAGGAGCAGACAGAATAAACTTATGTTTTTCAGCTTGCAGCAACAACCCAATTTTCCTTTTCCATGTGATATAATTATCTCCGGTTAAAGTATTATCTTTTAAGATGTTCATTAGGTGTCATGATTTCTGAATAAAACAAAAGTATATATGAGTAAATAATCATGATAAAGCACTTTCGAATATTTATCTTGATTTAAATAAATAACTCAATCATAAAAATTCAACGGTGATCCAACACCCACAAATGTTACGCCTCCTTTGGGAGTTCGCACCATTTACTAGTTAGACTAGGTCCCACCTAATTGTTAACATAACAACCACCATTTTTAATTTTAGCCTTGCAATTTTACTGACAAGAACTCTTGGGAGGATATCAATAAAATTACATTGAGTGTGTTACCAAGATATCGACCCTCAATTTTCTCTCACGAAAATCCCTCCTTGGGGAGTAGATCTCGTTTGAGTCCATTGTCTAGTCTATCCTTGTAAGGAAGTATGTTGCTAAATTCCATTCATGGACGCCCCTTGGGGGGATTACCAATAAATAATAAAGCTCAACTAACCTTGGAGGCCATAGGTGTTACAAAACACCTTCTCCCACTCAATTATTTAAGGCGTGTGATTAAATCCCATAGAATGATTTACCAAGTTATCTAGATGCCAATTTAGATACCTAAATCATTCAATGCATGTTCATACCAAAAGAGATATATGAGTGACACTCCTATTCTATATGACATGTTATCATACAATAACAAATATTGTAATATTTATGCAAAAAATAAATAGCCACAATTTTGATCCATCCTAGAAAAGCAAGTAAATTACAATTGTTTAGGAATACAAGATCTTCAAGTGGCCATCAACCATACGCTCATCCCTCGGCTTCCTCCCATGGGCGAGCACACCCCACAACCCCACAACCCCACAACCCCACAACCCCACAAAGGGGCTGCTGTGCGCAGCCCATGAGACCACATAGGGCTGCCGTGCGCACGGCAAGCCCGCAGCCCACCAAGATATGGGCTTGCCGTGCGCAGCCCAATCCACTCCTAGGGTGCGCACGGTGCTCGTTCTAGGTTCCGGTTGCTTCCTTTTTCTTCAAGTCTTCGAAACTTCAATGCTAGAACATATTACAGCAGTATTTAAACTAATAAAATACTGCAGTATTTTATTTTATTTTATTTACTGCAGTACTTTTTTACAAAACAAAAAAAAAAAACTGCACTTAAAATTAAATAAAAAACTGCAGTAAATTATAATATATAAAATACTGCACTATTTAATTACAATAAAAATAAAAGAAAACCTAGCAACTACCAAGAAGGAATTATGGCAATGATAGACCACCCTTCTAGTTACAATTCCATAACAAAAATTACATTGAAAATCTAGGACCAAAATCGAGCAACAACAATCCACATAAAAACATATATAAATCCATACATCCACATGTAATTATATATGCGAATACCTAGAGTGCCATCTCTTTCTAAACATGCATAATCACAATAAAAAGAAATAGATTCACATATATATACGTTAATTAATTAAAAGGGTTCAACCAGGCTCTGATACCAATTGTAGGGGAAAAATACGGTCACGCAGCGGAAGCAAGACTAAAATCGAGTTTAGTATAGTTTAAATTTTTTCCATAATTTGAACCTTAACCCTCTAATTAATTAACATATAATACTAAAGATATCATACCTTTGTCGCGTGATCCGATTGATATTGCGTCGATGGTAATTCGCAAGATCTTCCAATCCAATCACGAACGTGAATCACCTAGGAGCGTGGTCTCCCTTCTCTTTGAATTGTGTACCTGAGGATGGATTAACAAAACTTTTTCTTTTTCGTTAGTCACAACAAGTTCCAAGAGACAACGAGACAGCAAAGAATGTTCCGGTCACTTTTGAATTCACAATCTTTAGATTGAAACTCGCGTGAACCTTATTCGAAATTGTGCACCAAACCTTTTGATGTAAAAGTAACTAGTGCACTATCGAAATAAGAACAAACTTTTCTCTCTATTCCTTTTTGCCGAAAATCACACTAGTCTAAGAGTTGGATTCTATTTTTCTCTAGCAAAAGAAAAAACTCTCAAAACCAAGACATTAGGGTTCGCCAATTCTATATAAAGAATATATACTTGATAGCCAAAAAAAAACTTGCCAATATATATATATATAAGCACGAATTCTACTTTTATTAATTATATATTTATATCATAAGTGCTGCATATCTATTAAAGTGCACCAATACTGCACGCCTAAATACATATATATATATATATATATATATATATATATATCTATATATTGTGGCCAAAATCCTTTACCATGTAGGATTTGTGTCTTTTGACTTAAATCCTGACCCTAAGTAGATTTCCTTAAAATTCAAAACCCTAATCCAACTCTTTAGTGTATTTGTGACTATATCAAAGACTTTCTTATTTGACTAGATAAATAAATCTCTTATTTATCTACTTACCAAATAAAGTCTTTTATTTTATTTATACTACCACAATAGTATACTACTAAGAAACATATTTCCTAGTCAGAAAAAGATTTTGATTTTTAATTAAATAATTAATTAATCAATTAATTAATTTCCATTTAATCAAATAATAAAAATAAAACAATATAATATCATATATATATCTCGGCCATGTGCCATATATATTAATATATCTATATATTGTTTTTCTATTTTATTAAATCCATTGGACCTTAATAAAAGACCCACATGTGAACCAGACCCATTCTTACTAAAAGAAACAAGCCCACATGCCTTTCATTAATATATTAATATAATTGATCAGCCCATTAAATAAATAATGTGCAAATTATATTCTTAATATATTAAATACAATTCTAGATGGACCCATAAATTGGTTCGGTAGAATATATCAAGTGATCCATGCAAGTCCGTGTGGATTGAGGATCTTGGCGGGCCTATCTAAATTTAAGCTCCAATAGACATAACCCAATCACAATCAACAAATGATTCACTTAGGTTCAATCTATTAATTTTAGTTCATTCCACTAAAGAACTAAAATTGCACTATTAAATAAAGATGGAATAAGTAAATGATTCTCATTCATACCCTAGACAATCTTATAGGAGATGGTGTATCCTCGTGAAGAATATCAGTAATCGCCAAGAGCTCATAGACCGCCTATAGCTCTCCAAGTTACCATATTTACTCATATGACCACATTTTGAACTTGGATATTTTGACTTGTCCAGAAGCCATGTTTCAATAGACTCTATCAAAAACTTAACGTTAAGATTCAATATCCAATACCTCAAAACATCCATATGATGATATTCTACTCTCATTTAATAAATGGAGCCACGATGTCCATTTCTATAAATGAAGTCCTCTATCGATTAACAAATGAATATCACCAAACTATCGAGGATAGACTATGCTATATAATCGTACTCATTGATAACTCAAATGATACCACTTGCAACCATAAGTCCATCATTTATCTCAGGATTAAGATAGACTCTCCGATTGTCCTGATAATGAAAAAACTTTTATCTACTGACGGTTCTAGATAAAGTATTTCATTGTGATCCTATTCAATGCACCCAGTGCACTAGATTCTTTTACTCGAAGACCCTCCGATAATTTCAGACTCATCATAACTCATTTGATCCCACTCAAATGCTAGCAAAAGAATTCTACAACTTTAACAAGATAAAGGTGCCCAACCTTTAACTTAAGTTGTGAACATTATTCAAGACTAACTAAAGAATTGTGTCTACCTCATACATATCCAGATGTACGAACAATTCTTCTTTTCTCATAGTCTTTTGACCTTATGATTATTTACTTTTGACAATTATAATAATTAAACTATAAATGCTATAAGATTTGTTAAACCAGAAATCACATTATTAATATGAATAGATTGTCAAAAACAATATTACACTTTTGCTATTGAGCATAATCCTAACAAAACTCAATGTTGATATGTTAAAATACGATCTAGATGAGTTAGAAGAAAGAAGAGAACGCGCACAGATAAGAAACACTGCGTACCAACAGAGGGTAGCCAGGTATTACAATTCACATGTGCGTGAAAGAAGGTTCGCACTTGGTGACTTGGTGCTGAAAAGGGTGAACCCAGGAACCAGAGACAAAGCTGCAGGATCACTCGCAGACAAATGGGAAGGGCCTTATCAAATCACAGGCATAGCTGGTCACGGGGCATATCGCATCACTCGAGAGGGTTTTGGGGAACTACCTCGGCCATGCAATGCGCAGTACCTGAAAATATATTACCCTTGACGTCTTTCATTACTTCTAGGATTTAGTTCAATGTTTTTATTCTTAGGCAGTTTTCGTTTTAGCATTTTTTCTATGCTACTGTTTTGATAAAAGTTGCAGGAAGTATCCAATAAAGAGTAATTTATTACTGAGAATTTGTAACTTGACTCGCCAGTTACAAAAGGCATTCGCCGTCGTATATCACAAAATACCATTGCGTAAAGACGAGTTTCATACTCGCAGCAATGAGAATGAGTAGCGACCCTCGAAATCGAAGCAGGTCAAAGGCGATTGCGTCGCCATAGCCCAAGCTATAAACATTGGTGATCGCCACTACAAGGAGAATAAGATCCCCAGAGAAAAACTTGGTGTGGGCGAGTATGCCCTGAAAAGCACCAAGTACGCCAGAACTCAGCAATGGCAGCTGAATAAATAAAAACATGTTAAAAACTTGGTGTATGGTCGGATACGTCCTGACAAACACTGAGTACACCAAAACCCAGCAACGGCAACTGAATACAACGAAATATGCTAAAAACTTAGTAAAACACTAAGCAAAAATTCAACGAATAGCAGCTGAATACACAAAAATATGCTAGACTTGGTGAAATACAGAGCAAGCCAAAAACTCAGCACAGGCAGCTGAACAAAAGTAAAAACTAAAGGAGTTATAAATTAACTTATAAACAAAATCATTTACAATTAGAGCTGTAAAAAAGATATAAATATTTACAATTGAAGACCTAATCTCAACTAGCTGCGGGAGGTCCCTCACTGTCTTCCTCATCTTCGATCTCCTCTTCAGAAGGCCAAGTAATTTCTTCGTCCCCATCCGGCATGAAAGGTCCATAATCCTTACCGGTAACAGGACCCAAATCAGGTTCAGCACCAGAACCAGAAAAGCTGCCCTTCTGACCGGAGTAGTAAGTGTTGAAAACACGCTTACTGGGAATTTTTAAATGCATAGGATGAGGCTCAATCCTATTATAACGGCAGTGGGCTTTCCATCGTTTTATCTGATCTTTAATCGAACCCACTCCGCTAGCCATATGCTGTTTAAGAGACCTGTCAAAGCGCTTTAAAGCCTTTTCATTCGAATGGTCCTTCATGGCGAAGAACTTCCTCGACTGCCTCATGCCTCGTTCAAACTCACGCAGCAAAAGCGCATCATAGGCAGGGGATCTCTTGAAACGATCAACTGCTTCAACCTCCAACACGGCCTTAAGATCATTTAAGATAACTTCATGTGAGGACAACTGGTTGCGCAGGTCCAAAGCCTCACGCTCAGCTCTCTCTTTTGCCTCATCAGCTAGTCGCTCAGCCTCGAAGCGTACTGCGAGCGATTCTTGATTAGCAGAAAGTTGCTCTCGCAGCGAATGTATCTCATCCTCAGCAGCAGCCAATTTCTCTTCAGCAACCAGTTGAGCTGAAAGATAACCATCTACAGATTCCCTCAACTGAGCAAGTTGCTGAGTATGGACTTCCTCAGCAAAAAGTTTCTCAGCTGCCAAAGTAGAGGCCTGTTCTTGCAGGCGTTTCACATCCCTAGAAAGGAAATTCCCACGCCTGTAGTTGTCAGCCATCTCAGACATTATCTGAAATGAAAAACAGGCAAGTCAGGAAACACACAAATCAGAGTACAAAACGAATACTGCAAAAGACTCACCAAAGAGTAGCAGTTGAAGAAAAATTCTATTTTTCTGTTACAAGACCTACTCTTCACATGCTCCCAACCTTCACCGACATAAACATCGTTGTTCATCAGGTATGAGTAAATCTCAGCAGCCATAAAGTCTGAAAGGGAAATAGACTCAACTCCCTCACCAACTTCAGTTGGATCCACGGGAGGAACTTCATGAGCAACGCCCAAACCCGATGTAGAAGCCCCAGATTGCTTCGATGGCTCCGGCTGACCAGATGGCCCAGGTTGACTAGCAGAAGACACACTCGGCCCACCCACAGCCACCAAAGGAGAAGTTGCACCGGTCGGGGAGGAGGCAGGAGCATTCAACTTGTTAACTCCCTCAGAAGATGGAGACACCACCGCACTCATCCCACCAACAGGAGCCTCAGGAACAGTTGTTTGAGTAGAGGGAGTCTCGACGAATACAGGTCCATCAGCACCCTCCTCGTTCGAAGAAACAACATACTACATAACTCTTGATGCCCGCTTCAAAGGTCGAGTAGTATGATCAGGGGTGCCCTCAGCCGGGCGTTTGCCTCTACCAGCCCTGGGGGTTAGGTCATTCGCAGGATCAAGGGGAGTTTCAGGGACATCCGCGTCAAAAATAGGAGTGTCACTGACTGACCTTGAAACTCTAACTTTCTCTTTTCCCTTACGGCTGGGGGTAGCTGCAGGAGTGGTTGCAGCAGTAGTCGTAGCAGGAGTGTTCACAGCAGCCTCTGTATACACAGGGGGTTGTCCTGATTCGACCCCTCTCTCAGGAACATCACCAGCTTCCTCGCCATTTGAGGGATCGCCACCATCCGGGCTAGCAATTCTTTCCTTGGCCAAACCAGCAGTATGTCTTTTACTGGCAGCCTCAGAATTTTTCACTGCCCGGGCTTGCAAGTCACAGACAGTATCAAAGTCACACACTGCAAGAAAAATCACCAAGTATTAGCAATGGGAAAAGCAAAGCTATAAAACCAAAAGAAAGCAGGTAAAACTTACGGCGAGGAAGTCTGGCGGGCAAGCGCGAAAAAAGTCGCTGAGTGATCATTTTATCCTCGTCCAAAAGAAATGGACGGCCCCTTTCATCTAGAGGGAGGATGGCTGCAGCAGCGAGATGAGATATCTCTCCGTCCAACAATACAGGGATGGCCTTCGACCAAGTGTCGGGAGAAGTAAAGTGCCGGGGAACTTTCTTCACCATAAGATTTAGGCGACCACGGGCGAACACGTTTCTACCCCACTCGCCGCCAACAAAGAACCAGCTGTTCTTCTATCTCTTATTTGAGGTAGGGAAACCCCAAATAAATCCTTTCTTCTTCTCATCACCAGAAATCTCTATTTGCCCAGGATTCACCACTCCCTCTGGGATCCAATTCTCCATGGGCGAAGAAAGAAGAAAGTAAGTTCCACTGTTGCCCGCCTGCCTTAAAGTGTAGAAATGGCGAATCTCACGAGGCGTAGGGGGTTCATAACCTTTCAACTTCCACATTAATCCCAAACACATAAGAATCCTATAGCTATTTGGGGCAAGTTGAGCGGGTGCAATTCGAGCCTCTGCGAGAAACCTGGCGATGAAAGGCTGAAGAGGAAGGGTTACTCCACAGCTGAGCATGGCACCATAAATGGCGACTGCATTTTCGGGAGGATTCCATGCTGCTCGACTACCAGATAGCATCAAAGTTACTGAGTCGGGAATTTCAAAGCGACTCCTATACTTGCGGAGTTCATCCTCGCCTACCACATTAACTTCGGTGTTGAAGGAACACGGATGATCAAATGAGAAATACAGCCTATCCCGTCGATGGTTTTCAACGTCAGAATCAATAGTTGTCTGCGTATCCAGTAGGGACCCGTGAGGAACCCTAGAGGCGCGTTGTTTGCTGCCACCTGGTTTATAAGATCTCGGCATCACTGGAGAATTACTATCGGAAGACGAAGGAGAAATGTTAGGGATAGAATCATCTTCAGAAGATGGAACATAAACAGAAAGTGGGACCGGAGAATCCGGGTGAAAATTACAAATCAAAGATTCAATTTTGTCCGCAGTACGTTTGTCACCAAGCTCTATAGCTTGCATCATTTGATTAAAAAGAGAATAATGAAAGGATGGATCCATGAAAACTCACCAGAAAAACCCTAGGTTCGGAGAATGAGCAGGAGATTTGGGGACGCCAAAAAATAAGCACGATCGAGTTCAAGATGAGCTGTTCGACAATGAAATAAAATAGAAGAAATTTATGGCAGAAGTTTCTAAGGGAGAAGAATAAGAGACAATGAAGGAACTCTGTTTTGAGAGAAAGAAGAGGTTAATGGAGATGTGAGAAGATAGAGAAGAAGGAGAAACGATCGGGCATTAAAAGAGAGAGTTTTTGAAATTCAAAAAGAAAAAATCAAATAAAAGATATTTGGTTAAAGTGAGCGACGGTCACAATAACTGGCCACAACAGTCACCACCAAATAACAGACATGTGGCACCTCGGGGATCACCAATCAGTCAAATGTATCTTCACCTGCCAAATGAATGGAAGCGCCAGAAATTGTGTGGCCAAGAATGAAAGCTTGCACCGGAAGAATCAACTAACAAATTCAACACGTGGTGAAAATGAAAAGGGGGGAGTTATTTGCGAAACACGCCAAAATTTTATAAACATGAATATAAATACTGCTCGCAGAAACAAACGAATTAGAAACCCAAATTATTCGCTCAGCTCAAAGTAATTATGGGGGTATTGTTGTATATATAATTTCACCAAACAGCCATGTCATCAAAGGAATCAATAAATGTCGAAGAATAGGTTGCCCCGTCACTCATCGACCAGGTCAAAGGAGAAAACGTGGACCAGTCAGTATCTAAAACGTCAAGTCAATAAAGTCAAAAGTGTGGTCGCCAGAGCTAGATACGTACTCGCCAAAGATAGAAACATGGTCGCCGAAGGGTAATACCCAGGAAGAGAGATGTTCACCGCATCAGCGTATTAGGTACAAACCGACTCAGCAGAAACACGAAAATAGACCCTAAACTCCCAGAAGACTCACGATAACCAGGAGTCATGGGAAATGGTAGAGAGAACAAATCCTAATCCAATACAACATGGGACTCCCAATTCAAATCCAAGAGGAAGTCCTACTACCAACACGACAAAGATCAAGGGAAAAACCCTAATTAACATGTATAAATAGAACCATCTATCCCAGGAGGAAGGGGTTCAAAAACCTAAAGAGAGAAAAATAATAATTCGAGAGATTTGAGTGTGCAACCGAAATAAAGGAACTATAGTGATATTTTCTTGTCCTCCGGGACGCCGTGGTTTTTTTCCATTCAAGGGTTTTCCACGTAAATTGGTCTCTTGCATGCATTGATTTTCTTTCTTAATTGACGATTGTTTTGATTTAATTGTTGGTCGCGTGGTAATCCAAATTTCACCGTCAACAAGAATTATTTGGGAAAGTACATATGAATGACCCATAATTTATCTCCATGACATGAGAATTTTATGACATGCTTAATATGATATGCATGAAATGTTTTTGATTGCTTATATGCAAAATATGTGTGAAAAGCAAATGAGAAGACTAAAATCAATAAGGATCAAGTATCCATTCAATCAATAGGTGTAAACAAGGCTACTATCATACGGATGTTTAATCCGGAAAAATCAAATAGGATCCTTGAATACATGTCTTGGTTTGCCTTTAAGGATTGATATAGTTGCTCTTAGCTCGAAAATATCTTTCGAAAAACTATATATTGCTTACTCATGACAAAATGGTACAAATTGATTTGAATTCTCTTGGAAACCCTTTTGATGTTTGCTTTGCCAAATACCATTGATTTTGAACTTGAATGCAACATGTCTTGCATGCAAAGCCTCTTTGTCATATATTTTTTAAAAATAAAACTCCTTGAATCTCTCTCAATTACTTGAGTTGCATAAAGTTCGTCTATATGATTATGCAAATGCCTTTTATGCTAGTAGTTCTCTTTGCTAAAGCAACCCGATAGGGGGAGCTTCTTTGCCTATCTCATGACAAAAAAGGGGAGATGTCTTTCAGAGATATAGGGGGAGCATTGTGTATGCTTTGGGGAGAAGTCTTGAGAGAGAGTAACCTTTTAGGAGGAGCATTACACATGCATTTATTTATATTGCTCTCTTGAGTGCAAATGTTTTTTATATTTGATCACCTCACATGCACTTGATCTTGGAAAGTGCTTTCTTATTATTGTGTGTAGGTATGATGATCTATGAAAAGATTGAAGACCTTGAAAACTTAGTATCTTAGGTTTCTCTTATTGTAACGTAGAATCTACTTTTGTTGACCAATAGCTTTTGTTTTCTTTTTGTGAGGATTATTTTGTGAGTGGTTGCTTTGTCATGAAATAGCCAAAGGGGGAGATTGTAAGTTCCTTAATTTTGATTGGCTTATTTCATGACAAACCACATTTTGGGGGTTTAATATGTAAGGGTAGTTTAGGGCTTCCTTGCTCGTGACCAAACTTATTTGGAGTTCAAGCCCTCAAGCATAAGAGCTCATTGAAGGTATTATCACTTGTGCTTAACCTTTATTAAAGAGACTAATTGCACACACACACTTTCATATTGCATTTTTTATGATTGCATTTGTGTCTATCTTATTTGTGTGTTTATATGCTTTTTGGGTATATGATCTTCACTCACACACTTGCACAATTGCATGTGTTTTTCTACGTGAGAAGCTGCTGAGAAGGCCCAGCCCTTCTCTGCCGCGGTTGCCGCTGTCATTGGCGTACCGTGGTAATCAAGCGACAGAGATATGTTATCTCTGCCGCGATACCTGTCGCGGTTGGATAACCGTGGCAGTCAAGCGATAGAGACATGATGTCTCTACCGCGGTGCAACTGCCGCAGTGGGACAAACCACATCAGTCGAGCGACAGCAATAATTTTGCTGTGCCACGGTTATAGTGCCGCGGCAGTCCGTCAGCGAGAAGCTGAAGCAGTTTTTTATCAAAATGACACCACTTCATCTAGGGCTCCTATATAAGCATCATCTTCTTCCTAGCTCGTTTTTAGACAGCTTAAAATCAGATTCAAAAGAGACAAACTTAAACCCTAGAGAGAGAAGCTCCCAAGAACTCATTTTTACTCAACCAAACCACTTCCCATGAGCATCTAGCATCTTCCTAGCATCATCCAAGCATGGGTTTTGTTGATTTCTTTGGGTAGGTAATCTCTACATGTTCTATATCTCTTTGCTTCATATTTATGACATGTTTGCTTAGGATTAGCATTTAGTTGTTGATTAAATGCATGTCTTGTTACTTAATGTTGTTTATAACATGATTGAGTCTTTGATTTTGGTTGAGATGAGTTGTTTGTTGATAGCTAGCAATTAGGACCATTTTGCCCTCTAGCTAAGCCTACATGATTTTCATTTAGACATTGATTGTAGGACACATTGATTGCATTTATTGTCCTTGCCATGTTCATTGACAACTTATGTTGATTGGCTTTTGATTGACAATTCCTTAATTGCATTAGTTAATTGCATTAGTTAATTGCATGTTTTTAGTTCTTGCCATGATTATTGACAACATGTGTTGAATTGGCTTTGTTTGTTGACAATTAGGTTGCTAGAGTCTTTTTGCATCTAATTGAGTCCTCATGTATGTGCATGTAGGCATTGTTGATAACTAGAGTGTTGATTTGCATTATAACATCTAGTTAAGCATTTAGTGTAGCCTAGCATTATTTGCATTTTGGATATTGTCATATATTCACATAGGTTATTGATCTCTTCATTGAGAGTTAAGTCTTGTGACTACCGGTATGTAGTGCTCAAGCAAATTGGACTAGGTTCACTTTTAAAGGCCTGCATGTAGTAGTGGTGGGTTATAGACCATGAGAGGTTGAGGTCAACCTAGGTTGTAAACACCATTACAATTAGTGGATTTGAGGTTCGTGTGTGGCGCACATAACAGCCCATGGTTTTTCCCTATTGAGAGTTTCCACGTAAAAATCAAGTGTTCTTTAAATTCCGCACTTTTACTTGATTTTTTTTGTTTGTTTGTTGAATTGGATTAATAGTGATTAATTTTGACTAATTGAAAAATTGGTAATAATCGATTAACAACCCATTCACCCCCCCTCTAGGTTGTTTTAGACACTCTCGTATAATATATTTTCAACTTTATTGCACACTAGTTAGACTAACTTAGATTAGATAGCAAATCGATTAATCTAGCCAAATCCATGTGGAACGAATCTTAAGCTTACCACTTTACTAGTTTTCAAAACTTAAAAGTATATTGCGTAAGAATTCATTTATAAATATCTTTTTGATAATTCGCAATTTGGTAACGACACGAAAAGCGAGTCATCAATACCCACGTGCTAATCCATCTATTCCCTAACATCTATATTAATTGTTTACATCCATTTCTCTTATCAAGATTGTTGAGCCTTCTATTTTCCCTATCACATTTTATTATTTTATTTCCTTTATTTTACATGCATGTTTGATAGCTTGACAAACCATACAACCATCCATTTATCTATGTTTTACTTAATTGCATTTAGATTAGCTAATTTATTCAACTAATTACTCTAATTCCCTGTGGAACGAATCATACTCACCATTTTACTATTTTTATACCCTAAGTGGATTTTCTAGTGGTTAAACAAGGTTTTCAAAACGAACACATAAAACGTATTTTGTTGAGTACCAAAACGACCTTATCAAGGAGGTAAAATGTGGGGAAACACTTTTGCCACCCTTTCTTATTGAAATTCTTTGCTGCACTTTTAACATGATGCACAACACATGTAGCCTGTGTATTGAGTACATGGGTATTCTATCCCGAACAGTAACCACACCAATAACGTGCATAGATCCAACTATTTTTGTTCGACATTATTAAAATATATATATATATATATATATATATATATATATATATATATATTGTTAGGATTATGCTCAATAGCAAAAGTGTAATATTGTTTTTGACAATCTATTCATATTAATAAAGTGATTTCTGTTTTAACAAATCTTATAGCATTTATAGTTTAAATATTATAATTGTCAAAAGTAAATAATCATAAGGTCAAAAGACTATGAGAAAAGAAGAATTGTTCGTACATCTGGATATGTATGAGGTAGACACAATTCTTTAGTTAGTCTTGAATAATGTTCACAACTTAAGGTAAAGGTTGGGCACCTTTATCTTGTCAAAGTTGTAGATTCTTTTGCTGGCATTTGAGTGGGATCAAATGTGTTATGATGAGTCTAAAATCATCAAAGAGGTTGTAAGTAAAAGAATCCAGTGCACTAGGTGCATTGAATAGGATCACAATGAAATACTTCATCTAACAACCGTCAGCGGATAAAAGTTTTCATTATGAGGATAATCGGAGAGTTTATCTCAATCCTGAGATAAATGATGGACTTATGATTGCAAGTGTTATCATTTGAGCTATCAATGAGTACGATTATATAGCATAGTCTATCCTCGATAGTTTAGTGGTATTCATTTGTTAATCGATAGAGGACTTCATTTATAGATATAGACATCATAGATCCATTTATTAAATGAGAGTATAATATTATTATATGGATGTTTTAAGGTATTGGATATTAAATCTCAACGTTGAGTTTTCGATAGTGTTTATTGAAAACATGGCTTCTGGACAAGTCAGAATATCCAAGTTCAAAATGTGGTCATATGAGTAAATATGGTAACTAGGAGAGCTATAGGCGGTCTATGAGCTCTTGGCAATTACTGATATTATTCACGAGGATACATTTTCTCCAATAAGATTGTCTAGGGTATGAATGAGGAACATTTACTTATTCTACCTTTATTTAAGAGTGCAATTTTAGTTCTTTAGTGGAATGAACTAAAATTAATAGATCGAACCTAAGTGAATCATTTGTTGATTGTGATTGGGTTATGTCTATTGAAGCTTAAATTTAGATAGCCTGCCAAGATCCCCAATCCACACGGACTTACATGGATCACTTTATATATTCTACCGGACTAATTTATGGGTCCATCTAGAATTCTATTAAGGCATGTGGACTTGTTTCTTTTAGTAAGAATGTGCCTAGTTCAAGTGTGGGCTTTTTAATTAAGGTCCAATGGATTTAATAAAATAGAAAAATAATATTTAGCCCATATTTGTGTATATGGGCAGCAAGGCTAATATATTAGTCTAATATATTATTTTATTTTATTATTTGATTAAATGGAAATTAATTAATTTATTAATTAATTAAGAATCAAAATCTTTTTTTGATTAGGAAATCTGTTTCTTAGTGGTATACTATTGTTGATAATATAATGAGAATCAAAGACTTTATTTGATAAGAAGATAAATAAAAGGATTTTATTTATCTAATCAAATAAGGAAGTCTTTGATATAGTCATAAATACACTAAAGAGTTGGATTAGGGTTTGGAAATCAAAAGATTGATAGGAGTCATTGGTGGAAACACAAATCCTCTTCAAGTGAGGATTTCGACCACCACCTAGTTTTCCTATTAGAGATTTCGGCCAACCCTAAATATATTAGGGCAAGAATTTCGGCCACTATATATCACATAGTGTGGAATTCGGCCAATCCCTAAGGCTTGCTTGAGAGTTATTTTTCTTTAGCTTGAAAAATAGAATTCATCTCTTAGACTAGTGTGAGAATTTGGCCAAGAGGAAAAAGAGAGAAGAGAACATTTTATTTCGATAGTGCACTAGTAGCTTTTACATCAAAAGGTTTTGTGCACAACTTCAAATTAGGTTCACGCGAATTTCGATCAAAAGATTGAGAATTCAAAAGTGACCGGAACGTTCTTTGTTATCTCTTGGAAGTTTTTGTGACTAACGAAAAAGAAAAAGTTTTTGTTGTCCATCCTCAGGTACACAATTCAAAGAAAAGGGAGACCATGCTCCTAGATGATTCACGTTCATGATTGAATTGGAAGATCTTGTGGAATACCATCAACGCAACGTCAATCGGATCACGCGACAAAGGTACGATACTTTTCTATATGTTAATTAATCAAGGGGTTAAGGTTCATTTTGAAGGAAAAGTTTTAAACTATACTAAATATAATTTTAGTCTTGCTTCCGCTGCGTGCACGTGTTTTTCCCTACATATTTATATATGTGCAAATGTTACTCACGTGTTTGACATGCAAAGATATACAATATACGCTGAAATAAGCAGCAACGAGAGACAGTGAGTTGAGGGTGTAATCGATTTACTTCATAGTGAAACCTTCTCTCCGCCGTCGCCGTCGCCGTCGCCGTCGTCGGCACCGTGGTTTTTTCTCTACCTTAGGGTTTTCCACGTAAATATCTTGTTCTTTTCGTCACACTATCACCTATGAAAGTTCTCATGGTGTGTTCAATATAAAGCTAGAGGGGGGGTGAATAGATTTTATCTAATTATTACCCAATTTTCGCATGCAAGTCAATTTTACGAAAATGCCCATACTAGTCAAAAATACATACAAGTGTAATATAGTGCGGAATTTAAATAACACTTGATGTATACGTGGAAACCCAACCACTGGGAAAAACCACGGGCTGTATAGTGCACCACACTCGGAACTCGAAATCACTAATTGAAATGAAGTTTACAACCTATGTAGACCTCGTCTAACACTCCGGTCTGTAACCCCTCACTTCTACCCAACGGGCCTTTATTAGCAACCCTATTCCAATTTGCTTGAGGCCTAAGCACACTTAGCCTCAAGACTTACTTCTCAATGAAGAGAAACAACCTATGTGAATATATATATGAATATTCAAATAACAAACAAGGCTAGGTAACCTTAGATGCTTATCTAGGATGATGATATAATCAATTTAATCAACCCTAGATATCAATTGCTAAATGACATGTCAAATAGCTTAGCTAATCAAGATTAAGCAAAAACCTAATTAGCTATCACAATCAACACTCAATCATTTTCATCACAAATAATCTCTAACTTGTATCTAGCATATAATCAAAAGCATACAAGTAATTAAAGAGATGTATTAATATGAAAAACACTAAAGTAATATGAAATTAGTGAAGAACATACCAAATAAGATGTGATGATTCAAAACCATGCATGGATCAATTCTATGAAGGCATAGAAGATCAAATATGAAATTTGATGCAAAAGGGATTTGATTTGAGTGTTTAAAGTTGAGTTCTTGATTTGATTTTTTCTCAAAAATCTCTCTTGAATGTTTAGGGTTCTAATTGCTCAAGAAACTTGATCAGAGATTGAGAAAATAAGATATTTATAGACATCAAGAATTAGGCATGTGAAAATACACTTTTGCCCCTGAAACGCACCGTTCGGCGGTTTCAATCGGCGGCCAGGCCGCCGATGACGACTGCCGAATTGAGCTCGTGAAGAACAGAGCATTAACGGCGGTTTCATTCGGCGGTTTCGAGACCGCCGATCCAACCGCCGAATCAAACCCGAGGGATTAAAATCGATCAGGTATGAACGGCGGTTTCGAACGGCGGTCGTGACCGCCGATCTTGACCGCATAATTGCTTCAGACCAATCTGGACTGAAACGGCGGTTTCATTCGGCGGCCAGGCCGCCGATCATAACCGCCGATCACCAACAATGGTGAAAACCAAGGAGAAGCCAAGGACATTCTCTATAGGCGGTCTTCGCGCGAAACCAAGCACTCATTAGTGCAAGCGCGGACGTTTCCAAACAATGTCGGGAAACGAATTATAAGGCACATATACACACAACAAGATATATCAACCAAAGTGCTAGTGTGTAAAGTGACATGTGAAGAGATGCACATAAAAATAAGCAAGTATGCAATCATAGCAAGAATGCTAAGTGTGTGTGTGCTACTAAATCTCTTCAAAGAAAAACAAGCACAAGAGATTATACCTTTGGCGTGCTTGTATCTAGAGGTCATGGAAGGGCCTTTGATCTTCAACACTAATCACTTAGACTACCCTTACATTCAAAACCCCAACATGTGGTTTGACCACGAAATAAGCCAATCAACAAAACGGGAATCCTTACAACCTATTTCAATTTGAGACCAAATAATTGGAAATACCATTATGTCAATTGGTTTTGGTGTATGTGACAATTAGATGATCTGCATTTTTGTTGGTATATATATGTTGGTTTAGTTATCGTATGCCTCATTATATACTTGTTATAAATTAGTATGGATTCTCCACCTTTTGTGTATTCAATTAAATGAGGCACATTGCTATTCAGCTAATCAGCTGGCAACAGGTTGCCAAGTTCGATTAAATCATGCTGTCAGCTTTAACACTCTCAAGTTTAACTGAACCAGTCCATTTGTGATGCTTCGTTTAATATAAGATTATAAATATCTGAAGCTGAGAACATGCCTACGATAAATCTAGGTACATGCGTACTGTGATGAATTCTTAGATTTACTTTAATGTTAGGACTCATAGCACAATTGTTTTAGTCATAGCATTGTCCAATAAAATGTCTTTAGTCATGGTGATAAAGAATAACAGTATTTTGAAACGCCTAAACACAACAACAAAATCAAAACAAATTATGAGGCCTGAGATATTGAATTTATGTAATCTAGATGTATTAAATCATATTATCTATTAAATTATGTCCACTTCTTCATATTGCTATACTTTCACATGCAAATACATAGCATACATGAACTTGGTGTATTTCTCTCTACTTTATATTACCCTCACATGTGTCTCTCATACGCAATATACAATATGTATGTACCAATTTATAGACAACATGTAATGCATGCTTAATTAGTATGTCTAACAACTTTTACGACTCTTACACGTATGTTGTCCATCATAGATTTATGGGTGTCGAATTTCGACACTAACCATTAATAGTACCATGTATGAGTTAATTGCTTCCAATTATTTGGTCTCATAAAAATCATAATTGTTATTACTTGTGCAAACTTCACTCACATGCACTAATAGACTGTGCTTTGACTAACAATTTGCTAAGAATTTTTATAGCGAAAGGTCTATCAAGTTTGACTCAGATAAAGTTGCTTTCCAAAGCTTCTTGACCGGACAATAAAACTCTGAACCATGATTGTATTCGTCAATTATAGGATAACAACACACTATTAGCTATCAATGATAAATTCTGGTCGGTCAAAGATTCTAGTAAAAAAAAAGGTGGATGCGGTGTTAAAAGCACTCCAGTAAGCCTAACTGCTGGGGGGATATGGGAGCAGAAGACGTAAGGAAATTCACAGTTGTGAAAGTGGTTTTTATGAAAGTCATTTTTTCGCCCCGGCAACTAAAAAAACCATAAAGACAATATCTGAAAACAATACAACTAAAACTTCAAGTTCGGTAAGTGACCAATGTTAGTTAATTTACATATCTGTTTAATATTACAATTTTATCAAATCATTGTGCAAAAAACAATATCCATCTGTGGTATTAAATAATAAATCAAATAACGATTTTTTGGAATTTAATCAAGACTGTGATCTTGATAAAAGTGTTTTCGAAAGAGCTTAATGACATTGTCAAAATTGGTCGGGCTTGGAGGTACGTTTTGGTTTAATTATTATTACTTATTATTATTCATACAATCTGGCATCTCAATAACTTGATGGGATATCATGGTGCTTATTTTTCTACTGCTAGTTAATTAAAATCATAAGTTGCACACTGTATGCTTTTCTATCAAAGCATATACTTCTTGTTTATTATGCCATGTGTTTTTATACGCAAAGCACCCAGCATGAATCCATGGATATTGTATCCCGAACGATGACCATCACCAATACCGTGCATTGATCCAACTATTTTTGTTCGGCATTATTGAAGTGTGTGTATATATATATATATATATATATATATATATATATATTTGTTATTTGTGCAAATGCTACTCACATGTTTGGCACAGAAAGACAAGCTGAAAACTTTAGAGCATAAATCAAGCTTCGTCTCAAGTACGTGCAAAACGAGTTTCATCTTGGCGCATAAAGAAAAGGCCAAATGGGCCAAAACCTTCACCAAAAAAGGCCAAAGGGGTCATCTTCGGAGCGTAAGCCCGAAGATAGTACTCGGGTGCCCTAAAATCTCAAAGAGCAGATAAAAGTGCCCGAGAGGCGAAAAAGCTAAAGTAGCACGCCTGCCAAACTAATTTGGTGCAAGTGCATCATTAGTGAAACAAGTGCATCATCAGTGAACTGGTGAACGCGAGGCACCAGGCTACTTGGAAAATTGCTCAAGGCACCGCCGGGGAAGACCTGGTGAGATGCACAGTTGTGTTGGTTTGTATACACTACACCAACAATTCGGTAAACCCATGTAACAGACAAAACTGAGAGACGTCCTTGGTGACTTGTTTACATGGGAAAAACTGATCAGTTTAATGAGACACTTGATCAGTCTGGAGATGATCAGTTTAATAAGATACTTGATTAGTTTAATAAGATACTTGATCATTCTTTAAGCAAAACTGATCAATTTAATAAGATACTTGATCAGTCTAAAGATGGTTAGTTTAATAAGATACTTGATCAGTCTAAAGATGATTAGTTTAATAAGATACTTGATCATTCTTGAAGCCATCATTCTTGAAGCCAAACTGATCAGTTTAATAATATACTTAATCAGACCAAGGTAACTAGATACTTGGATAAACCAGTCAAGTCTAAAACTTTACCCAATTAAGCCAATGGATTACTCAAACTTAATTCCAGTTAATGAGATACTTGGTTAAATTAAGTCAAATGAGGTATTCGGCTTAAACAAAGAAACCAACGTTACACTCGGGTAAGAATAAAATACCTAAATATTTTTATTATTTACACGTTTATGAGTGTGCAGGTAAACCAAATTGATTAGAAAGATTGGCCAAAAAGAACACTGCTTGGTCAAACGAGAGATTAAAAAAAGATGAAGATCCCGAACGGGTCAAAATTAGGACAAAGAACCAATTCATGCTAAATGTCTTGGATGTCCTAGTAAAAGAAATAAAATAAAAAAGAGATCGGTCTATAAGAAAGATCGGCCAAAAAGAATAACTGACTTGGTGCAAATAAAGCATTGTTAGCTCAAGAACTGACTGGGTGCAAATAAAGCATTGTCAACGATCCGACCTTTTAGAAAGAAAAGAAGGTAAAGATTTTTCCGCTTAAATTGCATCTGTTAAGTTTAAAATGTGCGGTAAAAAGATCCAATGGGCAAGTGCACATAAAAAGAGTCAGGAAGCTTTCAAGTGCAAGATCCGGGCCACCTGAACCGAACGTCTTGAGGTTGGCTTAGCTCACTAAAACTCAAATAAAAACCCTGAAAGTGGGTAGAAACTTGGATACGGTGAATCAAGACCCCCCATGGTGCAAAATAAATGCTCTGGATGCCTTGAGCTAGAGAGCCTAGATCCTTGTCTATCAACCGAGCGAGCCTCGGGAACAATTTGCAAGAAGTACAAAAGCCATGGAGCAATTGCAAAAGAGCCAATAATGGTCGAAATCAAATACAAGAAAGTCAAAAGTCAAAAGTCAAAATTGTAATTATATACATAAAGTGCTTTCTTTTTACAGGAGTATTAGCCATAAGGTATAAAAAATAATAACCGATCTATAAGAAAGATCGGTCAAAAGGAAGAATCTGACCTACGAAAAAAGATTAGCCGAGAAAAAGTTCAAAGGGACAAGAAAGATCCAAGCCGAGCGTTTGGAATGTCCTGTCTAAAGAAGAAAGAAATTTTACTCGGGCCAGCAAACCAGGGAGAAAGTCTACCCAGACAATGTGCTAAAAGCATGGCTCCTACCTTACACATCAACATCAACATGAACTTAAAAATAACAACGATGCTAGGGGGGTATATTCCAAGCAACATGAACCCTTGGAGAACAAAAGCCCCCAACTCGCCATGAGCATGTATATATATGGCAGTGGCCTTAAGGGTTGGATGCTTTGAAGCACGATCTCTATAGAGCGACATCTTACCTTGCCAAGAGCAACGACATCTACCACATTTTTCTCAACTTGTGAGGAAAGAAACGGCTCAGGGAAATCTTAATCAGTTCCTCTTATGGTCTTTAACCTCGACATTTTCAAGCTGTCTTGAGCAATAAAACTTTAAAAGATCCTCAAAACTTGCCTTTAAGGGATCCGACAAGAAGAAAAGATGTTTCGGATAAAAGCAATGCAAAGAAGACAAGATCAGGCTAAGACACCCACCTAGAAAGGATCTGAGCGCTAGTAAGATCCGCTCAAAGATGGATCAAAGCAAAGCTAAGAAGAGGATCTGAGCATTAGTAAGATCCACTTGAAGAAAAGGATCTAAGTAAAGCCAAGAAGAAGATCCGAGCGTTAGTAAGATCAGCTCGAAGAAAAGGATCTAAGTGAAGAAAGATGATCCGAGCGTTAGTAAGACCCACTCAAATATGGATCCAAGCGAAGAAAAGGATCTAAGCAAAGCCGAACTAGGTTGAAAGATGATCCGAGCGTTAGTAAGATCCGCTCAAAGATGGATCCAAACGAAGCTGAACCGATCTAAGTAAAGCTGAGAAGAATATCCAAGCGTTAGTAAGATCAACTCGAAGAAAAGGATCTAAGCGAAGCTGAACCAGGTTGAAAGATGATCCGAGCGTTAGTAAGATCTGCTCAAAGATGGATCCAAGTGAAGCTGAACCAGGTTGAAAGAGGATCCGAGCATTAGTAAGAACCACTCAAAGACAAAAGGATACGAGAAAAGTTGAACAATGCTAGAAAAGGGTCTCAGATTCACCTATATGAGCGAAAGGATCTGAGCGTCATCCATAAAAACAAAATGGGAATAAGAGGCCAATCACTTAAAAAGATGACTAGGATCATTTGGCTATTGGCCATGGTTCGACCAGACCAAGTGCAAATTCATCTCACAATAAAGTATCCAAAGGCATCTCAGTAACCTGATCCGTGTCCTGAAGACACTTGCAGATAGGTCCAACAATGTATCTCAACAGCATAACCTATCTTGAAGATTATCAGTCTATAAGAGAATAAAAAATGATGTAGGCAGAGTGTTAAAAAATTAATGGAAAACTATTCAAATCCCCTTTGTTGAGTTGCCAATAACTCATCTCACGGATTTGAGGGGGTATTGTTATAGAGGTTTTTCGTCAGCATGACATGTCAGTGAAGATAGCGGGTAATGTGGAAATATAGTGAGTCCACGTCACCAAAAAGTCAAAGAGGAGACACGTCAACAAATGGTCAATAAGTACTAGTATCATGTGAGAGACCATCTGCAAATAAGGATCTAATTAGCGAGATCTACTCGACCAAAACAGGAAATATGACCATATCAAGATAGGCCGTATTGAGCAAAGATCTACTCAGATATGGAATCTAAGAATCACACTCCAATAAGGAAATATACCTATTTCCTCTCCAGTACCAGAGAATTATAATTAGGAAAAAAATCAAAGCTTCTAGAAGGATAAACACCAAACAGGAAACGAGTCCTAATCGGTCTACTCTACCAGAATCCTACAAAGATTCTAATTAATGAATCCACCGCTTATACGACAAGAACTAGGGCAACCCTAGATCGAACCATATAAATACATCCATTTATTCATCATAACAAGGGATGATCATAAGCAATTATCTGAGAGAAAGCGAGTATTGAGTGTGTAATCTTTATATTCATAGTGGATCACTTCTCGCCGTCACCGGCACCATGGATGTTTCCCTGCCTTAGGGTTTTACCACACAAAACATGTGTTATGCCTGTTTGTCTTTTATTTTCTGCTTTCATTACGTTTATCTTGCAAGTTTCATTAACCAAAACCGTTGACTGGTTGACTTCCAAGAAATTACCGTCAACAGTAATCATCATCAAATTTATATTTTAAAATTTTTCCATGTGTATTCTTCTATTTTGACTTTCAATGTTCTAATTTTTTCAAACGTTTCTTATATCAATTTTGTCAACTTGAAATTGTGACATTGGTTTGATCATTTCGTTTACAATTTATGATATAATCGACTTGATTTTGTGAGAGAGGAATAAACAAAAATAAAAATAACAAAAAACAACTTTTTTTTTTTTTTACTAAACTACTAATATAATATAAAATAATAGATATAATCTTACAATTGGAATTAACATATATTAGAAAGAAAAAAGGCACTAAAAATCAATCAACTACAAATTTCTGCAGTTACATTTGAATTACACAAAATAAAGTTTTCAACCACAAATTTAACTATTTGCTGAAATTTCTAATTCAAATTATCAAAATCATTGTTTTACACTCTCTAAATTGATGTTCTAATTCAATCCCCGGTCTTGGACGAAATAAGACTGCAAAGAAGATCAAGTTAAACAACTTAAAAATAATAATAATATGAATAATAATAAAATAAATAAGAGTTGTATATATTAAAATCTATCTTATTTGTATAAATACCTAAAAAACAGTGGTAGCTAGATGTCACAGGCTTAGAATTACGCAGCGGAAATCCCGTGCGGCACTTAGGCAACTTCCGGCTGAAGGTTGCTAAGTAAGCCTTAAAGTGTTGCTTGTCACTCTCAAAGGCAAATGAGAGACTAGAGGAAAGTGTTGGAAGAGCTTGGTTGGAATGTAAAGAAACTTGTATTGTTATTAGGAAAGCTTTACAAGGCTTTGAGTACAAATTGTTTGGATAGGCTTGGATGCCTTACAAAATGAGAGGGGTTGGCTATTTATAGGGTGCCACATCCTCAATGAATGGCTAGGATCGTTTTGATCCAATGGTGGAGGTTTTGCCTCCAGAAAAATCTACAAAGGCCTAGAATTATCTTCATGTATTTACATGCCTCTAGAATTCTATACAATTATCTACATCATTCTAGATTATTCTACATACATCTAGACAAGTGTACAAGAACAACCTAGAATGGTTGTGTGGCTAGAGTCTTCAGGAAGCATCCGTTGCTAGGCTTCTCCGGAGACCTCTAGAATCTTCCGTCAACTAGAGACTTCCTTAAGTGTGTGGAAATCTCTAGAGTTTTCCAGCACTTAGCCTTGTTGTGGGCATTTTAGTCACCTTGGCTGGAATCCGAATTTTGGACTTTACGGGCCGTGACATAGAGCTCTAAACATTATCAAATCCTTAGAGCATCTCCAATGCAGCTGTGGCTTGGGAAAAAATAAATGCCACATAGGATTAATAGTAGACCTGACGGCGGTTCGGTTCGGTTCGAACCGTCGAACCGAACCATGAAAACCAGAACCGAAATCAGAATCGGAATCGGAATCAAAATCGAAATCGAAATCGAAATCGAAATCGAAATCGGAATCAAAATCGGAACCGGAGAAGGAACCGCCTGATTTGAACTGGACTAGAACCGACGATTCCAACATTAATTTTTAAAAAAAAAAAATTGGTCGAAAATTTGACTTTTCCAGCTATGCTATGTCCCTATCAACCTATGCCTATCTCTTTCACTCTTATTTCTCTCTTTTCTTTCTTCAATCTCAGATCTCTCTCTCTCTCTCTCTCTCTCTCTCTCTCTCTCTCTCTCTCTCTCCTTTCTTCTTAAAATCGGTTTCATCCCGTCGCCGTCTCGTTGATGTCCCTCGATCTCTTCGCCGACGGCCGATCTCCTTCGATCTCTTCGCTGATCTTTATCTGCTTCCATAGTTTCAATACTTCCATCTATGATCTCTTCTTTCTCTCTCTTTGATCTCTTCCCTCTAATGCCAAAAGGCTTTGCAAATTCAAATAGAAATTGTTGGATGTGTTTGGAGTTGTTGATTTTTTGATTTTGGGTGGTGGTGGTGAGATTTCAGTCAAATGAGAGTGGTGAGTGGTGACTGATCTGGTTTAGGGGGTTTTTTAAAAAAAAAAGGTTCAGAACCATCAGAACCGGAACATCGGTTCCAAACCGAAACCGGAATCGAACCAGAACCGACGTCAAGTCTAATTAATAAACAGTATGTTAAAATTTGTATCTCCAATGCAGCTGTGCAGATACAACCACTAATAGACATTGTCAACATGACTATCTACTTTCAGAGGCTATGTTGAACAGCTATTTTGTAGGCTTAGTCAGCAATCCCCGCTCTTTCTCTTTTGGTGCTTGAAACAAATACTCGGTGTGTACAATATTAATCTAAAGAGGAGTGAATAGATTTTAAACGTTATTACCCAATTTTCGTGTATGGTCAAGATAATGAAAATGCCCCTAACTAGTCAAAAAGACAAACAAGTGTAATATGGTGCGAAATGTAAATAACACTTGATGTTTACATGGAAACCCTTATGGGAAAACCACGGGTTGTTATGTGCGCCACACACGAACCTCAAATCCACTAATTGAAATGATTACAACCTAATCCCGGTTTAATGACCGAATCCCGGTTTAATGATCTAATCCCAATCAATAATCATCTCAACTACCTAATCCTGGTATGAGTGGACCTAGTCCAATTGCTTGTGGTTTACGCAACCTAATCCCGGAAGCTACACAAGTCTTACTTCTCAATGAAGAGATAATACAATCTAAGTGAATATATGAAATACTCAAATATGCAACAAGAGCTAGGTAACCCTATATGCTTATCTAAGATGATGATATAACAAGAAATACAATCCTAGATATCAAGAGCTAAATGACATGTCAAAAAGCTTAGCTAATCATAGATTATGCAAACCTAGAAAGCTATCACAATACAACTCTCAAACATTCAAAACACTAATCTCAAACTTGTATCTGAGATATATATGAATAACATACAAGTGATAAATGAGATTGCTTGCAAAGAAAGACACAAAATATGTAAGATATAAGTGAAAAACTTACCAAGCAACGTGTGTTGAAAAATCCATGCAATATGATATCTAGATGATCAAGGATGATGCTAGATGATGATTGATGATCATGGAATGGTGTTTGAGTAATGAAAGGTGAGTTCTTTTGTGAAATTTTTCTCTTGGAAAAATATGCTAAGTAAAAATATGCTTTTGAACTCTCTAAAAACGACCTAAGATGAAAGAGGCATATATATAGGGTGTCAAAATGAAGTGGCATCGTTTTGATAAGTTCCCCCGTTTTTGCCTTAGGCGCTGTACAGGTCGCTGTACGTAGAGCAACTTGTATAGCGCCTACCTGGAAAAATGAAGAACATTCTTCATAGGCACTGTTCATAAAACGCTTTTGTAGAGCGCCTAAACAGCGCCACAACTCTGATCCTCTCGAGTTTCAGATAGGCGCTGTACGTACAGCGTTTTTGAACAGCAACCGTACATCGCCTTTACAAAAAAGCATCAGGTCTGATCAATTAAAAAATCATTTTCCATCAGGTCTGAGATGGGCGCTATTCGAACAGCGCTTCTGTAGAGCGCTTTGAACAGCGCCCTTTGCAAAGAATGTCATCCTTAGCCTATGCATGACATGGCATTAGAAATACAAAATGCAATCATGTAAACATGCAAGAAGAGAGATTAATGAACATTAATGCACACAAATTAGACACACAACATACAAGAATTAAACGTATGCATGGTTTGTGAGTGTGTGCAACTATCTCTTCAAATGCAAGTAAGCACTTAGAAATTACCTTTGGTGCATTGTTAGGATTATGCTCAATAGCAAGGGTATAATATTGTTTTTGACAATCTTTTCATATTAATAAAGTGATTTCTGATTTAAACAAATCTTATAGCATTTATAGATTGAATATTATAATTGTCAAAAGTAAATAATCATAAGGTCAAAAGACTATGAGAAAAGAAGAATTGTTCGTACATCTGGATATGTATGAGGTAGACACAATTCTTTAGTTAGTCTTGAATAATGTTTACAACTTAAGTTAAAGGTTGGGCACCTTTATCTTGTTAAAGTTGTAGAATTCTTTTACTAGCATTTGAATGGGATCAAATGTGTTATGATGAGTCTAAAATCATCGGAGGGTCTTCGAGTAAAAGAATCTAGTGCACTGGGTGCATTGAACTGGATCACAATGAAATACTTTATCTAGAACCGTCAATAGATAATAGTCTTTTCATTATCAGGACAATCGGAGAGTCTATCTTAATCCTGAGATAAATGATGGACTTATGGTTGCAAGTTATCATTTGAGTTATCAATGAGTACGATTATATAGCATAGTCTATCCTCGATAGTTTGGTGATATTCATTTGTTAATCGATAGAGGATTTCATTTATAGATATGGACATCGTGGCTCCATTTTTTAAATGAGAGTCGAATATCATTATATGGATGTTTTGAGGTATTGGATCTTGAATCTTAACGTTAAGTTTTCGATAGAGTCTATTGAAACATGGCTTCTGGACAAGTCAAAATATCCAAGTTCAAAATGTGGTCATATGAGTAAATATGGTAACTTGGAGAGCTATAGGCGGTTTATGAGCTCTTGGCGATTACTGATATTCTTCACGAGGATTCACTATCTCCTATAAGATTGTCTAGGGTATGAATGAGAATCATTTACTTATTCCATCTTTATTTAAGAGTGCAATTTTAGTTCTTTAGTGGAATGAACTAAAATTAATAGATTGAACCTAAGTGAATCATTTGTTGATTATGATTGGGTTATGTCTATTGGAGCTTAAATTTAGATAGGCCTGCTGAGATCCCCAATCCACACGAACTTGCATGAATCACTTGATATATTCTACTGGACTAATTTATGGGTCCATCTAGAATTGTAGTAAGGCATGTGGACTTGTTTCTTTTAGTAAGAATGGGCCTAGTTCACATGTGGGCCTTTTGTTAAGGTCCAATGGATTTAATAAAATAGAAAAACAATATATAGATATATTAATATATATGACACATGGCCGAGATATATATAATATTATATTGTTTTATTTTTATTAAATTGATTAAATGGAAATTAATTAATTGATTGATTAATTATTTAATTAAAAATCAAAATCTTTTTCTGACTAGGAAATATGTTTCTTAGTAGTATACTATTGTGGTAGTATAATAAATATTAAAGACTTTATTTGGTAAGTAGATAAATAAAGGGAATTTATTTATCTAGTCAAATTAGGAAGTATTTGATATAGTCACAAATACACTAAATAGTTGGATTAGGGTTTGGAATTCTAAGAAAATCTATCTAGAGTTAGGATTTAGGTCAAAAGGCATAAATCCTATTTGGTAGAGGAATTCGGTCACCCTAATTATATTTAGGCAAGATTTCGGGCAGCAATATATATTTTGATATATGCAAGTTTAATTCAAGCAGCAATATATATTATATATATACGCAATTTGAATTTGTGCAGGATTAGATATCATTTATACAATTGCAAGTTGAATTCATGCAGATTACATATTATATATGTGCAAAGTCATGCAGATATATATAGAATATATAATTGCAAGAATGAATTAAGGTAGATTATATATTATATATGCATGTTGAAGACGTGCAAATATATATATAGACTATATAATTAAAAAGTTGGATTCGGTGCAATATTATATATTAGATTATGCAATAATATATATTAGATTAGGCAAGTGGATTCTGCGACCTATATATATATATATATTGTGCAAAGAGAATTCGGCTAACCCTAATGTCTTGGACTTGAGAGTTTTTTCTTTTACTAGAGAAAAATAGAATCCAACTCTTAGACTAGTATGATTTTCGGCCAAGAGGAATAAAGAGAAAAGTTTGTTCTTATTTCGATAGTGCACTGGTTACTTTTACATCAAAAGGTTTTGTGCACAATTTCGAATAAGGTTCACGCGAGTTTCGATCTAAAGATTGTGAATTCAAAAGTGACTGGAACATTCTTTGTTGTCTCTTGGAACTTGTTGTGACTAACGAAAAAGAAAAAGTTTTGTTAATCCATCCTCAGGTATACAATTCAAAGAGAAAGGAGATCACACTCCTAGGTGATTCACGTTCGTGATTGGATTGGAAGATCTTGCGGATTACCATCGACGCAATGTCAATCGAATCACGCAACAAAGGTATGATATCTTTAGTATTATATGTTAATTAATTAGAGGGTTAAGGTTCAAATTATGAAAAAAAAATTAAACTGTACTAAACTCTATTTTAGTCTCGCTTCCGCTGTGTGCAATCGTTTTTTTCCTACAATTGGTATCAGAGCTTTGGTTGTACCCTTTAATTAATTAACGTATATATACGTGAATCTATTTCTTTTTATTGTGATTATGCATGTTTAGAAAGAGATGGCACTCTAGGTATTCTCATATATAATTACATTGGAATGTATGGATTTATATATGTTATATGTTGTTATAAAGTGAATTGTTATTGCTCAATTTTGATCCTAGAATTTCAATGTATTTTTGTTTCGGAATTGTAACAAGAAGGGTGGCCTATTATTGTCACAATTTCCTTCTTGGTAGTTGCTAAGTTTTTTTTATTGTATTAAAATTAAGTGCAGTTTTTTTTATTGTATTAAAATATAGTGCAGTTTTTTTTTTTTTGTATTAAATACTGCAGTGATTAAAAAAAAAATGCAGTATTTTATTGTTTAAATAATATTATAATACGTTCAAGCATCGAAGATTCGAAGACTTGAAGAATTGGAAGCAACTGGAACAAGTTTGGGACCGTGCGCACCATAGCAACATGCATGCGCGCAAGATTGCACGCAGCTGTGCATGTTGGACTGTGGGCTGCGCACAGCAGCCCCATGAAGTGCCATGGGCTGCGCACGGCAGCCCTTGTTGGGGTTGTGGAGTGCGCACGCCCATAGGGGCAGCCGTGGGATGCACAAGTGATCGGTGGCCGCTTGAAGACTTGTTCGCCAAGAAAGGAGTTTTTTGTATTCCAAACAAATGTAATTTACTTGTTTTTCTAGGATGGATCAAAATTATGGCTATTTATTTTGCGTAAATATTACAATATTTGTTATTGTTTGATGACATGTCATATAGAATAGGAGTGCCACTCATATATCTCTTTTGGTATGAACATGCATTGAATGATTTAGGTATCTAAATTGGCATCTAAATTGGCATCTAGATAACTTGGTAAATCGTTATATGGGATTTAATCACACGCTTTAAATAATTGAGTGGGAGAAGATGTTTTGCAACACCTATGGCCTTCAAGGTTAGTTGAGCTTTATTATTTATTGGTAATCCCCCAAGGGGTGTCCATGAATGGAATTTAACAACATACTTCCTTACAAGGATAGACTAGACAATTGACTCAAACGAGATCTACTCCCCAAGGAGGCAAGGAGGGATTTTCGTGAGAGAAAATATTGAGGGTCGATATCTTGGTAACACACTCAATGTGATTTTATTGATATCCTCCCAAGAGTTCTTGTCAATAAAATCACAAGGCTAAAATTGAAAACGCTGGTTGTTATGTTAACAATTGGGTGGGACCTAGTCCAACTAGTAAATGGTACGTACTCCCAAAGAAGGCATAACATTTATGGGTGTTGGATCACCGTTGAATTTTTATGATTGAGTTATTTATTTAAATCAAGATAAATATTCGAAAGTGCTTTATCATGATTATTTACTCATATATATTTTTGTTTTATTCAGAAATCATGACCCCATCACTTATGAACATCCTGAAAGATAACACTTTAACTTGAGATAATTATGTCAAATGGAAAAGGAAAATTGGGTTGTTGCTGCAAGCTGAAAAACATAAGTTTATTCTGACTACTCCAAAAAACCACCTGCTCCCACTAATGAATCTAATGTGATGCAAAGAGACGAGTATGAGCAGTGGAAGACCTCGAATGAGATGGCCAAATGGCTACCATCTCCGACGTGTTGCAACAGCAGCATGAAGGAATGGGGTTTGCTGCTGATATGATGATGTCTCTAGAAGAGATTCATATGGTTGGTAAAGTTGCTACTGTTAAGACCCGTCAGAAGGTCAAGGAATAACAGAAGAAAAAGCAACTTGGGCCTACCAAGAAGGAGACTAAGAAAGTAACCAAGATCAAAAGGAAGTGCTTCTTTTGTGGTGAAAAGAGACATTGGAAAAGTAATTACCCAAAGTCTCAGAATAAGAAGGAACAAGGTAATGTGAATTTTCTTGAAACATGTTTACTGGCAGATTCTACAGATTCTTGGATCGTAGACTCAGTAGCCAATAATCATGTTTGTTATTCCTTATGGGGGTTTCAAGAAAGGAGAAGGCTGAATAAGAATGAAATCAACTTGCGTTTAGGCAACGGAGCGTTGGTGTCTGCTAGTGCAGTGGGAGATATTAGAGTTAATCTAGATTCTAGTAGGCATTTAGATTTGATAGACATTTATTATGTATCTCAATTCAAAAGAAATTTAATTTCAGTTTCTTGTTTAAATAAATTTGAATATTCGGTTACTTTTAATAAAAAAAAATTATTATTAGTAAAGATGACAAATTTGTTTGCAAAGGTACATTGGAAAATGGTCTATTCTATTTACATAGAAATATCTCTCACTTGTTAGATACAGAATTAACGCAACCTAACCATAAAAGAGTAAAATTATCATAAAATGAAACCTACCTATGTCATTTGCGCCTAGGTCATATTAACCTTAATAGGATTAAAAGATTGGTTAGTGATGGACCTTTAAGTGACTTAAAGGTTGATGATCTACCAACTTGTGAATCCTGTTTGGAAGGTAAAATGACCAAAAGGTCGTTCAGGACCAAAGGCACAAGAGCCACTGAATGTTTAGGATTAATGCATACTGATGTATGTGGTTATATGAGCATTCAAGCTAGAGGTGGATATGAGTACTTCATTACTTTCATAGATGATTACTCGAGATTTGGATATGTGTATCTCATGAGACATAAGTCGGATGCTTTTGACATGTTCAAAGCATTTAAAGCTGAAGTGGAAAATCAGCTAGAGAAACACATAAAAATCTTGAGATCTGATCGTGGTGGAGAATATCTATCTGGTGAGTTTCAGCAATATCTTATTGATAATGGAATTATATCTCAGTTTTCTGCACCAGGTACACCTCAACAAAATGGGGTGGCAGAAAGGAGAAATAGAACTCTTTTAGACATGGTTAGGTCTATGTTGAGTTATTCAACGCTTCTTATTTCTTTTGGGGATATGCTTTACAAACTGCAATATACATTCCAAACGATGTACCATCTAAGTCAGTTCCTCAAACACCGCATGAGTTGTGGACTAGGCGAAAGCAAACACCGCATGAGTTGTGGACTAGGCGAAAGCCTAGTTTACAACACTTCAGGATATTTGGTTGTCCTGCGCATGTGTTAAAAGGAAAGACAGAAAAGATGGAGTCCCGTTCGGAAACATGCATATTTGTGGGGTATCCAAAAGAAACTAATGGATATTATTTCTATAGTCCTTCAGATCTTAAAGTATTTGTTTCAACAAATGCTAAATTTATGGAAAAGAACTATATGAATGATTTTGTACCCAAAAGTAGAATTGTCCTGAATGAGATGTCAGGAGATACAATTCCACAAGAGGTTACACAACCTAGCCCAATTGTAAGTTCCGCACCATCATAAAATCAACAACCTACCATTCCTCGTCGTAGTGGGAGGGTTAGTAGAAAACCCGAGAGATACATTGGTCTGGGAGAATCAATGGAGAATCCCCCGGACGACGATAATCCCTACACATATAAGGAAGCAATGGAGCATGTTAATGGCCGCCATTGGCAAAAGGCAATGCAAGTTGCAAAAATCCAAATATGGATTAAAGCAAGCATCCTGATCCTGGAACATAAGGTTCGATCAAGCTGTGACGAACCTTGTGTATGCAAAAGTGGCTAGTCTCTTTTATGACTCTCACTCGCAATAGGACGAGGTCGGAGAGTAGCACAACGGTGAATAAGATTCGTTCCCACAGGGATTGAGTGATCGATTACCAAAATTGATTAGCCTAGATGCTATTCAAACAAGCAAAAAAGGATATTTAAACTAAGTAAATTAAACTAATTTAATCTAATGACTAATGCTAATGCAAGAAATAAAATAACACTAAAATAAACTCAAGTGTAATATCGAAGAAAAACATGCTAGGACTTGACTACACCCCACCCTCAATTGACTTCCGTTTTAAACTCAATTATTCACCCAAAACATACTCATGCAATTTGTAGATTCATGCACCCTAATATTAACCTACAATCTTGGTCAAGCAAAGTAGATTACACCCGAAACGTACCCAAGCCTATCTCTCGATTACCCGGAATATACGAATTGAGTTCATTAAGTTTGTTGGCGCACTAAACGAATCCTATACGCTAGCCTAAGTGGGTGTACTTTTCTAGACATGCATAGAGGGCATTTTATCGAACACGTGGTGTGCGTCTCCGGTCAGTACATAACACACCACAATAATTCATTCAAATGGAGATCAATCACTTGAAAGCTTTAAGCATACAAAAATACTCATACAAACCACAAGTTGCACATAAATGGATAAACAAGAATAAATATAAATATATAGTCATGGGTGGGGTTTCATCAAATCCTAGCAATATATATTTAGCTCATATTACAAAGAATAGCCATAACATAGATAAAATCAAATAAATACATGGCTATGAAAAAGAATAAAAGAGAAAGGGTTTAGAGAAAACTAATGGAGAGCTTCCTCTTCTTCTTTGGATCTTCTTCTCCTTCTATCTTTCTTCAACTCTCTCTTGCCCAAAAAGGTGGAGTGATGGTGGATGTGGAAAAGTGGTAGTGAAGTTTGTGTTTGGATGTTAGGGAGTTATGGAAGTTAGATGGGTTGTGAAAGATGGAAGGTGAGAGTAAGAGGAATGTGTAAAGGTAAGGTCTTGGTGACTATTCTTGGGTGAGAGAGCTTGGGTGGTTTAAAAATATCAAAGGTTTATATTAAGGAATGAATTAGGTCAAGGGCAAGGAGGTAAAATCTTGATTTTTAACATATTTTGGGTAAAAGGGCGAGCTTCGGGCGACCTGGGGGCGATTTGGATGCTCTTTGGTTGAAGAAAACTGTTGAAAACCCGAGAGGTTAGCGAGCTCGGGGCGAGCTGCTTGAGCTCGCCTTGGGCTCGCATCTCTCTCGGGTGAAGTTTTCCAGCTTCGCGCACCGTTATGAAAATGGCCATAACCTCTTCTAGAGAACTTGGAATTGTGATCCGTAAAAAGCGTTGGAAAGTAGACTCGTGGGGCTTTTGAAAAATAGGTTATAGGAAACGTAGTTCAATCGGAGAAGAGAGATATGGCCCCTGAAAGTTGAAAGCTCTGCACTAAGATTTACAATTTCAACCCTTTAACCTCCAAAACTCTTCAATTATGCTCAACACCTTATTTTAGAGCATACAACCTACACAATGCTCACAAAACGCATTATATACAAAAACATGCTCGACAACGAGTACAAAATCTAGAAAATGGGGACCTCAAATAGGTATGTAAATCATCCAATCAAAAAGGATTAATGGCGACAAGTTGGTTTTCCTAAATTCTTTATGTTGATGATATACTACTCATCGAAAACGATGTAGGTGTATTAACATCAGTAAAAGAATGGTTAGCAAAACAATTTGATATGAAGGACTTGGGAGAAGCAAGTTATATTCTTGGTATCCAAGTAATAAGGGATAGAAAGAATAGAACGATTGCACTATCCCAAGCTTCATACATAGATAAAATCTTGTCTAGATTTTCCATGCAAGATTCCAAGAAAGGTATGTTACTTTTCAGAAATGGAATCAAACTTTCTAAGGAACAAATTCCTAAGAATGAGCATGAAGAGCAATTCATGAGTAGGATTCCAAATGCCTCGGCAGTTGGAAGTCTCATGTATGCAATGCTCTGCACTAGACCAGATATTTGTTTTGCTATGGGAATAGTTAGCAGGTTTCAATCGAAACCTGGTCCTGATCACTGGACGGCAGTCAAGCATATTTTCAAGTATCTCAGGAGAACGAGAGATAATATGCTTGTATACTCAGAAGGGGATTTGATTCTCGTTGGGTATACAAATTCTGATTTCCAGTAGGATTCTGACTACCAGAAAATTCACATCAGGATATATGTTTACTATTGGAAGAGGAACAGTCATATGGAGGAGTATCAAGCAATCTTGTATTGTTGATTCCACCATGGAAGCTAAGTATGTTGCTGCATGCGAAGCTGCCAAAGAGGCTGTTTGGCTCCGCCAATTCCTGATTGACTTGGAAGTGGTTCCCAGTGTGAATAAGAAGATCACTATCTACTGTGATAATAGTGGAGCAGTGGCTAATTCGAGAGAACCAAGAAGTCATAAGAGAGGAAAGCACATTGAAAGGAAGTATCATCTTCTTAGGGAGATTGTGCATAGGGGTGATGTGACGATTACCAAAATCGCGTCAGCAGAATATCTAGCGGATCCCTTCACAAAGGCTTTACCATATAAGAGTTTTGATGGGCACCTAGAGAACATGGGAATGAGAGATATGACACATTTGCTATAGCACAAGTGGGAGATTGTTAGGATTATGCTCAATAGCAAGAGTGTAATATTGTTTTTGACAATCTTTTCATATTAATAAAGTGATTTCTGATTTAAACAAATCTTATAGCATTTATAGATTTAATATTGTAATTGTCAAAAGTAAATAATCATAAGGTCAAAAGACTATTAGAAAAGAAGAATTGTTCGTACATCTAGATATGTATGAGGTAGACACAATTCTTTAGTTAGTCTTCAATAATGTTCACAACTTAAGTTAAAGGTTGGGCACCTTTATCTTGTTAAAGTTGTAGAATTCTTTTACTAGCATTTGAGTGGGATCAAATGTGTTATGATGAGTCTAAAATCATCGGAGAGTCTTCGAGTAAAAGAATCTACTACACTGGGTGCATTGAACTGGATCACAATGAAATACTTTATCTAGAACCGTCAATAGATAATAGTCTTTTCAATATCAGGACAATCGGAGAGTCTATCTTAATCCTGAGATAAATGATGGACTTATGGTTGCAAGTGGTATCATTTGAGTTATCAATGAGTACGATTATATAGCATAGTCTATCCACGATAGTTTGGTGATATTCATTTGTTAATCAATAGAGGACTTCATTTATAGATATGGACATCGTGGCTCCATTTTTTAAATGAGAGTCGAATATCATCATATGGATGTTTTGAGGTATTGGATCTTGAATCTTAACGTTAATTTTTTGATAAAGTCTATTGAAACATGGCTTCTGGACAAGTCAAAATATCCAAGTTCAAAATGTGGTCATATGAGTAAATATGGTAACTTGGAGAGCTATAGGCGGTTTATGAGCTCTTGGCGATTACTGATATTCTTCACGAGGATTCACTATCTCCTATAAGATTGTCTAGGGTATGAATGAGAATCATTTACTTATTCCATCTTTATTTAAGAGTGCAATTTTAGTTCTTTAGTGGAATGAACTAAAATTAATAGATTAAACCTAAGTGAATCATTTGTTGATTGTGATTGGGTTATGTCTATTAGAGCTTAAATTTAGATAGGCCCGCTAAAATCCCCAATCCACACGGACTTGCATGAATCACTTGATATATTCTACCGGACTAATTTATGGGTCCATCTAGAATTGTAGTAAAGCATGTGGACTTGTTTCTTTTAGTAAGAATGGGTCTAGTTCATATGTGGGCCTTTTGTTAAGGTCCAATGGATTTAATAAAATAGAAAAACAATATATAGATATATTAATATATATGGCACATGGCCGAGATATATATAATATTATATTGTCTTATTTTTATTAAATTGATTAAATGGTAATTAATTAATTGATTGATTAATTATTTAATTAAAAATCAAAATTTTTTTCTGACTAGGAAATATGTTTCTTAGTAGTATACTATTGTGGTAGTATACTATTGTGGTAGTATAATAAATATTAAAGACTTTATTTGGTAAGTAGATAAATAAAGGGAATTTATTTATCTAGTCAAATTAGGAAGTCTTTGATATAGTCACAAATGCACTAAAGAGTTGGATTAGGGGTTTGGAATTCTAAGAAAATCTACTTAGAGTTAGGATTTAGGTCAAAAGGCATAAATCCTATTTGGTAGAAGAATTCGGTCACCCTAATTATATTTAGGCAAGATTTCGGGCAGCAATATATATTTTGATATATGCAAGTTTAATTCAAGCAGCAATATATAGTATATATATACGCAATTTGAATTTGTGCAGGATTAGATATCATATATACAATTGCAAGTTGAATTCATGCAGATTACATATTATATATATGCAAAGTCATGCAGATATATATAGAATATATAATTGCAAGAATGAATTAAGGTAGATCATATATTATATATGCATGTTAAAGGCGTGCAAAAATATATATATAGACTATATAATTAAAAAGTTGGATTCGGTGCAATAATATATATTAGATTAGGCAAGTGGATTCTGCGACCTATATATATATTGTGCAAAGAGAATTCGGTTAACCCTAATGTCTTGGACTTGAGAGTTTTTTCTTTTACTAGAGAAAAATATAATCCAACTCTTATACTAGTGTGATTTTCGGCCAAGAGGAATATAGAGAAAAGTTTGTTCTTATTTTGATAGTGCACTAGTTACTTTTACATCAAAAGGTTTTGTGCACAATTTCGAATAAAGTTCACGCGAGTTTCAATCTAAAGATTGTGAATTCAAAAGTGACCGGAACATTCTTTGTTGTCTCTTGGAACTTGTTGTGACTAACGAAAAAGAAAAAGTTTTGTTAATCCATCCTCAGGTATACAATTCAAAGAGAAGGGAGACCACGCTCCTAGGTGATTCACGTTCGTGATTGGATTGGAAGATCTTGCGGATTACCATCGATGCAATGTCAATCGGATCATGCGACAAATGTATGATATCTTTAGTATTATATGTTAATTAATTAGAAGGTTAAGGTTCAAATTATGAAAAAAAAAAAATTAAACTATACTAAACTCTATTTTAGTCTCGCTTCCGCTGCGTGCAATCGTTTTTTCCCTACACTTATCAATGATGAGGTCTTGAAAGGGTATTGAACTTGAACCTAATACCTAAGCTACCTTTACAATGAACCCCCAATTGTGGTTTGTCCACGAAATGAGCCAATCAACAAATGAGACCTTACAATCTCCCCCTTTGGTTATTTTGTGACAAAACCACCACTCACATGATCCTTACAACAAAATTGAAGCCACCGGATTAACAAAGATATTTTACATTACAAAGAGATATTTAAAAAAAAAAAAAAAAAACTTCAAGTCTTCAATCTCTTGTAGAACTATCAACCCTTCAAAACAAAAAAAAATTACACTTTCCAAAGCAAGTGTATGTGAGATGATCAAGTGAAAATAAAACAAGCATTTGCATTTATGATTTTAAGCACAACATCATGCAATGTATGTGTATGCAATGCTCCCCCTCAAAGGGTTACTCCCCCTCAATGAATAGTCTCCCCAACATGCATAATTGCCACTACAATTTGCAACTCCCCTTACCACATTCTACTCCCCCTTTTTGTCATGATATAGGCAAAGGAGTAGTCCCCAACCGGGTCACTTCTTAGCAAAGAGAGATAGTAGCATACAAGATATTTGCATAATCGTATAAGTCACTTTATGCATCTCAATTAATTGGAGAGAAACAAGGAGATTTATTTAATGAAAATGTGTGAATCAAACATGCTTCGCTTACAAGACATGTAGCATTCAAGTCCAAAATATAATGGTATTTGGCAAAGCAAATGACAAAGGTTTCTAATAGGAATTCAAACCAATTTCACCATTGTCATGAGAGAAGCAAGGATATAGAGATTTCATTGATTTTAATTTAAGAGCAACTATATCCAACTTTATAAGCGAAAAATGGCATGAGCGACTTTGCACCCTATTTGATTTTTCCGGGAATGATACCCGTATGATAATAGCCATGTTCAACTAATAAAGAAAGAGAGACATTTGGAATTTAAATTCCTTTGAATGGATACAATATCCTTTATTCATTTTGAGTCTCATTATCTTTTTCACACAAGTTTTGCATTTAAGAACGCAATCATCAATTCATGCTTTTTCATTTGAGCATGTTATATGAATTTCATGCTTTTTCATTTATCATTAGCATGTCAATTAAGAATCATCATTTCATGGAGATAACTATAGGTCATTCAAATCATACTTCCTATGTAAATCTCTTAGTCCAAAAATGCATGTTTGAACATAAATATGACATTGATTGTAAACAAGCATGGTTCACACTTATTGAATTGAAAACATATATACATATGTGCAACCAAGCTTACTCAAGCAATTAAAAAAGAAGCATAAGATATTTCAAATTTTTGCATGTGACAAGTATGCAAAATAGCTCTCTTTGCTTGAGTTCCCCATATGGGGTCATCACCATCCTTCATCAATGAAGGTCATAAGGTCCTATGGACATACCAAGTCCATTTGACTTAGTTGAACCTATGTGAGACATGTTTGTCTCGTAGTAAGCGGGTTCATCTTTCCTAATCCACTTAGGTGATATACTTTTCTTCCTAGTGGTCAATGGTTCAAGAGATCTAGATGTCATAGGATCATGTAAATGAATTTCTTCCTTCCTATGAGCATGCATTCTAGCTCTAACCTCTTTCTTTTCAATCATGATTTTAGCTCTACATAATTTAATGTAACAAAAGCAATTAGGTCTAATATGACCATCAATACCATAAAAATGACATGTAGGGATGAAGTTAGAAATCATACCATGTCCTTGTGCATGCATAAGAGCCTTCCCATGTCTTTGTGGTTGTCTTGGTTGTTCAATAGGATCTCTCCTTCTTTGTTGTTGACCAAGACTTAGTTGCTTCCTCGGTTTAGCTTGCATGATTGGTCTCTTCCCTTGATGGAGTTGAGGTTGAGGGAAGTTAGCATGAGGAACTTTTTGAGCTTGAGGTTGTCTTCTTGAAGCTACCTTCGCTTATGCACTATGAGAGCATTGTCCTAGATCAAACTTCTTCCTAGGAGTTTGCACCGGTGAAGCCTCTTTCTTGCCTAAGCTCTTGACAAACATGGTCTTGTTATGAGTGGGACTCTCCTTGTCATCTTCAAAGCCAAGACCTTTCTTGTCACAAGGGCTTTTTCCAACACTCGAATTCTCTAGCATCTCTAAGCTCCCTCTTCAACTCTTCTTCATTCCTCTTAGACAGAGCTAATTTATTTCTTAGCTCGTCTTCATCCTTCATGGATCTCACCACTTCTATACTCAAGTGGTCCACTTGTGTTGAAAGCTTAAGATTTTCTTCCTTCAAATTTTGAATCTCGTTTTCATTCTGTATCTTATAACTTTCAAACCTTTTCAAGTAGTCTTCACGATCTATATTCTTCACATTTCCATTTATGGAGTGAGATGACGAATTCTCAACACTTGAGTCATCTCCTATGCTCTCCATCTCACCTATGGAGTCATCTTTCTCATCAAGACCTTCACTTTGGTTACTTGATGTTATATGAGCCATGTCCCTATGAGTAGCTACTCCAATCACCTCTAAAGCTACTTCTTCATCTATTTCTTCTATGGGATCATTAGTCAAGGCATCATTGCCATCAACTTCATCTTCTATACAAGTGGCTCCAAATGCCGTGTAGTTAATGGCATGATCTTCATCACTTGACGACTCATCTCCCTCACCGGAGTCACCACTACTACCACTCCAAGTGGTGGCCATCACCTTTTCCTTTTTCTTGTCTAGGTGATTAGCACATTCGGGGGCGAAGTGTCCTATGCCACCACATTTATAGCATTGGACCTCTATCCTTTCGGTCTTCTCTTGTCTAGGCTCAAACTTGTTAAACATACCCTTTTTCTTCAAGTCTTGGTCTCTTGATCCAACGCCCTTACTCTCGAACTTAGCAACCTTTTTGAACCTTTTCATAAATAAGGCAAGTTCTTCGTCCGAGTCATCCTCCTCCTTCTCCACCTTAGAGGTTTTCAAGGCTAGATCCTTTTTCTTTTTAGGAGGTGAGGTAGTAGCCTTTCTTGCCTCACAGGCAAAAAGTCTTCCAAAGACTTCACTTGGTTTCATATCCTTGAAGGTGTCATTTTCTTCCAAGGCCATCACCTTTGATTCGAACCTACTAGGGAGAGACCTCATGATTTTTTGCTTAACTCTCCTATCCGAATACGGATCACCGAGTTGATGGCTTTGATTTATAATATCCATAAGCCTTACTTGGAAGTCATTTAAGTGCTCGTGTTCTTCCATCCGGATGGTCTCAAAACGAGTTTGTAGGACTTGTAGCTTGGAGTCTTTGACCACCTCGGTTCCTTCATGAGCAACTTCTAGGATATCCCATGCCTCTTTAGCAATCCTAGTAATTTGAATCAACTTATATTGATTCTCATCGACTGCGCACCGGATAGCATGTATGGCTTTGTTGTTCCATTTTGAAGCTTCGAAGTCTTGTGCATTCCAATCGGCCTTCGGCTTCAATACTTCCTCCTCCACCAGTAGGAGTAATCATAGGTGGAACATGCCCATCTTCAACCGCCATCCATGCACGGTCATGTATTTGGCATAAGTATGCCTCCATCTTCCCCTTTCATGAGGAGTAATTATCGCCGGTGAGCAATGGTGGCCTTACGCTCGACGCTCCCTCTTTGCTCATCCCGAAATCACTTATAGTGTTTGGATGAATGCAAAATGTATGAAGAAATCAAACAAACACACACAATGCAAAACACACCAAAAATGAGCTTGGATCTCCTAAGTATATCAAGGAACCCGCTCTGATACCAATTGAAACAAATACTCGGTGTGTATAATATTAATCTAGAGGAGGGGTGAATAGATTTTAAACGTTATTACCCAATTTTCGTGTATGGTCAAGATTACGAAAATGCCCCTAGCTAGTCAAAAAGACAAACAAGTGTAATATGGTGCGGAATGTAAATAACACTAGATGTTTATGTGGAAACCCTTACGGGAAAAACCATGGGCTGTTATGTGCGCCACATGACACGCCCCGGAACGGTTCTAATAAAGTATCCCCGGCGGCGCCAATAACTTGATCGGCGCACGCGGGACACGCAACAGTTCTTTAAACTGTCGTAAAATGATAGGGCGTATGAATTTATCCGCAAGCGCACGGATCGTTACGATCGCATAGCGGCAAGTACGGTTCGTTCCACAGGGAAATGTGAGGTACCTTTTATCGGTTTTAGTCTTATATATTATATACACTAATTACACTATTTACAACATATTTACATGCAAGAAAAGTAAATGGTGAAGATGGCAAGTAGGCAATTAAACTAAGATTATACTAAGATGCAAGAAAAGTAAAGGAGGATGGCAAGTAAGCAATTAAACTAACTAACAACTAATTTAACTAAAATGGCAATTTAACTAAATTACACTACAACTAAGGATTGTCATCTCCTTAGCAACTAATTAATCTATCAACTAAACTACCACTACAATTATCTAAATTAAATTAACTTAACTAATTACCATCTAATGCAATGATCTTGCAAAAGTGGTAATGAGAGATGGGATGTTGGGATATTGGTGTACAAGTGCAATCACCTTATCAATGAGTTGATTTCTATTTGTACCTAGGATAGTCTAAAACCATTAATAAAGACACATGCATCAATAATCATTCATGCATGATCTAAATTGTATTACGTGCTTATGAATTTGTTAACTCAAACAACACATATATGAATTAAAGCTCAATATAGAAAACCAACACATATCATAGATAATATAACAAATACACCAAATCCCAACATCAATATTAGTTACATAAGATAACTAAGGTGGTGAGGGTGGTGTGAGTTAAGTTATACTAAACTATTCTAAGCTAAACTAACTACTTCTAAGCTAATCTAGACTATTAGGAGGGTATTTGGGTAACTTTAAGCTATTTGAATATTTTGGGAGGTGTGTTTTAGGTTAGAGAAGGATGTATATATATAGGGAAATGATTTGGGGAAGGTTTGGACGAAATATCCTCCAAGTCGGTCGTCCTGGTGAGTTCAGAACCACTGGCCGGCGGGTTTGTGCCCGCCATCGGAGCTCGCGGTGGAGAAATTGAAGTCGGCAGCGAGTTTCTTCCTTCTGGACTGTGGGTACTTTCCCGCTGCATGAAACCACTGAGATTTGGCGAGCTTGAACGTTCTGGTTCGCGGGAGAATGGCCGCTGGAATGTTCTTGAAGCTTGAATGGCCATGGAAACTTGGAGGATTTGTTGGAGTTGAAAACCTTTGCATGGGAGGCTAAAAGTGGTTGGAATAGGATCGGAGGGAGTGTTGACGGTGATCTGGGCGGAGCTTGGCCGAAAAAACCATCGGAAACGGGTCGAAAATCACCGGGTTGAAGTCGGGTCTAAAACGGGTCGAAGTAGGGTCAACCGGGTCGCGGGTCGACCCGGTTTGCTGAAGAAGACGACCTGACGTCAGGCGTGACGCGTGCAGGGCCAAAACGGCAGCGTTTCATGTGGTGACGTGGCTGTGCTGCGCTGCTTGGCTGGCGAATTACAATCTGCACCCCTGTTCTTTCCCCTATTCACAGAATCTTCATTAATTGCCCGAATCTTGCACTTTTGCCCATGAATTGTCCAAAATGACAATTATGCCCCTAAACTTCCCTATTTACCTGAAACACTTATTTATCCGTTAAATACCCGGTTTTACCCGAGAACAAGCACAAAAAGATAGGAAAAGGGAGCGCTAAATGTGAACATTTGGAGCGCGATCACCACACACGAACCTCAAATCCACTAATGGAAATGATTACAACCTAATCCCGGTTTAATGATCTAATCCTGATCAATAATCATCTCAACTACCTAATACCGGTATGAGTGGACCTAGTCCAATTGCTTGTGGTTTACGCAACCTATTCCCAAAAGCTATACAAGTCTTACTTCTCAATGAAGAGATAATACAACCTAAGTGAATATATGAAATACTCAAATATGCAACAAGAGCTAGGTAACCCTATATACTTATCTAAGATGATGATATAACAAGAAATACAATCCTAGATATCAAGAGCTAAATGACATGTCAAAAAGCTTAGCTAATCATAGATTATGCAAACCTAGAAAGCTATCACAATACAACTCTCAAACATTTAAAACACTAATCTCAAACTTGTATCTATGATATATATATATATATGAATAACATACAAGTGATAAATGAGATTGCTTGCAAAGAAAGACACAAAATATGTAAGATATAATTGAAAAACTTACCAAGCAAAGTGTGTTGAAAAATCCATGCAAAATGATATCTAGATGATCAAGGATGATGCTAGATGATGATTGATGATCATGGAATGGTGTTTGAGTAATGAAAGGTGAGTTCTTTTGTGAAATTTTTCTCTTGGAAAAATATGCTAAGTAAAAATATGCTTTTGAACTCTCTAAAAATGACCTAAGATGAAAGAGACATATATATAGGGTGTCAAAATGAAGTGGCATCGTTTTGATAAGTTTCCCTGTTTTTGCCTTGGGCGCTGTACAGGTTGTTGTACGTATAGTGACTTGTACAGCGCCTACCTAGAAAAATGAAGAACATTCTTCATAGGCGCTGTTCGTATAGCGCTTTTGTAGAACGCTTGAATAGCGCCACAATTCTGATCCTCTCGGGTTTCAAATAGGCACTATACGTACAACGCTTTTGAACACAAATCGTACAACGCCTTTACAAAAAAGCATTAGGTCTGATCAATTAAAAAACCATTTTCCATCAGGTCTGAGATGGGCGATGTTTGAACAGCGCTTCTGTAGAGCGCTTTGAACAACGCCCTTTATAAAGAATGTTATCCTTAGCCTATGCATGACATGGCATTGGACATACAAAATGCAATCATGTAAACATGCAAGAAGAGAGATTAATGAACATTAATGCACACGAATTAGACACAACATACAAGAATTAAACGTATGCATGGTTTGTGAGTGTGTGCAACTATCTCTTCAAATGCAAGTAAGCACTTAGAAATTACCTTTGGTGCTTATCAATGAAGAGGTCTTCAAAGGGCATTGAACTTGAACCTAATACCTAAGCTACCCTTACAATGAACCCCAATTGTGGTTTGTCCACGAAATGAGCCAATCACCACAACAAATTAGGTCTACCGCAACACGCAATGTGTGTTGCGAAAACTTTTCGCAACATGCCTTGCCTGTTGTTGATACGCATGTTGCCAAAAGATGATATGCATTTTACAACTTACACCGCGTGTTGTCGTAGATATAATAACAACATGAAGCGCGTGTTGTTATAACTAATGACAACGTCTATGTATGTTGTCGTAGATATTTGTAACAACGCACCTTGTTCGTTTTCAAAAATATTTATGGCAACACGCACTGTACATAAATGTCTATAACAACACGCGTTGTGTGTTGCTGTAGATAAGTACCGCAACAAATGCAGTACGTTGCGGTAGATGTTAACACTCCGTCGTCGCCATCCGGCCACCCGACGTCGTCCGGCAACCCACCTCTGTCACCGCCGGCCGTCCGGCCACCCACCATTGTTGTCGTCTGTCAACCATCCGGCCACCAACCGCCATCCGCTGTCTGGCCACGACCGTCGCCTCCGACGACGTCCTTCCGACCACCAACCATCGTCGCCGCCATCCACCGTCCACCGTCCGCCGCCTCCATCCACTTCTGATAATAATGAAAATTAATTGTCATTAGTGGGAATTGAACTTGAGACCTCAAGTCAATAATTGAAAGTCTTTACCACTTGACTACAAGACTTGTTGTGTTAACAATTGAACAAGATTTATATATGAGTTGTTAGAAAGAAAAAAAAAAAAATCCTTGTTAGATAAATTTAAATTTATTCAACTAATCAAAATTCTAATTTCTACAATTAACATATATTAAAAAATATTTATTGAAACTTTTAATAAAATTATATTTTTAAAAACATATATAGTCGAGTTATTAGTCAATACTCTATGGTCACGTCTGGTTACATGGTGGAATGGTAATTAGAATGGTAATGAGAATGAGAATAAGAATGGAAAGGAAAGGAAAGGAAAACTAAGTTTTTTGTTTGGTTGGAACTTTAGAATTAGTGTTTGAATCAGTATTATTTTGTTTGGTTAACAACGGAATGGAATTGAGTTAACTGTATTTTGACCAAAATACCCCTAGTTATAAAACATTCATTTTTTTTTTGAAAAAGCAGACTGAAACATTCATAATAACATGATATATTATGGATAATAATAATAAAATATAAAAGTATATTATATATATAATTATATATTATTTAATAAAATAATATATTATATATATATAATATATAATATATAATACATATAATAATATATATATTATATAATATAATATATATAATTTATAATTTACAATATATATATTATATTATAGAATATATATAATAATATATTTATATAATATAAATATATAATATATACCCCTAATTATAAAACATTCATAATAACATGATATATTATGGATAATAATAATAAAATATAAAAGTATATTATATATATAATATATAATAGATTTCTATGGCTGAATTGAATAAAAATAAATAACTAAATATTTAAATAATGAATTTTAGTCAAAATTTTAAGTTTTTTAATGTAGCGTAACCACCCTAATAATTATGTTATTGCTATATATCTGTCTATATTGCTACAGTAAACATCCTTTAATAATATAAATAAAATGATCAAATATTAAATTTTTATTTTTATCTATTTAGATTAAATTAATTAGTATAAAAAAAATAATGAGCATTAAAAACACCATATTTTGAAAATGAATATTTAGTTATTTTTAACAACATGCATAATCTAGTTGTAAAAACTCCGAGTTTCGACAACATTAAAACAAAGTATGTTGTTAAAGATAAGTCTATGACAACAATAAGATTGGTGTGTTGCAGAATATGTTACTTTTAACAACATAAGTAAGTGCGTGTTGCGAAAAACACATTTTTAACAACAAGCAAAGCTGCGCGTTACGGAAGATAAACCCTTTTAACAACGTGCAGATTGCGTGTTGTAAAATGTAGGAAATTTAGCAACATGCAAGTCTGCGTGTTGCGAAACTCAAGACATTTAACAACATACAGGTTTGTGTGTTGTGAAATGCAAGAAATTTAACAACATGCAAATTTGCGTGTTGTGAAAAACTAATAGTTTAACAACATGCGAACTTGTGTGTTGTGAAAGACAAGTCGTTTAACAACTTGCGTAAAATGTGTGTTGTCATATATTGTGATTTTTTAACAACTCGCATTGCGTGTTGTAATACGTAACCTTTCGCAACATTTATCAGTTATACGTTGCAATATGTCTCCCATTATTGACTACTTACGCATGTGTGTTGTTGTAAATCACTTCCACAACATGCATTTTTCGCGCGTTGCGATATGTGACTTTTGGCAACATTTACCTGATGTATGTTGCTAATTGAATGTTGTCTTAGACTGTTTTTCTTGTAGTGAATCAACAAATGAGACCTTACAGTGCTGAAAGACCCACACAAAAAAAAAAATTCACTCAATCTCTTATGTATTCTCCTCAAATTTCTTTTAGGTCGATTTCTTCTTTCGTTTTGAAAGATACGATAAGTTCTTCGTCCTCTCCAAGTTTTTCGGCAATTTAGTCTTTATAACTTAGTGAAAAAAAAAAAAAAAACAGTTCTCATTCAAAGTATCTCTCTATGAAATCTTTGACTTGTGTCAATTAGTGGTTCTAGCTCTAGGGTTAATTTGTTGTTATGTTGTTTTCTAGAAGTTGTGATTTTGTTTATGTTCTTCAATTTTTATTTATTTTTTGGATATTTATGTGTTGTTGTTTATTTCCGTTTGTTAATATATAGTTAAATACACTTTGATGATATTATGATGTTGCAATTCTTCACAAGTTTGGGAACTTTGATTGTGTTTTGTTTGTTTTCATGTAATTGGAGCAGTGTGAATTTGAATTTGGTGTTATGAGACTAGCATGAATCTTGTGTTTTGTTGTTGAATTTGTGTTTACATGTTCTTTACTGTGAATATGCAGCACAGAGACCACAGAGGCACACCAGAGTATCCAGGAAGGACAGTCACATTGGAACCTACTGAGAATGAAGTCTGTGTAAGTAAAGTTATCATTTTGGCAATATCATTAACACATCTACTTTTCTTTTACATGTATATATATTCCAACCATATAAAATAACTTAAAATGAATTGCTTTGAGTTTAGAGTTTGGAGTGTGGAGTACTAGTTACTTAATCAGAGATTGAAAGGAAAATTTATATGTGCAATGGAGATTAAATTAAGATTTAATATTTATCTATTGAATTTATCAATTAATAAAATTGATTTATGATTTTCTGGCTATAGTTTGTGTTGTGGCAATTTTATGTGATGGTTAACAACTGAGGCATATAATTTGCAAGTTGAGAGTTCTTACATTGTGAATTTGTGAGTGAACAAAAAAATCTATTTGCAACATCAAAGAATCATAAATTGTAATTTAATGAATTTGAACTTGAGGATCTCTATATGAAGATTATCAACATTTATATATATATATAATGATATATATATCAATATTGTTATGTAAGGTGTAAGTTATTAAAAAAAGACATAAAATTGTCAAATGAGATCAATATGTGAAGCATATAGTTCTTTGGTTTTACGAGGTCACAATGGGGAGTTGCATACAAGGTCTCCGAGAAAGAAGACAAAGAAACTGCACTAACGATATGATCCATTAAGTAAACCACTCTATTAATTTTCTTATAATTTTCTCTCCATTTTAAATACCATTGTTTGCTCTCAAAATCTAATTTTTGGTGGTGGTGGGGGAGATGGTGGTTGTTGACTTGTAGTTCACTAGTTCTATGCTTATGTGGAAAGATGTAATTCGGTTTTAGCCCTTTTAAGCTTTTAACCTAGGAGTATATGTAATTCAAGAATTCTTAGCATTCATTGCAGTGTAGTTCTTCCTTAAGATGACAGTGATTTGATAGAAGTTTCTTTAAAGAATCTTTCTCTTGTAATGTTAATGATTTTAGTAGAATTTTTATCAATACAATGTGCTTGTTTCTAGCTTCTACTTTATTTTGTTTCAACTTACTGACTTAGTGAATTATAGTTCCTTGATTGCCAACTGCCAAGGCAAGAAGATCCTATAATAGTCTGATTAAAGGTCTTCTGAGTGATTGATATTTTTTTTTTCCATATATAGTTTGAAAAATTTTGTTGTGAGTAGGTTGATTATTGTTATTAAATAGTTTGTGTTAACAAATGATAGGTAGTGGTACTCTTCCATCATGATTTGGGGTGGAGGATGCATGGGTAAAACACCTTTGCTATCAGCAACTATTTGTAATTGGTGCATTAACATAGGAATGAAAGCTCTCATTTAATAGGCAGCTTATGAACCCATGTTATTTTACTGTATAGTTTGACTCCAAGATTTGATTTATATGTTTTGCATATTATCTCCTCCTTTGTGAATGGTGAACAAGTGATTCCTTAATTTTACATGAAGTTCTTTCCATAGATCTAATACTGTATTGGCCTTCTCATTTCTCGGTTCTTGGTTGTGTTGGCTCTTATGATGGGTGTTTGTGCTCCAACTTTGTCTAGCTTGTTTGCTTTTGCTTTGTCTCAGCTTGCTCTGGTTGTTCTTTCCCTATTTTTGGCTCTGTTTTCTTTGTTTGTGCGCTGGCTTTACTCAATTACACATTTGATTTTAAAGTTTGTTTGTTTGTTTGTTTGTTTGTTTGTTTTTTGTTTTTTGTTTTTGAACTTTGATTTGCATTACATGTGATTGAATAGTCATTTCCAATTCTCCTAACTTTGAACTGAGTGGAAATTGTGGAAAATGACCACATACAACATTGAAATTTTGTTTGTAACCACAAACGAAATTTTAATTGTTAATAACCATGTTTTTATAAAATTACCTGAATGGCCCCATATAAAACCCATCCCTAAAAACACTCTCTCTCTCTCTTTCTCTCTCATCGGCTCTCTCTCTCTCTCCTTGATCTCTCTCTCCACGTCAAACCCCAATCGTGAAAACTCATCGCTAGCGTGCTTTAAGGTGTCATCGAGCACCGGTATGCTTCTGGGCTGCACGACAGCGACAACGCCTCGTCGTGTCGCCGTGCGCGCTACTGCTTCACGAACCAACGGGACAGCGCTACTTGGCACCATGCGTCGTCATCCGTGCACCATCGTGCGTCGTTCGCTTGGGCTTCATGGCCGTCAGAGATATGATCTGCAAATGTTGTGATGTGATCTGAAAAAAGGGAAACAAGTGAAAACATAATTTGGCATTTGGGAATTTTGGGAATTTGGGGAAGAAGGGAAATTGGGCTTGATTTCAAGTTTCATATTTTATTTTTAGGCATGATTTCAAGTTTGGTCCATATTTTAGTCGTGATTTCAAGTTTGCTCTAGATTTTAGTCATGATTTTAAGTTTGCTCCATATTTTAGTCGTGATTTTAAGTTTGCTTCGAGGTTTTTTTAAAAAAAAAAAACAAACTAATTTCAGGGGTACTCTTGTAATTTTATGGACATACACTATTTAAAAAAAAAAAAGTGATTGTTAACAATTAAATTTTCAAAAGTGGTTACTAACGAAAGTTTAATGTTTCCAATGGCTACCGTTGGTTTTCCCTCTTGAACTAATCATGTGGTGTTGTTTTTGTGTAGGCATTATTTTTTAAAGGATTCACAAGAGTCTTAACATTTCTCACAATTTCAACACCGTCCTAATGACAATGGACATATAAATGCTAGTGACCCGCTCAATACTCAATATATCTTTAATTCCTCTAAAATCCACCCACAAACCTCTATGCCACAAGCTAACCAATTTGGTCCATTAAACATACCATTTCAGCCCAATTTTGCCTTTAATTCTATAAGTTCCTCATTGTTAATTGGCTTATTTCGTTGACAAACCACATTTGGGGTTATGATGTAAGGGTAGTTTAGGCGCTTCAATGTTGGTAATCAAGCTCAAATGCCTTCTCAAGACCTCAAGATAATAATCACTTCAAAGGTAAATCACTTGTGCTTAATTCAATTGAAGAGACTAGTTGCACACACACACACTTCTCATGCATGCCTTGTCTTCTTGCATTTGTGGTTATTGCCTAATATGTGCATTCTCTTCACACTTCACACTTCACACTTCACACTTGCACCTCTTTGTTGAATTTTGTTGTGTGATAGTGTGTCTAGTAATTCGTTTCCCATAGTTTGTTCAGAAAAGTCCGCGCATACATGTTTTAGCGCGAGGATCACCGTCGGAGAAAGCTCTTGTCTTCTCTTTTGGTTTCACTAATTTGGTGAAACGACGGTTATGATCGACGGCCCAGACCGCTGAATTAAACCGCCGTTTAATACCTGATGCCTTGAGTTCAATTCTGCGGTTATGATCAGTGGCCATGACCGTCAAATGAAACCGTCGTTTGATACCTGATGCTCTCGGGTTCAATTATATAGTTATGATCGGCGGCCATGACCGCCAAATAAAACCGCCATTTGAGACTTGATTCTCTCTTGTTCTAATATGCGGTTTGAATGTATACAAACGTAGTTAAATAGCTTAAGACATACCTAGAGGGGGGTGAATAGGTTTTTACACCTTTTTTCAAACCCTTGAACAAACTTTTGTTTGTCCCTCAAGGTAGCCTTACACACAACAAAATAAGCCAAGGAAGACATACATAGACAATACGAGAATACAATCATGAGAGCAAGGTCTAAGTATATCATCTAGTTGTGTGAGGTATAAGAACAAGTAAACACAACAACAAAGTAAGCTTGTATTTCAATAGATGTTCAATGAGTTACAAGAGTGATCAAATATCACTAAACAAAAATTACAATATACAAAAGAATCATAGATACAAAAATGATCAAAAGAATGGATCCACAAATCACACTATACAAAGTCTTGCTTCACAATATATCATAAGAGAATATTATGAATCAAGATAACAAAATATACAATTAAAATATAAGAGATAGAGATAGGAAGAATTGACACAAGAGATTTTTTAACGTGGTAAAACCTCCAAGGAGGAAACATCCACGGGTTGAACTACAACCATTGGGTACTATATTATTGGAAAGTAAACATAGAACATTCACAAAGTGACCAATCTTTAGCTCACCCAACCTAGTGAAGTCTAAGCCTACCCAACCCTATTGGAAAGTGTAAAATCCCTCAATGATGCGAAACCACCATATATTGGACACCACACAAAAGCAACATCGATGGTAGATTAGAAATTCCTCAAGAGTGCATACACCTCCCGTGTACCCCGCTCTATTGGAGTCTATGTCTAACCATACGCCTAGGCCTACTAATATATTAGCCAACTCCCTATCCAAGGCACTTTTGCCTCTTGGGAGCCTCCCATGCATGACTATCCGAGTCCTCCCGACTCTAGCCATGACTCCTTGCTTACCTATTCGAGTCATCCCGACTCTAAGCAAGTCTTCTTGCTTGGCTATCCGAGTCACCCCAACTCTAGCCAAGACTTCATGCCTTTTACAAGGACTTCCTAGTGTGATCATGTGAATGCAAATGATGCAAACAATCAAATCAACATAGAACATGTGATCAATACATCCTATGGTACAAATAGACCTAAACATGTGATAACACATTCAATAAAAGTCTAGATGCAAAATACGAGAATAAAACCTAAGCATGTGAAACACCAAACACATAAGCTCAAAGTCTCATTCACACAAACAATACTTGAATCAAAATATATTCATGAAGAACAAATTCAAGATGCTATCAATATACAATTAAATGCTAGATATATGAGATTAAAATCAATCAATATTCTAGCCAAAAATATAGAGCAAGGATTTGAGATTTACATCAATCAAAACCTAGATTCTCTAAATCACAAACAAATACACAAATCATAGATTTCATCAATCAAAGGATCAAATCAAATCTCAAGGTCATTTATCACAAAATTAATTCAATTAAGTTCCAAACAACCTAAGATGCCATTCTAATCACAATACAACTCACAAACATATGTAAAATCTAGAATCATAGAAACTAGTCAACATTAGTCCACAAATTGACTTTCAATTAGAATGATAATCAAGTTATCTTTCTCAATAGCTTTTACCAAACATAAACATAGATATAGAAGAAGAAACCCCAAGCAAATGGAAGGTTAAAAAGAAAGAAATCCCAAAGTTAAGTCCAATACCTTGGTTGCTCGAGCTGGTTCGGAAATCAGTGTGGAACCACCAGAAATCACAATCAAACAGCCACCAAACCACTTGGAGATGATAGAGGACTCAAATACGAACACTCTCCAACTTGAATCACTCAAATCCGACTCCAGATGAGGAAGATATGGTGTTTTGAAGTTCTGAAAAACTGGAGAGGATTTCTTACGGGAAAATCAATTTTTCTTGTTAAAAAATATTTCAAATGGAGAGAGAGAGAGGGAAGATATAGGAAGAGAGAGAAGACAAAATCAACCAATGGTGTGAGACCACGTCACCCCCTGGCCGTGGGAGGCGCGTGGCCCACACGGGGGCAGAGGCCCCTCCAGGCCGTGGGGCCCACGGCCACACCAACGGCCAGCCCAAGTGGCCTCACGGCCTGGGCTGTCTCCTCACGCGCTCCCTCGGTTCTTCAGCCCGTATCTTGGGCATCCGAACTCCGATTTCAAATCCGTTTCCGTATTACGAACCATGACTCTCTTACGCATGATGATGACTATACAACTTTGAAAAACAGTTGAGAAATCATCTCGGAAAACGTCGATGAAGTCAACTCAACGAATGAGAACGAAAAGTAGCGTAGCTACATCGATTGGACTCGAAACTACATGAATGAGTAACCAAAATGACCGGAACTCAATAAGGAATCATAATAGAGCATATTCAAGTCCAAATACAAAAATACGGAAACATACAAACACAAAGGCACACACATATGCTAGTTTCCGGACATAGTCCTAGAAAATGCAAAACACAAAGTTTATCAACATAATATGAATGCATGAGCATATTTTGCCAAGTGTGTGAAAGTGATATAAATGAAATCAAATCATGAAGGAACACACAAAAATGCTATGTGTGAGTGTGTGCCTAGCCTTGTAAGAGATATGAGGTCCTTTAATACCTTTGTTGACCAATGATGCACGAATCTCTTAAAAGCCGGCTTCTTGAATGAGTTGTGGTTGAGACATTCTCCGTCTTCTTAAATCTTCAATAAACGAACCACTAAACATTACAAAAGAAACACGTTTTGATATGGAATTAATGCCAACACAAACTATAAACCTTACAATCTCCTCCTTTGGCAAATTCCATGACAAAACCCCTAAACAAACACTAAAACAATTACAAAGAAAATTTGGTCACAATGAGTACAATGAGTTACACATATAGACACAAATTAACAACCAAAACAAGTCTTGAACTTCAACTTGGTCTTCTCTTGATATCACCTAAAAAGAAACTTGAAAGCACAAGAATATCCAAGAGACAACAAATATGGCAATATCCAATCTTAGGCAAGAAAATAGTAACATATAAGTTCAAGTGGATCAAGTATGCTCCCCCTTAATACATACTATCCATCAAAATATTCTAAGCCAAGATTCAACAACAACAAAAATATTACATGCCATATAGTTCAAGCTAGGTACCAAATATACAAACATATAAAGCAACTAACATGAGACTAAGTAAGCTAGATTTCTCCCATGTGTTTCTCATATTTCTCCCCCTTTTTGACATGATATGAAGCCAAAGGGAAAGAGTAAGAAAAATATACCTCATGAAGCTCTCTAGCCACTTGTGCCACCAAGGAAAGAAGAACGGTGTGCGGATCTCACATATTGCCTTGTTGGAGTTGATTTTCCTTCCAACTCTTTGATCATTTCATCTTGAACAACAAGCTTGGCATTAAGGTCTTCAATCTTCCTTTGTGACGCCTCAATCAACCTACGAGATTCTTCAACCTCATTCCTCAATTTTAAAGCCTAACTAGGAAGAGCGGGTGAGCTAGGGACATAGTTAGAATCAAGAGAATCACCAAAAAGCCTAAACACATCATTAGACTTTCTCTTGTCCTTGTATGACATGGATGCCATACGTTTCTCACTCAACTTCTTTAAGGGAGGAAGCATAACATCACCATCAAGATTCCTCACACCTTTAGCTAAGCACAATTGAGTTATAAACCCCGGAAAAGCCAATTTCTTATCCAAACGACTAGTACAAGCCGCAATTTCAATTTGCTCCACAAGCAATTCACCAAGGTTTATAGGTTTGTTAGTCACCAAGGCATATACATTCTTAATTTTGTCTCTATTAAGCTCCGAAGCATTAGTAGAAACAACAAGATTGGAGCACACAAATAAATGCCAAAATGCACTAATTTTTGTTAACTCACCTTGCTTAATAAAAGCACGTTTCCCCCACACAAAATTACTATCATCACATAGAGTCCTACCCATTAAATCAAGGTTTTCCAAGATGTCAACATCAAGGAATTCCGATTCAATGTCATCAGGCAAGTCTAGAAATTCATTAATCTTCCTTTAACAAACTCTAAAGACGACCTTCCTTATGCTTAGAATAGCACTCGTCACAGTAGAACTAGATTTGTAAGCATGATAAAACTCTCTAACAACGGTCTCATTAGAGATTCCTAACATGTTCACCCATGAATTCCAATTTCTACTCTTAAGCACATCATAAACATAGGATCCAACACAAGAGTCCAAGTCAATACCTCTTTCTTGAATTAGCTTTTTGCAACAAAAAATTCCCAATTCATCCACTTTGTTAACTTTGGAAATTTTGGAAGAAATTGTAGGTTTGGACTTGTCAATGGGAGTTGAAGAAGTATTTCCACCAATCTTCTTTGCTTTTCCCATAATCTTGCTATACAAAAACAAACTAAAAACTAAAATGAGAGGAAACAAAGAAACAAATAAACATATACAAAGGCAAAACACTATATTCAATAAATCATCATGCGAATAAGAATTTATCATAGCATCTTCATGATTTATCAAAAATAAGAATAATGCCAACAAACAACAACCTTGAAGAACATGTGAACATGTCATAAAAGAGAACAAAAATTTAGCATACTATGCTCCCCCTTGACAAGTGCCTTATCTAAAATCAAGATAGACAAATGTTCACAAAAACCACCACACAATCACATCACAAGCAATTTTATTAGATTTGCAAATAAGCTTCACATATCTAAGAGAGTTACATCAAGATTTTCAATCACTCTCATATGTCATCGAAAATTGCTAAAGTATCAAAAATACTAATTAAGCAAAAGTGAGTGTGTGAAGATTTTGCTTCAAGTATATGAAAAGAAGTAGTTTGATAATCAAGCATGCAAACAATTTCAACATCTATTCATCTTAGGCCTTTCCATGAAAAGGTCAAACCGGTTATCATCCGAAATTTTGCTTATAAAGAGAATAGATTTCAACATGTGAGCGTGTGTGTGCATGTGGCTCATCAACCCATTTCTATTTGTCAACCCGAGCTCATTTGATTATTCAACTATACTCCAAAAGCCTTTTTTTTTTTTTTTTTTTTTTTTATTTAGGCTTGAATCAAAGAATTTTTTTTTATTTTTTTTTTATGATTCAATTCAACATTTCTTTGATTTTTCTAACAAAAACATATACTCCTCATGGCGGCTTTCACTCATCACAATGGCGTAGCCCTTTCCTACATTGGGTGGCTTCACAACCAAGGTGTGTAGCCCTTTCCATGAGGGTGCTCGTTGAGTTCTATGTTGCCGAAGCAAATGGATACCAACCATTGGTCATTTTTAAATGTACTAGTCCTTAGGACTTCAAGGTGTATCCAAAGCAAACATCAATCAAGCTCAACATACTTAACAAGACATACAAGAGAAGCAAAGTGCATTTTTGAAACCAATTTTAAGGCTTAAAAGCACATGATCAAAAAGCAAGTAAAGAGACTTACTTAAGATCTCTACTTCTCAAGAGAGTAGCTATCCAAGAATATGAAGCTCACATTATTCAAAAATTAGCCACTTAACAATCATACAAATAACAACACACTTCATGCATAAGATCAATGTGAACACTTATCACCAAAATATCTTAAACTAGCAAATGTCAAAGAGGACCATATAAACACTATACTAGTTCTCAATTATGACATGCTACATGAATGTGATACAAACAATGAGTTGATAGATGAAAAATCAAGTAAGCAAGCGATATGATATAGAGATACCTTCACAAGCTATTTTCACCAACTACAAAGCTTTCACCCTTTTTATGAGTCCTCTTGGCTTGTAAGTCCTCATGACTACAAGTTATAGGTGTGTCGATTCCAAGAGACTAAAGACAATGTAATCCAACTCAAACAAAAAAAAAAAAAATGACTTTCTCTAAAAGCCATAACAACAATGTTACCATATAGATTCCAAAAAAACTTCTCAAAAGTTAATCAACAAATTTAGACTATCATGACAAACAATGTGAGATAGCAAAGTTCATGTCAAGTTGTAGAGATACAAAGCAAATAAGCTAAGCTTCTTAACAACAAAGATACTAATCTTCAAGCTATCTCACATGTGCAACTTACACTAACGGTAAGAGCACTCACCCTTGACAAACTTAGTCTTGGGTGGACATACACGAACATCATCAAGATTCTCTTTGACCACAATGTTGAACCTAGAGTAAAGTTCTTCAACAACTTGATTTACAATAATATCATTGATACTCTTTTTCTCAACATTGTTAGCAACACATGCATTGTCAAATTTAGAAGGATATGCATTCTTCACCTTCCGGACATTCTTAACATGCTTTGAGAGATTTTCATGCTTTCCATATTCAAAAGCTTTAGCATGCATAAAATGAGGTCCAACCTCTCTATTCCTAGATGCATTTTCCATGTTGCAATATTCAATGAACTTATAGCACTTGGGCTTGATATGGCCTAAAGTATTGCAAAAATGACATATGGGAACAAAATGAGAGATTTTACCTTCCGGTGGTGATGGAGGACAAATGAGAGTTTCAAGGGGTACCTTATTCTTCAATTTGTTCTTCTTCTTGGAATGTCTCTTCTTAGGAGCTTTTTCTTCAACAATGACTTTGCTTGTAGGAAGTGATGCTTCTATGAGCTTCTCCTCAACTACCGCGTCACTTGAGCTTCCTAAGGACATATTAGAGATGATCCTATCCTTTTCAAGCACAATACCCTCAACTTCGCTAAGCTTCTTGGCAAGAGCATTCTTTTCACGCAAGAGCCTACGAGTTGTAGCAACAAACTCATCCACTTGAATCTTGATCAAGTCATCCTTCTCATCAACCTCTCTTAAGGCTATCTTCAACTTCTCCTCAAGAAACTTCACCTTAGCCAAAAGATCAATGTAGGTTGGATTATCATTTAAACACTCTTGATGACTTGGATCAACCTCCTTATCCAAAGAATCTTGATTCACATCCTCTAGAGTAGAGTGAGAGGCCGTGAAAGCAACAAAGTTACTCACTAGCTCTTCATCACTAGAAGACTCATCATTTGAGCTCTCCTCCTCACTAGAGCTATCATCTTCACTCCATGTAGCCGCCATAGCCTTTCCCTTCTTGTCCTTCTTAGAATCACCACTAGGACAATCCGAAGCATAATGTCCAAGCTTCTTGCACTTGAAGCATTGAACCTTCCTATTGCTCTTAGCATGGCCACTCCTCTCATGAGGTGGAGTAAAGGACTTCTTGACTTCCTTGTCCCTTGAGTACTTACCACTTGACTTGGCACCTTTCCTCATGAACTTCCTAAACTTCCTAACCAATAACGCCATCTCCTCATCATCATCGCTACTACTAGCTTCCTTGACAACCTTGAGAGCTAAACCCTTGTTCTTAGCCTTCGGTTTCATGCACGCCTCAAAAGTTTGAAGAGATCCTAGCAACTCATCTAAGCTCATGACGTCAACGTCTTTGCTCTCTTCAATGGCAGTAACCTTGGCTTTGAACCTCTTTGGAAGAGATCTAAGAATCTTCCGAGATAGGAGTACCAAGTGCTTGGCATTGGTTGGCGATGTCTAGTAGCTTATCTTGGAAGTCAACAAACTTGTCTTCCTCACCCATTTGTAAAACCTCAAATCGGGAAGTGAGCAATTGAAGACGAGACTTCTTCACCGCTTTAGTCCCCTCATTAGTGACTTGGAGAGCCTCCCATGCCTCCTTTACGGTTTCTAGGTTTTGAATGTAGGAAAATTGCCTACTATCAACACCTCCGAAAATAGCATTCACCGCCCGATGATGCCATTTTGCTAACTCAAACTCATTAGTAGACCACTCACTCCTAGGCTTGGAAACGGTCACTCCATCCTCAATCTTGTTAGAAGCAAGGTAACCTTCTTCAACGGTCATCCAAGCTCTCTCATCAATTGATCGAATGTATGCCTTCATCCTCAATTTCCAAAACCCATAGTTGTGACCCTTGAGAAGAGGAGGCCTAGAATTCGAAGCCCCTTCGGTCATCACATCATCTTGGAAAACCATACTAGCAAGAACCTAAGCAATCCACACGTAAGTATAAACCGGATCTCGTCGAGTGCCGTCCGACGACCCGCTCTGATACCAATTGAATGTATACAAACGTAGTTAAATAGCTTAAGGCATACCTAGAGGGGGTGAATAGGTTTTTACACCTTTTTTCAAACCCTTGAACAAACTTTCGTTTGTCCCTCAAGGTAGCCTTACACACAACAAAATAAGCCAAGGAAGACATACATAGACAATACGAGAATACAATCATGAGAGCAAGGTCTAAGTATATCATCTAGTTGTGTGAGGTATAAGAACAAGTAAACACAACAACAAAGTAAGCTTGTATTTCAATAGATGTTCAATGAGTTACAAGAGTGATCAGATATCACTAAACAAAAATTACAATATACAAAAGAATCATAGATACAAAAATGATCAAAAGAATGGATCCACAAATCACACTATACAAAGTCTTGCTTCACAATATATCATAAGAGAATATTATGAATCAAGATAACAAAATATACAATTAAAATATAAGAGATAGAGATAGGAAGAATTAACACAAGAGATTTTTTAACGTGGTAAAACCTCCAAGGAGGAAACATCCACGGGTTGAACTACAACCATTGGGTACTATATTATTGGAAAGTAAACATAGAACATTCACAAAGTGACCAATCTTTAGCTCACCCAACCTAGTGAAGTCTAAGCCTACCCAACCCTATTGGAAAGTGTAAAATCCCTAAATGATGCGAAACCACCATATATTGGACACCACACAAAACCAACATCGATGGTAGATTAGAAATTCCTCAAGAGTGCATACACCTCCCGTGTACCCCGCTCTATTGGAGTTTATGTCTAACCATACGCCTAGGCCTACCAATATATTAGCCAACTCCCTATCCAAGGTACTCTTGCCTCTAGGGAGCCTCCCATGCATGACTATCCGAGTCCTCCCGACTCTAGCCATGACTCCTTGCTTACCTATCCGGGTCATCCCGACTCTAGGCAAGTCTTCTTGCTTGGCTATCCGAGTCACCCCGACTCTAGCCAAGACTTCATGCCTTTTACAAGGACTTCCTAGTGTGATCATGTGAATGCAAATGATGCAAACAATCAAATCAACATAGAACATGTGATCAATACATCCTATGGTACAAATAGACCTAAACATGTGATAACACATTCAATAAAAGTCTAGATGCAAAATACGAGAATAAAACCTAAGCATGTGAAACACCAAACACATAAGCTCAAAGTCTCATTCACACAAACAATACTTGAATCAAAATATATTCATGAAGAACAAATTCAAGATGCTATCAATATACAATTAAATGCTAGATATATGAGATTAAAATCAATCAATATTCTAGCCAAAAATATAGAGCAAGGATTTGAGATTTACATCAATCAAAACCTAGATTCTCTAAATCACAAACAAATACACAAATCCTAGATTTCATCAATCAAAGGATCAAATCAAATCTCAAGGTCATTTATCACAAAATTAATTCAATTAAGTTCCAAACAACCTAAGATGCCATTCTAATCACAATACAACTCACAAACATATGTAAAATCTAGAATCATAGAAACTAGTCAACATTAGTCCACAAATTGACTTTCAATTAGAATGATAATCAAGCTATCTTTCTCAATAGCTTTTACCAAACATAAACATAGATATAGAAGAAGAAACCCCAAGCAAATGGAAGGTTAAAAAGAAAGAAATCCCAAAGTTAAGTCCAATACCTTGGTTGCTCGAGCTGGTTCGGAAATCAGTGTGGAACCACCAGAAATCACGATCGAACAGCCACCAAACCACTTGGAGATGATAGAGGACTCAAATACGAACACTCTCCAACTTGAATCACTCAAATCCGACTCCAGATGAGGAAGATATGGTGTTTTGAAGTTCTGAAAAACTGGAGAGGATTTCTTACGGGAAAATCAATTTTTCTTGTTAAAAAATATTTCAAATGGAGAGAGAGAGAGGGAAGATATAGGAAGAGAGAGAAGACAAAATCAACCAATGGTGTGAGACCACGTCACCCCCTGGCCGTGGGAGGCGCGTGGCCCACACGGGGGCAGAGGCCCCTCCAGGCCATGGGGCCCACGGCCAGCCCAAGTGGCCTCACGGCCTGGGCTGTCTCCTCACGCGCTCCCTCGGTTCTTCAGCCCGTATCTTGGGCATCCGAACTCCGATTTCGAATCCATTTCCGTATTACAAACTGTGACTCTCTTACGCACGACGCCGACTATACAACTTTGAGAAAAGGTTGAGAAATCATCTCGGAAAACGTCGATGAAGTCAACTCAACGAATGAGAACGAAAAGTAGCGTAGCTACATCGATTGGACTCGAAACTACATGAATGAGTAACCAAAATGACAGGAACTCAATAGGAATCATAATAGAGTATATTCAAGTCCAAATACAAAAATACAGAAACATACAAACACAAAGACACACACATATGCTAGTTTCCGGACATAGTCCTAGAAAATGCAAAACACAAAGTTTATCAACATAATATGAATGCATGAGCATATTTTTCCAAGTGTGTGAAAGTGATATATAAATGAAATCAAATCATGAAGGAACACACAAGAATGCTATGTGTGAGTGTGTGCCTAGCCTTGTAAGAGATATGAGGTCCTTTAATACCTTTGTTGACCAATGATGCACGAAACTCTTAAAAGCCGGCTTCTTGAATGAGTTGTGGTTGAGACATTCTTCGTCTTCTTAAATCTTCAATAAACGAACCACTAAACATTACAAAAGAAACACGTTTTGATATGGAATTAATGCCAACACAAACTATAAACCTTACACGGTTTGATATCGACGGCCGGGCCGCCAAATGAAACCGCCGATGGTGTGTTTCTGGGGGAAAATTTGTCTTTTCACCTAGCTTGTTTTTGCTCTCTATAAATACACCATTATATCATTTTCTCTAATTAAGCTCTTGAACAACAAGAACCCTAAAAAGAGAAAGAGAGATACTTGAGAGAAAAAGCACCAAGTTTTCTTTTTTAATTCTCCAAACTCATTTCCATGTGCATCAAACATCATATAGCTTCATCTACGATGTGTTCTTGCATGGGTCTTCTTCAACACACATGACTTGGTAAGTAGAACACCATCTTCATCCATTTTAGTGTTCTTATTTAGCAAGAAATCTCATTTATGACTTGTTTATATCTAGATTAAGATTTATCTACAAGTTGAGATTTTTGTGTTGATTGATTGAGTTGTTGTTTTTGTGATAGCTAGCATTCTAGGTTTATATAACATCTAGCTAAATCATCTCATTGTTTGATTGAGTTTGTTTGTGATAGTTGTTATACTAAGTTTTGCATTTATTGATTGATTAAATGCATTGTCTCTACCACATGAATATATGCTAATTATATGTTGAATATATTGTGAAGCATTACATTGATTGATTGTGGTTGATTTGTGATAGCTAGCATATTAAGTGATTTATGCCATCTAGCTAAGTCTTTATGAACTCTCACTTAGACATTGATAATTAGGATTTATTAACTTGTCCATTAATTTCCTAATAAAGCAATTTATGTTGTTATCTAGCATATATTACATTTGAGCATTCATACATGTTCACATAGGCTTGTGTTTCTCTTCATTGAGCTAAGTCTTGTGGCTACGGGTTGTAGTTGACAAGCATTGGTCTATGATCACTATTAAAAGCTCGTTGAGTATAGTGGAAGAGTTAGTGACCAAGAATGGTTAAGGTCAACCTAGGTTGTAAAATTTCATTTAGGTAATGGATTTGAGGACCGCGTGTGGCTAGAAGAATAGCCTGTGAGTTTTTCCCTGTTGAGGGTTTCTCACGTAAATCAATTAACAAGCAATTTATTGTTTTCCGCACTTAAATTCAGTTGATTGTATTTGCTTAATTTGGGTGATTATTGAATATTGACTAATCATGAAAAATTGGTAATTAACTTGATTAAAACCTATTCACCGCCCCCTAGGTATATTTAGACACACCTATAATTTCAAATTCAGTGAATGCTTCATATCCTTCTCATATACACAAACAGTTTGGATCTGGATTCTCGTTCCAAAGTATATTGAATGCTCTCAAACTTCCATTTGACACTCAAACTTCAAATACATCCAAAAGATCCAACAAAAAATGCAAGACCACCAAAAAGTCCAATATCTCTCAAACTTCATCGCTCAACAAAAAGTGGACTAAAGATGAAAACGTTGCACTAACAAAGGCATGGCTATATGTCTCTGTTGATTCTGAAATTGGAAATAATCAGAAAAATTCAGCAAAGTGGAATCGTATTTTACAAACTTGGAGGGATAATATAGGTGCATATGATGAGGCCCGAACCACCAATAGCTTAGGATGTCGTTGGGGAAAAATACTAACTGCGGTAAACAAATTCCATGCATTACATGAGCGATTGGAAAGAACTCCACAAAGTGGCATAACGCCGGAAGATATGGTAATATCTTAGCTATTGATGTCTAATTTTTTATAGTTCTCTTTAATATTGTTTACAAGTACTTTCATTAGAAATTTTCATATGTTATAAGAGATATATTTAGAATTAATGATGACTTACTTATTCTTTTGTATTTCTGCTTTCTCTCTTGTTTTATTTGTAGAAAAGAGAAGCAATACGAATGTATGAGGACCTTCATAATGGAAAACCATTCAAATACGAGCATTGTTGGGAGATCTTAATAACAAATCCAAAATGGTGTTCAAAAGAACTTACCAAGAAAATGACTCCAACAAACAAAAGTCAGTTAATGATAGTGATAGTCCGGTATCTTTTTCCAATCAAGGAGATGATTATATGAATTCGGATACTCCCATAACGAAAGGTATTAATTTTGATGGGGTTGTGCGCCCGCAAGGAAGAAAAGGTACTAAAGAGAAAACAAGGCTGTTAAATGACGAAAAGGGCGTGGTTGATGCATTATACAATTTACAAAGCACTCTAGAAAAGTAAATTAAGGTTAATGAAGAAGAGTTGGAGTTGAAAACAGAAAATGATAAGACAAAGTTTGAGTTGTGAGAACAAACAATGAAAAAAGAGATCGAATTAAAAGAGAAAGCTTAAAAAATGAAAGAGAAAGATCAACAATTGAAAGAGAAGAATCAACGACTGAAGGAGAAAGAACAAAAAATTGAAGGAGAAAGCTCAAAAAAGACAAGAACAAGACCGCATTTTGAACCAAGATGTCAACAAACTTTCACTAGCATTACGCTCAACCTTTGAAATATATCAAGCTCAAATATTAAAGGAATGGGAAAATGATGGCCTTTTTGGAAAAGTTTTTACAATTAGTGATGATGACAAGTAAATTGTTTTCTTAAGCATGATTTTATATAAGTATTTGATTTTCTTAATTAAGAGTAGTTTGGATTTTTTGTGTCTGCTTCTTTTGAATTGACAATTCTTTGCTTTGTTTGTTCCTTTTGGGAAGAACTTTGTTTGAGAATGAAATATGTGATCAGAAAAATAATGTGGCAGGTTTCATTCTTTTTATTCCAAGTAAAGTTGTCATTAATTCTCATGTGTGCTTTTGCTGCTATATTTTCAAGTTCATGTAGCTTGTGTGTTTTTGCTGCTATATTTTCAGGCTGATGTAACTTTTTTGCTTTTGTGTTTGTGTGAATTAGGTTTTGTAATCTCTTGTACATATGCTATTTGCAATTGGTTTCAGGAGTGTTTGCTTATTTTGCTTGCAATAGATACATACATGGGAAATCAAGGACTTTATTTGTTAATCCAAAATTATATGAAATTTTGCTAATTTATCTATGAATTGAGTTTTGGATTTGATACCAGAATAAATTTTCAACAATATGAGCACTCTATCCACTAAGTGAAAGTGTGAAACTGAGATAAATTTATCTTGTTATTCTATTGTTTCATTTCTGTATTTTATATTATTTTTATTTAATTACAAACAAATATTAAACAACAACTTGATAAATGAAACAAAAACCAGTCAATCAGTCATTGAACAGCAAATAATAACAAATTTATATCAGAAATTATTTAGACCCTATGAATGACATAAAAATACATGTAATAGTGTACAAAGATTTTTGCGGTTAGGATTATAAATTGAAATAGAATGAGAATTCAGTAAAATAGTCACAGTAGAATATATAAATCTTTTCTCCATTTGCAATTAAACGGAAAAAATAGTCAAACAAGTACCTTTTAAATTAAGGTGAACTAGTTACTTCACCAAGCAAAAAAAATATGCCATGTACACTATCAACAACAATTACTAAAAACAAAAATTAAGAAAATAAATTAAAAGTTAATATCATAGACATCAAGCCACTTGTCGATCACCATATATATCCCACAGGTGATTGATGAGATCAATCTTTAAATCCGTGTGCACCCATTTATCTTGAACTTGTTTCATTCGATTTATCATCCTAGAGACAAGAAAAGTATAGTCATGCTCTAGATGAACATCTTCAACCATTTCATCCCTATGAGGCTGCCAACATTTAGGATTAATTCCTTATTGATGTTCACTCTCAATGATCATATTATGCAAGATGATGTATGTCTTCATTATCTTTCAAAGATCTCTTGCGGTCCACATACGTGCTGGACCTTTGACAATATGCCACCTACTTTGCAACACTTCAAATGCCTATTTCGCATCTTTCCTTGCAGCTTCTTGGTGCTTGGCAAAAAATTTCTCTTTAATAGAAGACGGTTGTGAGATTGTTTGAATTAGAGTGGCATACTGCAGGTAAATTCCATCGGAGAGATAATACCTCATATTGTAGTGATGACCTTGTACTACAAAATTACATTGTGGTGCAACACCATTAATAAGATCATCAAATAGCGGAGATCTATCTAAAACAATAATATCATTATTAGTACTGACCATGCCAAAGAATACATGCCAAATCCATAAATTTTTTGAAGCTACAACTTCTAAAATGAGAGTAGGAACTCTTTTAAAGCCATTAGTATGCGTATCATGCCAAGCTGTTGGGCAATTCTTCCAATGCCAATGCATACAATCAAGACTCTCAAGCATACCTGGAAATCCTCGATCCTCTCCTTCTTGGAGCAACCTTGCAATATCATCTTTATTTGGTTTTCTTAAATATTATTTTTCAAAAACTCCTATTACAGCATCATAGAATCGCTTCAAGCTTTCGATTGCAGTGCTTTCTCTAATTTGAACATACTTATCGAGCATATCAACTGGACAACCATATGCAAGCATACGCACAGCTGCTATCATTTTTGTGTAAAGGACTCAACCTGTCTTTTCTAACTACATCAACCTTTTGTGTAAAATAATCATCGTAATTTCCAATAGCTAGTAAAATTTTCTTGAATAATTTCACATCTATTCGAAATCAACGACAAAAATGCTCTGATATATACTTTGAGTGCTCACCTTTGAAATAGTCATTAATAATTAAATCGTGAGGCTTCTTCCTATCATGGCGAATATAACATCTACCATGTGTTAGAAGTGGGGGGTTATTGACCGGAGTGTTAGACGAGGTCTACATAGGTTGTAAACTCCATTTCAATTAGTGGATTTCGAGGTCCGAGTGTGGCGCACTAAACAGCCCGTGGTTTTTCCCAGTGGTTGGGTTTCCACGTATACATCAAGTGTTATTTAAATTCCGCACTCTATTACACTTGCTTGTATTTTTGACTAATAGGGGCATTTTCGTAAAATTGACTTGCATGCGAAAATTGGGTAATAATAGTTAAAATCTTTTCACCCCCCCCCCCTCTAGATATATATATCGAACACACCAAGCGTTATTGTTATTACTTTCAATTGGTATCAGAGCGGATTCCTAGATATATTTAGGTGATCCTAGCTCATTTTAAGTGTGTTGTGCATTTGTGTGATTTTTGCTCATTCATACATTTTGCATACATTCCATTCATTTGTTACAATGAGTGGATACGGTGGCAACCATGAGGGTGCTTCAAGCACACGGCCTCCTCTCCTCACCGATGTGAATTATGCCTCATGGAAAGGCAAGATGGAAGCGTACGTGTGCCAAATCCATGACAGGGCATAGATGGCTATTGAAGATGGGTATGCACCTCCTATGACGACTCCCACGGGTGGTGGAGAAGAAGTACTCAAGCCTAAGGCTCAGTGGTCACCTGAAGAGTTTGAGACTTCAAAATGGAATAGGAAGGCATGGCATGCTCTTCTATGTGCAGTGGATGAAAATCAGTACAAACTGATTCAGAATACTAGGATAGCCAATGAGGCATGGGATATCCTAGAGGTTGCACATGAAGGAACCGATGTGGTTAAGGATTCCAAGCTAAGAGTCCTTCAAACGCAATTTGAGTTGCTTAAGATGGAGGAGGACGAGTGCTTCAATGACTTTGAAGTCAAGTTGATGGATATTGTGAATCAAAGCCATCAACTCGGTGATCCTTATTCGGATAGGAGAGTTAAGTAGAAAATTATGAGGTCTCTCCCTGCTAGGTTTGAATCAAAGGTGACGGCTCTAGAGGAAAATAGCACCTATAAGGACATGAAGCCGAGCGAGGTAATTGGAAGACTCCTCGCCTATGAATCTAGGAAGGCTCCTAGCATTTCACCTTCTAAAAAGCAAAAAAGAATTGCTTTGAAAGCTTCCAAGGTTGTGAAGGAGGAAAAAGGTGACTCGGACGAAGACATGGCATTGTTGCTTAGAAGATTCACGAAATTCGTCAAGTTCGAGAAGAAAGGCTTTGGATCCAAAGCCCAAGACTTGAAGAAAAAGGCTTCCTTCAAGAATTTTGAGCCTAGACAAGAGAAGAGTGAAAAGAAAGGGGTCTAATGCTATGAGTGTGGTGGTATAGGTCACATCTCACTCGATTGTGGGAACTTGAAGAACAAGATGGCAAAAGTGATGGCTGCCACTTGGAGCGAAAGTGATGACTCCGGAAAAGGAGACAAGTCATCAAGTGATGATGAGTTTACCATCGACTACACGGCATTTGGGGCCACTTGTGTAGAAGATAGAGTTGTTGGTAAGAAAGCCTTGACTAGTGATCCCATAGAAGAAAAAGATGAAGAAATAGCTCTATAGGTGATAGGCGAAGCTACTCATTGGGATATGGCTCTCATTGACTCAAGAGACCAAGGTGAATGTCTTAATGAGAGAAATGACTCCAAAAAAGAGATGGATAGTGGAGGAGATAACTTAAGTGAAGATGACTCCTCATCTAACTCTACAAATGGAAGTGTAGAGGAAATGGATGTTAATGACTTTACAGTCAAGTGTGAAAGTTCATTGGAGAAGAACAATAGAAAGTTGAAGATTTTAGAGGATGAAAATCTAGAACTTTCAACATATAATGACCACTTAAGTAAACAAGTTGAGGCATCCAAGAAGATTGAGGACAAGCTAAGGGATGAGCTAGCTATGTCTAAGAGGAATGAAGAAGGGTTGAAGAGAGAGCTTGTTGAAGCTATAGAGTCATTGACTAGGATGACTACAAGCACCAAGAAACTTGACCACATTCTTTGTAGTGGAAAGAACCCTTGCGACAAGAGAGGTATTAGGTATGAAGTAAGCAAGGAGATCACTACTCCAACCAAGACCATCTTTGTCAAGAGTTTGGGCAAGAATGAAGCCTCACCGGTGCACACACCTAGGAAGAAAATCGATCTAGGACAATGTTTAAGAAGTGCACATGTGAAGGAAGCTCCAAGGAGACAACCTCAAGCTCAAAAAGTTCCTCAACCTATCTTCCCTTACGCTCAAATTCATCAAGGGAAGAGGCCAATCATGAAAAATGGATCAAGGAAGCAAGCTAGACCAGTTCAACAACAAAGAAGATTTGAACCCGCTCAACCACAAAGTTATGGGAAGGCTCCTATGCATGCATAAGGACATGGTATGAATTCTAAATTTATCCCTACATGTCACTTTTGTGGTATTGATGGTCACATAAGACCAAATTGCTTTCATTTCATTAAATTATGTAAAATCAAAAGCATGATTGAAAAGAGAATGACAAGAGCTAGAATGCATGCTAATAGGAATGAAAATATTCATGTTCATGATCCTATTATTTATAGTACTCTTGAACCATTTTCCACTAGGAAGAAAAATGTCATATCTATGTGGATAAGGAAAAATGAACCCGCTTGCTATGAGACTAACAAGTCTCAAATAGGTTCAGCCAAGTCAAATGGACTTGAGAGGTCCATAGGACCTCATGACCTTCATTGATGAAGGATGATAATTGACCCCATATGGGGAACTCAAGCAAAGAGAGCTTATGCATACTTGTTGCATGCAAATATTTGAAAAATCTTATGCTTCTTTGTTGATTACTTGAGTAAGCTTGGTTGCACATATGTATATATGTTTTCAATTCAATAAGTGTGAACTATGCTTGTCTACAATCCATGTCATATTTATGTTCAAACATGCATTTTTATACTAGGAGATTTACATAGGAAGTATGAATGAATGACCTATAGTTATCTCCATGACATGATGATTCTTAATGACATGCTTAAAAAATTGAAAAGCATGAGTTGTTTTTATAACATGCTCAAATGAAAAATCATGAATTAATGATTGCAATTTTTTATTAAATGCAAAACTTGTGTGAAAAAGCTTATGAGACTCAAAATGAATAAAGGATCTTGTATCCGTTCAAAGGAATTTATATTCCAAATTGTCTCTCTTTCTTTATTTGTTGAACATGTCTACTATCATACGGGTTTCATTCCCGAAAAAATCAAATAGAGTGCAAAGTTGCTCATGACATGTTTGGCTTATAAAGATGGATATAGTTGCTCATATATTAAAATCAATGAAAACTCTATATCCTTGCTTCTCTCATGACATTGGTGAAATTGGTTCGAATTCTTATTAGAAACCTTTGTCATTTGCTTTGCCAAATACCATTGTATTTTGGACTTGAATGCTATATGTCTTGTTTGCAAAGCATGTTTTGATTCACACATTTATTTTTAAAATAAATCTTCTTGTTTCTCTCCTATTGATAGAGTTGCATAAAGTGCATTTTATGATTATGCAAATGACTTGAATGCTATCATCTCTCTTTGCTAAGTGACCCTATTGGGGACTACTCCTTTGCCTATATCATGACAAAAAGGGGGAGTAGAATGGTGGTAAGGGGAGTGGCAAATTGTGGGAGCAATTATGCATGTTGGGGAGACAATACATTGAGGGGGAGTAACCCATTGAGGGGGAGCATTGCATTCACAATTATTGCATGATGTTGTCATTGTACTTAAATTTTTAGGAATGCAAATGCTTGTTTTTATTCTCACTTGATTCATCTCACTTTTTACTTAAATTGGAAAGTATAAAAACTTTGCTTTCAGGGATTGATTGTTCTACATGAGATTGAAGACTTCAAGATTATTTTTTATATATCTCTTTGTAAAGTAGAAAATCATAGTAGACCCGTAGTTTCTATTATGTTGTGAGGAATCAATGTGAGTGGTGGTTTTGTCACGAAATAGCCAAAGGGGGAGATTGTAAGGATTCCCATATATTGATTGGCTTATTTCGTGGACAAACCACATGTTGGGGTTGAAAATGTATGGGTAGTTTAGGATTGAACTTCATGCTCGAAGGCCCTTTCAAGACCTCGAGGTACAAGCACGCCAAAGGTATAATTTCTAGTGCTTGGTTTTCTTTGAAGAGATTTAGTTAGCACACACACACTTAGCATACTTGATCTTGTGTGCATACTCTTCACATGTCACTTTACACACTAGCACTTTGTTTGATATCTTGTTGTGTGTATATATGCTTAGTAATTCGTTTCCCGACTTGTTCGGAAACGTCCGCGCTTGCACCAATGAGTGCTTGGTTTCGCGCAAAGACCGCCCACAGAGAATGCCCTTGGCTTCTCCTTGGTTTTCACCATTGTTGGTGATCGGCTTTTATGATCGGCAGCCTGGCCGCCGAATGAAACCGCCGTTTACTTCCAGATGTGTCTGGAGCAATTCTGCGGTCATGATCGGCGGTCACGACCGCCGTTCGAAACCGCCGTTCGAAACCGCCGTTCATACCTGATCAATTTTAATCTCTCGGGTTTGATTCGGCGGTTGGATCAGCGGTCACGAAACCGCCGTTGTTCCCCTATTCTAATCGGGTTCAATTCGACGGTTATGATCGGCGGCCTGGCCGCCGATTGAAACCGCCGATCGGTGCGTTTCAAGGGTAAACTTGTCTTTTCACATGCCCAATTCTTGATGTCTATAAATATCTTACTTTCTCATTCTCTGACCAAGTTCTTTGAGTTATTAGAACCCTAAACTTCAAAGAGAGATTTTTGAGAAAAAATCAAATCAAGAACTCACCTTTAAACACTCAAATCAAATCCTTTTTGCATCAAAGTTCATCTTGCATTCATCTATGATTGGGTTTGCATCATCACAACATGCTTGGTAAGATTTTGATTAATTTCATCTTATTTTAGTATTTTACTATCAAGTATATTCTCTTTTTAATTACTTGTATGTTTTTGATCATATGATAAATACAAGATTAGAGAATTAATTGTGATGAATTGATTGAGTGTTGTTTTGTGATAGCTAATTAGGTTTTTTATTAATCTTGATTAGCTAAGCTATTTTGACATGTCATCTAGCTATTGAAATCTATGATTGAATTAATTGCATATTATTATCTTAGGTAAGCATTTAGAGTAACCTAGCTCTAAATTGCATTTTGAGTATTTTACATATTCACATAGGTTGTATAATCTCTTCGTAGAGAATTAAGTCTTAAGGCTAAGGTTGCTTAGGCCTCAAGCAATTAGGACTATAGCCACTTTTAAAGGCCCGAGTGGTAGAAGTGGGGGGTTATTGACCGGAGTGTTAGACAAGGTCTACATAAGTTGTAAACTCCATTTTGATTAGTGGATTTCGAGGTCCGAGTGTGGCGCACTAAACAGCCCGTGGTTTTTCCCAATGGTTGGGTTTCCACGTATACATCAAGTGTTATTTAAATTCCGCACTATATTACACTTGCTTGTATTTTTGACTAGTATGGGCATTTTCGTAAAATTGACTTGCATGCGAAAATTGGGTAATAATAGTTAAAATCTATTCACCCCCCTCTAGATATATATATTGAACACACCGAGCGTTATTGTTATTACTTTCACTCATCTAATAATTGTTTAGTCATTAAGAGTGAATCATTGCTTGATAATGAACTATTAGAGTCAAATTCAAAACTCGATGATGACATTGGTTTATAATCACACCTATAAAAACAATTATATATATATATTAGGAAACACACCATAAACAAACAAATAACCAACATTATTCTTTTTGAATTGGATTGGATGGTCAGCATACCAATCGTTTGACTGAATATGTGAGTAGCAAAAATGATGCAATATTAGGTCTCATTCTTTGTATTCTAGCAGATTTAAACAAATTCATATGTCCAACAAGAAGCCTAAAATGTTATTATATAAAACGGTAATAATAGCTCAAAAAACCATCAATCTATATGCAAGTTTCATTGAGAAATTTTGTGAAACAGTTAGTATGAAAGTACATCCATATATATTAATTGAATTTATATTTAATAAACCATGAAAAAATTACCCATAGACAATCAAAGAAACAAAAAAAATTACCCACAGACAATCAAAGAAACAAAGTAGAAGAAATATTCAAAGAAATAAATTATAACTTACGATATATAAAACCCAAAAAAAGATAATACAAAAAAAACAAAACAAATAAAAGAATATACAAAACAAGATTCAATGAACAAATTAAAATAATAAAATATAAAAAAAATAAACTTACCAATAAAGTAGTAGAGGTAGTCAAATTATTTGTCTGTTGTAATTATGTAAATATTCATTTTTTTTTTCTAATAATTACATAAATATATCCTATCGTCAGTTGACTTTTATTAATTTTAACTTTTAACCACATTTGTATCCCGAAATGACTAAACTACCCTTGAAAACTTATTTATCTTTTCTTTTATTATTTATATATATTAAAAAAAATATTTACTTAAAAAATTGAAAAACTCGGTACAATTTTTTTGTTGCTTTCTTTCTATAATTTTTTTTTAACACAATCAGAACCCACAAAACTGGAAAATTGCTGTGTTTAGTGGGTTTTGATTGTGTTTAGTGAGTTTTGTGGGTTTTGATTCTATTGATTAAATATAATAGCTGGTGGGTTTTGATTGTGTTGATGAAATGAAATTATTTGTGGGTTGATGAGTATGAAATTGAATGTTTTGGTGATAAAGTTGGTTTTTGAAATCTGAAAATTTGGTGTTTGGGGATATGGAAAATGTAAAATAGAAAGAAAAAGAAAATAAAAGCAACAAAAAAAATTGTACTGATTTTTTTAATTTTTTAAGTAAATATTTTTTAATATTTTTAAATAATAAAAGAAAAGATAAATAATTTTTCAAGGGAAGTTTAGTCATTTCGGGATACAAAGGTGGTTAAAAGTTAAAGTTAATAAAAGTCAAATGATGGTAGGGTATATTTATGTAATTATTAGAAAAAAAAAAGAATATTTATACAATTCCATCCAAATTCAGGGTTGTTTGTGAAATTTACCCACTAAAATAACCTCTCCTTTTTACCCAAGGGAACTATTGACTTTCCAAACCTCAAGCACATTCCAATTGGGATGTTTGTGTTTGAATAGAGCATTTGTTTGTGAAATTAACCCTAGTTTTAACTGTTCAGAGAAATTGTTTTGTAAAATTTAAAATAATTAAATAAATTGACATATCATTAAAAATAGGTGTTTCACAAGTGACGCATTGGAGACCAAATTTTGATTTGGTAGTCTATCAAGTTTTTTTTTTTTTCCCACATAGGAAGCAATTGTCTTGACTGTGATAACATGTCACTATTTTTTTTAAATGCAAGCCACGATTGCATTGGAAATGCTCTTAGCAAGCAAGTGTAGCACATGCAGACTTTGATACCAAAATTAAACATTAAAATTCAAGAATTAATTGTAAAAATAATTTATAAAAAAACATTTCATTATTATTATCTCTTTTTGCGCGATCACGTAACATCATAGCTTAAACTTTGAAACCGACTGACCAATCACCTGAGCCTGTTGAATAAATATATCAACACTATAGTTTTAACTAAAACCGAATATATATATATATATTTTTTAAAAATACCGAGGTGATTTTGCAATGAGCAATACCCGAAACCAGTTCTTTGATTGCTCTGGCTGATCTGAGTTTGAAATTTTAAAGATGAAGTCAAACGAATATGATTCAATATAAAACAAATAAGAGATAGTACATAGAGAGAAGCATAACAATGTGTTACAATTTGTATTACTTGAACTATACACATATATATAAAATAAAATAAAAAACTCGAATACTCAAATCAAGTCACATGTCAAGTGTCAACTTACACTTAGAACCTACTATGGAGATCCATTAATCCTAAATATGTTCTAAAAAAAAGATACAACAAAAATATAACGTAGCAAAATATAAATATTTTTTTTTTAAGCTGAAATAGAAAAAAGTGAAATCGTAAATGATGAATCTGAGATGATTTAGTGAGTTGTAGGGATTTGGACAGGAGAAGACGATGGATAAACGTCGGTGTCTGAATGCCAGGATTGAGTGAGAAACACGACAAAAATTATATAAAAGGTAATAAAAAATGAGATAATTGAATAGAAAAGGTTTTTTTTTTTTTTTAACTAAATTGAATATGAAAGGTTAGTTTGTGATTTATTATTTTTAATTAATTATGGGATTGGTTCTTGATTTTATATACGGATTAATAAGAATTTAATAAAATAATTAATAGTATATAAAAATCAAAAGCCAATCCCATAATTAATGGGATAATGAATAAAAATGAAGAGTCAATTTCATAACTGTAAGTTCCTTAATTTTGATTGACTTATTTTGGTGACAAACCACAATTGGAGTTTGAATTGTAAGGTAGCTTAGGCGTATAATTGTTGGTGATCAAGCACAACAAAGGCCATCTCAAGACCTTAAGATGATAAGCACTTCAAAGGTAAAACACTTGTGCTTACTTGCATTGAAGAAACTTAGTTGCACACACACAACTCATGCACATCTATACTTCTTGTATGTTCTGTGTTTTATGTATGTGCATTCATGATTATTGAACCCTCTTCATGCATGTTTTAATTGATTGCATCTTGGTTGATAATTGTCATGTCATTTTAGGCATTATGATGCATTCTCTTCACACTTCACACTTGCACATCTTTGATGGTTTGTGTTGTGTTGTTAGTGTGTCGTGTAATTCATTTCCCGAAGATTGTTCGGAAACGTCCACGCTTGCACGTTGGTGTGCTTGGTTCAGTGCGAAGATCGCCTTCAAAGAATGCTCTTGGCTTCTCCTTTTGCTTCACCACAATTTGTGAAATGACGGTTTGATTGGCGGCCATGACCGCCGAATTGCTTGCAAGTTGGTGTGCTTGGTTCAATGCAAAGATCGCCTTCGAAGAATGCTCTTGGCTTCTCATTTGGCTTCACCATAATTGGTGAAACGACGGTTCGATTGGCGGCCATGACCGCCGAATGGAACCGCCATTTGATTCCAATAGGTTCTGGAATGCTTTCTGCGGTTATGATCGGTGGCCACGACCGCCGATTGAAACTGTAGTTTAGACCTGATTGATTTAAAATATCTCGGTCTCAAATCGACGGCCATGAAATCGCCGAATGAAACCGCCGTTGATACCTATTGCTCTCGGGTTCAATTCAACGGTTATGATCGGCGGTTGGTGGCCGCCGAATGAAACCGCCGATCAATGCGTTTCAAGGGCAAACTTGTCTTTTCATATAGCCTTTTCTTGCTCTCTATAAATATACCATTATCTCATTCTCTTGTTCTCATCTCTTGCATATTAAAAACCTTAATGAGAAATGTAGGGAGACTTGAGAGAAAAAGCACAAAGATTGCTCTTTTAATTCTCTAAACTCATTTCCATGTGCATCAAACATCATCTAAACATCATTTAGGATCATCTAGGATGTATTTATGCATGGGTCTTCTTCAAAACACATGACTTGGTAAGTTGAACACCATCTATTCATTTTTGTGTTCTTACTTAGCAAGAAATCTCATTTTCAACTTGTATTCATTTAGATTATATTCTATCTACAAGATTGAGATTATTGTGTTGATTGATTGTGAGTTGTATTTTGATAACTATTGCCTAAGATTGTTTTATCTTATATAGCTAAGTTGTATGCCATGACATATAGCAATATGATATCTAGGATTGATTTAATTGTCATCATTTAATCTCTTGATAAGCATTTTTAATGTTGCCTAGCATTAATTGCATTTTGGATATTTCATAATACTCACATAGGTCATTGATCTTTTCATTGAGAAGTAAGTCTTGTGACTAAGGTGGCTTAGTGCGCAAGCAAGTGGTCTAGGTTCGTTATTAAAAGCCCGTAGGGTAATAGTGGTGTGTTAGTGACCGAGAATGGTTGTGGGCAACCTAGGTTGTAAACATCATTACAAGTAGTGCATTTAATGATCGAGTGTGGCTAGCTGAATAGCTCGTGGTTTTTCCTTGTTGAAGGTTTCCACGTAAAAATCAAGTGTTCTTTAATTTCCGCATTTTATACTTGATTTTATTGATTGTTGAATTAGGTTATTTTTGTAATATTAACTAATCCAAAAAATTTGGTAATAATCGGATTAACAACCCATTCACCCCTCTCTAGGTTGTTTTAGACACATCGATATTAGTTTCAATTGGTATCAGAGCAGGTTCTTAGACATATTTAGGAGATTTGTGAATTTGGTGTGTTTTTGCATTTTATGTGTTTTTGATTGACTGCATACATTTACATTCATTTCATTTATTCATAAACACTATGAGTGATTTTGGGATGAGTAAAGAGGGAGCGTTGAACGTGAGGCCACCGTTGCTCACCGCCGATAACTATGCCTCGTGGAAAGGCAAGATGGAGGCCTATGTGTGCCAAATACATGACCATGCTTGGATGGCAATAGAAGACGGCTACACTCTACCTACAATGACCCCTACGGGTGGTGGAAAGGATGTTCTCAAGCCGAAGGCACAATGGAACACTCAAGAGTTTAAAGTCTCCAAGTGGAACAACAAGGCAATGCATGCCATCCCTTGCGCCATGGATGAAAATCAATACAAGTTGATCCAAACAACCAAGATTGCAAAGAAGGCATGGGAGATCCTAGAAACCGCTCATGAAGGAACCGATGTGGTTAAGGACTCCAAGCTCCAAGTCCTCCAAACTCAATTTGAGACCATTAGGATGGAGGAGCATGAGCGCTTCAATGACTTCCAAGTGAAGCTAATGGACATAGTGAACCAAAATCATCAACTTGGTGACCCTTACTCAAATAGAAGGATCAAGCAAAAAATTATGAGATCACTTCCCGAAAGGTTCGAGTCTAAAGTGACAGCTTTAGAAGAAATAACGACTATAAGAATATGAAGCCAAGTGAAGTTATTGGAAGGATTCTTGCCTATGAGTTAAGAAAGGCTACCACCTCTATATCTCCCAAAAAGAAAAAGGAATTGCTTTGAAGACCTCCAAGCATGACAAGAAGGAGGATGACTTGGATGAAGACATGACTCTAATTGTCAAGAGATTCAAGAAATTCTTGAATCTATAAAATAATGGCTATAGGTCAAAAAGGGATGGCTTCAAGAAGAAGACCATGTTCAAGAATGATGAGCCAATCCAAGAGAAGGGATTCAATGCTATGAATGTGGAGGATTTGGGCATATCTCTCCGAAGTGTGGAAACTTGAAGGATAGAAGAAAAGGAAAGGCGATGGCCACCTCTTGGAGTGAGAGTGAAATTGAAGAAAATCCTTCAAGTGATGAAAAGCTTGCCATTAACTACACGACATTTGGAGCCACTTGTGTAGAAGTTGAAAAAGATGGTAAAGAGGCCTTGAATTGTGACCCTAAAGAAGGAATAGATGAAGAAGTAGCTAAAGAGGTGGTTGATGTAGCTACTCACTGGGATATGGCTTATATAACATCAAGTGACCAAAGTAAAGGTCTTGATAAGGAATTTTACTCCATTGGTGAGATGGAAAGTGTAGGAGATGACTCTAGTGATGAGAATTATTCATCTCACTTTAACAATGGATTTGATAAAGATATAGATCTTTAAGACTACATTGAAAAGTTTGAAAGCTCTAGGATAAAGAATAAAAAGGAGATTCGAAGATTGAAGGAGGAAAATCTTAAGCTTTCAACTAAGGTGACTCACTTGAGTGAGGAAGTAGTAAGATCAAAGGAAAGTGAAGTCTTGTTGAAGAAGGAAAACCTTCAACTAAAGGCTAAGGTGGATGACTCCTTGAATGTGGACATAGTTGATGTGTCTAAGTATGAAAAGGATATTGTAGATTGCCATCAAAGGATGAAGGCAATGAAGGATGAAATTGCTAGTAAAGAGAATTCCTTGAGAATTGTTAGGGATAAAGAGATGAGGTACCTTCAAGATTTGAAGAAGGCTAAGATCTTGCAACCTTAAGCTCAAGGCAAATGCAAAGCTTCACCTCCTCAACATCCTAGGAGGAAGATTGATCTTGAAGAGTCATTCAAGAATGGGCAAGTGAAGATGCCAACAAAGGGTGTTGCTTAACCTCAACATCCAAGAGCTCCATGCCTAAGCTTTCCTCAATCAAGGTTTAATTAACCTAGAAGACAATCCATGCAACCTCAACCAGGGAGGCAACCCAATCTGGTTCAACAATAAAGAAGATGTGAACCGGTTCAACACCAAAAGAGACATCAAATGCATGATAAGTCTCCAACGACCTCACAAGGATATGGTATGACTTCTCACTTTATACCAACTTGTCATTATTGTGGTGTTGATGGGCATATTAGGCCTAGTTGCTTTAGGTACATTAAGCATTGTAGGGTTGAAAGCATGATGGAAAGAAAAAGGCTTAGAAGAGCCAATTTGCATGTGCCTAGGAAATCTAGAGTCAATAATCTTAGGAACTCAAGTAACTTGCAATCCATGACCACTAGGAATGAAAATGTGTCACCTAGGTGGATGAGAAAAGATGAACCCGCTTGCTATAGTGCTAACATGTCTCTCATAGGTTCAACTAAGTCCAATGGACTTGGTAGGTCTATAAGACCTTATCCCCTTCATTGATGCGGTGTGGTGTTTAACCCCATAAGGGGAGCTTAAGCAAAGAGACCAAATTTGCATTCGTGTCACATACAAAATTTGAAAAATCTTATGCTTCTTTATTATTTGCTTGAGTATCTTGGTTGCACATATGCTTATATGTTTTTCTATTTAATAAGTGTGAACCATTGCTACGTATGTAATCCATGTCATATTTTTGTTCAAACATGCATTTTTGGACTAGGAGATTTACTTATGAAGTACTCTTTGAATGACCTATAATTATCTCCATGACATGATGATTCTTTCAAATGATATGCTTAAAATGAAAAGCATGAATTCAAATGAAATGCTTAAAAATGAAAAGCATGATTGTTGATTGCAGATTTCAAAATGTAAAATTATGTGTGAAAAAGCTAATAAGACTCAAATGAATAAGGATCTTGTATCCGTTCTAAGGATTTTAAAATCCAAAGTCTCTCTTTCTTTATTAGTTAAACATGGCTACTATCAGACGGGTATCTTACCCGGAAAAATCGAATAGAGTGCAAAAGCTGCTCATGCCTTGTTTTGCTTATAAAGTCGGATATAGTTGCTCTTTAAATATGAATGAATGACTATCCTATATCCTTGCTTTGATTCATGACAAATGGTAAAATTGGTGAATTCTTTTGGAAACTTTTGTCATTTGCTTTGCCAAATACCATTGCTTTTGGACTTGAATGCAACATGTCTTGCATGCAAAGCATTATTATCACACATTTTCATAAAATAAATCTCCTTACTTCTCTTCTAATTAATTGAGTTGTATAAAGTGGCTTATAGGATTATGCAAATGTCTTGTATGCTACTATCTCTCTTTGCTAAAATGACCCAATTGAGGGATATTCCTTTGCCTATCTCATGACAAAAAGGGGGAGTAGTATATGGTAAGGGAGAGTGCTAATTGAGAGTAGCTAATTCGCACATTGGGGAGATTGCTGAATTGAGGGGGAGTAACCCGTTAAGGGGGAGCATTGCATTATACATTCATTGCATGATGTTGCTTGATTTCTTTAAATGCAAATGTTTGTTTTGATTTCACTTGATCACCTCACATACGCTTGTTTTGGAAAGTGTAATCTTTTTGTTTTGAAGAATTGATTGTTCTACAAGAGATTGAAGACTTGAAGTTCTAGCTTTTAGATATCTCTTTGTAATGTAGAAAATCATTGTTGTCCTTAGTTTATTTTTTATGTGAGGATCAAATGTGAGTGGTGGTTTTGTCACGAAATAGCCAAAGGGGGTGATTGTAAGTTCCTCAATTTTGATTGGCTTATTTCGGCGACAAACCACAATTGGGGTTTGAATTATAAGGGTATCTTAAGCGCAAAATTGTTGGTGATCAAGCACAACAAAGGCCCTCTCAAGACCTCAAGATGATAAGCACTTCAAAGGTAAAACACTTGTGCTTACTTATATTAAAAAGACTTAGTTGCACACACATACACACAACTCATGCACATCTATACTTCTTGTATGTTCTATGTTTTATGTATGTGCATTCATGATTATTGAACTCTTTTCATGCATGTTTTAATTGATTGCATCTTGGTTGATAATTGCCATGTCATTTTAGGCATTAGGATGCATTCTCTTTACACTTCACACTTGCACATCTTTGATGGTTTTTGTTGTGTTGTTAGTGTGTCATGTAATTCGTTTCCCAAAGATTATTCAGAAACGTCCGCGCTTGCACGTTGGTGTGCTAGGTTCAGCGCGAAGATCACCTTTGGAGAATGCTCTTGGCTTCTCCTTTGGTTTCACCACAATTGGTGAAACGACGATTTGATTGGCGGCCATGACCGCCGAATGGAACCGCCGTTTGATTCTAGTAGATTCTGGAATGCTTTCTGCAGTTATGATCGGCGGCCACGACAGTCGATTGAAACCTCTGTTTAGACCTAATTGATTTAAAATATCTCGGTCTCAAATCGGCGGTTGGATCGGCGGCCATGAAACCGCCATTGATACCTGATGCTCTCGGGTTCAATTCAACAGTTATGATCGGCGGTTGGTGGCCACCAAATGAAACTGCCGATCGGTGCGTTTCAAGGGCAAACTTATCTTTTCACATAGCATTTTCTTGCTCTCTATAAATATACCATTATCTCATTCTATTGTTCTCAGCTCTTGAATATTAAGAACCTTAAAGAGAAATATATAGAGACTTGAGATAAAAGGCATAAAGATTGCTCCTTTATAACTCATTTCCATGTGCATCAAACATCATCTAAACATCATCTAGGATCATCTAGGATGTATCTATGCATGGGTCTTCTTCAACACACATGACTTAGTAAGTTGAACACCATCTATTCATTTTGTGTTCTTACTTAGCAAGAAATCTCATTTCCGTGTTCTTACTTAGCAAGAAATCTCATTTTCAACTTGTATTCATTTAGATTATATTCTATCTACAAGACTAAGATTATTGTGTTGATTGATTGTGATTTGTATTTTGATAGCTATTGCCTAGGATTGTTTTATCTTATATAGCTAAGTTGTATGCCATGACATATAGCAATATGATATCTAGGATTGATTCAATTGTCATCATTTAATCTCTAGATAAGCATTTAGTGTTGTCTAGCATTAATTGCATTTTGGATATTTTATAATATTCACATAGGTCATTGATCTCTTCATTGAGAGGTAAGTCTTGTGACTAAAGTGGCTCAGTGCGCAAGCAAGTGGTCTAAGTTTGCTATTAAAGGCCCGCAGGGTAGTAGTGATGGGTTAGTGGCCGAGAATGGTTGAGGACAACCTAGGTTGTAAATATCGTTACAAGTAGTAAATTCGAGGATCGAGTGTGGCTAGCTGAATAGCTCGTGGTAAGGATTCCCGTTTTGTTGATTGGCTTCTTTCGTGGTCAAACCACATGTTGGGGTTTTGAATGTAAGGGTAGTCTAAGTGTTTAGTGTTGAAGATCAAAGGCCCTTCCATGACCTCAAGAAACAAGCACGCCAAAGGTATAATCTCTTGTGCTTGTTTTTCTTTGAAGAGATCTAGTAGCACACACTCACTTAGCATTCTTGCTATGATTGCATACTTGCTTATTTTTATGTGCATCTCTTCACATGTCACTTTACACACTAGCACTTTGGTTGATATATCTTGTTGTGTGTATATGTGCCTTATAATTCGTTTCCCGACATTGTTCGGAAACGTCCGCGCTTGCACTAATGAGTGCTTGGTTTCGTGCGAAGACCGCCTATGGAGAATGCCCTTGGCTTCTCCTTGGTTTTCACCATTGTTGGTGATCGGCGGTTATGATCGGCGGCCTGGCCGCCGACTGAAACCGCCGTTTCAGTCCAGATTGGTCTGAAGCAATTATGCGGTCAAGATCGGCGGTCACGACCGCCGTTCGAAACCGCCGTTCATACCTGATCGATTTTAATCTCTCGGGTTTGATTCGGCGGTTGGATCGGCGGTCGCGAAACCGCCGAATGAAACCGCCGTTAATGCTCTGTTCTTCACGAGCTCAATTCGGCGGTCGTCATCGGCGGCCTGGCCGCCGATTGAAACCGCCGAACGGTGCGTTTCAGGGGCAAAAGTGTCTTTTCACATGCCCAATTCTTGATGTCTATAAATATCTTGTTTTCTCAATCTCTGAATAAGTTTCTTGAGCAATTAGAACCCTAATCTTTCAAGAGAGATTTTTGAGAAAAAATCAATTCAAGAACCCACCTTTAAACACTCAAATCAAATCCTTTTTGCATCAAATTTCATATTGCATCCTCTATGTCTACATAGAAAGCATCTATGATTGGATTGGCATCATCACAATATGCTTGGTAAGATTTTGATTAGTTTCATCTTATTTTAGTATTTTTACTATCAAGCATATTCTCTTTTTATTTACTTGTATGTTGTTGATCATATGATAAATACAAGAATAGAGAATTAATTGTGATGAATTAATTGAGTGTTGTTTTTGTGATAGCTAATTAGGTTTTTGCTTAATCTTGATTAGCTAAGCTATTTGACATGTCATTTAGCAATTGATATCTAGGGTTGATTAAATTGATTATATCATCATCCTAGATAAGCATCTAAGGTTACCTAGCCTTGTTTGTTATTTGAATATTAATACATATTCACATAGGTTGCATAATCTCTTCTTAGAGAATTAAGTCTTGAGGCTAAGGTTGCTTAGGCCTCAAGCAATTGGACTAGAGCCACTTTTAAAGGCCCGAGTGGTAGAAGTGGGGGGTTATTGACCGGAGTGTTAGACGAGGTCTACATAGGTTGTAAACTCCATTTCGATTAGTGGATTTCGAGGTCCGAGTGTGGCGCACTAATCAGCCCGTGGTTTTTCCCAGTGGTTGGGTTTCCACGTATACATCAAGTGTTATTTTAATTCCGCACTATATTACACTTGCTTGTATATTTAACTAGTAGGGGCATTTTCGTAATATTGACTTGTATGCGAAAATTGGGTAATAATAGCTAAAATCTATTCACCCCCCCTCTAGCTTTATATTGAACACGCCTCTAGGACTTTCAATTGGTATCAGAGCGGGTTCCTAGATATACTTAGGTGATCCTAGCTCATTTTAGGTGTGTTGTGCATTTGTGTGATTTTTGCTCTTTCATACATTTTGCATACATTTCATTCATTCATTTGAGACAATGAGTGGATTCGGTGGCAACCATGAGGGTGCTTCAAGCACACGACCTCCTCTCCTCACCGGTGTGAATTATGCCTCATGGAAAGGCAAGATGGAGGCGTATGTGTGCCAAATCCATGATAGGGCATGGATGGCTATTGAAGATGGGTATGCACCTCCTATGATGACTCCCACGGGTGGTGGAGAAGAAGTACTCAAGCCAAAGGCCCAATGGTCACCTGAAGAGTTTGAGACTTCAAAATGGAATAGGAAGGCATGGCATGCTCTTCTATGTGCAGTGGATGAAAATCAGTACAAACTGATTCAGAACACTAGGATAGCCAAGGAGGCATGGGATATCCTAGAGGTTGCACACGAAGGAACCGATGTGGTTAAGGATTCGAAGCTACAAGTCCTTCAAACGCAATTTGAGTTGCTTAAAATGGAGGAGGATGAGTGCTTCAATGACTTTGAAGTCAAGTTGATGGATATTGTGAATCAAAGCCATCAACTCGGTGATCCTTATTCGGATAGGAGAGTTAAGCAGAAAATTATGAGGTCTCTCCCCGCTAGGTTCGAATCAAAAGTGACGGCTTTAGAGGAGAATAGCACTTACAAGGATATGAAGCCGAGCGAGGTGATTGGAAGACTCCTCGCCTATGAATCTAGGAAGGCTCCTAGTATTTCACCTCCTAAAAAGCAAAAAGGAATTGCTTTGAATGCTTCCAAGGTTGTGAAGGAGGAAAAAGGTGACTCGGACCAAGACATGGCTTTGCTACTTAGAAGATTCAAGAAGTTTGTCAAGTTCGAGAACAAGGGCGTTGGATCCAAGGGCCAAAACTTGAAGAAAAAAGCTCCCTTCAAGAATTTTGAGCCTAGGCAAGAGCATAGTGAGAAGAAAGGGGTCCAATGCTATGAGTGTGGTGGTATAGGTCACATCTCACCGGATTGTGGGAACTTGAAGAACAAGATGGCAAAAGTGATGGCCGCCACATGGAGTGAAAGTGATGACTCCGGAGAGGGAGATAAGTCATCAAGTGATGATGAGCTTACCATCAACTACACGGCATTTGGGGCCACGTGTGTAGAAGATAAAGTTGTTGGTAAGAATGACTTGACTAGTGATCCCATAGAAGAAAAGATGAAGAAGTAGCTCTAGAGAAGATATATGTAGCTACTCATTGGGATATGACTCTCATTGACTCAAGAGATCAAGGTGGAGGTCTAAATGAGGGAAATGACTCCATTAGTGAGAATGAGAGTGGAGGAGATAACTTAAGTGAAGATGACTCCTCATCTATCTCTACAAATGGAGGTGTAGAGAAAATGGATGTAAATGACTTTATAGTCAAGTGTGAAAGTTCATTGGAGAAGAAAAATATAAAGTTGAAGATTTTAGAGGATGAAAATCTAGAACTTTCAACACACAATGACTACTTAAGTAAACAAGTGGAGGCATCCAAGAAGATTGAAGACAAGCTAAGGGATGAGCTAGCTATGTCTAAGAGGAATGAAGAAGGGTTGAAGAGAGAGCTTGTTGAAGCCATAGAGTCATTGTCTAGGATGACTACAAGCACCAAGAAACTTGACCACATTCTTGGTAGTGGAAAGAACCCTTGTGACAAGAGAGGTATTGGGTATGAAGAAACAAAGGAGATCACTACTCCAACCAAGACCGTCTTTGTCAAGAGTTTGGGCAAGATAGAAGCCTCACCGGTGCACACTCCTAGGAAGAAAATTGATCTAGGACAATGTTCAAGAAATGCACAAGTGAAGGTAGCTCCTAAGAGACAACCTCAAGCTCAAAAAGTTCCTCAACCTAACTTCCCTCAAGCTCATATTCATCAAGGGAAGAGGTCAATCATGCAAAATGAGACAAGGAAGCAAGCTAGACCGGTTCAACAACAAAGAAGATTTGAACCCGCTCAACCACAAAGTCATGGGATGGCTCCTATGCATGCACAAGGACATGGTATGAATTCTAAATTTGTCCCTACATGTCACTTTTGTGGTATTAATGGTCACATTAGACCAAATTGCTTTCATTTCATTAAATTATGTAGAATCAAAAGCATGATTGAAAAGAAAATGATAAGAGCTAGAATGCATGCTAATAGGAAGGAAAACATTCATATTCATGATCCTATTAATTCTAGTACTCTTGAACCATTGTCCACTAGGAAGAATAATGTCATATCTATGTGGATAAGGAAAAATGAACCCGCTTGCTACGAGACTAACAAGTCTCAAATAGGTTCAACTAAGTCCAATGGACTTGGTAGGTCCATAGGACCTCATGCCCTTCATTAATGAAGGATGATACTAACCCCATATGGGGAACTCAAGCAAAGAGAGCTATTTTTGCATTCTTGTCACTTGCAAAAAATTTGAAAAATCTTATGCTTCTTGGTTGATTGCTTGAGTAAGCTTGGTTGCACATATGTATATATGTTTTCAATTCAATAAGTGTGAACCTTGCTTGTTTACAATCCATGTCATATTTATGTTCAAACATGCATTTTGGACTAGGAGATGTATGTAGGAAGTATGATTTGAATGACCTATGATTATCTCCATGACATGATGATTCTTAAATAACATGCTAATGTCTTATGAAAAGCATGAAATTCATGTACATGCTCAAATGAAAAAGCATGAATTGATAATTGCGTTCTTAAATGCAAAAACTTGTGTGAAAAAGCTAATGAGACTCAAATGAAAAAGGACCTAGTATCCATTCAAGGATTTTACAATCCAAATGTCTCTCTTTCTTTATTGGTTGAACATGTCTACTATCATACGGGTTTCATTCCCGGAAAAATCAAATAGGGTGCAAAGTTGCTCATGACATGTTTAGCTTATAAAGTTGGATATAGTTGTTCTTAAATTGAAATCAATGAAATTTCTATATCCTTGCTTCTCTCATGACAATGGTGAAATTGGTTTGAATTCCTATTAGAAACCTTTGTCATTTGCTTTGCCAAATACCATGGTATTTTGGACTTGAATGCAATATGTCTTGTATGCAAAGCATTTTGTTTCACACATTTTATCTAATAAATCTCCTCGTTTCTCTCCGATTAATTGAGATTGCATAAAGTGACTTATATTGATTATGCATATACTAGAATGCTACTATCTCTCTTTGCCTTGAGTAACCCGGTTGGGGACTACTCCTTTGTCTATATCATGACAAAAAGGGGGAGTAGAATGTGGTAAGGGGAGGTGCAAATTGTTGTTGCAATTGGTGCACATTGGGGAGAATATACATTGAGGGGGAGTAACCCTTTGAGGGGGAGCATTGCATTCATCATACATTGCATGATGTTGTGTTTAATTTCTTAGAAATGCAAATGCTTGTTTATGTCCTCACTTGATTCATCTCACTTTTACTTGTTTCGGAAAGTTTAGAAACCTTGTTTCAGGGAATGATTGTTCTACAAGAGATTGAAGACTTCAAGTTTTATTTTTATATATCTCTTTGTATTGTAGAAAATCTTCATTGACCCATAGGTTTATTTTTGTTGTGAGGAATCAATGTGAGTGGTGGTTTTGTCACGAAATAGCCAAAGGGGGAGATTGTAAGGATTCCCGTTTTGTTGATTGGCTTATTTCGTGGTCAAACCACATGTTGGGGTTTTGAATGTAAGGGTAGTCTAAGTGTTTAGTGTTGAAGATCAAAGGCCCTTCCATGACCTCAAGAAACAAGCACGCCAAAGGTATAATCTCTTGTGCTTGTTTTTCTTTGAAGAGATCTAGTAGCACACACTCACTTAGCATTCTTGCTATGATTGCATACTTGCTTATTTTTATGTGCATCTCTTCACATGTCACTTTACACACTAGCACTTTGGTTGATATATCTTGTTGTGTGTATATGTGCCTTATAATTCGTTTCCCGACATTGTTCGGAAACGTCCGCGCTTGCACTAATGAGTGCTTGGTTTCGCGCGAAGACCGCCTATGGAGAATGCCCTTGGCTTCTCCTTGGTTTTCACCATTGTTGGTGATCGGCGGTTATGATCGGTGGCCTGGCCGCCGACTGAAACCGTCGTTTCAGTCCAGATTGGTCTGAAGCAATTATGCGGTCAAGATCGGCGTTCACGACCGCCGTTCGAAACCGCCGTTCATACCTGATCGATTTTAATCTCTCGGGTTTGATTCGGCGGTTGGATCGGCGGTCGCGAAACCGCCGAATGAAACCGCCGTTAATGCTCTGTTCTTCACGAGCTCAATTCGGCGGTCGTCATCGGCGGCCTGGCCGCCGATTGAAACCGCCGAACGGTGCGTTTCAGGGGCAAAAGTGTCTTTTCACATGCCCAATTCTTGATGTCTATAAATATCTTGTTTTCTCAATCTCTGAATAAGTTTCTTGAGCAATTAGAACCCTAATCTTTCAAGAGAGATTTTTGAGAAAAAATCAATTCAAGAACCCACCTTTAAACACTCAAATCAAATCCTTTTTGCATCAAATTTCATATTGCATCCTCTATGTCTACATAGAAAGCATCTATGATTGGATTGGCATCATCACAATATGCTTGGTAAGATTTTGATTAGTTTCATCTTATTTTAGTATTTTTACTATCAAGCATATTCTCTTTTTATTTACTTGTATGTTGTTGATCATATGATAAATACAAGAATAGAGAATTAATTGTGATGAATTAATTGAGTGTTGTTTTTGTGATAGCTAATTAGGTTTTTGCTTAATCTTGATTAGCTAAGCTATTTGACATGTCATTTAGCAATTGATATCTAGGGTTGATTAAATTGATTATATCATCATCCTAGATAAGCATCTAAGGTTACCTAGCCTTGTTTGTTATTTGAATATTAATACATATTCACATAGGTTGCATAATCTCTTCTTAGAGAATTAAGTCTTGAGGCTAAGGTTGCTTAGGCCTCAAGCAATTGGACTAGAGCCACTTTTAAAGGCCCGAGTGGTAGAAGTGGGGGGTTATTGACCGGAGTGTTAGACGAGGTCTACATAGGTTGTAAACTCCATTTCGATTAGTGGATTTCGAGGTCCGAGTGTGGCGCACTAATCAGCCCGTGGTTTTTCCCAGTGGTTGGGTTTCCACGTATACATCAAGTGTTATTTTAATTCCGCACTATATTACACTTGCTTGTATATTTAACTAGTAGGGGCATTTTCGTAATATTGACTTGTATGCGAAAATTGGGTAATAATAGCTAAAATCTATTCACCCCCCCTCTAGCTTTATATTGAACACGCCTCTAGGACTTTCACTCGTGGTTTTTCCTTGTTGAAGGTTTCCACGTAAAAATCAAGTGTTCTTTAATTTCTGTATTTTATACTTGATTTTATTGATTATTGAATTGGGTTATTTTTGTATTATTGACTAGTCCGGAAAATTTGGCAATAATCGGATTAACAATCCATTCACCCCCCTTAAGTTGTTTTAGACACACCGATATTAGTTTCAATAACTAATAAGATAATGGATAAATTCTCTTAATAAACCAAAAATAAAATAACTAACCATATATATTTTTTAAAGTAACTTACCAAATATTATAATATATATTATAGGAGACGGCTATAGTACAAATAAGAAAAGTGTGTTGTACCGTACAACACACCATTTAAAAAGTTTTAATAAATTTGAACCCATTAAAATAGGAAATTAGGAAAAAAAAATTGACCACCAACCGGTGTAACCAATCTCCTACCCAAAACAAAAGTATTCCTCTCTCCTCTCTTTCTCCAAACCGGTCACTTTCCCAAACAGGAACAAACTCAACCTCTTCCTCTGATTCAACCATTCGTCTCCCAAATCTGTCTCTCGAACGATCGTCTATCAACCTCTTCCTCTCATTCAACCGTTCGTCTCCCAAATCTCTCTCTCTAGATCGTGTCTCAACCTCTTCCTCTCAGTCCACCGTTCGTCTCCCAAATTTCTCTCTGTAGATCGTCTCTCAATCTTGGTTTGGTGGCTGGACAAGGGAGCATCTCAATCATAGAATTCCAAAGAAAGGTAAGTTATTGTTGTTTAGTTTGAAGATCAGGGTTTCGTATAATTTTTTTTGTAAAGCAAAATAGAGTGTTGAACAATTGATGACAGTGCTTTCGTTATGTTAAATATGATTTAGTAGACAACAAGATGATTGATAGATTATTGGGTTTAGTTTTGTAGGTGCAGTTGTTGTTGTGGAACGCATGTGTGGTCAGAGTGTGTTGTTGAATCAACAAATTTGGCTTGGATACAGTACGAACCACTCTTAGAACGTCTCTGAATCTCGATTTGGTGGCTACACAAGGCTGCATCTCAGTCATCGAATCCAGAACTGGAAGGTAATTTATTGTTGTTGAGTTTGAAGATTAGGGTTTTGTATAAAAAAGAAAAGAAAGGAAACCCATTGTGTTAGGGTTTGTTAAGTTACTATTGTTCTTCACTAAGGCATTAACTCATCTGTTTATATACTGATGTGCAACAGGCTTGCTGCTGCTCTTCTTCTCCACGACCAGGTATGTTCTTCTTTCTTCCTTTCTTCCTCTGTTACTTGTTATTTTCTTGTTCCTCTCTTCCTCATTTATTTGCCTATTTTATATGTTTTAATTGTTCTGGTTTGCCTATTGTTTTTCTGTATTTAGTATGATAATATATATGGACTGCTATGGAGTGTTAATAAATAATCAGTTAATAAGTTAATATATATGGTAATATAATAATATTGACAATGGACTGTTAATATATGGATTATGAACTGCTATGGAATTTTTTGTTTTGTATGTTTTTATACTAATATGGGCGGTTAAAATATGGACTGTTAATATATGGACTGCTATGGACTTTAATTTTTTGTATATTTGTATGCAGTATATATATTTTTATGTAATTTTACTGTCCTTAGTGAGGCTTCGTAAGCCTCGCCTCAGTAGAGGAAAAAGCCTTTTAGAACATTGGGATTTTCTTGTTCATAGAATATGATTCGTAGTTGTGAAGCTGTGGAATCTATGTATAAACATTTTACAGTATTTGATGTTTTGTATATATATATATATATATATATATATATATATATTGAATTATAAGTGATATGAACACAAGTTTTTGGGTACAAATATGGTGGGGGATTTGAAAATGCAATAATTCCACTTGTTATATATAGTAATATGTAAAAAAGTGTAATTAGTTACGGTTTTAATTTTAATAGTCTGTATAGCTAGGAATCGTGTTTGATGTGTGGGTTAATTTTAGTTATAAAACATATAAATAGAAATATCATTTGAATTTATATGTTTATATGTTTATATATTAGGTTCATATAAGTTGAACTATAATAGAATTGACAAAATGAGATTGGTTTGATGGTAATCTATTTACAACCACATCCAGAAGTTGATGGATTCGATTCGTGTCCCTCTTTTTGAATTTTGAAATATAAGGTTATTTATTTAAGGTTGTTTTTATTAATTCGTTTTGTCTTGCTCATTCCTTTGGCAGGAGGGGATCTCTCAGAACCACGACCATTCTCAATCTCTGTTTATTTCTTTTATTTTTGGATTTATTAGGGGGTGCTGTTGGAGCTGTGCTTACGAAAAACGCCGATAAGGTACTGAATAGCAAGTAACTTGCCTTATGAAGTTATCTTACTATTCTATATTTAGTATTGGTCAGAAAGTATATCGGCAGGAATACTCAGACTTACTCATAACCGGAATTGTGCCGGTAGAGTACACTTGTGAAACAACGCCACGTACTTAGTGCCCAATCGTTCCATTTATGCTATTCAGTTATCTGTAAAAGATGTACCTATACATTCTATTGTATACATTAGAGGTATGTCTCGGTAGCTCTAATTTGAAAGTGAATTTAATGTTATGTTAAGTTATGTTATTATTCTTTACTCTCTATTGGTCACGAAGTATATCGGCTGGAATACTCAGACTTACTCAAACACGGAATTGTGCCGGTAAAGTATACTTGTGAGACAACGCCACGTACTTAGTGCCCATTCGTTCCATTTATGCTATTCATTACATTCTGTAAATATTGTCCTGTATATTCTATTGTATATATTAGAGCTACGTCTCGGTAACTCCAATTTGAAAGTGAATTTAATGTTAAGTTATGTTATTATTCTTTACTCTCTATTGGACACGAAGTATATCGGCTGGAATACTCAGACTTACTCAAACCCGGAATTGTGCCGGTAGAGTACACTTGTGAGACAACGCCATGTACTTAGTGCCCATTCGTTCCATTTATGCTATTCATTACACTCTATTGTATTTATTAGAGCTACATCTCGGTAGCTCCAATTTGAAAGTTAATTTAATGTTTAGTTATGTTATTATTCTTTACTCTCTATTAGACACAAAGTATATCGGCTGGAATACTCAGACTTACTCATACCCGGAATTGTGCCGGTAGAGTACACTTGTGAGACAACGCCACGTACTTAGTGCCCATTCGTTCCATCTATGCTATTCATTACATTCTATTGTATATATTAGAGCTACGTATCCGTAGCTCCAATTTGAATGTTAATTTAATGTTTAGTTTTGTTATTATTCTTTACTCTCTATTGGTCACGAAGTATATCGGCTAGAATACTCAAACTTACTCAAACCCGGAATTGTGCCAGTAGAGTACACTTGTGAGACAACGCTACGTACTTAGTGCCCATTCATTCCATTTATGCTATTCATTACACTCTGTTGTATTTATTAGACCTACAATTTGAAAGTTAATTTAATGTTTAGTTATGTTATTATTCTTTACTCTGTATTAGTCACGAAGTATATCGGCTGGAATACTCAGACTTACTCATACCCGAAATAGTGCCAGTAGAGTACACTTATGAGACAACGCCACGTACTTAGTGCCCATTCGTTCCATTTATGCTACTCATTACACTCTATTGTATATATTAGACCTACCATTTTAAAGTTAATTTAAGGTTTAGTTATGTTATTGTTCTTTACTCTCTATTGGTCACGAAGTATATCGGCTGGATTACTCAGACTTACTCATACCCGGAATTGTGCCGGTAGAGTACACTTGTGAGACAACACCACGTACTTAGTACCCATTCGTTCCATTTATGTTATTCATTACACTCTATTGTATATATTTGACCTACAATTTTAAAGTTAATTTAATGTTTAGTTATGTTATTATTCTTTACTCTCTATTGGTCACGAAGTATATCGGTTGGAATACTCAGACTTACTCATACCCGGAATTGTGCCAGTAGAGTACACTTGTGAGACAACGCCACGTACTTAGTGCCCATTCGTTCCATTTATGCTATTCGTTACAGTCTATTGTATTTATTAGACCTACAATTTTAAAGTTAATTTAAGGTTTAGTTATGTTATTGTTCTTTACTCTCTATTGGTCACGAAGTATATCGGCTGGAATACTCAGACTTACTCATACCCAGAATTGTGCCGGTAGAGTATACTTGTGAGACAACGCCACGTACTTAGTGCCCATTCGTTCCATTTATGCTATTCATTACACTCTATTGTATATATTAGACCTACAATTTTAAAGTTAATTTAATGTTTAGTTATGTTATTATTCTTTACTCTCTATTGGTCACGAAGTATATCGGCTGGAATACTCAGACTTACTCATACCCGGAATTGTGCCGGTAGAGTACACTTGTGAGACAACACCACGTACTTAGTGCCCATTCGTTCCATTTATGCTATTCATTACACTGTATATTATGTCCTGTAAACTCGATGTTATGTATTAGAGCTACTTCTTGGTAGCTGCAATTTGGATGTAATGCATATTTTGTACATTCTATTGTACGGTAGGTGGAATCTTTTTTTTTTTTTTGGGATATAATGTGTGTGTTTGAGTTTAACCAGAGCAGAACAAGGTTTGTAGTCCGTGGACAAAACTGAACAAGGTTGGAGATAAGAAGAGGAACCTTCGATCCCAGGTAGTTTACATTACATCACACATGTCATGAGATTCAAAGTATGAGTCCTATTCTGTTTTGTTTTGAAAACAAACATAACGTTACAGTCGTCAGTCAACGAAAAGGTTTGTTTGTTTGAACATGTCTACTTTGTAATCACATTGACAAAATGGTTAATATATTACCATAAGGAACTGGGTTTTGTAATCTATGTATATATCAATTCTTTTCCTTATCCATGTCATTATTGACTGGACTTTTGTTACCATTGATGTATAGACTAAAAATGGTGAAAAAAGTAATTCCTGAAAAGAAGAAAGGTGGTTCCGATCAAAAAACATCCATGAATAAGGTGTCAAAACCGAAGATTGGAAGGATGGCATGGATTAATTATTTGTATGTAAACCTTATGATATGCTTTATTTTACTTTGTGAACTTGCTATCTTGTGTATGTAAACTAACATCTGTTTGTTATCTATACAGTGCATTGGAATGCTAAAAGAAAGATGATAATGGGAAGTCAAAGGTTATATACATTTACAACAAGTAATGCTATTAATTTTCTGTTTTCATTTTCTCACCCTCAATATAACATTATATCTTGTTATGTTGTAGTCACGAAGTGAAATTGGAAAAACATGGAATTTGTTACCATACGAAAAGAAGGCCAAATTTCGAGAACCGGATGTGGGTCAAGTTGTAGCCATAAATATGCCAGCTGAGCAACCTCAGCATCGCAATAACGACATCCCCAACAACCCTGACTTGCCTCCAACGGATGAAGAAATTCGTGGCACAAGAAATCATGTTGGCCATCAAGATCAAACCATGAACACAAGGTGTACGCCCTCTCGGTGGTGTCGGATTGTGAAGGAACTATCCGAAGAGCAGAAACAAATTGTTCGTGCGTTGGGATTTGGAAACCTACTCGCCCTTAACTGTGGACACCTACGGTTGAAGATATGTCGATGGCTCGTTGATAACTTCGACACAAAAGCCAGTGCAATTGATATCCATGGGCGGAGGTTTGCCATAAACTCTTACGTATTTTCTTGAGTTATGGGGATATCTGACCAAGGAGATCAGATTTGTATATCTGGAGATGTCCCCAACTTTGATTTCTGGAAATCTAAGTTCCCCATCACATCTCATGGCATCTTCCTAAAAGACATAGAACAAAGGCTCAAGGACATGACCGCGGCTGATGACGAATTCAAGGTCACTTTGTGCTTATTTTTGTTGGGCACCATTCTCTGTCCTTCAGCTATCGATTATGTTCAGATGGGGTACTTGATTCCTTTAGGGGATGTTTGAAGTATTGGTACAAAAAACTGGTCCAGTTGGTGTTTCGCTGCACTCTCTGAAGGGATTGAGAAGTTTCAGAAGAACCGGCAATGGTTCAAGACATGTTCCATTTCTGGATGTGTGTTGTTTCTTGAGGTACGAAATATTCATTCCATTTGTTACCTGTTATTATGAAATTTCATTGTACCATATCATATTTAACTTATTCTTAACCTTCTTTCTTTGGTACAGCTGTTTTACTTGCATTCACTACAATGGGACCTTCCGATGGTGGATAAATCAGTTATACCTGTTGTGTGTTGGACGAATGTGAAGGTAAGGAAGTGTGTGACCCGGCTGCACACCCAAGGAGGTCTTGGAACTAACCAGGTAGTCATTCTGTCATTCATCTACCCAATTTCTATGTAAATTAAATAACTTTAAGTGAATTCATCATGATAAATATATTAATTTCTTGATACAGATTTCGGTTGATGATGTTTTCGAACAACCAGCATCAGTAGAACGTCAATATGATACTGCTGCACATGGAGAAACCAGTCATGCCAATCAACAACCTGGTTCAGTCAATACTGCGCACATAAAAGGTATGCATGATGTCCTACAAGTGGTCAAAGATATCTAGGCGACATTAAAGACCGAACTCAGTGATATCCGAACAAAGGTAAATTTCCTATATGCGAAATACAGTTCGGTGGAAGATAAGAATTCAAAGGACTTACATAATACAAACAGCCATCACAAATCCCAACATCAGAGCCCTCCAAATCCTAGCCCAAATTCTCCGCCCCCACCACTATCACGACCTCTTATTATTCCTACAATACAAAATCTAGTTGTTGAGGTATCATCATATCACACCCAAACATTACCCCAACCTCAACAGAACATTTCCAAATCCACCCCAAGTTCGATGAATGCACCTGATTCACATATGGAAGATCAACAAATTGATGATCTCTATCATGTACCTACAGTCCTTACCGTTCCTTCGTTAGTAGATGAGGTTTGATCCTTTTATTTGTTTTACTATTCTATATTTCCTATATATTGAAATCTTAATTATTAACACTTCCACAACAATTTAATTTAATTATCAACTGTTTTGTAGGATACCTTGAATGATGATAATCGCAAACTCGAGTCGCTATCTTCTAACAAGCGAAGAACTATCCAAACAAGATCAACCTCCAAACGAAAGCCGAGCCGCTATCAAATTTCACCGTACATTGCTGGACCTGTTCATGCGTCCACAAAGTACCGATATGGCCCTTTCTGAATAGGCATTCAACTGAATATATACGATGAGCAGTTGATAACCTACATTTTTGACAAAAAGCTACCATCATCGTAAGTATGCATTCACTATCGTTTAATCCTTAATTTACATCTTACTGTGCAATTATGTTGAGTTGTTTTTATCCACTATTGGATGTTTACCATGTTCGTGTACTTGTTGTTCCTAAAAATGCAGAGAGGTTATTGTCGATATTGGCAATTTACGTGTAACCCAGAAAAGCTTCAGAACATTAGAACCTACCAAGTTTCTTGATAGTGAGGTTGGATGCTAATCACCTTCTTAACTTATAGCCTATCACTTGTATACATTGTATAGACTGCATTCTGTTTTATTGTTAGTTACTTACCACTACTGATGCACAATTTTCTAAAATCAGATTATTAATCTTATTCCTGAGTACAAAACAATCATGTTCAAGTCAAAAAGTTCACAACTTAGCTGGTTTTTGCCTACCACCTATGCGGTATACTTCAGTTGATTTGTTTGATTTTATGTTTAAAGTTTCCCATTATTTACGATATGGAAGTTGTAACCAATATATTTCTCACGTTTTGCGTACGCAGTACATTGTTTTCACTTGTGCAATTGGGCAAGAATATACTTTGCGTAAATCTCTTTCCAAATTGCGGGAGTCTTACATGTTCGATCTTCGTAGATGTCAAAAGGTATCCTAAAATTACCCTTGTTGTTTATTTAGTCGTACAAGTTTATTAGTTCATTTTAAAACTGTGTAATATGTATACTTTTAATGATAATTTCCTGCACATATTAGATTTATATTCCTATCAATGATCTACGCAACCATTGGTATCTAGCGGTATTTGACCTTATCAACCGAGACTGCCAGATTTGGGACTCCAAACCACCTCGTAGGAAGGAAGATGTGACGCGATTGAACCAAGTTTGTAAATTGGTATGTCCCTAACATTTGTTGTTTTACCCCCTTACTCATCCCCATTTTTCCCACTCTCATGACAAGATGCATTAATCTACACTTCGAATTTCTTTTAGATGTAGTCGCTTGACATTGTCCTTGCCGATGACATTGTTGTTGCCTTCCCAACATTCTTCTCCTTCACGGACTTTAGTATCTCATATGCGGAAGCATCCAATCAACCCAATGGGTATGATTGTGGCCTTTTTGTTTGCATGTTCATGGATGATAACTGCCCTACACCAGTTCAGATGAAATTGGTATGTTAACCAATATATTTTGATTTGCATTATGTTTGTACGACAGCGCTATATTTGGGTGGACCTATCCATGACATTTGTCACTTGTTTTACAGTTCCAGTCTGAGTGTCAACGTTTATTTTGGGCTCGATTCCTTGCACTCTTTCCTGGCAACACCAACCTTTTGACACTGAAGAAAAATTCCCAAGAGCACTATAACAACTTAGTCTCCAACAATGAAGTTGTGCCCAGACTGAATATCAGGCCGCCACCTTTGAAGAAGTTGAAAGGTAAAGCCGCGGGTCTGATGGAGTGAATGTTGTAACTGAAGTTGCAAGCTATGGACTTTGTAAGTTTTTTGTAAATGACATGTTCATCTGTTAAGTTGTGTCCATGGACTGATGTTGCACAAATTTTTTTCTGTTTGTAAATGTGTGTGGCTCTTACGAAACCATGCAAAAATGAAAACGTCAGTTTTCCTTTTTTTCTTACAACACTGATATAACCATTAACTTTACTGTACATGGCACTAGTTCGGTATAAATGCAAGATAACAAGAATTTTCTTATTTTCCAACATCCCTATACTTTGTCTACTCAAAGTTTCCATGCTTTCATTGTGTATGACTATGGTAATTGATGTTAATCCTGAAACAAGTTTAATTTCACCTAATATACGTTAACTTACTTATTCAGAAATACAATCCAATTTTCATTAAGTTATTCTACATATAATAAGAATATAACCCAATTCTCAATGAAAAACATTACAATGGATAACGTATGACTTAGAAAACGAAAGAGTTTTCTAGCACAACCTTAACCATCAGAAAACGAGAACATAGCGATTCTAGGGCTATCTCACCAAGATCGGCCCGAGCTCGACCAACTAAGTCAGATATCCATCCAAAGAGGCAAGATGATAGCTCCGAGGTCGGCCCGGGATCGCCCAAACAGCTATACTTGTTTCAAACTACCGATAAGTTAGCGACCCTAAGGCGATCTCACCAAGATCGCCCTGAGGTCGCCTAAGTGTTGTACACATTTTGTGTTTGCAGCCGAGAAGTTAGCGATCCCAGGGCGACCTGACCAAAGTCGCCCTGAGGTCGCCCAAGTGTTGTACACATTTTGTGTCAACATGCCGAGAGGTTAGCGATCCCAGGGCGACATGACCAAGATCACCCCAAGGTCGCCCAAGTGTTGTACACATTTTGTGTTTCCAGCCGAGAAGTTAGCGAGCCCAGGGCCACCTGACCAAGGTCGCCCCGAGGTCGCCCAAGTGTTGTACACATTTTGTGTTTCCAGCCGAGAAGTTAGCGAGCCCAGGGAGACTTGACCAAGGTCGCCCCGAGATCGCCCAAGTGGTGTACACATTTTTTGTTTTCAGCTGAGAAGTTAGCGAGCCCAGGGCAACCTAAGGTCACCCTGATCTCGCCCAGGTGATGTACACAATTATACACAGCAGTATTCCCCGCGGGACCGCGGCCCCGTGGGGCCCCGCCTCATTCGCGGTGGGGATGGAGGATAATATTCGGGGACGGGGATGGGGACAAAGTCTTGTCCTCGAAGGTTAAGCCGGGCGGGGACGGGGGAAGCACTCCCCGCCCCGATATATATATATATATATATATATATTTATTTATTTATAATATGAAGCAAAGGCAAGAGCTGAGGTCATTAGCACAAAGAGTAAACCTGGTTTCATGGTGGAAGGTGCAACGGCGATGTTGTTAATGATCTTAAGGGTGGTTATTAGGTCATTTCCTTTTGGTTTTGATCTTGCTGTTTGTTTCATTGCTGCAAACTGTTGTAAACTGGATCGACTTATTTGGATGTATGTTCATCCCAACTAGTTTTGTTTTTGAAGAGGAACTGCATCAGCCCGATAATGTTTTATTTTTAAAAAAAATATTTATAATATAATCTATAATATTCAAAATTTTAACATCATTTAACATTAATTTTTTTAACATAAATAGTTTTTTTTTTTTTTGCATAATCACGTACTTCACATCTTTGTGCATACATGACCATCCACAATGTGCAACGCATAACAGGGTTTCAAACAATTTCAACAAAGATAAAGGTGGTGTAACCCGTTTACACAACTACATTTACACCTCCCACCACGTTACAAAATCTGCTATTTTTGGAAGCAGAAACTTCCCTTTTCATATGAGTCACATAACGTAGCTCATGACACTGTCATTACAAAATTGAAATTGGACAAATAAATATATCACATCAAGTTATGCGGCCACCACCATTGAGGTTGTTGCATGTACATCCCCTGCGTTGAGCTTGTCATGGAGAAAACATTGTCAGGACTTTGGTTGCTCAAGTTTCTCATTGGAACTTCATAATTGTGAAAAGCAAATGGTTGACAACGTCCATCACTGTCCACAATATATTCAGAGTCGGAAGATTGCACTAAGTCTGCATACGCCGTTGGTTGTAATGTGGACCCCGTTGTTGCAGGTCCATTGCTTGCCATTGCACTGATGTTATTTTTAACATGGGCATGGCAAGTCTTTTTTGTGTGCCCATGTTGTCCACAGTTCCCACATTTACGAGCCTTCCCACTAGATTTTGTTTTCTGTTTAATCGATCCCTTTGTTGCTGCTACGACTGGATCTTTAACTTAAATACTTGATTCCATTTTTTATTGCAGTACATTTTCTTCCCTCGATGTACTTGACGATGGAAGTAATCCCTTCATTTGAATTGTTAACTTATCAATCGCCACATTTGCTGCTTTGTAGCCTTCGGTTGACATTGATGCAAAATAGCTCATTTTGCTACACTTTGAACTCAAGGCCCCATATCTACATCAACATATAATTGGAATTTAAAAGCCCACATTTCACGCACAAGCATTGTACTAGGTATAATTGTTACAAACTGATAAATCATTTCTAACCAAGATTGAATAACGGAAATATGTTCTTTGTATGCTATAATAACAATGACAGGATGCAGACCTGGTAAGTTGCATTACGTCTGGAGTAGTGACGATAGAAGACGAGTCCAGTTCTGAAACATCTTTCGCATTCTTTGTCCAACGCTGCATTATGAGTGTCTCAGGGATGTGGTGTTGGTTCATGGCTTTCATCACACTAAATGCATGACAACACGAAATACCCGTTGTCTTAAACAATTTGCATGAGCATTTGAAAATATTTGTAGATGGGGTATACCTCACATTCCATGTTTTATCACCAACAGCAAACTTCTTGAATGTATAAGTGACACTGTCCATATCATCAACGCAATTAAGTATGCTTAGTTTTGCCTCTGACTTGATTTCATCTCGAACCCAAGCAAATGTGTTGCAAGTATAAACTTCGGCAACATGTTTTTCCAGTTGCAACAGATGGGTTACTAGGACTGGGTGCTCATTAATGGTATCAAAATCATCCTTCATCTCGTTGTTTCGTAGGCGCGACATTGCTTTGTCGATATGGTTCATGAACTCGTACAATTTCAACCTTCTATGCAAAAACCGATTAAGGAATGAATTAATACTCTCGGACCGTTGAGTGCTCCGCAAACCACTAAAGAAAGTATTTCGTAAGAAGGTTTCTGCCCATAGCTTCCGTTTACAGTACATCAATTTCACCCATTCATTCTGTTGAACACCAAACGTCTCAATGGCCTTCAACCACTGAGTCTCAAACTCTGACTCTGTCATGTAGGTCAACATGCAATGGGTAAATGCTTGAGTAAATCCGCTATCACCTACGTTGGTCTGCACATTCCGCTCAAGGTGCCAAGAACAAAGTCGGTGTACGGCGGAAGGCATAACTAAACTTATGGCCTTACCCATAGCTCTATCACCATCGGTAACTACCGAAATTGGACATTTCCTATGCATAGCTTCTAAGAATGTCTGCAATATCCAAGTATAAGTTTTGACCGTCTCATCCACCAACAACCTGTAACCAAAAATTATCGTCTTCGTATGATTGTTCACACCAACAAATATCACAAGCGGCCGATTATAGCAATTAGTTCGGTACGTAGAGTCAAATGAAATTACATCACCAAAGTATCTGTAGTCGCATCGTGACATTGAGTCGGACCAAAATAAGTTACTCATGCTACCATCTTCCATAATTGTGTACCGAAAGAAGAATCGTTGATCCATTTCCGATTTTACAGTCATGTAAGAGATAATTGAATCAGCATCAGAATTATGGGTAGCGGACCTGCATATGGCGTCCAGCCGGTTCTGTAAGTCTTTCCCGGTGTGTCCAACACCTGCATAACTACCAACCTGATCCACAAGTTGGTCCATCACCTGGGATGTTTTCATTCCAACTGATCTCAGTGATTGCACCTGTGCTAGATCAGAGTCTTTTACATTCCTATGAGAACGAAGGAATTGGCTATGATTGCCAGGTGATAATATATGACTGTGCTCAGTGACAAACTCTGTAACAACCCATAACATTTTATCCCTGTCTAAATTTATTCTGAATGATGCCCGACAACCTTCCCGAGTCTGCCCTCTAGGTTCGTAGCCTATCGGTCCTGTCAACATTTTTTTTAGATCTATACCCTTCTTTTGAACATACCCACCTCCGAATTGTAATTAATCCATGTGTGTCCTGAGACACTCTGTCCTTACCCATGCTGAACCCCATACAATATGAATATTTCTTGTAAAACTCCTCAGCATCAGTAACAGATATAAACTCTTTCCCCATAATATCTGTTGCTTGTAAACTTACAAGTTCACTATGTAACAGATCATCTGTCGGCTGCACCAAATTGTAATCAAACATCACTGGGGTTGTGGAAACATGACCTTTTGCAAACGGCACATGAAATTTACAATCACTGTTGTTGTAACTGTCATTTGGATTGTACTCCTCATTGAGTGTTTGTGTTGTGTCTGCCTGATGCCACCTTGAATGTCCATCATTGTTCAAATCCAGATGGCTAGTACGGTTGGTAAACATTCCATGACTCATATTCATTTTACTACATATAAGCCATGAACATTTCAAAATTTCAGTCAACATTTAAGCACCAAACCAAATATACAATCCTATTCATGAACATTTCAAATTTCCAGTCAACATTTATTCACCATACCAAATATACAATCCTATTTTTAATTGCTTTATGAACATAATGTCAGGATGCAGATAGTTATGACAAAATAGACAATTTGTTAATAATATCACTTACCTGGAGAAGGTTCAGAGGCGGGTGAAACGTTAGCTACTTCGGAATGAAGTACTGCAGGGTTGAACAATGGCATTTAGTTCCATATGATTGTGGTGGCAAAATCGTTACTTGAATGTGTAACGTCAGTGGAAGAAGAAGAGTGATTGTGCAAAAAGTTGGATTGAATATCGGGTAAAAGTGTGGAAAATTTTATTGGTGAAAAGTTGGTGGACGACATTAAATATTGGGCGACCCCAACACGATCTCACGCAGGTCACCTTGGAGTCGCATCTAGAATGATACATCAACATCGAATCCGACTGATAGCGACCCCCATGAGATATTATTTAAGTCACCTCGAGGTCGCCCTTCGAAATGAAAAATCCACCACCAAACCGACAGGTTAGCGACCCCATGGAGATCTCACTGAATTCGCCTCAAGATCGCCCTTATCATGCAATATCTACCGACAAGATAGCGACTCCAAGGAGATCTCAATGAAGTCGCCCATAGGTCGCCCTTATCAGTCTGGTTGTCCACCCCGAAACCGAGAGGTTAGCGATCCCATGGCGATCTCCGTGAAATCATCTTAAGGTTGCTCTGCACAAAAAAACTTACTTTGGAACCTGATATTATAGCGATCCCAGAGAGATCTCATTAAGATCACCTTAAGGTCGCTTGTCGATCTTCAAGTTGAACGACATCGTTATGACAAGGCGACCTGAAAAAGCGATCTCAACAAGATCGGCCCAAAGTCGCCTTGATGCGATTTGTGGTTAAAACCTGTTAAGTCGTGGAAGATGAAACATAACACATTTTTTTCTCCACAAAACCTCTCTCCATGTCTGCAGCAACTACGGGTCTCTCTCCAAGGTAATCCTAGCCCTAATATTCTCCTTTTATGTTGAAAACAAGCATCTAGGTTGAAAATGTATGTACATTGTATTTTTGGTTCACTTGATAAGGATTATAGAGGATATTGAGGATGATTTGCATTATGTTCCAAGTGATTATTTTTGATAAATTGATGATTGGGTATTGGTAAGAGGATGAAAGGAAGATTGATTTCTGTTGTTTTGAACATTTTATGTTCGATTAAGTGTGGTGTGGCATTTGTGGTTAGAGATTAAGTGTGGTGTGATCTTTTGAGTGGGGTTTGAATAAGACAATGGCAGGTGGCAAGAAAACCAAGAGAAAGTTCAGTAAAGGGCAATCCTCCAGAGATTCGGATCCCTTCGCGTTACCTCCTCCCTCGGGGAAAGGAAAGGGTGAAATAGTCTCACCACCCCCAGACCCGGATAACCCAAAAAAATGGGCATTGTATGGTAACAGGAAGGTCTAGCCGGAAAGGGGAATTAATTTGAAGGTTTTTGGGTCAACTTTCGTTCCTACGGTTGTGAGAATGTTGAATTGGGGTGGCTATGTCAGGACTCCTAACGTGGCGGCGCTAGATTTGGTTAGAGAATTTTACTACGCCATGGTCCCTCACCATTTCAATCAAGGGATTGCCGTGATGGTTCGGGGCAGATAAGTACTCATTACAGCCACCAGGATCAACGAGTGGTTTGGGACTTCACAGGAACTAAGCGACTATGTTGATGGGGTTCCCACCCATGAATACTTCGAGCCGTATAATGGATATTTGGCCGCTGACTTAAGGATTGATGAAAGCCCGCTTTGGAACGAATATCGTGAACCTTTGTTGCTCAACCAACTGAAGCTAGATGCGACTTTCTGGATTATGTTCTTTGACTACTCATTGACTCCAAAGACCCACCGCTCCGAGCTAAGTTTTGACACCGCACGCCATCTGTTTTGTGTGAGAAACATGCTTGAAATGGATGTTGGGCAGATCATTGTGCAGAGCATACATAAGGGTGTGAAGACAAAAGGTCCACTACCTTTCCCTTGCCTTATCACCTATTTTTGTGAGGAGGCCGGCATTCAATGGAATAGGGAAGAAGGCAACGTCATTACTCCTACAGATGACATTGGAAAGAAGACATACAATGAACTTGCAAGACATAGGGGGGTTAGGCCAATCGGGGCTAATGTACTCGATGATGATGACATGGGCTTGAATGAAGATGACCTTCTCGGGGATGATTCGGATGATGCAGATTATAATGAGCAGGACCTCGAGGGTGATCAAGATGCAGACACAGGTAATCAGAACCACACAATGGCTCAGTTAATGGAGAGGATGAATTTGCAACTGGAAGCCAACAACCAGTACCTTCAGATAATGACCCAGCAGATGAACTCCAACCACCAAGACTATATGAGTGAATTCTCGAACATAAATGAGAGGTTGGATGCTTTCCAAAGGGGTTTGGTCAGCCATGGAGTTGATATCCCATTTATGTACCGAAGGGAAAATAGGCGTTCTTCCAAAGGGCCAGCGAGCAGTTCACAGCAACCATCACCAGACCCAAACATGCCATCTCAGAGCCCGTAGTCGCCAACCACCCACTTTTGCTTTGTTTTCTTTTATTTGCTTATGTTAGACTGTTATCTTTAAACTACTTTCGCTTTATGGACATATATGTTTATTTTCGTTTCATTTTGATTTGTTTTTATTATCTCTATTTTATTTTTCCTTATTTGTTTTTCAAGATTAAGATTGTGGATGATCTTTGTGCCTAATTTTCAGTACTGAAAAGAAAAAAGAATAGCACAAATTTAGCACAAAATCAATGATTAATCCAATAATTCATGCATGTTCAAAGTACAAAATCTAGCAGAAAGTTTCAAAAAAAAATTATTTATAAATTTTTTTTTTATAAAAGATTGACATTGATTTGTTCAGCCAACAAGATTAATGTTAGGATATACATTAAATTCGTTCAACGTATGAAGAATTTTCATCAATTTCATAAGATTTACTTTCACTTGTTCACCAGACAAATTTAACGTTAACATATACGTTAAACTCGTTCAACCTACGTTGAATTTGTTCATGAAGATTTTTCATAAATAAATTTCATAATTTTTTTAATATTTTTTTTCTACGTTGACTTGTTCACAAAACAAGTTGAACGTAAATACGAACGTTAATCTAGTTCAATCTACGATGAACTTGTTCAAGAATGAAGGTTTACGTTGAATTGTACATCAAACATGTTTACCGTTACCATGAACGTTAAACTCGTTTCACCTACGTTGAAATTGTTCATGAATAATTTTCATAATTTTTTTAAAAAAAATTATTTTTATTGCAAGATTTAAGTTGACTTGTTCAGAGAACATATTTAACATTAGAATGTACGTTAAACTCGTTCAACCTACGTTGAACTTGTTCAATGAAAAAGTTTTATGGTGTGTTGTTCATCGAACAGGTTTAACGTTACGGTAAACGTTAAACTCGTTAACATACGTTGAACTTGTTCATAAATAATTTTCATAAATTTCAAAAAAGTTTGAAAATATAATTATTTTTCTTGAAGATTTACGTTGACTTGTTCATAGAACAAGTTTAACATTAAAATAAACGTTAAACCTGTTGAAGAATGAAGTTTACGTTTACTTGTTTGTGGAACATATTTAACGTTAGGTTGAACATTAAACTCATTCAACATACGTTGAACTTGTTCATGATTAATTTTCCATAAATTTGAATAATATTTTTAAAAAAAATTATTTTTCTTAAAGATTTACATTGACTTGTTTATAGAACAAGTTTGACGTTAACATGTATATTAAACTCGTTCTTTCTAAGTTGAACCTGTTCAACAATGAAGTTTACATTGACTTGTTCGTGGAACATATTTAACGTTAGGTTGAACATTAAACTCATTCATCATACGTTGAACTTGTTCATGATTAATTTTCCATAAATTTGAATAATTTTTTTAAAAAAAATTATTTTTCTTAAAGATTTACATCGACTTGTTTATAGAACAAGTTTGACGTTAACATGTACGTTAAACTCGTTCTTTCTAAGTTGAACCTGTTCAACAATGAAGTTTACGTTGACTTGTTCGTGGAACATATTTAACGTTAGGTTGAACATTAAACTCGTTCATCATACGTTGAACTTGTTCATGATTAATTTTACATAAATTTGAAATAATTGTTTTTAAAAAAATTATTTTTCTTAAAGATTTACATCGACTTGTTCAAAGAACAAGTTTGACGTTAACATCTACGTTAAACTCGTTCATTCTACGTTGAACCTGTTCAAGAATGAAGTTTACGTTGACTTGTTCGTGGAACATATTTAACATTAGATTGAACATTAAACTCGTTCATCATACGTTGAACTTGTTCATGATTAATTTTCCATAAATTTGAATAATTTTAAAAAATATATATTATTTTTCTTAAAGATTTTCATCGACTTGTTCATAGAACAAGTTTGACGTTAACATATACGTTAAACTCGTTCTTTCTACGTTGAACCTGTTCAACATGAAGTTTACGTTGACTTGTTCGTGGAACATATTTAACGATAGGTTGAACATTAAACTCGTTCAACATACGTTGAACTTGTTCATGATTAATTTTACATAAATTTGAAATAATTGTTTTTAAAAAAATTATTTTTCTTATAGATTTACATCGACTTGTTCAAAGAACAAGTTTGACGTTAACATCTACGTTAAACTCGTTCATTCTACGTTGAACATGTTCAAGAATGAAGTTTACGTTGACTTGTTCGTGGAACATATTTAATGTTAGATTGAACATTAAACTCGTTCATTATACGTTGAACTTGTTCATGATTAATTTTCCATAAATTTGAATAATTTTTTTAAAAAAAATTATTTTTCTTAAAGATTTACATCGACTTGTTTATAGAACAAGTTTAACGTTAACATGTACGTTAAACACGTTCTTTCTACGTTGAACCTGTTCAATAATGAAGTTTACGTTGACTTGTTCGTGGAACATATTTAACGTACTATTGAACATTAAACTCGTTCAACATACGATGAACTTGTTCATGATTAATTTTCCATAAATTTGAATAATTTTAAAAAAATTTATTTTTCTTAAAGATTTACTTCGACTTGTTCATAGAACAAGTTGAACGTTAACATAAACGTTAAACTCGTTCTTTCTACGTTGAACCTGTTCAAGAATGAAGTTTACGTTCACTTGTTTATTCAACAGGTTTTATGTTAATATGAACGTAAAACTCGTTCAACCTTCGTTGAACTTGTTCATGGAGATTTTTCATGAATTTTGACAAATTTTTTAAAATAATATTATTTTCCTTGAACATTTACGTTGACTTGTTTACCGAACAATTTTAACGTTAGGGTTAACGTTAAACTCATTTAACCCACGTTGAACTTGTTCAGTACAAACGTTTACGTTGAACTTGTTCATCGAAACATTAAACTCGTTATTAAACTCGTTCAACCTACGTTGAACTTGTTCAAAAATTAATAAAAATTATTTTTTATCAAAAATTATTTTTCTTGAAGATTTACGTTGACTTGTTCATCAAACACATTTAACATTAGGATGAACGTTAAACTCGTTCAACTTACGTTAAACTTGTACAAGAATGAAGTTTTACGTTAACTTGTTCATTGAACAGGTTTAACATTCAGCTAAACGTTGAACTTGTTCAACCTACGTTGAACTCATTTTAATATTCAAATTTTCTAAAATATTTTGTTAATTATATTTATATAATTATCATGAATTCAAATTAATTATATAAATTAAATATAATTATCATGAATTTTAAATTAATTTTTTTATTAAATATTATTTTTTATTCATTTTTTATTAATTAATAATATATATAATATAATAAAAAAAACAATTTTTTTTTAGCAACCGGTTGAAACCGGTTGCCTTTTGTGGGCTGTAAGCCACTACTTCTTTTATTATTATTATTTTTGTTACTTTTTGATGGTTTGTACGGTACAACAAACTTCCTTACTTGTACCATAGCAAGTCCCTATATTATATAGATAACTAATTAACAATACTTTTATTGTAAAAAAAAAAATTAATATGAATTTATGGCTTGTTGGCAAAAAACAAAATCATGGTTTGTCTTTTAAACTTACTAAATAATGTTGTACTTCAAAAAAAAAACTTAATAATTAAAAATAAATTATGAGATTGATTAATAAAATTGATTCACTATCTCATTAGTTACTGTATTGTCTCTTGATTACCTATAGATTTTTTATTTACGAAAAATTATTACAATTAATAACTACTTAATAGCTTTGGCAAAAAAAAAACAAAAATTGTGGCTTTTTTTTTTTTTTTTTTGAATCTAGGTATGACTTGTCTTATAAACTTACTAAATAATGTAATACTTCAAAAAATAATAATAATGTTATGAAAACATTATTCAATGTTTTAATATAAGTGGATGTCCACATTAAGAAATTAAGTTTATCATCTCCCTAACTTGTCTTGTAACACCCAAATGATTTATAGTCAATTTATGTTGTAATTTATATCTATTATTGTGTAAGTTATGATTGTAAGGATTTGTAAGGCTATGAATATGAGCTTTCATCTTGATGTATATAACTTTAGAAGTATTGAGGAATAAAATGATCTCTTCTATCTTGGGCTACTCTTTTCTCTCTTTTCTTATTTTATATTTATTCTATTGTGTTCTCTTGTTTATTTTATTTATTTTTTAACACGTTATTAGTATGACTCTCTAACCATTATATGTTTCAGGTTTCAAATTTGAAAGTTTCTTGTTTGATGACAAGATGTCATATGATCCAAATTCGATAAGTGATGAGAGATAACACTTTCTTAATGAGGCCGAGAGTTCTTGATGAGACTGAGAGATCCAAACAATTGTAAAGTATTTCTTTCTCTAATTTTGGGCTAAGAAAAAAAAAAAGAATTGGTTTATATTATTTCTCTTGGGAGAACTTTAAAACTAGCCAAAAAATTAGTAGGTTTATTGGTTTTGTCCAAGATTATCATTTTTATTGTTTTTATTAAAATATCCACTTTTTAGACAAGATTGCCCTTCTTTATAAATAATAAAAAAAATCTCTTTATTTCTTTTTCTTTTTCTTCTTCTTCTTCTTCCCAAAAAAAAAAACAACTTTTTTTCTCTATTTTTTTTTCTTTTTCTTCTTCTTCTTCCTAGACCTCCATCTTCTTCTTCTTCTTCTTCCCGAATGTGTTTAATTGTGTTTCTTGGTGTGTTTAATTTGGTCTTGCCCTGGTGTGTTTAATTGATTTTTCATGGTGTGTTTAATTGAGTTGTCTTGTTGTGTTTAATTGGTCTGCCATGGTGTGTTTAATTGGGTTATCATGGTGCGTTTAATTGATTTACACTTGGTGTGTATAATTGGGTTGCCTTGGTGTGTTTAATTGATTTACACCTGATGTGTTTAATTGGGTTGTTGTGGTGTGTTTAATTGATTTACACATGGTGTGTTTAATTGGGTTGCCCTGGTGTGTTTAATTGATTTACACCGGGTGTGTTTAATTAGTCTGGTGTGTTTAATTGATTTACACCAGGTGTGTTTAATTGGGTTACCATGGTGTGTTTAAACAAAATGAAATATGGAAATTTTGTTTGAAAAAAATCAAATTTGAAATTTTTTGTTTAAAAAAAAAATCCGAATTTTTTTTCTTAACAAAACCTAAACCCAAACACAACTCCCACCATTTATAAAAACAACCACCACCCTCTAGTAAATGTTATTTTTTTTATGAAGGAATTTTTGTTTCAATGGAACAAAATCTGGAAAAAAAAAAAATTTAATTAAAAATCTGGAAAATCAAATCTGAATATTTTTTTTAAAATAAAAATCTGATTTTTTTTTTTTTAACAAAACCCAAACCCAAACAACTCCCATCATTCATAAACACAACAACTACCCTCAAATCTAGAAATTTTCTTTGAAAAAAAAAAAACGAAATCTGAAACTTTTGTTTAAAAAAAAAATCAACAACCACCATTCATAAAACCACAACCACCCTCAAACGCAGATCGGATGACCGACGATCGGAAAACCCAAGCTTAAACACAACCAAATCTGAATTTTTTTTAAAAACCTGGAAAAAAACGAGAAAGAGAAAGAGAATAGAGGAGAGAAAGAGAAGAAGAAGAAGGAGAGAAGACATGAGAGAGAATAGAGGAGAGGAAGAGAGAAGACGAAGGAGAAAGAAGGAGAGAAAGAGAGAAGAAAGAGAGAAGGCATGAGATAGAAAAGGAGAAAGAGAAAGAACAAAAAAAAGTTTCTGCAGAAAATGAGAGAGAAAAGGAGAGAGAAGAGGTAAAGAAAAAAAATTAGGGGCAATTATATCTTCACAATCATTTTGATGACAAAAACAATAAAAATGATAATGTTGGACAAAAATAATAATGCCTCTTAATTTTTGACTAAAAAGGCCTATTTCCTCATTTCTCTTCTAAATTCTGTTCTTAATATTTATTTGGTTGCCAATAAAAGAAAATAAAGATTAAATGATTGTATTGCAACCAGAAGATTGTAAAAATGAAATTAATTATGTTGCAACCCAAAGATCGCAAAATCAAAGAGCCTGAAGCTTAGTCTGATATATATTTGATAATTGTTAAATCAAAGAGCCTGAATTGTAAAATCAAAAAGCCTGAAGCTCAATTTAGTGTTTTGAAATTACAAAATTAAAAGGCATGAAGCTTAACATAATCTCATTAGAAATTATGGATTGCAATCAAACCAAAATATGAAAATTTTGAATTATTGAATAAGAACCCAAAGTTCTGAATTTCGATAGATGTGATTAATTTTGGAGCCCGAAGTTCTCAATTCATGGTTTTCAATTATAAATAAAAAGTATATATATGAACTTGAAGTTCCCATGAAATTCAACATTTTCATCAAATATGAATTTTATTTGGAACCTGAAATTTTAGATTTGTAAATCTTAGCCGTAAAGTTATGATATCAATAGAAAATTAAGTTACTGTATAAGTTGTTACAAAAAGTGCAAAAGTAATTTGCCTTTTGTTTTCAGACATTTTTTTATCTATCTACCTATATTTGGTTGTTTATATTTCATATGAATGTGACATTTTTGATCTACTATCTCTAATTGGTTATTTATATTTCACATGAAGAGACTTAAACACTATAAATGAAATATTTTTTCTTCTTCTTTATTTCTTCCTCCTTATTAAGATATGTAAGATGTGAAATTTTATATTTCCATATACTAGAAAAATATAAATTTTTATATTTCACGCATCTATTAACCACGAAATGTCTCTATTGTTTCTTCAATAGCATTTGAATTTATTCACCATGTTATATGTAGTTTTATAGTTCATTGAATTTTGTAACATTTAAAACTGTTAGTAGTTTTATTTTGAATTGATTTACGTTCATGTTTTCTTAGTAATATAATATTTCTATCTCATTATTCTTTCAAAGACAAGATTTCTCATATTGCTTTTATTTATATTAGCATTAAACTTGTAATTGTAAGTTGCAACAAATCATGAAAATAACTTCATGTCATGCTAGATATTTGTTGTTGTTTTCAGTAAATTGTATAATTTATCATAAATTATATTTTATTTTATTTGTTAAAAAAGTCTGGTTGTTCATTTCTAATAGAAATATCTTATAATCAACGAATTATTTGTTCTTATATATATTTGCTTAAAAAAAGCTTTGATTACTAAGTAGATGAAGACATGATCGATGAAACATATTGAGTTTATATTATTTCAAATATTGTTTTAGAAGTAGTAATATATATTTCAATATTTTATGCTTTAAATTTGCTCTAGAAGTGGCAATATTAATAACGTATATATTTGAGCATACTATTAGTTTATATCATGTTTTTTATGGTTGAACAAAATAATTAGTTTTGATTATAAAATCATTGACATCACCCAATTTGATCAATATCATTCCTTGAAGTGAATGTTACATATAGTCATGGTGATGATTTTGGGTATTGGTGTAATCAAATAATTATTGATATCAAGGTGATCACTATAAAGAAATTTAAATTGTTCCACCATAATTGGAATAACACCAAAACAAAGCAAGAAAATTGAAAGGATGTAAAATACACCTTCTAATAATTATAAAAGTTTGCTTGCTATATTTTGTATATCCAAAAATATCTTTGTAGATTTTTAGCAAGAACAATGAATACTCCAGAAAAGCTAATATATGACACAAAGTGAAAACAAATTACATGAAAATTGACACTTTGTATTTGGTTAGATCTGGAAGATTTACTATATAAAAAATTGTTCCTAGACAATTAAGAATATTATATCCAAGTAAGTATTTCAATATAATTTACTCATTGTTATTTTGATTTAATTTATTCCACACAATTAATTTTATTAGTATGCTCTGTGGTTGCCATTACATTGGATCTTCCACATCAAAAAATAGTTCTAATGCATGAGCATACAATATCAAGTGTGTGAATGTGTTATACTAATTGAGCACAACGATGCAGGGACACATATGGATGCAATGTGTGTGTGTACACCTAAGCCTTGTAAGAGAAATAAGATCTAAATATACCTTTGTTGAGCAATGAAGCATATTCCTCTTTGAAGACTCCATCTTGCATGATAAGTTGCCAATTCTTCCTTGAAGCTTGAATCATTATCAATCTAAGTGCTTGTTTGGTTGGGCTTTCTATTGGCTCAAAAAGTCTACGAACCTCTACTTCAATTTTTTAGAGTTGTTTGGTTGGGCTTTTGAAATTGTTTATTTTAAATTCAGTAGAGGCTAGTAGAGTTTAAACATCTACTAGGCAAAGGCTCTTCCCTAAAAGCTTTTCGAAATAGACCTTTTAAAAAAAGAAGTATATGACCTATATATCTCTAATTTATTATTATTGACATGGAATACCTTTAAAACCCTGGAACCTTTTTATATTCTTTATTCTTTGCTCTCTACAGATAGGCTATTTCTTTGCTCTACACATACTAGAAGAATAGTATGTATAATTTTTCTTCATTATTATTTTTATAGTTTATTTGTTTATTTTTATGTTTGTTTTACTGGCTTTGATTCAATTTTTTTTCTTTTTAATGCTTTTGATTACTTTATTTTTTTTGTCAAAAGTTTTGCAATACTGTCATGTTTTTTGTCAAAAGTTTTGATTATTGGCTTTGCTTTTGTTTTGCGCCTCTTTTTTCTGGCCTTTGCGGTTGACATATGTTTGTGTGTTATTTTTTTGCTTTCACTCGTGTGCTAGTGTGCTATTAGGTGTTTTCTCGTATGGGTGCCTGTTTTAGGTTGCTTGGGTTTTGTTTGCTCTGCCTGTTGAGAGCTTCTATAGGACCTTTTTTATTTTATTTTGGATTATGTTTTTTGTAGTTCGGCTGGCCATTCTTGGCTTTGGTAATAAATCCTACAGTTTCAAAAAAAAAATTATAAAATAGGACATGCATATACCTGAAGTTTTTTTTTTTTTTTTTTTTTTTTTAATTTGTATAATATTCAATGGACATTTTTTTGGTTGCTTGTTTATTTTAATATTCATGGAATAGTTTTTTTTTTTTTTTTTTTTTTTTTCTTAGAGAATGGAACCTAGTGTGGAAGAAAACCAAAAAAGAAATAAGGTAGAATGGACTGATTTATATGTTGACACATTTGTTAAGATTTGTGTTTATGAAGTTTTAGCTGGTAATTGACCAAATGGTCACTTCAACAAAGAGGGTTGGAAAAATATTTCGACCAAGTTGGCACAAACGATTAATAAGAACTATAGTAAAAAATAGTTGAAAAATAGTTGAAAAATAAATGGGATAATCTTAAGAGAGAGTGGCAGCTCTAGACAAATCTAGTTGGAAAAGAAACCAGACTTGGTTGGGATCATATTAAGCAAACAATTGATGCTAGTGAATAATGGTGGGACAACAAATTAAAGGTGCAACTTTCTACTCTAGTCTTGTAATATTAATGGAAAAATTAATTATTTTTTAAGAATAAATTTTAATATAATATATATACATGTTGATATTAATGTAGAAAAATCCGGATGCATCTAAATTTTGAACAAAAGGCTTGAGAAGTGTTGACCAGTTAGATATTTTGTTTAGAGATGTTGCTGCTACTGGGGAGGATCTTGGGCACCATCTATGGGGTTTATACCTACTGATGGTGAATATATAAATGAAATCGATAGGATGAATGGAATAGAAACAAATATTAATGAAAATTTAGATAATACTGATGGGGATGGTACACCTGGGACTACACCAGAATCTACTTAACAAGGAAATTTAAGGAAAAGAAAAAAAAATATTTCAAGCTAAAGAATGATCTGGTGTCACATTATCCAAACAATTACGTGGTATTCCAGAAATTGAGAGAGGAAGTGAGCTTTTTATGAAGGCAGCTAGACTTTTTCTTAAGAAGGAGAATAGAGAGATGTTTGTTGCACTTAAGGATCATGACCTGCAAATTATGTTTCTAGAGCAAGCTTAGAATAAATTTTTAGATTTGGTCTTGTTTTTTTATTTATGTAATGAATTGCTTTGAGATTATGTTTATCTATTTGACAATTACTATTTGATTTATGTAATGTACTTAAAGTTTTTTTTTTTTTTTTTTCAGGATTGATGTTATTATTATTTTTTTTCATTAAAATTCTGTTATTATTTTGTTTGTTTGATGATGTTTATAATTTTTATAATATGTTCATATTTTTCAGATATGGATAATGATTTTTAAGCTTTTGATAATCAAGGTGATGATGACAAAAAAACATTTACAAATGATAAAAAGAGAGCTTCTTTTGACAATCCAATTTTTTCTTTTTACACTTCTTTTCTAAAAACACTCCATTTTCAAAATTTAAAATTTTAAAAAATTCTAAAGGCACATCATTTTGTTACAAGATTATCCTTTTATCTTTTTTTGAATTAAATTATTAAAAAAAAAAAATTATCTCTCATAAATCATTAGATTAATTATTACATATTAAATACTCTCTCCTAAATTTTTAATTACCATATTAAACTCTCTCTCCTCAAATACATATCTCTAATTTTAGAAAGGAAAAAAAAAATGAAAATTGACTTTTTAATATATATATATATATATATATACAGATTTTTTATTATCAGTTCGTCCTGACAATAAATATGTCAGGACAAAGAATGTGGATCACTAGATTTACATACATTGACTCAAAGTGTATGTATTTGTCAAAACTTCTCCATAATCTATGGTCCACATTCTTCATCCTGATATATTTATTGTCAGGACGAACTGATAATAGAAAGACTGTATGTATATATATATATGGAAATTTTCAAGTCAGTGTATCCTGATATAACTTCGTGAGGATATTGAATATGAGCCACTCGTTTTACATACTTTGACTCAAGTGTGTATGCAATTCTCAAAACTAGTGGCTCATATTCAATATCCTAATAATGTTATATCAGGATGCACTGACCAGATTGGGACTGTATATATATATATATATATATATATATATATATAAATTACTGTTAGTAAAAAACCAAAATATTCATAAGTTTTTTTTCTTCCTTTAACTATTAATCAAAGATTGATCGAGAAAGTATGGAAATATGATTTTTTTTTTTTTTTTTTGAAAAATGGAGAGATTAATTAGGAGAGAGTGTCTAATATGGTAATAAAAAATTTAGGAGAGCGAGTTTAATACATAATATTTAATCTAATGATTTAGGAGAGAGAATTTCTTTTTTTAATAATTTAATTAGTTTAGAGTGTCTTTAATTTTTTTTGTCTTGTTTAGTAATTTTAATTTAGGTTAAAATTGTCATTAGTAAAAAAATTTAAATTAGAGTGTGAATAGACAATTTGTGGATTGTAAGGAGAAGCTCTCTGATAAAAATAGGAGTTGGTTTATATGTTCACCATTTTATTAAGTACAATTTAAAGGAAAAGTGTAGAACATCATCTTTATCAGGATACAAATGGGTAATGAAGGTTTTACTTGACCATCATATCGTATGTCATGAGCAATTTAGGATGGAAACATCGATATTCATAAAACTATATGATACATTGCATCAATCTTATGGCTTAGAAAAAGGCAAGGACATTTCAATACATGAGTCGATGGCTATTTTTTTGTTGGTGTTAGGGCATGCATGTGGAAATAGAATGGCTTAAGAAAAATTTCAACATTCAAGAGAAACTATATCTAGTTGGTTTGGAATAGTTTTGGATGTTGTTTGTCACATGACTGTTGATTATTTGAAACCATCTGACCCATATTTAAAGGGAATTCCTAGAAAAATAAAATATGATAATAGATATTGGCCTTATTTTAAAGAATGTATAGGTGCAATTGATGGAACACATGTAGCGGTTGTGATGCCTATATCAAAGCAAATACCATACATCAGTAGAAAAGGATCTCCTACTCAAAATATAATGGCTGCATGTGATTTCAATATGTGCTTCACTTTTGCATGGGCTGGATAGGAAAGTGCTGCTCATGATACACGCATTTTTTTAGAGGCATTGTGTAGAGAAATTTTACATTTCCCTTATCCACCTAGAGGTATGTCATAAAATATGTTTTACATATATTGTTGTATAAATGTATTATATATTGAGTTAATAAAATGTTCATTTATATGTGTAGGCAAGTATTATTCGGTAGATGCAGGCTATCCTCAAATGAAAGGCTATTTAGGGCCATATAAAGGTGAGCGATATCATCTCCTAGATTTTCGACGTGAAAGACAGCCTAGTGGAAAAAAAGAAATATTTAATCATGCACATTCTTCTTTGAGATGCACTATTGAAAGGACATTTGGTGTTTGGAAAAATAGATGGAAAATATTACATCACATGCCCAGATTCCCATTTACTAAACAAGTGAAAATTGTGACTGCTTCAATGGTTCTTCATAATTTTATAAGAGTTAATGTTGATTATGATGAGGATAAACTACCAAGTGATGATGAAGAAGAGAATGTTACTCAAGATGTTTACGAGGAGCAACATCCTAATCGTGAAATGGACAAAGAACGTGATAGTATTGTGACTCTTTTTATGCTTCGATGATAACTTATTTTATTTTGAATTTTTTTCCATTTAACTTTTTACCTTTGTATGAGATATTGATCATTTTCCTTTTATTTAATCGTTGACAATGCTTCAACTTTGTTGAAAATTTAATATTTTCTGGTTATTTTTTTTAATCTTTTAAGTTTATATGGTGAAAGTTTGAATATTAATATTACTGTGCAATAGAAAATATAGTTAACATGTAGAAAATCTTTTAAGTTCAGTTTTTTTAGAGTGAGTATATAATATGTCCTTTTTAGTAATTTAATATCTCTGTAGACTTTTTGAGATCTTACAATTAAACGGTCTAATTCTATAAAAGTGTTTTTTTAATTACCAACCAAACAACTATAATTTTTTTTTTTTTTCAAAAGCTCTATTTCAATTAGATCTACTACAAGTAGACCTTTTACTAATAAAAGATTTTCAAAAACCCAACCAAACATACCCTAAGACAACTAATCAATACAGGTGAAACATTGTTTTGATTTGGAATTTATGCCAACACAAACCAAAAACCTAACACTTCCAATATGGCAATTTCTCGTTGACATGAAAGATGAGATTATAAGAGCCTATGTCAGCATAGGACCATTTCAACCTACTTATAACTATCCATTCAATCAATGTGAGAGTTAAAGTCGTCGGTTTCAACAATCTTAATTCATAAAATTTCCATGATTGAGTACTCGGTGGAAAATGATAGTACATTATGTTTTCCATCCTATTTGTTTGATAGTCTTATATCAAGGTATCACACATTTATGCTGAAGGCTTTCAAAATTGGAAAAGAGTTGGTGAAGATCGATGCCTCCTTGCAAAACATGTAAAAGAAGATCATAATTCACTACACCACATTGTTATGCAAAACAGGGATCAATTGAAGTACCAATCTCTATATGTTGATCAATAAAAAATCTTCACAAGTAGTTATATAGAACCAGTTGTTACCCAAGACATCAATAAAATCTGTAAAGTGACTAGCAATACAAAGATGTGCCTTTAGAGGTAATGGTGAATCTATCGACTCTGCAAATCGTGAAAACTTTATTGAAATGGTAATGTTACGGGCAAGAGTAAACAAAGATATTATTGAAGTTATCCTACATAATGATGCTTTAAATGCCAAATATACATCACCAAAGATCTAACAAGAGCTATTAAGCCGATAGTGTGCGTGATAAAATCCGTGTGGAAATTGGAGATGCCAAATTATTGATAAAGCAGTTGATGAATCTAATAATGAACAAATGACTATCATTTTAAGATATGTCGATGACGATGGGTTTATTCTGGAACAATTTTTTAAAGTTGTGTGTGTTGATGGCACAAGCACCTTAACTTTGAAAAGAGAGATATGCATTATTCTTAGTCAATACAACCTTTTGATTAAAAATTTACGAGGTCAAAGTTATGAGGGAGCTAGCAACATGCGAGGCGAATGGAATGAATTATAAGTTTTATTTCTTACCGATTGTCCACATGCCTACTACGTTCAACGTTTTGCTCACCGATTGTCCACATGCCTACTACGTTCAACGTTTTGCTCACCGACTTCAACTTGCTTTAGTTGTAGCATCTAAAGAGGTATATGATGTAAAGTTATTTTTTTCTAAATTCAGTTTTGTTGTCAACTTTGTTGGTACTTCTGCTAAACGTTGTTCTAAATTAAAATCAATCTGTAAAGATGAAATTGTAAATATGATATCTTCATGAGAATTTGAGACTAGTACAAAAGCAAATCAAATTCATACTTTGTAACGATATGGACCTACTCGTTGGAGTTCATATTTTACTTTTGTCAGTAGGTTGATTAAAATGTTTGGTTCAACTGGTACTCTATCTTGAAAAACTTATCGATAATGAGTTGAATAGTAATTTACACAGGGAGGCTAAATGTCCATATAAGGAGATGAAACCTTTGAATTTGTTTTTATTATATTGTTATTGTACAAAGTGTTGTGAGTCTTTGATATATTATGTCAAGCATTGCAAATGAAATCTCAAGACATCATAAATGCTCTAAATTTAGTTTCAAGTACAAAACTACTACTTCAAGAGTTGTGAGATGGATGAAATGATTTTTTTTGTTGTAAGTTTGACATCTTTTATAGAAAGCATGACATTCATATACCTAATATGAGTGACCGCTACATTAAAGGTACAAAAGACGTTCTTATCAACAAAAGAATAATATTATAGTTGAGCATTATTATCACTTCAATATATTTAATGTTGTAATAGATTTTCAATTGGTGGAGTTGGATAATATATTTAAAGAGGAAACAACGGAATTCATTATTCTTAGCAAGGCTTTGAATCCTATGAACGGGTTCAAATCATTCAAAAATAAATTTTATTTTTACTCTTACTGAGAAATTTTATCCTAAAAACTTTTCTGAAGATGAGTTGAAAGCACTAAAGAGGCAATTGGAACATTAAAAGTTTGATGTACTTCGGCTGCCACAATTTCAAAAGATTTATTATCTTCTTGAATTATGTCAATAATTAGTTTAAAAAAAAAAAAAATCACAACACTTATTTTGATTGACAGGTAATATTGCTTATATATATAGTTTTTATATTGTCAGCTCGAACTGATATAAAATATATTATTTCCTTGCATGTGGGTCATTGGATTTAAAAGATGTTTTGACAAATGCATACAACCAATTCAAAGCATCTTTTTAATACAATGACTTACATGTAAGAAACTGATAAATTTTATATCAGTTCAAAACTTCGAACTGACAATAAAAAGAATATATATATATATATATATAAGATCATAACTTTTTTTTTAATTGACAGGTTGATTCGTCAATGCTTGACTCTCCCTGTTTCCACAACAACAACAAAATGAGCTTTTTAAACAATGAAGCTTATCAAGATGTCACTTTGCACTTCTCAGTAATCCAAAACATCAATGAGATTTTTAATAAATTAGATATCATTTTGTTTAATTTTCATTCACTTACCATTGCACTCAGTTTTTGTATCCTTACTGTATTATATTATCCTTAATTTTTTTTTTTAATATTCAAAATAATATAATTTACAAAAATAAACAATAGTTTGAAGACTAAAGTTTTTATGTTGACATAAAAATTATACTGAATAAGTTTTTTATAAAATTAATAAATAAAATGGATGTTTTGGTAAATTTCTAATATAGATAATTTTTTAGTTGTATAAAATAAATTTCAAGTGGGATTTTATGTATAAACAAGTCCTTGACATCTTAAATATATTATTAATGATAGACAACCCAAAAAATTAATTTGGAACTCAACTCAAATGATGTAGCAAGTGAGGTGTCATCATCATATCAATGATAGTGACACATCACTTGCTATATCATTTGGGTTGAATTTTGAGTTAATTTTTTAGGTTATATAGTATTATGGCAAGTGAGGTGTCATCACTATATCAATGATGGTGACACATCACTTGCCACATCATTTGGGTTGAATTTATATATGGTCTCGTTCACATCAGTGCGCACTGATATAACTATATCAATACCAATGCATGTGGACCATTGATTATGGAGAAATTTTGACAAGTGTATACACTTTGATTCAAAATATGTAAATCTAATGGTCCACATCTAACGCACTGATGAAGTTATATCAGTGCGCACTGACGAAGTTATATCAGTGCGCACTGACTTGAACATATATATATATATATATATATATATAGTCTCGTTTTCATACGGACGTCAGCATATAACTTCATGAGGATAATAAATGTGAGCCACTAGTTTTGATAAGTACATACACATTCAATATCCTCATGAAGTTATATGTGGACGTTCTCATTTGAAAATTTGTATATATATATATAGGACAATGGTAGACATCCAACCATTTTTGTCCAACTTTTTGTCCAACCCCTGATGTGTCAGTTGGTGAGTAGATATATTAATAAATCATTATTAATGTGCATCCACTCACCAACTGATACATCAGGGGTTGGACAAAAAGGTTGGACAAAAATGTTGGATGTGTAACATTATCCATATATATATATATATATGGTATTTATGATTTTCTATTTAGATCCGTGTATATATGGTATATATATTTTGATATTTACGATTTTATGTATGAACAAGTCCTTAACATCTTGTTTATTTGCGATTATATATAACCAAAATTTCTTTATTTCACCTAATGGTAAGAAAGAGCTCATAAAAATCAATTCAACAATAAAATTCTCACAAGTAATTAGGAAATTATAAAAATAAAATAAAAATTGCACGTGCATAATATATTTTGTATATTAAGTTTTAAACACAAGTTGTGCTCTTTAAAAAAAAAAAAAAAAAAAAAGGTTGTGGAAAGGGAGAGGCCCCAATTTGCGTAGTAACGTGTGAACCCTAATTAGTATATTCTCTTTTCTCTGAGACTCCGTCAGTTAAGGCGGTGACAATGAAATCATAATCCAATCAACCAATTTACAATCCAACGGCTAACATTGCACCGAACGTTGCTTCTTCCATCCAAACCCTTCTTTTTGACTCTTAATACACGGGTGTCAAAGACGCGCTACAACGTGCAACCCAACTAAGTCGTGTCCAACTCACGCGCATGTTTATTTTAATTAGCCAATAGTGGAGAGCCACGTAAGAATGGCAAAGCCACAAAAGTGGGGCTCTTTTTAGTTGAAATAATCTTTTTGTATACGTGGCTTAATGCCATTGGTTTTCACCGGACCTTTTGTTACCTAGCTGTACTTTGATTTTTTGCTTATATTTATAGACCTTATATATTTTCTGTCCGTTCCGATCAATCTTTGCCGTGATTTCTATTTCGATGACCTCAATATTTTATATATATATATTTCCACGAATGCCAATATAGTTTGGAGGTAATTACAATACTTCCACATTGTTTCTATTACTAATAAAAAAAAAATCCTGATTCTTTCAAAAATAAAAAATAAAAAAAAATCCTGATCTTGTATAATAATATTGGAACCTCAATATTAGTTTAGAGGTGTGGTTCTTACTTCTTACTAAGCAATGCTTATAACCATACAATTTTTTAACAATCTAGTATATATTTTAATTTTGGCCTACCGGTAAATGACATAACTCAATTTGACGGTTTAGATGTGCGTTTACTTTTTATTTTTCTTTATTTTTTTTTATATGTACCGGTACCATTTATGGTGACGGCGACTCGAATACTGAATGATCACTCTTACCATCGATAGAGGGAAAATGAATATAATCCCCGATTTGTCATTACTAAAATGCGGTTGAAAATAAAGTTACATAGAACCTACACACAAATCAGAAATTAAGTTCTTGACGGAAATGAAAGAATTAATTTGTATTTCTAATGAAACTTTATTTCTTTTGATTTGTATTCCTGATTAGTAAATACACATCAGGTTCTTTGCTTTCCTTGACATGTTCAATTTCATCATCTTCTTCCCAAGAAGCATCTTAGGTTTATCCAAATTTCCAATTTAATCACTAGTCCTCTCCATTCGTCCTCCATCCTCACCATTGCATTTGGTTTAAACAATTTGAATCTAATATGTACTTGGTTAATTTGAATATGTATTATAACAATATCAACAGATGATTGCGGTGATAGTTGATGAAAATTATAGTAAATTTGATTCATAATTTGGTTGTTGGTAGAGGGGAATGCGGGCAGAGAAATCGAGAATAATGATTAATGATTCTACAACAAATAGTTCTAGGAGTGAGAGGACAAAGAATGATTTAGGGGTAATCTTACAATAAAGTGAAGTGTTACTAGAAATTTCACAAACTTAAATTATAAAGTTAAACTTATTTTTTTTTATTTTTTATTTTTTGACAATATTTATTAAGTCGGAAAGTTTTCGTCATTGGTAGGATTTAAGCCGCTGACATGTGAGTCATTTACCCAAACTCTAAACTCATCCATCTACTAGTTAAACTACGCCCCTATAGGCAATCTATTAGTGATACTTGATTCTAGATTTACTTTTACTGAAATTTCTTAATACTTTGATAAAATAAATATAATGGATTTTAAAGAATTATTTAGATAAGATACTATTATTATATTTACTTTATTTAATGGACGAATACAGAATCAATAAATAAAATTACATCAACTCTCAGCACAAATGGTGGTGCATCTTCCTCCCACGTTAATGGTGGAGGGTTGGATTTGCAACATACACATTTTACTAATATGTGTAATGAGTTTACTTCATAATATTATGGGATAGACATCTCCCATTATATTTGGATCGGACCGTACATCTAGGTTAGTTGGGTAGCGCAAGTAACACGAGTTTTGAGTCTTGACAGAATCAAAATTAAATCCCGCAAGCGCCCTTCCATTTCAATTTTGTAAAGATTCAGACAACCTTTGTAAGACTTTAATTTGACTCTGTCCTACTAGTCGTGTCTTCGATAATAAAAGTTGGTAATTACAGCCAAAAGTTGAGGGTATTTTGGGAAATCAACTCCACTTTAAACAAACGTCTAAAATTATTTTTGTTAATTAAACACACCTTAATTACATCAATAACACTATCAATAATAAACTTAAGTCTTAAGACAAGAGGCCCGAAGAAGAAGGAGGAGGGGACTATACTCTATAGGGAGGGAACTGGGAAGGAAAAGAAAAAAAACGAGAAAAAGAAAACACGGCAACAACGAACACAGCTTAAGCGTCTGCTTTGAAAAGCCGAGATCGGCTTATTCTCTTCTTCAAATAATTTGATCTTGTTGAAGAGTTTAAGCTTTCTCATTTTTATTATTTTATTTTATTGTTTTAATTTTTATAAACAAATCTCGGCTATACTCGAAGAAGGAAGACTGCTTCAAAGATTTTTGGCTGTTGGATTGAATGATCTGTCTTGAAGGCCTCGGAAGCAGATCGAGAAGCAAGCCGAGTCTCTGATCCGATCAATCTCTCTTAAAAATGGTATTTGTGGATAATGTTTTTGATTTTTCTTTGTTTGCTTATCTTAATTGTATGGATATTCTTGAAAGGTTGATATTTTGATGAAATGTTGTTGTTTTTTTTTACTCTGTCGGTGGACTGATCTGAGCTTCAGTTTAAGCCAAGTGGATACTTGCACGCTATTTGTTCGTTTTTCAGATTTCTGTGTCTTGATCTAGATTACATTTTCGGAATCAAGTTTTAGTTCATAGCCCAATTTGGCATTCACCAGAGCTTTATGTTTTAGCTCAAACTCCAATTCCTTGTATTGCTATTTGGATTTCGTAATTTGCACTCCATTACTAAATCAGCAGTCTTGACTTTCATGATTTCAAATTGTGTTAATCTGTGTAATAGAACGTAGCCTACATCTTTCGCAAATTGAAATTTAAGTTGAAGAAGCCTCTATTAATTGATAAATGGAATGTTTAAGTTTAAAATTGTCGAGGAATGAGAATGTGCATTGTTTTTGTTCTTTGTGCTTTATTGAACTGCAGTATCTTATCTATTTTGGTGTGATGAAATAATGTTATGGTCACAACTGATGTGATGAACTTCAGTATCTTGAGTTGGAGATTGAAATATATTCAAATTTCAAATTTTCAATCATGGTCCTTCGCATTTGTTTCATTTGTGACTTTTTTTATTTATTTATATTTTTATGGGATTTGTACTGAAGATTCAAGAATACAAGAGAACCGAACTGTACTGGAAACTCAATCTGTCAGATTATAGGTGTCAATGCTGCTAGAATTTGAAATGGATATTAAGGGAGATATTTCCTTAAATTGTCATCTTTTTGTTTGGATTCATGAATTCTATTGTTTTTCTACTATAATTCTCTTACTTGACTTTCGAGCAAGACTCCTCTTATATATCACCCATTATTGCCAGATATTGATTATTTAACATGTTCCTAAGCTTGACCATAACTCAAATAATTAATGACTAAATTAGCAATGTGGTGACCAGTCAATTAGATGGTTAACCATTGACACTCTTTTCTTTGCAGTCTGCTGGTTTTAGTCCTGCGGTTGGATCTCTTGTATGGGTGGAAGATCCTGAAGTAACGTGGATAGATGGTGAAGTTGTGGAAGTTAAAGGCAATGAGATCAAGGTCCTCTGCACCTCAGAGAAGACTGTAAGTGCCTCTAAAGATAATGACTGATGGGTTTATGTATATCAACCTCAGCTACATATATTGTCAATTGTTGAACAAATCACTGCTCATTACTTCTTGTCCTTGTGTTGATTCGTTCAGTTTTGTTTGATGAGTAAATATTCTATTGCTGAAGTATTCTCCTTCTAGGCATTGAAGTTTGAACGATACTTATAATCAAAAATTGTTTGCAACACAGAACTTAGGGGAAGGGAATTTTCTAAGTCTCTCTTTCATTAATCTATGAAAATTGCAGGTTGTTGTTAAGGCTTCAAATGTCTATCCAAAAGATGCTGAAGCCCCACAATGCGGAGTGGATGATATGACAAAGCTGGCTTATTTGCATGAACCAGGAGTCCTTCAGAATTTAAAATCAAGATATGATATGAATGAGATATATGTAAGTGTTATAAGCAACTTTACTCATCTTCTTTCAGGGTCTCGGTTTAGGGTGGGATGGAGGGTAGTTATACCAATCTTAAATTTGATTTGTATTTCTTTGCCTTACAATATTTTCTGAGATGGCAATTAACACACTAAATTGTGTCACCAGACATACACGGGGAATATTTTGATTGCTGTAAACCCTTTTAGAAGACTGCCTCATCTCTATGATAGCCATATGATGGCACAATATAAAGGGGCAGCCTTTGGTGAACTAAGTCCACATCCATTTGCTGTTGCTGATGCTGCATACAGGTATTTTATCTCATACTAGTTGAAAAAAAAAATTCATTTGGTGACTTTATTTGTTTGACAATGAAAATTACCATGTATGTTGCTGCAGGCTAATGATCAATGACGGAATAAGTCAGTCAATTTTGGTTAGTGGTGAAAGTGGGGCAGGTAAAACAGAGAGCACAAAATTGCTCATGCGTTATCTTGCTTACATGGGAGGGAGAGCTGTTGCTGAGGGAAGGACCGTTGAGCAGCAAGTTCTGGAGGTAAACAAGTCTCACTCTTATACTTTTTGAGACCATTTGAGATATTTAACTTTGAAATTGGACCTGTGCTGCTGTGCAGAAATTTTCTTTTAATGCTCTCTTTTTGGTTGTTGCCTTGTGTTTGCAGTCCAATCCTGTTCTAGAGGCATTTGGTAATGCAAAGACTGTTAGAAACAACAACTCAAGGTTAGAAGATTAATTGTATACTAGTTGGTTGCCTGAAAAATATTGTAAATTTAGTATTGAATTGGTTATTTAATTGTGTTTCTACTGGGGATCTATCTTTATTTGCATCTTGTGAATGCTGCAGTCGTTTTGGTAAGTTCGTGGAGATTCAATTTGACAAGAATGGAAGAATTTCTGGAGCTGCGATTAGAACTTATTTGCTAGAAAGATCACGTGTTTGTCAGGTTTCGGATCCTGAGAGAAATTATCACTGTTTCTACATGCTTTGTGCTGCACCACCAGAGGTAATTCTCCTGCAAAATGCATCTCAAGATGAATCTTTCTTGAATTGTACTCTAGAGTTGTTTTCTTTTACTACTTTTTATGTTAATACTTATTTTAAATGAAAATTTTCTGGAGCATCTTATGACACAATGGACTAGCTAAATAAGGATTGGTGTGGTCAAACACAGTAATTTGGAGCTTTACTGTTCTTGCTTTATTTTCTATTCATTAGCTTCAAATTAGAGTACTCTTGTACATGGAATCTATCTACATTGGGCATGAGTGTTGGGGGAACTCTATATTAATGTTGGGCCATCTTTTTTTTTGTTTTTGTTTTTTGATAGGAAACAAGAATAATTTTTTTTATAAACACAAACAATGTGAACAAGCAGTCCACAACTTTCTCAATAACTATTATTCCAAATAATGTTGGGCATGGCTTCTATCAATAAATATGTTATGCTTTCTCATTTTTCTCATATCTAGAAATGGAAAATAGATGCATCCCAACACAAATTCACCCTTCTTAACTTTAAATTAAAAGGGTCAGAACTCTTTTTTTTTGCTTCCAGATGTTTCTCAAATTATTTTCAATTCACTTCGCAGGATATTAAGAGGTTCAAGTTGGGTAACCCAAGAACATTTCATTATTTGAATCAATCAAATTGCTATGAGTTAGATGGGATTGATGATTCTAAGGAATACATTGCAACAAGAAGGGCAATGGATATTGTTGGAATAAGTTCTGATGAGCAGGTTCCTTCTTTTTACTTGTTGAACCATTCTTCAACCGGTGGGTGTGATTGTTCTGTTACACATATTTCCAACTTTTTTTGTTTATACAATCACCCTTTAACAGGATGGAATATTTCGAGTTGTGGCTGCTATTCTTCATCTTGGAAACATTGAATTCACAAAAGGGAAAGAAGCAGATTCGTCAGTTCCCAAAGATGACAAATCTTGGTTCCATCTAAGAACTGCTGCTGAGCTTTTAATGTAAATGACCAATTACATTCTTATCCCTTGGCACACTGAAATAAGCATCATTCTTAAACAATTGGATTTTATATGCTTCCATTAAAAGAAGTGTAAAGATTTCCTTTTTTTTTTTCAGGTGCGATGTGAAGGCATTAGAAGATTCTCTCTGCAAACGTGTGATTGTTACTCGCGATGAAACTATTACAAAATGGCTGGATCCAGAATCTGCAGCTATTAGTAGAGATGCTTTGGCCAAGATTGTGTACTCTAGGTTGTTTGACTGGTATGCTTCATTTCCTTGCTTGGAAGAAATATTTCTGTTGGACTGTGCTTGCTGTATATCATTTACAGTATTTAATTTTATAAAATAGTGTTGAGATGGTGGACTCGGTTATTCAATTTTGTTCTTGTTTTATCAGGCTTGTAGACAAGATTAACAATTCAATTGGTCAAGATCCTGACTCAAAATCCTTAATTGGGGTGCTGGATATTTATGGATTTGAGAGTTTCAAGACAAACAGGTGCTTAACTGGTATGCCTTTTGTTTTCATTGTTGTCTGAAACTGGTTTGAAAAGCCGCCAAATGTAAGTTGTATTCATGTGCCTTAAGGTGTTAACAAGCTCCTCTTAATGCTTTCCATGTGTCCCTTGTATGTGCCTTACGATTCTGAAATAGGCTTTAGTGTTAAAAAAATAAAGCAGTGGTCTCAAATAGGCTTATGATTCTGAATCATCTGACGGGTCTTAGTCTAACGTGCATTCTTACATTTTGATTAATGAGGCTGACATCCTGCATCACAATTTCATCTTATCTTCTGATATTTCAATAATTAATTGTGTTTCTTTTGTTATCTGTTGTGAATTACCATTTTCTTATTGGTATCACCCATAACTGCCCCACCCATTGACAAGAAAATCAGTATATTTTCTTTCCTTTTTACGTAATTATAATTTATAACGTTGAATACAGAAGCAAATGATTGAAAAACTTGATGTTGTAATCTTGAGTCTAAATGTTCCTTATCTAATGGGAGGAAAACATCCTGGCAGAGGTTGACAAGTTTAGAGCACCTATTCAAGGTACTAAAGTGTTATATTCAAGGTACTAAACCATTACTGCCATCCAGTTTTAGTGCTACTGCCTTCATGATCATACCAGTTCAGGAAGCTCCTTTGAGCGAATTATGTCCCTATTACCATGTCAAAGAGTGTGAGTGGCTGGATTGGCCATCACAAAGATAGGTAGTTCAGTAGTTATTCTTTCAACTCTTTGGGTTTGGCCTAGAATAGAATGGAAAGCTCACAATATTATGGTCTCTGGTGCTGTGACTTCTTTCTGGGAATCGGAAACAGATGAAGTTACATAATTTGATTAAATATTAGAGCTAGCTTAGTTGATGAAAACTCTTACAAGTTATGTAAGAGGTCTTGGATCGAATCTTACTCACACAAGGGTTTAATGGCTTGATTTGTTTCATGTAATTAATTATAAAAAAATAAAAAATAAAAAAAAAAAACAGATAAGTTTTTGTGGATACTTGCTCACTGGTTTCTTTTATCTGATGTTTAGTATCTTGTGGTTTTTTACAGTTTTGAGCAATTTTGCATAAATTTGACAAATGAAAAACTTCAGCAACATTTTAATCAGGTTTGTCGGTGAAAGGCATCTTAAATTTTTCCAGCATCGTTGACATTTCTCCGGTTTATCTTTATTGCATAATTTTTTTATTCATAAATATCTTGATGAGCAGCACGTTTTCAAAATGGAGCAAGAAGAGTATACTAAAGAAGAAATCAATTGGAGCTACATTGAATTTGTTGATAATCAAGATATTCTGGATCTCATTGAAAAGGTTTGTGGTGTCTACCTCTGCATAAAGTTTGGCTAGTATTTCCTACAATGTTCACATTAAGTGTAATAAACCTTGTGCAGAATATTAGTTTGTTGAAGTGAATCTTTGCTGATTGGTACTTGTTTAATTTTTATATTTGAGTAAACCATAAAATAGTACGTAATGATGCACAACAATAGTACTTGCCCTTGTTGGCTTGATCAATGCTTTTCATTCTAATTGCACTTGTCTTGTATATAGTTTCCCATTGTTCACATGGCTGGATGGAAGGGGTTGTGGTAGGTAAATGGTTAGTATAAAGTATCATCCACTTGATAATCATCAATCCTGAAAATATGGCTCCAGATGGGGTTAAATGGCATGAAAGCTTTATCTAACCCTTCAACAAAGTATCATGGAGGCAGCATTTGAGAAGTTCACGTTTTAGGAAAGAGCTTCTATAGTACTCCCTTCCCTAGTATCATTTTTATTTTTGTTTTATTCTTAGGCCTGCATCATGTTCATTGAGTGGAAGAATGGATATGGTGAAATGCTTTTTCTCGAAATCAAATTAGATGCATAAGTTTTCATGTTCCAGTAATTTTTTATTGCATATTTTCTAGATTAACACAAAACATACCCTCAACTCTAAATTATGGTATTAGGATAAGGTAGTCAGTAGTGACAGTAATTGTTCCGTTTTTTTTACCTTTTGTACCCATGTTCCCTCCCATACTTGTTCTTTCTTCTTGATAACAGTGGAACTGTGCTAACATCATCAATGAAGTGAAAGTAAAAATGATTACTTACCAACAATTTTGTGCATTAATTATTTTTCAGAAACCTGGTGGCATAATCGCTCTTCTGGATGAAGCTTGGTAAGTACAATACTAGGCTCTACTGCTAATTATATGGGATATCAAGTCCTTCCAATTTTTCTTGTTAATTTACTGTTTTGTTATTGAATTTGAATGTTTTGGTAGTGATATATAGCTGAGAATTGTGTTTTGTAGTATGTTCCCAAGATCAACACATGAAACATTTGCTCAAAAGCTGTACCAGACATTTAAAAACCATAAACGATTTAGCAAGCCAAAATTAGCTCGTAGTGACTTCACAATTTGCCACTATGCTGGTGATGTAAGTATTCTGTTTTATTTTATTTTTCTCTTTTGTATCATTATTGTGTTCTTTGGGGCACTTGCATATTTAAGAATTCTGACCTAAGTAGCAAGATAAAATGCTTATGTCTAAGTGCACGTAAGTAAAAATCGAACTCCTTTTGTAGGTCACTTATCAAACAGAATTGTTCCTGGACAAAAACAAGGACTATGTTGTTGCTGAACATCAATCACTATTGAGTGCTTCCAAATGTTCCTTCGTGTCATCTTTGTTTGCACCTTTGGCTGAGGAATCCTCCAAGACATCAAAGTTCTCTTCAATAGGTGCTCGATTTAAGGTAGATGTTTTGTCTCTACTTTTAAGGAACTTTTTTGCTTATTGCTTATTCATGTTGTTTTATGTACTCATTTTTTTTTGTACTTGTTGCAGCAACAATTACAAGCATTGCTTGAAACTCTCAGTTCCACTGAACCACATTACATTCGCTGTGTAAAGCCCAATAATCTTCTTAAGCCAGCTATCTTCGAGAATACAAATGTTCTACAACAACTACGTTGTGGGGTGAGAATGTTAATATCCTATATGTTGGGCTTTGAATATAGAAAGGTTTTTAAATAACATCTGCACAAATTTACTGTAGTTTATATGCAATAACTGTCTCATCTCAGGGAGTCATGGAGGCAATCAGGATAAGCTGTGCCGGATATCCTACTAGAAAACTATTTGATGAATTTGTAGATCGGTTCAGTATCCTTGCACCTGAAGTTTTGGTTGGGAGGTACTATATTTTCATGCCTTGGCTACTGTATGCTTTTGCCAAACTATCTTCTGACTGTTATTCTTATCTTATGTTAGTCCTGATGAAGTCACTGCTTGCAAGAGGCTTTTAGAGAAGGTGGGACTTGAAGGCTATCAGGTAATTATTTGAAAAACAAGATTTTCTTTCCTCTTTCTAGTTCTTTATATCCTTCCAGAATGCATATTCAGGGGTAACTGGAGTTGATAAGCTCATTATCATACATTGGTTATCCCCTCAACTATATTGTATGCTTATGTTACCAACACTTTTGGCATTTTGAAAAGCTACTAACTTTTCTGTTGGGGTTGATTATGTTACACATTAACCTTGTTATTGCCCTTCTTCCCTTCAGCTAGGCCCTCTCTTCTTGCCTTGACTAAACAATTTGCGACAATTTTGTAGATTATTTAGATTGCATGGCATAAAATAATCCCTAAAGTTATCTTTTGGGCCAGTTTCATGTTTTCTATCATTGTTAAAATTGACTTAATTGCTCCCCGTACAAAGTGGTCCTGCTGCCATCTTGTTTTGCATGGGTGGCAGTTCGGTTCACTGGTCTGTTGGGTTTGGCTATACATTGTTGCTGTGTCATTAGCTAAGGTTATGTGTACTTATACAATTATTAGAGAGATTTTTTATTTTTTATTTTATCTATATTCCTCATGTTTTAATAGAGTCAAACTGTCAATAAATTAGAGCTATACCTCATGTCTTCAGTCTTTTAAATTTTTTGCAACTGCTAAATTGATAGATGCACCTCATATTTTTTTTAGTGAGTTTGAGAGTACTTACTGATATAGTTTCCGTTTACAGATAGGTAAAACAAAGGTTTTTCTTAGGGCTGGACAAATGGCAGAACTGGATGCACGTAGGAGTGAGGTCTTGGGAAGATCGGCTAGCATTATCCAGAGGAAAGTTCGTTCTTATTTGGCTCGTAGAAGCTTTTTCTGGCTTCGTAAATCTGCAATTCAGATTCAAGCCGCTTGCAGAGGTACTTAATTGTGTTTTGTTCGTATCTGTGCTTCTAGGCCTTTTTAAGTTAGGCCAGAAACCATTTTTCCAAGGCAATAAGAAATGATAATTCATCATTTTTCTGTTTGTCTGTGCTGATTGCAGGACAACTAGCTCGGCAAGTTTATGAGAACATGCGAAGAGAAGCTTGCTCTCTGAGGATCCAGAGTAATTTGCGCATGTATCTTGCTAGGAAAGCTTATAAAGATTTGTGCTCCTCCGCTGTTTGCATTCAAACAGGTATGCGTGGGATGGCTGCTCGAAATGAGCTACGTTTCAGTAGGCAGACTCGAGCAGCGATTATAATTCAGGTAAGTCCATTCTTTGTTTATAAAAGTATTGGATTTCTAAGTTTTTAAGCTTTTCATTTTCCTTTACCTAGTAATCTTCCTGCCTGATAATTAGATTTTTGAGATTCCAATACTAAGTTTGCAACCTAAAGATTTAGTTAAATTTGGTCTTGGATGATTTTCATTGTTTGTTGATTTTTCTGTGTGGCGGAACCTCTTTTACTTTTTTTTTTCTTTTCTGGGAACTTGGAATAACTTCAATTTTATATCCCAGAGTCAATGCCGCAAATACTTAGCCCAGTTACATTATCTGAAGTTGAAGAAAGCAGCAATTGCAACACAGTGTGCATGGAGAGGAAAAGTTGCTCGCCAGGAACTGCGAAAGCTTAAGATGGTGACCTCTTTGTTTTCTTTTAATTCTTCTAACATATATTATCTTATGAAATTGTATAGGAAGGTTTTACTATGGTCACTCTTTCATTAATTTCTTTCCCTCCCGTTGGATTTTCAAGGATGATATACACAAAGAAAGATATATTTTTCACTTTCTTTTTGGAGTAAAAGTTTTGTTTTGAGAAAGATCTCATAATGCTTAAATAATAAATATTATATTTGCAGATTAAGATAAAAATAAAACTTGTCGTCAATGTTTCTGTCTAAATAACATTATGAATTAATTCTGAAGTCCAAGATATCTGTACACTTGATATTGAGCGTGACATATACTTTCTCAAGCAGCAAGATGTGTAACTCATGCATGAGAAGAAGTAATA